>OW121799.1:7472313-8672313 GCA_933228885.1 Leistus spinibarbis
AGTGATGTGAATGTAATTTATATTTTTCATATATATATTTTAATATTCCACATATTTTTACAGAGTAAATTCATACCACAATGCCTAAAATGTTCCCTAAATAAATACCTTGTGTTAAACTTAACTTTTAATTATATTATGTAAATATAAAATTGTTGATCCGTCAAATTTTGATGTTAGAAACGAACTGTAGTTGAAATTTTCAAAATTTTATGAATTCAATACTGTTGCCATATAATAACAATATAGTTTACTAGATTTTTAACAGGGAACTCTACAGATGCCTTAAGATATGATTACAAACATACAGAATTGTTTGGATTATATAAATCGGTGAACAAAATAATATCAAAAGTGACTGATCAGGTTTACACAATATAAAATGGATGAATGAAACTAGAATTTGATACTTTGGATTAAAAATGTTACTACTAAAAGTTAATCTATTGCCTCAAATTTTTATTTATAAGCTTATTACCATAATTAAAAGAAGCTTATGTGAATTATAAAACAAATTTAGTTCAACTGTACTTAGGTTTTTTTTTCTGTATCTGTAGATTTTTTTGACAAAATAAATATTGTATATGTATGTATAGAAAAATATATAACTATTATCAATTAATGAAGTAGGGTTTTTTTTTTTACTATCTTGGACGCAGTCTAAAAGAAATTATTCCAAACTTTTAACTGTAATACACGTTTTAAGCTTTCCTGAAGACGTCTACACACAAAACTAATGAATATAAAAACATGAGCTCTAACTACACTTTATTTATATAACCACACAGAAAACAATTTACAAGTACAAGAAATTAACAAATTCATGCTAACACGGTGTAGTTCCATGCCTGGTTTAGAGCAGCCATTTTGTGTATCCTATAAAATGTATTAAATCGAATTACAAAAACAAAAAAATTGTTAAATTTCAATGAGTATTTCATCCAATGGTTTGCGCGATAAATCAGGAACAAGGCAGTCTTCCGCAGGATATCCAACTGGTAATAAAAGGATTAACTTTTCTTGCGAGGGACGGTTAAGCAGAGCACGCAGAGCTGGGCCACAATTTAGCGGTGTTGAAGTCAAAGATACAAGACCGGCATACTAAAAAATAAATTATTATCCTATGTATAATATTTTTATCAATAGAGTACTCATGTGTGCAATCTTTTGTTTCTGTCAATAGTTCTGTGGGCAAGTCACTCAAATTTGTACTACTAATAATATTAAAATGGAGCAAATTTATCATTGTTACTTGAAATATATATCTATGAAGTTACACATAAATTTAAACGATCAACAATGTTCTCTGTGGCTGTTTTGGAAACAATTTTTCAAAAGACTTTTCGCAAAGCTTAGAAGCACTTTTATTTATGTGTAAGTTTTTATTAAATTTTATTTTATAATATACAAGTTAGTATTCGTTAATATATTTAATTATCTTCGATGGCAGCCATTACATATGTATATGTTTGTGTATTTCGTAAATAAACCATAATTTGCCTATTCATGCAACCAATGCTGAAGTTAGAGCTTTAAATAGACAGTTTAGAAACCATTAAACAAATTGATAAGTTTATAAACATATCAAATGCAAAAATAATGGGAGTCCTCACAAAATACACTATAATTGAAAGGAATCTTACATGAATAGCTGTAATCAGCATCCCAACTGCAATATTAATACTTTGTTCATTATAATAATGAATTTTCTTTTGTCCATCCGGCATGTAACTATACATCTGTTTAAAAACAAGAATCAAATATGGCGCATCGCTTAAATACTGTTTAACCCAGTCAGTACGCAGTGGTTTCAGATCTGTCGTCCATTTTTTACCCATTCGTTTACAATAATTTATTTCCTCTTCCTGTTCGATAATTTCCCGAACTTGGTCTTTGATTTCCGGGTTGCTAATAACCACATAAGTCCAAGGCTCCGTATGGGCACCACTGGGAGCAGTACCTTTTTCAGAAAGATATTTTTATGTGCCTCAAAATTCATGATATACAATATTCATTTATCAGTATATTAAATATACGTTAAGTTCGTAGAACTAACCAGCAGTTTTAATTATATTTCGTATGACTTCAATCGGTACTGTTTCGGAACTAAAATGGCGGACAGTTCTACGCAAATTCATAAACCTATAAAATTCTGTAGATCTTTCTATAGTTTCTTTTAATGAAAATTTGTCATATACCAATGGTACATGTTTTAAATCTTTTGGTAACGCCGGATTTATTCCATTATCATAAAAATCAACTTCATCGTTTTCCTTATCGTTGCTTTCGGCTTCTATTAATGAAATAATTTCAACATATTCTTAAAGATAACCGGGTTTAGTTATTTCAACATTCTTGCAAAAGATAATAGCAGATACATTTAACACGTTTTAAGATTAGTCGTACTGCAAATATAGTAGAGAATTTTGTTTAGAACTCCAAAATATACTGGATTAGCATAATTTTATACACATTACAAAATAAATTAAATTTAAATACGAAAATTCTTTGACCAATTTGTTTTTGACTAATTGAAGTAGTTTATAGACGTCTTAGTAGACGTCTGTGTAACTATTTTACAAGCAGCCCTATGACATATTATTGAAATCTGACCTAAATGTGACCTAAATCCTACGTTCAATGATCGTTTATAGCGGTCATATTTTCACGTAATTTAATAACGCCAATGTGACTAAAATATAACGTCATAACTCGGTTTACAATCGTCATATGCTTACGTAATATCATGACCAAAATATAACGTATGGTCACCGGCATTTTGTGTTACTTGGAGTCTTAGTTTTGTTAGTGAAAACGGATTGAAACATGATAGAAAAATGAATTTTATACCATAATTTAGAAAATTGTTAACATTATTAAAAATTATAAAAGAGGGATGCATAGTGTTCTATATTTTTAATACATTTGATATTTTTCCCCGTATTTTGTCAATTTGTAATATTTTTCGTAGACGAACGTCTAATTTATTGCAAACAAATTAATATAAAATATATAAAAAAATATTACCTTCATCGGGTGTCTTATAATTATTTTGTTCTTCAAAATTCTTATATTTGTTACCCAAATATGTGTAGAAAAATCTAGCCGAAATGTAGCACACAATACCAGCGCAAATATATTGCCAATATGCTGAGAAAAAATTAAAATCGTATTCAAATGATGACATACTTGCTAATTATCGTTTCAAAATGATCCGATTTTACACAGTTTGAGAATATATATATGCTTGAGAGCAATTGAGGTCACAATTAAAATAAATATGATATGAACTTTCGATCTACGCCGATTATAAAATTAAAGT
This sequence comes from Leistus spinibarbis, assembly GCA_933228885.1. NCBI lineage: Eukaryota > Metazoa > Arthropoda > Insecta > Coleoptera > Carabidae > Leistus > Leistus spinibarbis. The sequence continues at coordinate 7,475,636 of OW121799.1, forward strand.
TCTAATAAAAATAATACGATCTTGTACAGCAACTAGCTTTCGCTTGACTGACACAACATTACATAAAAATTCAATAATTTTATTCTATTCATTGCTTCCTATATACGTGTTCCAAAAAAAATCAATTTTTATGACATGACACGCAAAATAAATATATTATCTCTTAAAGGTATTGATAACAAACATATCCAAGAAAAATATCTAAATATTTCATAATCTATCATTGTAATGCGATTTTCAAATATCGAATTAAATCCACATTATGGTATAAGTCGTCAACTTTATATACATATAAGATGAGCAAGTTGCCTACATTACAGTATCACCGCTGAATATTTTCGTTTCAATGTAGATTTTTACGTGCCAAAAATTTAATATAATAATGTAGATATTTGTTATATTAATCTATTTATATATTAATATATATAAACATGTTTTTCTAATTGAAATAAATTGGATTATGTTGTGAAGGGAAATGCATTTTATGTGAAATAATATAAGTTCAATGTCAAGATGCCCGGGAAAACTCCAAAAATAATTTTATGTGTAAATTGATTTTTATGCACAAGATATATGGAATAAGTTCACATTTAAACGAAAAATACTACATTGTTTAATGCTTTAAGCATATATGTATGTGTATTTTAAATATTTCTCGTATTTAACTCTTAAATTTCATAAATATATTGTAAATTCCACACATTTTTGTGCTAATATTAAAGTTAGATTTTGTAAATTTCCCGCGGTAAAACGAGTTGGAATGAAGTATGTTCGGTTAATTTCGAGGCCGAGCCTCCTTGAATTAGATATTTGACATATCTCAAAACATACGTGCTTGAATTTATGTTCTATACGTATTGACAGTAATTAAAAACAATATTACTTAATAGTTTTGCACATAAACTAGCATAAATAAAATAGTACACATCATGAATATTGTGAGTGCGTCGTAATTTTCCATAAATATATATATACGTCTTGTATTAAAGATAAAATGAAAAACATAGTTGATAGTTGTTTTTATATGATCTACTGTGAAGTGAATAGTTAATGTGTTGTTAAGATGGCTACAGAAAATCAAAATATACGGACTGAAGATGACAATTTCCATAAAACACCAGTGCCACTGTCGAAATCACCGGGATCATCACCGTCTAATCGTGCAAACACCAAAACTGTTATTGTTTCGCTGGCTGAGACTGTGACACACGACATCACATTCGGTATGTGCAAATAATATGTGTGTAGGTTGCCTAATTTTCAATTTGTATTATGGAATTTTACATTTTGGGGGCTTAGCAACTAATAATATATGTTTGGGCAAATTTCAACTTTTTATCTTATCGCTAAATAGGCGCAACACCGCATTTCCGTGATTTTAAATATTCTAGTGATAACATGGTTGTACAATTTTCAAAAATATTCCCACACATTTTTAAATAAATAATAAGTGTTATCTTTGTTTAAATAATCAATGCTAATTCGAATTGTATGTTGCGCGAGACATTTTATGAGATGTAAATCAATGCTATTTAAATAGATTTACCTGACTATACTTATAAACCTACTTTTACGCAGAGTGTACTCAGCAGCTGATTGTACCACACAGCGCTGTCGTGTATGTTTTTCACATTCAAACCTAACTACTTCATTCCAACTATCTATCTGTTAGTAATTTGTAATTTATACGACTTAAACCTAAATTTAATACGTGTGTAGGTTTGTTTCTCAGTTATTGGTGTTGTTTTTTATGTGTTTATTTAGTAAACATTTTTGTTGTTATAATTGTGCGATTATTTTGTGCTGGTGTAGTGATATGGAATGAAGTGAGTTGTAGTGGGGATATTGGCAACATGGGAAATCCGAAATTACACGAAGACCAGTCACTTTGTAAACGTGTTGTTGGTTGTGTTGTTCTTGTAAAATAGTAAAATTTTCAATCAAGTACTGTGTTTACCTTTATTTAAATAACTCAACAATCGAATGTGTAAATTGAACAATATTAATAAACATTTTGAAGTGCTTTTAACCTAAATTGTGTGTATGTCACACAGTTACAATTTGGTTATGTTACACAATAAATTATAAACAAGAACTGTGATATAATAATGAAAGATTTGTGAATTCAAATTAACGGTAATTGAAATTGTGCGCTTGTATTGCTGATGAAAAGTGTTTGTGTTCACAGGCAAAACGGTACTTGGATTCTTAAACATCTCATATTACCGTTCGACCTACATTTGTGGGAAACTGTTATTTTTAAATGAAAATTTCTTCGGAATAACTTGCAATCTTTAACACTGTTGTGTGTGTGTGTGTGTGTGTGGCCGATTAAATTGTGTAGTGAAATTTATTTTTAAATGATATCTTCAAAGGGGCTCGTTAAGACGCAGATTTAAGATGCGTATACACAAGAAAACTAAGGAAAGTGGCTATTTTGAAGGTGATTTGGACACTGACAGTTGCAATATGGGCAAAGCGTTGAAAAGATCACTAGTATTTCGCTCGTCTAGTGAATACAGGCAAAAAGAAGTCGACATGCTGATCGAATACACTGCCGAAGAGCTGGAGACACACATTCGACCATCGAAACATTCTAACTTAGGTAACCTTTCTATTTCATCTCCAATCAATCAAAAAAAAAAAATCTTCTTAATGCATAGAAGAAAATTTATTGTTGCAGTCATCATTTTTTCTATCTTAATGCATAGAAAACCAGTATTAATGTAATAAAGAGTTCCAATTCTACTCTACAGTCTAGAATAACAAACTGTTCTTAAGCTTTCTACGGAAATACACGTTTTGAGCGTCCTTGGGTCCATTGTTGCCTAAAACCAATCTAAAACAGTTCCAATTCTACTCTACAGTCTAAAATAACTAAAACTGTGAACAAAATCGTTTTAAGTTTCCTACGGAAATACACGTTTTGAGCGTCCTTGTATCCTTAAACCCAAACATAGAGAGTTGTCACTTGAAGTTCAAGTAATGGTCTAATTTTTCTACTCTAATTCGTACAAAAACAGTATTAATAACTGTAAGAGGAAATATTAATCTTTTAAATTTAACGTATATACACGTTTTGAGTCCATTTTGGCTGCTTTTACGATGTGTATTATATAACAAAATCGATTCTAGTGGAACTGGTTCAATATTGTTGCTTTTTAATATCTTGGAAATTGTTCTGATTAGCGATAAAAAGTGGTTCTGAAATAACAGAGATGTTGAATATTAAATTTGGCACAGAAAAATGATTTGTAATATTTCCATGGTAACTAAATTTATTCATAATAATCGCAGTATCTGTAGAAATTTTAAATAATGCGTTTTAAATCGTATTTGTCCTGTAAACTTACATAGTTGTAAATTTATGCACAATTTAACTTAAAAATTATTCTAATTTAATCAATTTACATGATTTGTCAATGTAAGTTTACATTAAGTTTAATTACATAATTTGTAAATATAACTTTACAACAGATTGCTAGCCATTTTGTACAGTGTAGGCTACACCAGTTTTCTATTTCTTACAAAAATGTATGTAAGAAAGTATTATTATTAAAAAATCGAAATGTCTGTGTGTGAACGCTCTAGAGCTCGCTGTTGAACGAAAAATGATGAAACTTCAACAATAAGCCCCCCCCCCCCTGTTTTTGTACCCAATATCTTAACCGGAAGTCAAACTTTACTCATGCTACGTTTTGTATAACTCAAAAACAACACTAGTTTAATGAAAACGTAATTCCTATTAAAGTTTTCTTGCAATATTATAAATACAGATAGTGGAATAACAAAATAGTCGATTAAAGGCCACTCTACCTTTTTTCCAAATAAAATAACCATGAAAATATTCTAACCAATATTATAAATACAGATAGTGAAAAGACAAAATAGTCGGTTAAAGGCCACACTACCTTTTTTCCAAATACACAATAACCATCAAAATATTCTAACCAATATTATAAATACAGATAGTGAATTGACAAAATAGTCGATTAAAGGCCACTCTAGCTTTTTATTTCAAATAGAATAACCGTTTTATTTCATCAATATATGGCCAATTCAATATTTTGCACAAGTAAACTAGGAGAGAGTTCTAGGTAGAAATGTAATTAAAGCCGACTATTTTGGTACCATTTCCTAATTTTCGTGTATCCTATTTCATTTACCAATGAAAATCCTTGGTATAGCATAGAAATTCGTTATCTCAAGGTTTTTTTAAGCTAGTCCAAATTACTATTAATTGGGTATAATCGTTGGCTATTGTCTTTCAAAATGTAGTTTTGAACAATTATTTATAATAACTGTCGTATTTGACTGGGTTGACTAGAGTAAGATTGTGGTTTATCTAATGTGTATATTATAGGGCTTTAGCCTATCTAATATAGCAACTAGTTTTTCGATTGTACCAGTGACGTCATCAGAACTTTTCAGTAGAGAAACATTCATCTGTTCGACATACACTGGATATTTTGCTCTCTTCTTTTTCTTCATTAGTGAAAAATAAGTAAATATGTCCTTATCTACAATCTATTGACAACGTAAAAAAGATTAACAATCAGCTGTTTTCTGGTTATAACATTGAGCTTTCTAAACTCTTAGTGGCTATTAAAATAGTTTTATTATTATTTCTATACCCAAATTTTCACACTGATTTTAAAGAATTATTTTTATTGTTACTATTAACTAAAATTATTTTAAAAATTCCGCAAACTTATATCTATATTTACTGGTATATTCAATATGGACCAGTGTTGGGCAAAATACAGTTTAACAAAGAGAAAATACACATTTACAACTTAAAACCTATAATTTAATCTATTGTATATACAGTTTCGGGTTTTGTGCCTTTTGTAAAATATGGTATAAATTTCCAAAAATTTAAGTGGCACCAGGGGTAGTCTAAGGGACTTTGTCCTTATTGAGCAGTATAAATTCCATATTTACACGATCAACCTCACCTCAAATAACACTTTTATCACTCACTAAATCACTCTCAACACACGACCTATTTCACTGGTAGATAGAAAGTAAATGGTTATACGTTCTGAAATAAAGAATTTAAGAAAACATAACATCCTATTTAATAAACGGATATATAGTTATAACACATATTATTAAAACGCATCGTAACATATAAAAATATGAATTTAATGTTGGTTTATTCCTAACAAACCTTCTTCAAAAGGTTATTAGAACCGGAAGTGCTTGCTTATTTGGCAACTTTTGTTTGATTTACTGAAAATAACCATGTTACATTTATGTTTCCCTATATACTGATATTGTTGTCACGGCGATGAAAAACCTATTATTAGACATGGATATATATTATACATTTATTCAATTCACAGCAATAACAATTGCGATATTATAACATTTTGCTGGTGGTCTTTTTTGTCCTCGCTTTCATATGACCTAACATTGACACAGTTTATAATATTATGTGCCGCTCGACTTATACCGGTACTGTGAATTATTGCAAAACATTAGAAAATTTCACTGTGAGTGTCGTGTTTTACGTAGATAATCACTTATTATGTACTTTTAACTATAACTTTAGAACATGTTGGCGTACATAAACAATGACATTGTGTTCTTAATTCTATTGTGTTTTGATTTTCTATTTTTTCAAATTAACACATGTTATTGTTTTTCAAATAGTAGCAAATTTTACCTGAATTACCTTGAAAAACACATCAAATTTTATTACGGTAATAAATAGACTAATATTTTATTTTGTTTATTATATTCGGTTTTATCATTATAATAATTGTCTTGTAATTACATGCAAGAATTATCACGATTTTTACTTTCTTAGGACGGAATTACATGGGCCAAATTACCGACTGTTTTAGCTAATCTTTCTTTCTGTTCAGATAATTCGGCGATTTTGCTCAGTTCTCTTTTTATTATTCTGTTTCAAAGTCTTTTCTCTTTTGAGTATTCTCTGTTTTGCGATTCGCTCTTTTGAGATTCTCCCTTGTGCTTGAATATCCTTTCTAGACGATAGAAAATTTAACTTCTAGTGAAACTACCGTTGATAACCGACGAGTCGGTTTTACGAGTGAATGTATAATTCTATAGTTTCCAACCACTGTTACGTAATTGACGAGATAATTGCTGTGGTTAATTTTTATGCTTTTTATAATCACTTACGAAACTATGTATAAGATGTTTTCTTTACATTTACTTAAATATCGCTGATATAAACCAGCGTAAACCACAGTACAAATAAAAATATATTTACATAATTTATGTTATAAGCATAAGTGCGTTCATGCATAAAATGCTGGTATTATTAATATCCTTGCTGGTGCAACAAATTTGTGTTTGACAAACGAATCTCTATCAAAAGAATTATGATTCAGGGAAATTACAAATGAAAATTGTTATATTTTCACTTATGACTATTAGCAGATAAAATAATAAAAATACTTTCTAATGTATGTGTTTCTTTTCGTTACAGTTAATCTTTCTGGGGTCGGGCGCGTGGACATGACTCATTTTGATCTTCTTAAAGTCTTAGGAACTGGAGGTAAGTCGTTGCACTTTTGAATACAGTAAACATATTTACTTAAGTGTGACATAAACAAAATTTGTTTTTAATAACCTTAGGCAATTGGTAAACAAAAATATTATTTTAATATGTTAGTAATGGTTATTTCTTTGGTTGCTCAAGTGCAAGTAATCCGAGACAAAATATATACACTCTTGTACGCTACGCGATAGTAGCCTACCAATAAATTCGAATTCGATTCAACTTATAGTAAAAAATCTGATGATTTGATTTATACGTGCGACAAATCGATGACAGATTATATGATTGAACATTTATCAATTCTGACATATGTTGTATTACAGTTTTTTGACGTTATAAAACAAGAATCTGTTAAATTTGTGTAACTATTAAAGTAAAAGAATACAAGGGTTAATGTGTATGCGCATCGAAATGGGCCACTTGTTGATTAAGCACATAAACCGGTGATTAAATGAATCGATTCGTAATTTTGAGTGTGAAATGTTTGTGATTAAAAGTGAAAGTCGCCAATACACCGGGATTTCTTTAAAATTACTTTCATTTTTATGGATATTATAATTTCTATTACACCATGTTGTTGTATCATGTGCATTTTGAACACACACAGTTGTTATCAATTTAGATAAGAAATTGGAGCAGTACACCCGCATTGTTTGCATACTGTATCAAACTAGCACGGTGCATTTCATAAATACGTAATTTTGCTGCTCCAATTTGAGAATTATCACTCATTTGCGAACCTATTTAAAAACGATTGCGGTCGAATATAATTATATACTGATTATGCCTATGGTATTATTTAATGGATTTTTAGCTTGTACAAAAGAGCTGTAGCATTCAGTCGTAACCTTCTCGAAAAAAATTATTTCTCTTCCTGAGTCTAAGATTTTTTATATCTACAAAGTTTCTTCTGATTGTAAACCCAAAGGTTATAAAAATAATAATTTTAAAATTAGAATAAACACTTTTACTTTCTTTTACGAAGTAATAAGTAAGTATTGTAATCATGTTTTGACCTTCCCTGAATCGAATGTGACCATTTTCGTCTGTCTGTGTGTGAACGCTCTAGGGCCAAAACTGTCGAACGAAGAATTATGAAACTTCAAACTTAACACTTGTATGATGTGCAACCTCCTATTTTTGAAAAGAATATTCAAACCGGTAGTGTTCATGTTTACTCTATACATTTTTTGTTCTATCTCCAATATCACTAGAACGGCTGCGCACTTACGGCAAATATAGTTAAGTTCATAATGAAAGATATTAATATTACGCACAACTTTTGTTTGAAACATTTCTTCAAAAAATGTACCAGTTGCGAGAAAAATGCTACGAAATATTATAAATATGTTGTTTACGTTGCCATGGATTCGCATGTAGCTTATAAAATCATCTGCTTTTTTGTCAAGAAAACAAAAGACTCTATTAGACAAATGACATTTCAGAATATTTCTGTAGAGTATTGGTTAGGCATTGGTGCCTGTACCTATGCTTGTTTCATAGGAATTATTTGTTAATATGTATTTAGTTTTACTTTTGTAAAATTATTAGTAAAACTAGAGACAGAGAATAGCTGGAGTGGCCTTCAATCAACTTTCTTGTGCTTTCGCTAACTGTATTATAATGCTTTATATTGTTTTTAGAGAGACTATGTAACTTTAGCCTGTTATATATATATATATATATATATATATATATATATATATATATATATATATATATATATAAATATAAATAGCTATGAAGTACATAATTAGAATTATTATATATTAATAACCATAAAATAACTTTCCCGTAACTTTTACAGTATTTTGATAGTTAATACTGTTTAGAAATTGATAATACACACACATATATTGTGATAATATGAATAACAATAACATCTATTCTAGACATTATCATATTGCATACCAATGCTTTGTTTATTATTATTGTAGAATGTTATTATTTCAAATATTTTATCATCATTTTTATTTATTAAATCATGCATTAAACCAGTGACATTATTTATTGGCAATATACAAACAATTTGCAATATTGCCAACGATAAATAGCTTTTTTTCTTTTCTTTGATCTTGTTTATATCCAGTACACATTTCTATTTTCGAAGGGGAATATAATGCCTTATTTGAAGTGGGCACTTGTATAAAAATGTCAAAAATTGACTCAAGTTTATGTTTTGAAATAATATAATTGGCTAATATGATATTTTAGAGCTTATATTTTCTATATTCTAATTTAATATTCTTTTAATCGTATGGGAAAGTTTTGTTTCGCATTATTACATATTTTAATAATTGGTCCAGTTATATCTATGCAATTTTAAGAAATGCCTAACTTTGATATCAAAATTTATAAGTAATTTTTGTCACATTTGGTGCATAAAAAATTAGCTTAAATTTAACAAGAAATGCATTTATGATGAATTTCTTTGGAATGGCTAACCCAAATATTAAATATGGGCCCCTTTGATGAAGTATGTGTTATTTATATTTGGGTGTATTCATGGTAAAATTGTGTTTAGGAGAAAGACCTTTGTTTAGGATTTAATTTTAACTCGCCTTGTGATTATTAAGTATTTTTAGAACTAATTTGTCGTCCTCTTAAAAACATATTAGTCTAAAGATTATTTCTCCTATTATGGTATGTGTTGCTTTTCAGAGTTACAACATTGGTATTTGAATATCCGTTAATTTTCTGAAGTTTCCGTCGAGTCTAGACTTTAAGTGGTAATATTATATTTCTTCTAATTTTGATATAGTAAAAAGTTTATTTCCCCCAAACTTATAATTCTCTCGTAACAGCGCAAATGTGTTACCCCCCACCTTCATAATATGCTTATATCGTTAAGCCGGAGTCGAAGGGATTATGTTACCCCTGACTTTGTGTACCGGAAATCAGACATTGTTTGAGACGGCATGTCCACAACTACTCCCATGATGATACTTCACTTCCCTAGCATGTTGTTTTTCTTTTCTTTTCACTTCTAGCATATCTATTGCAACATATTTTTTCTTCCTTCCGGAAGTTAGTGGATCTTGAAACAAACTATCCGTATCCACTAATGGCTTGAATTAGATTATTTTTTTATATTTCGAATAGTATTATTCTAATTATAGCAATGATTTATTTCACAACACGTTAATGCATTAAATAGAAAAGCAATATATTTGCAACAATAAAAGAAAAACTTATATAATAATAATGTTTGAGAAAATATAATACCCATAATGGCGTATGATATGCTTTTAATAATCCAAGGCCAACTCGATTGATTACAATTATTAAGATATCAATCTGAGTTACATTAAAATTAGTATATGTGTTTCACAGCCTGCCACTGATTACGATCGATAGTGATATATTTTAAGCACCATGTATTGATTAAAACATAATATTCAATCAAACTAATTAATATATTTTTAATAAAATCCATGGATTTTTACCATTTTTTACTTGTTAAGAATTTAATTTGTAAACTGCCCCAATTTAAGGAGTTTATACTTTATTACAATTATAAAATCTTTCAACATATTAAATTTCTTATTTTCGATTCGTCAATTCCTTTGGTTTTACATTCTAATTCGGATAATTGTGAATGTGATTCATTAAAAATAGTTACACCCGGCACTGGTGTGTATTAATTCGTTTTAAAAATACTACTTCTTATATCTTAATCATAATTTTATGTTCTTGATCTAAAAATAACCTTAATTAAACCATGTTTTGCTAAGCTATTATTACTCTAATTATTAATAAAGCTATCTTTTATGATATTTCCTGCTGAACTGAAAATCGTTCGTGTATTCTTTTATTCTCTATAATTTTGCTCTATGGGCGAAGACATATAAAAGTATTGAAATCACAAAAAAAATCACATGTTTTGAACCTCCCTAAATCGATTGGTGTGATGTGTGTGTCTGTCTGTCTATAGTATAAATATAGATAGTGAAATCGAGTGAAGAAAACCCCAATTTGTTTATATATTTCTAAATAATATTTGCATCAATATTATCTGCTTATGATTTTTATAATTTCTCCAGTAAGATTTATCTTTACGAATCTTTAAAGAAAAATGTTAGACACAATCCATTATAAATAATTGGTCTGCCATCGCTGAAGATTAGATCTTTAGAAGGATAGTTTTCAAATGAGTTAAGAATGTAAATTTGATTGTAATGATTGCAAAGATTATTTCACTACACATGAGACTATTTGCAAACCAGAATGGTTTACCCCTCATACTACATAATTAAACGACTTTTTAACTATGCGAAATTCTGATATCGCGAGATTTTATTTAACCGTATGGATATCAAATTTCTCAAAAGCAATTAGAACCAAAGTGAATATATGTAAATATGACGGCTCAACAATTCCAATTATGCGGTTATAAGAGAGACCTATTTCGCTGCTAATGTCAGTTGTCTACATTGCCGACCGAAGAGCCGAACCGTCTGAATACAGCGACGATTTGGTTGTTTTTTCTCGTATGTTGTGCTGCTTGACTACGGAAATAACTGCCATAGTATTAGGAGGTGGTGCATGGAGTGCTCGTTGCTCGTTCTCATTCCCCTCGTTCGTACAGCTGTAGACGACACCCATATATACAAAAAGTTTCGGTGGTACGAGGAAATATATGTATGTTCAACTTCAGAACAAGGTCTTTGCACTCGTCCTTATCAGCTGGTTGTTCTTTCGTTTCGTTTCATTTCGGGGTCGATAACATTTTCGAAATTGAAACCAGACGGAAGGAGACGATGACAGATAGACACTTATGCTCTGGGGGTGATTTTTTCGTTTTCTCCTATGATGAGGAAGACAGGACAAGACTTGTCTTGTATCCGAATGAGCTGATCTTTTGCCTAATGGATTCGTGTTGAAACTAATTGGACGCATCGTTACTACAAATGATTAACAAGATTGTAATTTTTGCTCCAAATATTTCAAGTTATATTTTCAATAAATTACCAAAAATTCAGGGCGTAAACGCGAACGAAATACGCCTGTACATAGTTAAGGTATTACAGCAGATATTGCAAGAAAAACAGAGGTATTATAGGAGAAATACAGATATTACAGTAGTAAATACAGATATTGCAGGAGAAATATAAGTATTACAGGAGATATTAGGAAAGATACATGTTCATTCAGGAGAAATACAGTTATTACAGGAGAAATATAGATATTGCAGGAGAAATACAAGTATTACAGGAGATATAAATGAATTATAGGAAATACGCATGTATTACAGGAGAAATAGAAGTAATACAGAAGAAATACAAAAATTATAGGAGAAATACAAGTATTACAGACAAAAAAGCAATATAGATATCGCAAGTATTACAGGAGAAATGCGTGTATTATAAGTATTATAGAAGAAATATAGGTATTACATCAGAAATACAAGTATTACAGGAGAAATAACAAGGTATTCTAGAGGAAATATGGGTATTCAGTATGGTATTCTATGACAATTTCACGCAATACAGAGTGTATAGGTATTATGTTTAATTTAACTAGATTTCTTTGGTAGTGAATACCCCAAAACGTGTATAATATTTCATGAAATTGTGCAATAGTCAACCAACATATTTCACGAAATTGTGTAATTTCTTTTCAAAAACACAGAAAATGTATGTTGTTGTATTTAGATAATTTATTGGCGAAAAGGCACAATATCTCACGAAACTGATAATCCCTTCAGTAATACGAAATTGCACAAACCAAAAGTATAATAATTTATATAATTGTGTAATATTGCAACATATTTGTTAATTTTTACTTTCACACACAAAATTGACCTAGAAATTTTAATGGAAATATCCGTTTTGAGAGGCAATGAATTAATTTTGACTATGTCCTCAATGACGATTGTGTGTCTGCCTGTGAACGCTCTATAGCCTATCTTTGAACCTACAAATATTTGAATTTATTTTATAACTGTTAATATTTTTAACCGTATTAAAATAGCCGGTTTATTTTTTACTAATAAGCAATTTAGAGAGGCTCCCGTTTTTGTTAAAAATTTAGTAAAAGTGTTAAACCAACTCATCGCTAATACCATAAAATGAAGCCTGGAATGTAAATTTTACAAATTTAGATGCACAAAAAACGCAACGTTAGTGTAGGGTAACATTCAGGAAATTCCAAACCCTAAAAACTATTGAAAAAAGTATAAGAAAACCTAAATGGGGCCCGGCAAGTATTCCAAAAACTAATAGACCATTTATCTTCAAAAAAAAAAAAACTGTTGTACTCAATTTGGCATTTTAAATAAATCAATATTGTTTTTATTGTGTATGTTATCTTTGTAACATACTGACACCAATATATTTAGCTTTTTGTTTCAATGGTATTTACAGTGTAAGTATGTAGTTTTAAATTATAATATATAGGAATAGTATCATTAATTTTTTTTATGACACTATTAAACATAGAGATACATTCGAAAAACAATTTTCTCATAAATAATATAGTAGAATCTGTCACTAAATAAATTAAGGAAGATAAATTTGTAAATATTAAAATTTCTAGTAACTTTTGTCTAAACAGTTTATTCGAAAAACGTATCATTTACTGAAAAATCGACTTTGAAATTGGTTATTTTATATGTTCGTTTCTCTACAATACATATTGATTTTGCTTTATCGCAATCGTGAAGGTCACTCGCATTTTTTGCAAATTACATAAAAGAAATTAAAAATGGCGATGTTTCAATAAACATATCTTGCCCGTATAAAATTCATTGACCACAAAAAAGAAAAAAAAATCTGTAGAATCTATAATAGAGTATATCCTATAATGTAAACACAAAGACAATGGTACAATAGTAATAGATGGCAACAAAGGGCGACAATTGAATAAACGAAACGCATTGGCAATCGTACGGTAGGGCCAGGGCCAGGGCCAGGAAGACCATCCACCGCTTACCTATACATATATATACAGGTGAACGTCCTGTGCGAACGCCTCACCGACCCTGATAACGTAACGATACCGACCTTACTGCGGCAGGTCATTCACTTGATTTTCGTGTGGAACACATTGACCTGTCTTGGTTGCTACCGTACTTACACCATCGCCACTGCTGACTGAGGCATCAGGTACCGTATGAAACAGATGCGCAATACCTTACCTTTACTTACCGCTGGTAACTGCTAACCGCCGATCATAACCAATTTAAGCTACTTTCGACCATTTTATTACGCTTAGTTTTAACGTTTTTCGACGACATTATGGACTTCGTGATTTCAATGGATATACGCGTTTTGTTTGTCCTTGAATCATAAACCGTTGTACATTTAAATATCACATTTATTTAGGATGTTTTAACCCTCGGATATTTCAACAGGTAGTAGCATATTTACTCGTTTTATTTTAGTATCTCGAAAATGGTTTATAAAAATATAATAATCGTTGAATTTGAAATGAAATATATTGCTATTTCAAATAACTTTTCTTTAATAAATGTATAAATTAAAAAATCAGCACGTTTAAAATTCATAATATGACATAGCAACTGCATATATTTTTTTTATAAAGTAGGCAGTGCTTATATAAAAAAATAAAAATGCAATATTATTATTGATATATATCAGAAAAGATTTGGCGCAAACTGTACCATAAACTTCAAATTCACCTTTGAAAATAACCAAGTTACATTTACGTTTCCTAAAGCATGCATTTAATACACAAAATTATATTACATATATAGTGAAAATTACGTATAAAAACGTCGAGTAAACTTAGTTTTTTTCGATATATACAAGATATACTGCGTATAGGAATGTAGAGTGCCGGCCACTCCACATTTTATTCTATGAAACGACCATCAAAGCGAGACGCATTAGCGGTATTTTTCGCGCTAGTTAAAAGTGCTTACGGTGTTATGGTTGGTTATTAAATTAAAGGTTAAATACCAAAAATAATAAAAAAAATAAACACGCATAATTCCGAACTCAAAATTCTTTTATCCAACAATGGTTAGTAACTCCACCATTCGACTATATTAATACAATTTTCTTCTAATTTCATTTATACTTTAGCATAAAGCTATTAGCAACCGGTAAAAAATGTATTTATTATATATATATATTTCTTTTTAATATTTAAATTGAGGGGTGAACAATTATCCATGTTTCTATGGGAAGGTACTCAAATATTAAAACAAGTTCAAGGAAAGTGTAACTTATCTCAGGAAATGGCATTAGGTGTACATTGATAATTAGTTTGCGGATGTACACTCCGAGTGAAAAACTGGCATGCGTATCATAATCAACACAACACATTATTTTACTGTTCACTGAAGTCTTGCTAAAATTGTGTCAATACTATTTTACTTCTGGTCCCACAATTTTAGTTTTTTATTTGTATCGAACGATAAACTGAATTAAAGCAGTAGTAAATATTTATTTTTGTCTTAATTTTGTATCCTTTTTTTCGTTTTTAAACCTAATAGAACCTGTGCTGACAGTTACGGTAAATAATATAGTTAATTAAGAAAAGAGATAACATTTAACGACATATTTATATAAATGCATCTATGATAGAAGTCGTAACTTTAAGTATTGTTTAATTTATTTATATATAACGGAAAATAAACGTCTAATTAAAAGTGTATGTATATACATAATTATTGTGCGCCCTATGAAAATAATGTCGTTACGGTTCTGTGGCTAAATAGGGGTTGGCAACAAGCATGGGTCCATGAACTTGGGACTTTATTATTCATACCTGTAGTTCCCAAGTCGACAAAAACAGTACAACAAACTGCTACCTACTCATGCTTATTTCGACCATCTGTTGTGTTTATTTGGCTTGCTAGTTGAAAGAACTCTTTCCGCTATCGTTACATATTCCTTTCCAAACAAAATATTTTCGGAGAGATTATACCACAAAAATAGTTTCGATTTTAAATGTTAGTAAAACATCAAGTTCGACTAAATATGGAAAACAAGTTGATGTTGTTTTAATCGTTCATTCTCAATTTCATTTTAGAAATTATGATTTGTTTGTTATTTACAAGTCTAAAGTCTACGATTGTTACACACAGTCATTGTCTTTGTCTACAACTTGCACACTTATATAAGTGTTTTGCCATATTTGAATTTAACCCAGAAAATTCTAATAATTTCATCAAAATCTTTGACAGTTGAATCGGCATTGGTTGTATTCTGTATATGATATGGACACATGGGTTAAGCTAGTTTGATTTGCCATTCAATTAAAATAGTTCATCTTTCCAGATCGCTAAATGCTAAAGATTATTAACTACGCTAAATTATAATGAATTTATCAAGTCATAAAACTATGTTCAAAGTTTAAAATGTTTAGTACAAAGAAATCTGGAGCATTTGCAATCTGAATGTTGGCTCAACCCCAACAGATAAGTTCAAAAATCCAACTTTTAAATTTTGCTCGACTTTAACACAATCATATATAATGTATTTTAAGACCTTGACATTTTTATCGCTAAGCACATAGTAACATGCGTCTGACTTCGTACTGAAAACCGTTTTACAGACACGAGAAATGCAAAACAGAAAAAAAGTACCACAAATGTGCCAATGTTTAAAAAAAAAAATACTTTATCGCACAGACAGCATTTAAAAATAAGTTCATATCATTTGCAAATGAAGTATTTACACAACATTTATTTAAAGATCAAAAACGTACTATGAGTCGTCTATTTTCAAAACTCTTTATGCTGCTAACTCATTTACTTTCTTATATGCAAGTATATGTAATCACAATTACAAAGTATCCGTTTTTAGGGTCCATTTTGAGACATAAATTTACTTGAGAAATATCGAAATATCGCAAGTATTTTATTTGGTTCTCGGAAATTATTGATTTGGTTCTTCTCATATTGTAACCCGTAGGCATTAATCAGTGAGTTTTCGTGACGAGTGTACGTCCTTGTCGCTAACCTCTAGACAGATTTCCCTACTGTGAAACTAAGATATCAGTCGATAGATTACTTCCAAGTGAACGCATAGTTTTCAAGCTACACCCTACCCTACCGAAGCGCTCAACTCATGTTCAAACTTGTTACGGTTACATATCGGAAAGTATTCGCTTTCATAGGAATTTTTCAGAACATCAGTTGAAAGGATGATTACTTTGGGTGACACATGCTTCTGTACGGTGACTCACTGCACGGTTAAATGCTTTACCATGAACTGGACTCATTTTTTGACCCATGTTTTTAGGTATTCCTTTTACCAATTATGGTTAAATTTAGTAAAACAAATTATCCACAGTGGCGTTGTACCCATAAAAAGAAAATTCGAAAATGGTACACATTTATCATTAGCATTCATTGATTTATGAACAAATACAGTTTCGAATACCAAAGAGACATGTCCATATTCTTGAAATATTTGTTCTGAATAGCAATGAATCAATCAAATTTTATATAAGTAGATTCGGCAACGCTGGTAGCTGTCCGGGAGATGTTATATAACCTCTTTTAGTCTTATCTTCTTTATAATATGCATGTGACAAGCCTTTTTAATTAATTATTTTTCGAAAGGTGTACATTATTATTAACCTTAAGTGATATTGGTTATTGGAAACTCACAATCAGACAATTTGCCAAAAGTGGACATAACTTACGTATTTCAAAATTGTTTTTGCATTACATGCAATATTGTTAATATAAAGTCGTGAGGATACAAAAATCTGGTTCTAAAATTTTAAATTCTAGTTACAAATTTCAATATTGAATAATTGTTGAAGATGAGCGTTATTTAGTAAATTTATATCGGTTATAGTAATTAAATGGGTACTAAATTAAGATGTATATGTCATTTCTTTACATGCCTATTTAATATACCATTAACATTTATTCATTATAATAAACAATATCGAATCCAAATGACATTTCTTATGGAAGATTAACATTTAATTATGAATTTAGTTGCTAAGTAAATTACAATGAAAGATCATCCTTTATACTTCTTACAAGGTGAGCTGAAGGCATAAGTACATTTTTCGAAAATACTATTAAACAAATATCGCTAGAAATGTCAATATCATCAACTTTTATAAGTTTCACTTATTCTCTAAGAAAGTATACCATTAGTAAAAAGTACGTATGTGAAATTTATTGCCGTTTCCATAATTACCATTTTTGTATTTAATCAGTTTTTCTAAGTGCTGGCCACAATAGATATTTAGTATCACTTAAATATATATTTATTAGTAAACTCAAATAAACGTATATTTTCAAATGATTATTTTAATTAAATGATTGTTTCTTTTGTTGCAGCATACGGCAAAGTATTCCTAGTACGAAAACGGGGTGGTAGTGACCATGGCCGTTTATACGCCATGAAAGTGTTGAAGAAAGCAACAATTGTCCAGAAGAAGAAGACAACAGAACACACAAAAACCGAACGGCAAGTTTTGGAAGCCGTCCGGGACAACCCATTTTTGGTTACACTGCACTATGCCTTTCAGACCGATGCCAAATTGCATTTAATATTAGGTAAGACGACCACTTTTATACATATTCTTAATAGATGAATCTATACAATCAGAATAACCCTGAAAATAATGTTTCTGTGACGGAATATGCAGATTCGTACAAAAACAATAACGTTTTCATAATAATTAATGGTTAATTACGAATAAACCGTGTTTATTTGATATTTCAATAATTAATGTTGAATGATATATCAAGGTTATTTTTATGAGTTTTTTAGCATGCATTGTTTTTTATGCTTGCTATTATTATGCAACAGTAATTTATGCCGATTTTTGCTCATGAAAAATTATTACGTTTATTGAGAAACATATTTGTTAAAATATATAAATATATCTTCATGGTATCACCGAAGGGTAAAGAGTAAAAGACAATAATTACTGCACTTTATGTAAAAGTATATTAATGGCACATTGTTCTTTCAACAAATATTTAACAATACAAATGTGTAACCAAAGAAACAATAAACGTATCCATTAAAATATTCTTGGCAGACCTTCGCAGTGATTATAAAATGTGCTCCCTGACAGAAATTATAAATCAGGCGCACACATGTGAAGCGGCCGATTAAAAGAACACATACGTTCGTATTTTTATGCATGTAACATCTGTGTGTATAATACATTCAAGGATATATGGCATTAACACAACGGTAAAATGATATCGTCAGGTTATCGACGTACAATTTTATTCGCATCGTTAGTAAACGGTTATATATATTTTAAACACTTGCAATCTATTTATACAGAAAACATTCGCAATATTATTTCTTTATTTATTTATTTTCTTTTGACATATTTGCTGTTGGAAATATTTATATAAATAAAAGCTGTTGCTATCCGAAACAAGAATGAGTAATAATGGCTTATGTTTGCAGTTTTGCATCGTTTTCGTAATATTTCAAAATGAATAATGCATACAATTTGAAGTATGATTCAGCAACAAAACACAGGTGAAATATTCCTATAACAAATGTGCAAATCTTGCAAAAAATCGGTTCTGATTTTTGCATCAAATCGAAAGAAGAATTATTTGTTATTTTTTAAGTTATATATAGCGAAAACTAAGTATAAAAATGCTAGTGAAAGGTTCTCCACTTTTTTTGTAGACATAATAAAAAATCACTTGACATAAAGCTCATTGTTTCTAAGCACAAATAAGCTCGAATGCTCAAGAGACTTGTTATTTAGGTCAACGTAAACCTCTTATTTATATTCTTTATTGATCTTTAGTTCGACCTATTTTATAAAGCTTATTTCTGATTCTCAAACGCATGAATATATATATATATTATTTATTCTATATTTACCTTTCAGTGATAGTTCAATAATTTACTTTCACATTCCTATATAGGTTAGTGAAATGACAATATTTTAATCGCTAAATGTTAAGAAATTTTTCTATACAGTTTTTTTTATTTAATTTTGTTGTAGATGATTCGGTTAAAAATTATTTAAATAAAAAACCGGTTATTTATTGTATAACGAAGTTTTCAAAAATTACAAGGTCACTTGTGTTGACTTAAATTATTATTAAACTTGGGTGTTTTATTAAGTTTTAGAAGGTTAGATTTTCGTTTGTTTTTAATTCACATACTTAAAATAATATTTAAAGTTATTTATTTTAGTTTTTATAGAATAATATACTTTTTGCGAAGGTTCTTTTTATTGTAGATTTTTTTTTGTAATCACAAGGTTAACATTGATCCATTTTTTATCACACTGGGGGTTTGAAATCAATATAATGAAAATATAATAATGGAATAGGGATCATAGAAAAATATATTAGTAGATTTTCAATCATATTAGAGCCTAAGATATATTTTAGAACAGCTGATTAAATTTTGAACATAATCGCACAGTAGGAATAACCTTTTTTGTAACCACATGTTCTTGGATTGTTGATATCTCGTTTAGTTTTTGTTATTTGAGTGCTCGTTTAGTTCCTGATGATGACCGAGAGGTCTTACCAAGTATATTTCTTGTTTATACTATTTGAGAATGTTTCAAGTGACACCAATGAAAGTATTAAATTAAAAAGGTTTATTTCTCAAAGTCATTGTGATTATTTAGCGGCCGAGGTTATAATATCAAAGAAAATATGCTCCAGATATAATTCTAGTTATTTTCTCATAACCTAAATACGATATTTTAGTATTTTTGAACACACCAAGGTCTGTGTATATATCTTCTTAGTCAGGGTATAACCTATTACAGTATAATATATTAAATGGCAGACAACGATTATTTCATTATGACTAAACTGCATGAGTCAATCTGTGTATTCACCGTAATATTATATCGGTGTTTACAAATATAATTGTTTGTTTCAATGTTTACAAGACAGCTTTTATTTCACTGAAATGAAAATAATTTATTATCAAGATAATGTTATATAATAATAATAAATGTTTAACATATTTACTTATACCGAAAATGAATGTGCTATTAAATTTGATTTACGATAGTAATTGTTGAAATAGATGTTAAGTTGCTGTAGGGAAGATCAGTGTAGCCTCTTTGCATTAATCAGATCAATACGAGACTTTTCTAGTACAAAATTTAAATAATATGGTTTTGAATATTCTATAATTACACAAGGCAATGTTTCCAAGGTCAACCAATGGAATTTATTATTATTAATAGTGATTCATTTCGTATGCTATTTATATGCTATAATTATTTTATTATAAAACATACAATTTTGATTTCACTATTAACGGCATAATATATTTAGATACCTTTAAGGTCGTCTTACACAATAATGCATTTCACATCTCCCTAATTCCTTATATTAAAGTGTAAACTCAAATCTAGTTTTCGCGTCCGAATATAGAAATTTGGTTTCCTATTAGATTCAGAGGCCGATATGTAATCGAGGCAATCTCTTAAATCGTACCACTTGGACAAACATTTCATATATATATATATGTAATAAAAAAGATATAAAACTATAAATTGATATAGGTAATACCTATGTAATAAATACCAATTATGAATATGTGTATATAATTAAATATTTAAACAAGAGTATGGATATAATATGTCTGGCTCTAAACACTTGATGTCAATTTGTAAAGAGAGCACAGTGAAAGTAATGAAAGTACGACCGCTTTCACTAAATAGGTACGTGTGTGTTATGTCCATTAAAAAGCAAATATATAATAATACAATGCCGTTTAATTTCGGCAATCGCACATATTGAAATTGAGGTTACATGTGTTCATGTGAATTTTTTATGTATATATATATATATATATATATATATATATATATATATATATATATATATATATATATATATATATATATATATATAACACATGGCATTTGCGTAATTCAGAGAATTTCGCTGAGTTGGTCGTACGAAATAGGACATAGTACACTATAAATACATTGAAATTGATAAAGACCTTTTTATGAAAGGCATTCCAAGCATTGTTTTTGTCATGGTTGCATTTTACGTAAAATCTCTTGACGTCAAAATGAAGATTATCGCTTCAAGGACTGGATATTTTACATAGCTATGTTGTTGTTCTGGAAATAATGTTGAAAATTACGCTGCTTAATGTTTAAATGCCCTGTATATTTAAATTACTAAATTGCAAATTGAAACATGTTTACAATAAACAAAAATAAGTATTTTTGCAATTACCTATATTAATCAAGATACGTGTAGCTATAATTATACACGTCTTATATAGATTAAAATATAAATTATATTCTAATCGACTTTCATATACGAAGAATTAGGAATTTTGTTTTAAATTTTATATAAATCATTTTCTAAAAATGTTTAATTATCTGTTACACGTTTTAGGTTTCCCTGAATTAGCTATTTCATCTTTATGTTTAGAATATAAATCCAGGTTATATTTAAAAGATGTTTCGCAATTATCCTTCAATGACAAAAAAGTCGAACAAAAAAATGATTTGAAATGCTATTTTAACTTATACAAATAATGTTTCCATTGTGCAATATTCAGTGCAGATTTGAAAACCTTGCGAAATAAATATTTTCGTAAATGCACACGCCAAAATAAATTTAGTTTTCCAACGAAAAAATATTTATTTTTGTAATGCTATTGTCCGGTTGACTGTGCCCTGTCCAGTGCGAACGACAAACACGTTATTATTATTTGTTATTTTCGAGTGCAGAGTTCATCTGCCTGTCATTGTATCGTCCTCCACCGAAAACACTGACCTGTCTCGGGTCTGTCCGTATTATTTCATTAAAAATTGCTATATACCACAACGTGTATTTGTACAGTGTGTGTCGGGCTTGGATCGGCGCACGAGTCTAGACGTTTTATTTTTTCCATTGTCGCGCTTACTCCGTCGCACACACACGCGCGAATATCCGTCTCGCTTTTGCGCCGAGTTGATAAGAAACTTTGACCTAGGCGTCGGGTCGCGGTAATTGAACTCCCGAATATCGGCAAGGTCAAGACGCCATTTTACTTTTGCTATCTTTCGACAATTGATTATTTTTTGTTATTATAATTTATATGTATATTTTTCAGCGTATTAATTTATTTTTGGATCAATTGTGTAAACATATTGTTTGTTTTTCTTTGTGTTTATTATTAAAAATATTTCATCATTGTTGTGTAAATGTCAACAAAACGAGACAAAATACAAGTGAATAGTTTCAAAATGGATGCAACTCCTGTTATTTAATTGCGATGTTCAAAACTATCCTTTGTCGGTGATCCTGTGATATTAATATTAATGGGTTTTGCATTTTCCTTTGAATTTAGATGACATTTCATTCTAGAAATTCTCAAAACTTGTTCTATTCAATTCACTTTAAGCATTCCATGCGTTTCATACAATTAATCATCAAACTCTTCATGTTTTATTATGTATACATATATGTGTATGTGTACGGTTAAACGTTTTATTTATAAATGTATCCTTGGTTACTACCAGTGACAAGGCCTTTTATAGAGAGGCTCGAGCCATTGTGAAAATTGTCTAAGCCACTATAAAAGCTTATAAAAATAGTTCTATGCCCAAACATTGAGAAAACTGACCTATTTAGATTTTAACATATGGATTTTTTATTTATTAAGAATAATTGTTGCATTATTGAACGTCTACATTAAATTATTATCGTGAATTAGAATGGTGCGTTGAGTAATCTATTCAAATACAAAATAGAAGTTCTAAGAAATTGTATAATCGCTGGGTGCTGCTAATTTTAATTAAAGTTTACTGTTGAAGAAATCGAAAATAGAGCAACTAATTGACAAAAATAAAAAGTTTAAATTTTGATATATGACCACGTTATATATTTTCATATATTGCAATGTATTTCCATTACAAATATTATTTGTAATAGCAAACTTTCTAGATTCTAGATGCTACATACAGATATACATCATAATTAGCAATTTATAAATAATTCTTATCTGATTCTCGAAGTGAAACTGTATGATTATAGAATGTATGTGTATTTTTTTTTCTTTAATTTCAGATTATGTGGCTGGTGGAGAGCTTTTTACACATTTATACCAAAGAGAACATTTTACTGAGAACGAAGTACGTATTTACATTGGAGAGATCATATTAGCCTTGGAGCATCTACATACTGTAAGTAGACATACTATATATTCTATATTCCGGTGATATAATCATCAATTTGTATATTTAATTAGATCTGTTTGAATTATGTGATGAGAATGAGAGTTAATTAATATTTGTATATCAGTCGCGCATTACGTAAAATTGGTTCATATTGATTTTTCTTTGTTTCAAATTCATTACACAAATAATTTAATTTAGGCACGCCCGAACACTTAGGCTTTTCGTAGCAATATTATAGATTAGTGAAAGGACAGAAAGCCGAGCGAAGGCCACACTCTAGCTTTTCTTTTTCAAATAATTGTTGGCAACGTCAAATATCAGTAATATTTGGCTTCCTCAAAATACTGTAAAATGTAATTGAATGTTAAATGAGACAATAAAATTTTAATGAATTTCATCATAATTAAAGCAATAATAAAATTACAATTTTGCACGCAACGTCAACGTTATTTCATTATTAAATGAATTGTATGAAATATTACCACGCAATCGGCCAAGTGTCAAGTTAGTTGTTGTGCTATATTAATACTATTATTTAAAATAGCAAAAATTAAATTTCCGCATAGTGTGTATGAAATATCCTTGATATGCGCAAGTGCTAACATGTTGAAATTGCAACTAGCACATGCGGCGCAAAATTAAGCAAATGCCATTTTGATTATCGCCACCGTGAAGGCCATAAGCAGGCCACCTTTCTGCAACGACTTAAGGACAAATACACGTGCTCAAAGTAACTACATTTTTGAGAAATTATGTTACGTAAAAATGAAAAACAAATCAAAATTTATTAATTATGGTTTAGTAAGGTCCACGGTAAGGTCAATTGATAATGATCTTTGGGCTATGACATTCTCAGTTAGTTTTTACCAACGGACTCTGTACAGTTACATAAATAGCCTTTTAGATCTATGTAAAATGATCATTTAAATATTTGATTGTTTTGGTAACTTATCCGGAAAGAACATAAACGAAAACAACAATATAAATTGATTTAAACTTCACGTACCCGTGTAAATTTTATTATGTTTCTAGTTAATTTTGCTGCTTCATTTATTACTTATACGTAAAGTATTGTGATCACAAAATCAATCGACTTCGAAATGATAATGATTTTGAGACTTATAGGGCAATATTTATGAATAAACCAATGTGAAACTCGTACGTAAGCGTTAAGCCCTAGCCGCTTACGTGGGCCCTCTCTTTGCAGCTGAAGCTACTGTCTATTATATATATATAAAATTATGTCGTGTCGACTGAAACCACAAAGCAATAAAAATGCTGGCTTGGCTGGGCATATGTCTTCCCAGTCCCTGAATTCCCCTTTCCCCTAACGTACCCAATTCCCCGCGAATGGCCAATGAGATTTTACATATTTTACACTAAGTCATTTTTGAGGCTCTAGGAGCGCGCTGGTTTTACAATTTTCAGAATCATTACCTTGTGAAATGAAATTCTGCGCAACAATTTTCTGATTCCCTGAACATTACATACATACACATTAAGATTCATGACTGAACACTATAGCACTATTTTACATACTGTGTACGACGAGCAAAAAACTGTTATCATTTTATATAAATAATAAATGAATTCGGAAAATTTTCATTTTCCCTAGGTGACCTCGTTCAAACGGCCGAGTATGCATATTTAACTGGGCTATAAATAAATAAATATTACAAACTTACAAGTTACGTGTGTAAATCTAGGAATTTTTACCTAATCACTACTTTCATTCTATGCGAATTCTCGTTACAGGAAAATTTAAAATAATGTTATTTTTTAATACGGTATATTTTTAATTCGAAGAATAGGGTCCTTTATTTTATTCAACAATCATAGGTGCAGGCATCAATGCCTGTAGCTCACCGTGTTATCTATTCAGTAGGATGTTTTTTTTTTTGCTTGTAGTTTGGGTAACTTTCAATTTTGTTTCCCGGGAAATAATTAGATTAGTAAATTTCGTTGTAAGATATATTTTTATCGAGTTGATTGGTGTCCTGATCGGATTCATGATTACCTTTATAATCTCATAGAAGGCTAAGGTTATTTTTGGTTTAAAACGCGTGTTTCTAATTAGTGGTTTGAAGGATTATGACACCGTTATTTAACAGTTATATTTTATTATATTTCGCAGAGCATGATTTCTACTTCATGCGAAGGACCTTGGGCACTATTACGCTATTGTTTTGCATTTACAAAATTTAAAAACTTACGAAAACAGTGCGTGTGCGGCCTCCAACTTAAAACTTACTGTGTAATTATGAATATTAAGATCGTTGATATATTGATAAGAATATATAAATGTTATTTGATAAAAAATGTTTGTTACTAAACGAGTTAAAGTTTCTTTAACCTATTAACTGATTCTGTGCCCTCTGAAAACGGATATTTCCATTAAAATTTCGTAGAGGCGTTTAATTTTTGTGATCACAATAATTTCTTTTATACATTACGTATGGGAAAGTAAAAATTACTGTATTAAGCAACTTTGGTAAGGCTTGGAATAAAATGTACTGAATGTAATATGAGTTGAAGAGTCAGTGCCCTCTGCTCTGTCTTATTTGAACGAATAACTCTCAAGTGTATCTTGATATATATATGTATTTGTTACGTCTGTATTGCTAATGCTTTTCGTTATACAAATGCAATCACTTGGCATTTAACACTTTCCTTGCTACATTTATTTATATATTTTTAACTGAGTAAAAGTACTTTCTTTTTAAACAATTTTTCTAATCATTAATAATCTATATTTAAATATAATTTCTGCTTAATTTACTATTTAATTTAACATGTTCCAAATCAAGAGAATACTTATTAATTAAATATCAGATATTTACCAAGAGAAATCAGTTCAGATACTAATTTAAAATTATTATAATTCCCTGGCCAATAATATATTTATAGAAATAGTATGTGCCTAAATCGATAAGTTTTATTATTTATATTTCGCTCGCCAATTTTTTTCGAGCATAATTTACACTACTTGTTCTGATGTTTGTCGCCAAATTATTTTAACAATGTGCTTAGGACCCATCACTTCAAATA
Organism: Leistus spinibarbis; assembly: GCA_933228885.1. Taxonomy (NCBI): domain Eukaryota; kingdom Metazoa; phylum Arthropoda; class Insecta; order Coleoptera; family Carabidae; genus Leistus; species Leistus spinibarbis. The sequence continues at coordinate 7,502,298 of OW121799.1, forward strand.
AACACTTTTTGTCGAAAATATGATACAAAGCTTCACAATATGACAATAAAATTGGTTTAGTTGCGTATATTATTTATAATTAACGTATACAATAGAAGTCTAATATATATTTTTAATGACAAGTACTGGAAGATTAAGAAAGAGGTTTTAGTTACAACTTAGGAAATAATAGTAGTTAGTCGTTGTTTTAAACTCTCAATTATTATAGTTTTGTTTTTAAAAACTTAGTAAATCCGTCATGTCCTCTTAGAATGTAAAATGTTGGAGGAATAGATCAAGTGAACACATCTGAAAACTATGCCACAATGTACTTGATATACCCGTATTCATAAACGACCTACTCCACTGGACCTGTTAGCATGAATAAATGATATGAGCAATGTGTTAGAAATAACAAGGTCTGTTTATTTTAGTCCTTATATGTACTTTACGTAAGGTCGTTTCATTATCATTCTAAAGCAGGAGAGCTGTATGCAAATATGTTTTTCATTATGCATCGCGTAAAGTTTTTCACAAGAACATATACTTCATTTCCAAGATCAACAGTTTACCCGTAAAATCGTCGACTTGTGCTTACTAGAAAGTATATGATTAAAAATATCAAAATCGATTGCTTATTTTCAAAACTTAAATAAATGGATAAATTTGATTGATGGCGCTATAATTAATAAAACCGAAAGGCCATAAATAATAATTAATATTTATAGTTTTGATATTTAAAGTATTGAATAAAACAATTATTTTCAGTGTTGTGTTATTTTATGTCCGTCAATTAAGTGTGTATACATGTTTGATTTTTCTCGTTAATTAATAATTGTTTTCTTCATTAAATTCATTGTTTATTTTTGTTGGACGCGAGCTGAAGGCATTTGTGCTTGTTTTATGTGTAAAGTATGGTTGTTGAACAGTACCAGTATGTACCATGTCAATTTGATGCATTATCTATAACTGGCGCTAGTGCTTTCTAGATAGTGTAGTAATGTGTTGTGTAGACAGGCCTTTAGGCGTCGAACTACATCGTCTCACAGTGAGGGACGGAGGTCGTTTGGTTGGCACGTGTACACGAGCGCAACCCGCTGCACACCACACACGCTACGCGCGCTCGAGCAAAAATGCCTGCCCTTGTACATTGAATAAACTTATATAATCCATAATATTCTTGTTTTTACTATCAAGTTGAATTTGCATTTTATTGAACAAGATATAACTATATGTGCTGTACAATTCTAAAAACTTCAATATTTTATAATCGTTATTTTAAAGTTCGAAGTTTTACGTATTAAAATCTCAAAAGAAGCGAGTCAAAACTAATTCAACTCTTATATTTTATTTTATTAATTAGAGATTTTAAAGTTTAAGCTAAAGCAATCGGTCGTGTGTCTGTAGCATTTTCGGATCAATACATTTCCTTAACAAAAGTGTTTGTCTCGTCGCCCTGAATCCAAAAATATATATAACTTATATACTTGGATGTTAGTCGTCGCTCGCTCGTAAGACCAAATTTGTGACCTCTACTCCTCTGAAGGTACCAGAGCGATTTACACCAAATTTGCTACACATATTATTTAACATCCCATTTGAAGCCGCACGCAATTTAAATGCAATCGCCCGTATACTTCCCGAGTTATAGGGCCCCAAAATTTGGAGCCCCCCTTAATACTGCCCTTATAGTAATAAATAAAACACTTAAAAATTCTACTACAAATTCTAAGATATTTTATGTCTACAAGTTTTTTTCATATTGTTAACCCAAAGCCAGAAAAAAAAAGATTAAATATTATAATTTTGAGCAGTGCTTGTCATAATACAAACTAGATTATTATTTGTAATTTTCTAATCTTAATTACAATTTGGTTCACTGTGAATACACAAGTACATAAGAAAGTAAGATAATCGGATTTTGAATTCGAGGTCTCAGCGTTTAAAAAGAACTTTGTAAAGGTGTAATTTTTCTTGTTTCTGTGTCACGTTTAAAAAAATGAATTATGATTTTTCGCTTCGAGCCAATAGGGACATATAAACAAGATAAAACATACAGAAGTATTAGTGATTGTTGTTGGTAGAGTAAAGTGGCAGTGTGTAACACCCATTTCTATATGGCAATAAAAGGAAATACATGTTGGTATAATTCAGAGTGAAACGTTCGTTTAGCGGAAAAAATGTCGCACTGTAGCGCACAAGCACAAGATGTGTTTGTGGGTGACCTTGCCGAAGGAAAACTTGTACAGTATAAGTATATCGCTCGTTGTATATTGACCTTTGCGCTATCGACACATGAACGGGGACTAATCAAATAAATGAAATTCACATTATACACATATTACCTTCTACTTAGTCTTGTATTTATTGTCATGCAAGAAAATATAATCATTTGATATTATATACGTTGGTTTTAGCCTCGGCACTAAATTTTAACTAATTATTAGTTATAATTATACTATTTCTATAACCCGTCAAATCGGTATTTAACATTAGTACTAAAATAATATACGTAAATACGTACTTATTAGAATAAAACCTCCTTCCGAATAATTATTTCTATTAGTACTATGTACCACAGTACCAAATGAAAACAATTATTAATAATATAATAAACAAAAGAGTTAATCCACAAATATTTCAACTGAAGGAAAACCGTGTAATTATTATTAAATTACCACCCGTTAAAACTGACCTATGTCTGTATACCATATGGGCACATGGTGCCCACAAGTGTCCCTAGTAATTATAAGAATTATACTATTTCTATAACACCTCTAAATTTAGGTTAGTTATGCGAAATTCACAGTAAACGATCGAAATAAGTAAGGATTAATTGTGTAATTGTGAAACTTTTTCTGTTTGTATGATACTGAACTGTAACTTAGTGTCACATCAAAAGTGCATTATTCTAGAAATAATCATTGCACATATAGTAATATAAACATGAACTAATAATCTGTCCAATCTGTCTGATTAACTAAACATAAATTAATCTTATTTACATATTAGAAGGCAATTAAAATTAACGTACAGATTATATTATATTGAATACTAAACTCATCATGGTGAAATCTCGATCTCTCGACTTAACCAAATAATTTGTACGTAAACGTGTTGTACAGTCAAAATTATAATAATTTTTGGGTATGCAATATTATGCATGTAGGTTTATTGTGGGCAAATAGGTCTAGGCCAAATTTTAATTATAATATACAGTGGAATTAGGTATAATAGCATATATATGTGATAGGTTATGAAACTATTACAATAGGTATATATTTAAACTATTATAGTTATAGTATTATGTAAAGGCCACTCCAGTTTTCTTTGCATATGGCATTGAATTTCGTATTTGGTAATATTAGGCGTTTAAAAGATGTTTTAAACCTTAGTAATTTCAAAGCACATAATTTTTAGTTTTTGAGCCAACATTTCGTGCTCTTTGTAATCGCCAAGGTCATTTGATAACAATGGCGCACATGCGTTTGTAAGTACACATTTAACGTAATACATACTAAAAATATTACACCTATTATACAGTGAATAAATATACAAAAGTATCACATCATGTGACTACACATTAAATATTTCATTTAAGTTATTTGACGGGTTTTTAAAAAGTATATATTTCAGCCATATAAAATGTGGTTTTGATTTAGTATTGTTTGTTTGAATGAACAATAAATTAAAGTGGCATTACAGTACAAGTTCTAAATATGATGTTGGGGGAAGTTTTTTCAATGATTAATGGAAATATATATGTCAGAAGTCAGAAGCGCCGGCCTTGTAAGTTGCTTCATCATGAAACAGCGGAAATCGCATCACCCAGTATATAAAAAGGAAAAGCTCATTGCGTGTATTTAATCATTAAATTGTTTTACTTCAATTTCAGGAATGCAATCATGCTATTTACTTTTTAATATCTTTTGTAATTATGTTATGATCAGTTATTTAATTATTATTCGTCAAATAGTAATGCATTTCTTAACAAATTAATTTTGAGTCTGTGGCTCTATACTTAAAATAATAATTAAAGATGCATAGGTACAGGCACCTATACCATCAGTAGCAAATATTAAGAGTGGCAAAAACCAAAGAAGATATGCTCTTTATCAGGATATAAAAGTGTAACTTTATTGATTTTCTTTGCTTCTAAGGAATTCAGATATAAGATGGGAAAGACTGGCTGCTCATAGATTATATTTACTTGTTTAGTACACATAGTTAGGTGTATATTATACAGAAAGCACATGTTGAATCAGTTGTACAGTTCCGTATCTACAAATAGTATAAAATCAATTTCTTTTGACAGACTAGTTCCTGTAACCCACTTGTGGTTGGCTGCGCAGAGACGCTAACACGTTTGTACGCAGCCAACCACCAAATTGCACCAAATAACTCTGCCAAAAGAAATCATTGCCAAGTATTAGCTTAAAAGTATTATAAATCATATATATCAATATGAACTATTTCCGTATCAAACAATTTTTTGTTTCTTTCCTATACATTATGTATAAAGTATTGTTGCCAGTATTTATAAATTTACTGCACAAATAGATTTAAAATGAACGATTTTAACAACTTTTGTTTGAAATGCATCATTATTTTCATATTTCAATATCCAATGTAGCTTTAAGGTCTATAATGACATGGAATGGAAGATGATTTCATTTATAAATGCGTAGTTCTGATGCCCTTATGAAATAAGTTGGATCTTGGCTGTAATTCTAAGTTATGTAATGTCTACAGCGAAAACGAGTTAGTTTCTAGACTTCTTAGAAAGTAAACATGGATAATTCGAAGTGCAATTAAGCTAATTTGGCTTGACAATTATCTTGATATTGGTTTCGGCCCATTTATCAAACAATTCAAGTGCAAGAGCTCGTGCTTAGCGACGACACGTGCGTCAATTATAAAACACGCGCGATCAAAAATATGTACGGCAAAGATCCATGGAGACTCGAAATACCTGCCAATCCTAAAAATATCCGCATTTGCTAGATAGAAACTAAAGGTCGGTACACTGCTCAGACTTAGCGCGACTATTGTATTAGCTGAGAAAAGGTATACGAGATGATAGAAAGAAGACCAGGTGGCAGGCTATATGTAACAGGTTCGCTATTCGATAATGGCCTTTATAGCCACTTGTGCTAGAGGTGAACTGGGAAGAGCAGATGTTGCATACACCCTAGGGTTGCTTGTTTTATTATTTCATCTTGCAGTGGTTTCGTTTGGTTTCTTCTGCATGCTGCATGCTGCATGCTGGTCGGTGGCTGTGCTTGGCTCCCGCATTGGTGCAGCACACACACGTGTGAGGTGAATATGAAACATTATCGCTTCGCCACGCAGCGCGTATGCTCGGAAAAAATTGGTTTATGGCAACAGTCGTTTGGCTTCGCTCTTCGCATGAGCCAACACTTTCAAACTAATAAAATGTTCATTACTTGCCTTGAATTCTAATACATCCATTAAATTTAAGTTATTTGTGTCCGATTTGATACTTCAAGTCCTCTTCTTTCTTTTATAAAATAACATATGGGGTTCCATCACCCTTGGATTTTACTTTTATTGGGTACATTTATTTTTCGCCGCAAGACGAACTGGAGGCATTAGTGCTAGTACTAATGGTTGTTTTGATACATTTTAAAGTAGGTATAGACAAACAATACGTAGAAAAAATTGTTTATACGCAAATTAAATTACAATAACAAAAATAAAGTATTTTTTATCTTGCCTGATTACAAACAATTCTCGGAATTATTTTGCATAGTACCACTAGTAAAACTAGTATAAGTTGGTATCCATTCCTATAAAATAAAAACTATATTTTGCAAATGGGTTATTAAGAAAACTAGCTGGACGTATTTTCCCAGTATTTTGGTGTTTTGAAATTGGAATTTCATATATGTTTATTTACATATTATTTAAAATGAAAACTACGAATAAGTGCGTTTAATTGACAAACATAATATTGCAGCAGACAGTATGTTAATTAAATTCATTATTGGTTTTGTTAAATAATACTTAAATAAGTTTAACTATCGATAATCCTAAAAATGTTTTCATTTTATTTTCAAGGTCAAAGCCAGTATCGTTTAAAAAACTTTAATCTTCCATATATATATATATGTTGTTTTTTTTTCTATCGCAAATAACAAACACGATAAATAACGATGAAAACTGTATATTTCTACCGATGTGTCCTTTTCGTGACCTTTGTCACTAAGGTAACTGACCCAATCAAGGCTTTTGCAAATGATCTATTGTTCTAATAATGCAATATGATCATTTGATATATACACATATTGTGGAACAAACACTTATACATATATATATATATATATATATATATATATATATATATATATATATATATATATATATATATATATATATATATATATATATATATATATAATAATTATAAATATTCCGCAGCGAATAATAAACTAAGACATTACTCTGTTCGAAGTCCTGTTGCTCTAGAAATAAACAAGTGTTTTTAAAATCAAAATAACAAGAACATTCTAAAGAAATTAATCATTACCAGGCGTTTTTATAGTCAATTATAGTTCTTTACTTTTGCATATACATAAGGAATAAGGTCGAAATATTGATACGTGTTAATATTATTAACTTAAGTCTTGTATATGGCTCAAATGTGCACCTGGTATTTTTAAAAATAATATCTAATAGCTAGAAGTAATGGTTTATTCTAGCTATTTTTTAATATCTCGAAAACTACATGAGTTAGAGCAATATATATATAAATATATTAAAATTTCTAGCAAGTTTTCCTCAAGCGGTTTTTTGAAAAATATTCCATTTACTAAAAAATTGTTTTTGTAAATGGCATTACAAGTCTTAAATTTGAAGATTTGCCGTAATAGGCGTAATTTCCCGTACTCTAAAGCATGAACACCCAGGCACATTATGTTCAGAACGTGTATTTCCGTTAAAATAGATATTTTCCGTGATTACAATAATTCTTGCTATAAGATATTAAAAAATGGTTCAAGAAATGAATTTGTGTGTTATTAAAAATGCTTGTTTTAATACAAATCGAGTTTTTCGCCGGAGGCAACTAGTTAATTTTAAATCTTATTCAAAATATTATGGTACATGATAAATTCAGTGAATGTGTGGGCAAAGAAATATAATAAATTTCTTTGAATGAATGTAAATTTTGAGTGTGCTAAATTTTGTAGAATTGGTTTGCCCTCAAATTGAACATGTGTAGCTATTTTTAAATTTCTTACTATCTCTATCTTCATTTAAAATCTCTACGTTCTAAAACGTCTAAATTATCCGACAATACAAATACGGTATATTTTGACAAATACATATTGTCATAAATACACGTCAGTTGAAAGCGTTGTTTTGTTTCTATTATTTACGAGAAACTGTGCACTGATTTTGCGCATTGCATCACATTTCTTAGCGACGTTATTTTTAATAACCTAAATATATTTCGGTCTGTATTGAATCTATTTTTATAAAGTACTAAAACGTGTGTTGTTTTTATATGTTGTCTACAGATTAAATAGAAGTTATCAGTGGTTATTGTTCAAGGCTCTACATAAAATAAAAGTTTTTGTGTGTGAAAACCAATAATTTTAAATACTATTATAGTTATGTAAACATAAATAAAAGGAATAACATACAAGGTTATATTTGCACCATTTAAATTTTTAATATTAATTCGCCTAAAGGAGCTGTAGTATTCGGTAATGTTTCTCTTATATTCGGTTTGATTTCACTTTGGACTGAGTTATTTGCCCTTGTAGCAACTTTATCCTAATTACGGCTCACCTAGATTAGAAATTTGACACCACAATCTCGTAACATTGCATTTTATTTCGTTTTTATTTTCTATGAAAAATAACTAAGTTTTATGTTAATAAAATAATAAATTGCAAAATACATGATTGTTTATAATGAACTTGATATTAGTGGTCACGTGCATAAACAAATATGGCGGCTGCACTAGTAACCTTGGCTCAAACTTGATATGTAATAATAATATCTAGTTCTATTTAGTTAATTACATGTTTATCTTGACTGTTTTCGTATTTACCTTCGAAATTAGTGTATACTTAAATTATTTAAACAAATGTTTAAATTTACTAAGGTTATATGAGTCCATTTATAACATTAAATAATTGTTTTAGTTATTCAATTAACAATTATTAGTTTTTAATTTTTATTTGGTGTTTTGATTTTAGATGTTTTTATAAACTATATATTTGTTATTTATTATTAAAATATAATATATTAATCATTCATTTCATAAGAAATTATTTTAATGTTATTTTATTGCACATATATAACATAATTAAACTTTTGGACATGTACACCTTTTATTGTATTGTAAACATGAAATATTTTGTACTCGATTTCAACGGATATACACGTTTTGACTCTCCTTGAATCGAATTTGACTAATTTCAGAATTACGTCTCTGTGTCTGCCTGTGTGTTTGTCTGTCTGTATGTATATATGTCTGTCTGTTTGTGTGTGTGTGTGTGTCTGTCTGTGATACGGTTTGAACGTAAAATTAAATCACTTAAGACTGGTATATGGTCTAGATGTGCACCTTTTATCTTATAAAAGCATATTCAAACCGGAAGAGCATGTTTACTCTATGCATTTTTGCCTTTTCTCCAATATCAATAAAGCGGTTGCACTTATGGCAAATTTATTATATTCATAATGAAACATATTAATATATCGCACAATTTTTGTTTAAAAAAAAGAAAACGACTACGGAAAATCTTAAATTTCTATTTATGTTGCCATAGATACCCACATATGGGTATTATATTTAATAAATCGTATAAACTATACCTGACAACATTTTGGCAGGGACACAAAATATTATATTTGTTATTTGACATCGGTTCTTACAATACCTAACGTATAAGAAAGCAATGTGCTTGGCATATGTTATAAATAGATTGACTAAGAACGTGTTTCGAGCGTATTGTTTATTAAAAATAGCAACGCAATACAAACGATAAAATCAACAAATTTGTGATTGATACGTAACGTATAAGAAAGTATTGTGCTGGCCACAACTGATTTTATTAAATGTGTGACACTTTGCAATAAAAAGAAATAATTCGATATGTCGCGGAAGATGTGTGAAAAATGTAATTATTTTTTAATGGCTTTTTGGTGCAATATTCATTTATTTTATACAGCACAAACATTTCTAAGAATTAAGATTAATTAAGATTTTTTCGAAAAATTCAACAAAATGCTAAGGGCTGTATTAAGAATGGTTCCATAATTTGGGGCCCTATAACTCCCGCAGTATTAGATTTAAAATGCGAGATCGATTTATTTTGTAATCATACATACATCATTAAGAAAAAATATGGATTATGGAATATGGATATATAATATTCGACTAATTTCCCATTATTATTTCTTTTTCTAGTTGGGAATCATCTACAGAGACATCAAGTTAGAGAATATTCTCGTGGACGAAACCGGGCACATAGTACTGACCGATTTCGGATTGAGCAAAGAACTCCCCAAGCCGGGGAACCCCGGCCAGAGGGCGTACTCATTTTGTGGCACTATTGAATACATGGCGCCCGAGGTAGTACAAGGAGGTCCCCAAGGTCACGATATTGTAAGTATACATCACGTTACGTAATAACTTCATGTGTTTGTTACCTTGTTAAACGCACACTGCACTATAAACCCGTAGAGTGTATGTGTACGTATGTGTATATTAGGATATTACTTTTAATAGTATATAGCTTGTTTGTTGTTTCCTACACGTGTCGATGTTTTTCTTTATAAACCAGGGCCGTATTTACACGTTTGTAGGCCCGGGATACTGGGAAATTAATAGCAGTACGTTTTGTTAATACTCTTCATTAGGTGGTAATAGGATTTTCACGTTAGATTTTTATTAATTACGGCTTTTATTTATTATTAACAAAAAGTGTTTGTTTCGTCGCCCTGAATCCAAAAAAATATATAACTTATATACTTGGATGTCGTTCGTAAGACCAAATTTATGCCCCCTACTCCTCTGAAGGTACCAGCGCGATTCACACCAAATTTGGTACACATAATATTTGCCATCCCATTTGAATTCGCTCCCAGTTTAAATCCAATCGCCCGTATACTTCCCGAGTTATAGGGCCTCAAAATTGTGACAGGGTAAGTCAACAGCTGATTCGGCTATGGTTACCAGGATCACGCTCGTAGTGTATTAGTCTATGTCTAAAGACGGTACTGCTTTAAAACTGCATTTAGAAAACATTTGTAGTTTAATTAGTATGATTTAATGTGTTTTACTTTAAAAAAATATATGACATTTAAATTTAATAGCTTAATTAATTCGTATATAACCAGCAATTTTATTTATATTTTGCTATGTTTTGAGAATATATTTTCTTATAATTAGTAGCTTGTTAAATTTGAGGGTCAATTATATTTATGTTTTTATCTTTATCAGATTGAAAATTCTTATTTTAATACCCAGTTCTAAAAGCGCTTGATTTATCATTTTAAAATGACCCATTTTTCAAAGTAGTCATTTTATTCTTCCCAGAAACGACTTAGTTAAAAAGAAACAATTAGATTAAATTTAATTAATTGTGAACACTGCATATTACTGGGTATCTTATTAATCAAAGGCCTAAGGACTCAAAGCGGCTAAAGACGTTCCTACTATCTATTGCCGACTTTAACGACCCATTCACAGGGAACCAATTACAAATTACAATTAGTAATCTAGTTTGTTCTATGAATAATGCGACAAAATGTATAACCAATGCATTAATTTTGATACTGTGAATGCCTAAATTGTCATAAAACAAACTAAATTATTATTCGAGAGTTAATCTCAACACGTGGTTTAAATATAATATCAAAAATTCATTTTTCTCCTTGTGGTTCAAATAATTACAGTTTTCTTTTGCTAAAAACGGCAAATTTAAAACGTTTTGGGATCTAGTTCACGGACATACTGAGATAAGACTAAAAATAAAATACATTTTGAATTCTGATCCAAAAATTGCGCAAGTTAATTTGTCTTAACAATATTTACTTGGACTAAAATCCGATAAACAAATCAAATTTTATAGGTAAATACGTTGTACCATGTTGTTTGTGTGTGTGTGTGTGTAAAGGTTAACATAAATGACTTCCAGATGGTAAGCGGTGAAAATACTGTGTAAAATATTCAGTAAATAAATACGTCGCAGAAACATAAACTAAACATATATAGTTGTGATTGATAAACCGTATTTACGAAACTATTTAATATTCTTTTGTTTTTAAAATACTCCTCTTGAATCTATTTCAAGTACAGGTTAATTGTTATGTAAACATTACTGTTTAACAATTGTGGGCGATCGATATTTACAATGGAATGTAACATAAATACTTGTAATACGATTAGATGCAGATAACCAAGAATTCCATTATAGCGATTACTCTATTAGGGTTATGTAACATACACTAACATTGCTTTTTCAAATGTTAACCATTAACCTACTGTTCAAAATGGAGTGCCACCTGAAGTGAACCTCGTTTAACCGATCGATACGACCAACTAGATTCACAATTTCAATATAAAATATATGAAAAACTAATAATATGTTTATTAATTTTAACAGTATCTTAAAAAAATATGAATTACATTCATGTGTCGCTTTCGAGTAGCAATAGTAGATCTTCTTCCGGTTTAAATTATGTTTATTTGTAAAAAGATGGCGTTACGCTATTAAATATAAACGGTGATTAAATACTGTGTGTGTGTGTAGAAACATCTTGAAAATTTGCAATCTCTAAACTAGGTTAGTTCTATGTACTTACAAAATAAATAAAATCTAGATGGTAATTAAAGAATGGGAAATATATGTATGTATACCTTGTGGTACTATTACTAATTACTGTAGAACAAACGAATGCGATAATTATTACTAGTGAAGAATCGTAATGAATGGATTGGACACATAGATTTGTTAATTAATAGGCACAGACGCTATGACCTACTTTTATTGCAATAATTACTGTAGTGTCTATAATTGAATTAAGTACAAAGTACGTGTAATCCAATATTAGGAAAAATACTTTCATTTATTTAAAAACACTTTTATTTGTTCAACAAATATATTTGTCTAGACGTCATTTAAATATTTATACAGAAATGTTTTTTGCTTTGCAAATTTCTGCAAACGATAGTCAGTTTTTTGCGCGTACAGAATGTACAATAGTCATGTATCTGGAACATTCTCGGATCAAATCATTTTGTCTCGTCGCCATGAATCCAAAATTATATATGTCTCATATATCGTAAATCTCAGTTGGGATAGTCAAATCGTTCGAAACAAATTATATATTATATTTATTTTTACTGTTCAAGAAATTTTATTGTCAAGGAAAATCCAACTTTCCTTTTAAGTATTGTTCACATTTTAAATATGTATATAAAAGTTTTTTAATAACAGGAATTATTCGTATAAAGAATAAAAAACCGTTTCACTTACAAACAATATAAACATAAATAAAAATAATCTAGTTTAGTTTAGTAACAATGAAAACGCAACTTCAAAATAAAATTGTAGACATTTTCACCGACCACTTTCTCTGAAATAGCTATACCGATAATACGCCGGCGCATAGCGAAAGTAAAACTACATATTTTGTTCGCGACTGAGATAGTTATATTAACAAAAACTAAACGGCTGTTGATCGATATTTAATTTAAAAATTAAATAAAAGTAAATACTTTTTCTTTTTTTTTCAATTGACACTGACCTTTGAGTTTTGGTTTAAATATTTTATATACAAATTTGCAGATAAATCCCAATTTTCTACATGAACAAATATTTAGAAAGCTAATTTCTATTGAGTGATTTGCTAATTTTGGTGGTACGGATATAAACCGAAAAATTGATAAATAATTAGAGCATGTCATTTATTATGGAAATTTAAATAATTTTAGAAACCAATATTGTTAGTGTTTCCTTAGTTTCTTGAGTACTAGAAATTTTACTAAACTACGCGTTTTGAGCGTTTCTGATTGAATTTTAATATATTTAACTTCACTTATTCTATAAATCGAGACGTGCAAAAAATCCGGTTGAAATATGCGTTTCAAAAACAAGACGTTCTTAAATTTAAACCAACATATATTTATGTTTAACGGTATAGACTGTACAACGTTCACACAGACGTCCCACTAATATTTCAATTTATTAAAAAAGTAAAAACTTTACACAAGATTACATAACCTCAAAAAATAGAGCATTAGTTTGAATATAATTCGCAATGACCTTGAGTCTATTCTGTTAATTTGATTACGTTATGTACGTTAGGCTAATACGTTGTTAACGTAACAATATGAAGCGAGGTGGACTGGACAATATATTAAAGAGGAAAAGGGAGATGGGTAGTTGATGATGAAGGGATGTAAAACAGAGATGGGGCGATTGATTTGTGTTAGAAGTAGAGCACCTCGTGCTGACTGGCTCTATGGTGGTACATAAGCGCCGTGAATCTACCGTATAGTAGGTTGCGAATCTGGGTCAGAAAAGTATGCCAAACGAATTGATCGTTGCGCCGGTTGGCCGGCTTGTACCATATTCTCCTGTAGTACCGAATACTAACGCAAATTCGAAATTACGACATTTTTGTTTTATTGTTCTAACGAGTTTACTTTTGTTTTTACATTTCACTTTTCTTCGAATTTACTTTATTGTATTCTCGAGCAATCGTTTGCGATTAATTTTCCGGCGCAACTAGATGATGTCATCTTGATTTTAGTGGGGAGAAAATGGTTCAAATGTAAAACTAGTTTTTGTCTGCTCCTTTAATATATAAAGTAATTCGATTTATGAAAAGAACGACACACTTAAATTTGCTTAAATATTCAAAACAAGTTCCACATTTTGTATACCTATTTCGATTCCTTTCTAAAAAACCAAACAGCTTTTTAATGTTTGGGAAAACACACTGTACGTTCTGAGGAAAGATGAACGGAATAGTTTAAACTTGTATTCTCGGAAGCCATTTCGGCCGATTATTTCCGCGACAACGGAAGCTTTCTCTCAAAAATCAACCAACATTCTTTACTATAGAAATGTTTTTCATGAATTGCATCAGATATGTCACTACCAGATCAAAACAAGAACGATACAATAACAAAAACAAAAGTATAACTTGACTTTTGAATGTGTGACGTGGCACTATAATGGACTAGTAACATTTATTATGCATGTCAACAATAGTGTTTATAATATACTTATTTACTTTTATTATTATAATTATAGCTATTGCTATTTTGGCTTCAAATAAATAGCAAACTGAAACGCAACGTGGCAGAACTATTTATATTCTCTCGGAATTAAAGTAGCACAAAATATTTTTAATTAAATAAGAAATTATGAATTTGTTTTGATGCTAGCAATCGATAATTAAAGCCCTATAGTGTTTTATATTTCGATATAACTTAATTTTTTGAAACGTTTACTATTCCATTATAAATAATTTGATGGCATTGTAACCAGGTACTAAAAAGTGCTTCCACGTGTAAGCGGTATCAAATGGTTACCCGTTAGCGGTTCCGGTTATTGTTGTAAGTATTTTGCAAGCGTTCCCATTATTTTCTTGTTCAAACCGGATGTAGGTATATGATTTGTTAATGTAAACAAGCGTAACTGTAATCTAACTATATTGTTTACACTTTGAAACCATCTTTAATAACTATTATTAAATTGAATCAAAATTGAAGGTGTATTCTATTTGCTAATTTGGATCATTAAATCATCTAATTTGTTTAATTTTCAATCAATTTATATTTACATTTTATTTTAAATGATTTATTGCACCTGGTTTCCTGTTTGAAACAATATTCTAATTCTATTCACTAAATTTGAAACTCAACCCTTTTTTGACTTGTTTACTTTGCAAAATAAATATCTTAGCATTTTACAAAGTGACTGAAAACGATGATTAAATTAAAAATAAAACTGTGTTTCAGTTTTTATAACATATTTTAAATCTGTTTTACTAACAAACGAAAGCAATGAATAAATACAAACGAGACAATTAGAATAATTAATTTAATGATTGTAACATTATGCGTAGATATTTATTGATATATTTATATAATGTGCAGCTATTGCGATAAATTTCTCATATTTAAATTTTGTTTTAAAATTTATTGGTACTGCAATACATAGATACAACATATGAAATAATTGCGTAATAGACAAAATTTTAACGCTAAATTTAATAGTTTAGGATGTTTTTAAGTTAACAAAGTGGATGATCCCCTAAAAGTGCGTTTTGTGTCGATGGTGTAATTTCTGGGGCTTGTTAAATGAATAACAGTAAATGCGAGGCAATTAAAACCAACAAAATATATAATTAATCGTTAGATTTGACAGATACATTAGTAACTAGTGCCGGAACTAAATAGTACAGTTATTGAATCCTTGTTTAGAAGAAAAGTGGTCGATTTCAAGGCTATCAGAATCAGATGCGTATAACCTAAATATCATAATAGTCGTTAGTTACAAGTACATCATCATTTGATCTCTTACGTGTTAGACTTTGACTCTATATTTAGAGTCTTTGCGCATACAAATTCACAGTTGTAAAATACCGTAAATTGTATCCTACTTTCACTGTTTCAAACACTTCTTTCCTCGTCGCTCCTATTCAAAATGGCCGAGTTGATTTCATGTCCTACTTTCTTGTGCAATCGCACACCGTCTAACCTACATTATTGCATAGCTAAGTCTTGTAAAAGTCTTGTAATATCACTTTTTTTGATTGACTCCGATTATATAAGAAGAATGGAAATGAAACATCTTTTGACCGGATTACCACACTTGTATAAATATATCATCTCGTCGTTTCCCATCCGGTATAAATATTCTAACTACAATTCATTCCAAATCGTTCGATCATAATGATTAAAATGCAACCTGTTCAGTCGCATTAAAGAAATATAATTAACACTAATAAAGGTTCACAAAAGTAAAACTATATAATAAGTAATACTATTTTAAATCTGAACAATATTACATCTTGCACTTTGCTCAACGCGAAACTGCAACTGACGTGAACCCGATTCTCTGCTCCAATAACAGTGGCTTATATACTCCAAAATGTCCAACTCAAAGATAAACATATTTACCCTCTTTACAAAGTTAACCAAGAAATTCTGATTTCTCACATTACTCCTATTCTCTAAGACTTTCTTCTCATGTAATTTTTTTTTTCTTATTTTCAGGCGGTAGACTGGTGGTCCGTTGGTGTGCTAACATACGAACTTCTAACGGGAGCATCTCCGTTCACCGTCGAAGGCGAGCGAAACACTCAACAGGAAATATCTAAACGTATCTTGAAGAGTAATCCGCCAATTCCTGACGGTTTGGGCAGAGATGTCGCTGATTTCATAACAAAACTACTAGTAAAAGAGCCGAGAAATCGGTTGGGCGGTGGCGAAGAAGATGCCAAGGAATTGAAAAGACACCCGTTCTTTAAGAACCTTGATTGGAATTTACTAGCTCACAAGAAAATACCAGCACCTTTCAAACCTGTCATTAGGTATGTGAAAAGATACACATTTTATTCATTTACATAATGCATAGTTGAAAGGAGAGTTTATTTCGAAGAATGGATGTTATTGAAAATTTGAAAAGTGGCAGATATTTAGTAGTATTTGATAAAATAGGACTATTCTGAGTAAATAAAAATATATTGTGCTCGTTTTGCAACCGAGAATTACAGACGACTTATCATGTAATTTCTTTGATTTTCTTGGAGAATTTTTGTACGCAATATTTGTCAAATGTGATATTTATAGAATTATACATCTATAAAGTTGGCTATTAATGCACAGAAACACTAAATATTAAAGGATTGGTCTCTAAAACTCGGTAAACATGTCAATGACAAAACTTTAATGGTAGTAGAGAGCGGTAAATTAAATCGATTGTTGATTGATTGGTGAATAAATGATTTCATGAGTTTGAAACTGAGTAAGTGATTGTTTTGAATTTGTCAATTGAAACGTGTTACTGGGTTATTGTGTATAAATTAGAAATCAAATACAAACTATGAATTAAATGTCTTTATTGTTTTATAGGTGCGAATTAGACGTCTCGAATTTCAGCGACGAGTTCACAAAAATGTCGCCAACCGACTCTCCCGCAGTGGTACCAGCAAATTTTGATAAGATATTCAAAGGTTACTCGTATGTAGCTCCATCCATATTATTTTCTAAGAATGTGATATCAGAAGACATTCTACATCCTACTTCACAACAAACAGATACCTCAACACTAGTCCGGTGCCAATTAAGTGATTCCGTATTTTTCCAATTGTACGACGTCGATCTGAGCGAACAAATCTTGGGCGACGGCTCATTTTCAGTGTGTCGAAGATGCATTAAAAAAAGTACAAATAAAGAATTCGCAGTGAAAATAGTCAGTCGACGGATAGACTGTACACAAGAAATAAACTTATTACGCGCCTGTCAAAGTCATCCAAATATAGTGAAATTGATCGACGTGCATCAGGACCAGGCTCACACGTATCTTGTGTTTGAGCTATTGAAAGGCGGTGAATTGTTAAGACGTATTAGACGAAAATCAAAATTCACTGAGGCGGAAGCCAGTACGATAGTTCGTAAACTTGTATCAGCAGTTAGTTTTATGCATTCTCGAGGTGTAGTACATCGTGATCTGAAACCAGAGAATTTGTTATTTACTTCTGACGATGAAAATGCTGATATAAAAATTGTAGATTTTGGTTTTGCGCGTTTGAAAAAAGAAACGGAACAATTACATACACCATGTTTTACATTACATTATGCAGCTCCAGAAGTCCTCACCGGAGATCCAGAAGGCTATGATGAGAATTGCGATTTGTGGAGTCTTGGTGTTATTTTATACACGATGTTATGTGGTCGAGCGCCATTCCATGCGCGATCCCGCGACGACAGCGCTGCCGCAGTCATGGCTCGTATTAAGGACGGGGAGTTCAGTTTCAGTCATGCGGCGTGGCATGAAGTTAGCCACGCAGCCAAAACAGTGACGCGCGGTTTGTTAACAGTCAATCCGGTTAAAAGACTCCAAATGAGCGACTTGAAAATTAACAGCTGGGTACAAGGAAACCAAGACATACCACAAACACCTCTAATGACTCCAGATGTGTTGTTGTCGAGTGGTTCAGCAGAGCACAGTTTACAAACTACGTTTAACGCGTTCCACAAAGCTCATCGAGAAGGCTTCCGATTACAGGATGTTTTAAACGCAAAGCTAGCTCAGCGCCGGCGATTAAAGAAAAGTAGCTCTGATAATCGTAGTACAAGTACTTCAAGCACATTTTCGAGTGCTTCTTCCATTAAAAGCGCTCCCTCTACCCCAGTAACAAGTCGTCCTAACCTTACCTTAGATCTCAAAACCTCAACCTCGACGAAAATAAGCTCAGACGATTTAAACTCAAGCATAAAAGTCAGCTCGGATTCATCCGCGTCCAGCAAGCAGGAGAACGTGTTCTGTTTCGGTGACGCCCGCGTCACAGAGTACTTACGTACAATGAGTTCAAGCCCCTTAATACCTGAAACCTTTTCCCCCGGAGCTCCAGTCAGCAACAGAGTGTCAGATTCGAGTGGTGTAGTTACAGAATCTTTATCGGCTAAAGAAAGTACATCTGCGCTTCCCGAGTTACCTGATGTTAAAGAACCTACAGTACAAGCAGAACAGACTGAAGAACCCAAGAAGAGTAAATCAAAACGAAGACGATCAATGAAGGCGCCTACACGTAGGAGCGCACGAATTATGAACCTTTCACCAGGCGTGTTTGACTTCACACCTGTGGATACGACTCGATTAGAAGACACTGCGATACATTCGCAAGAATTAGAGTTAAGTAATAAGGTATCTCAAAGGAAAGGCCGCAAAAGGAAATTAGATTGTACAATTAAGAAAGATTTAAATGTAAATTTAACTACAAGCCGAAATAAACACAGTACTGATTCGCCAAAGGCTAAGATACGCAAGAAAAATTCTTGTGAACAATTAGCTACCAGACGATCACAACGGTTAAACGTTTCTCGATAGTCAACATAAAATTAAGCAATTATATATATATATATATTACACAACAAGAAATGAATATATATATATAATGATATAAATATTACTTTGTACAATAAATTAATTTATACATGATTTGCATCAAACGTGATCATACTTAACTGAAAATATAAAAGAAATGTGTGATAGTTCTTGCCACCCGAGCGGGCAAGCGGCTCAGGAAAAGCGTTTTTTTGTAACTTTGTTGTTGGTTTTTACACACATTCTTGTATGATCAATTTATTTTTTTAATATGGCTGTTATTAACTGATCACGTTTCTTGTGACAATTCCCAATTAGAAAAATTATGAATTAACGTTTAAGTGCACTTAGTATGAATTTCAACATAAATATACCAAAAAATGAAAAATAAAAAAGATAAGAACGTAGTTGAAAATACCGAGAAATGCTTATATATTATAAAAAATATAAAATATATTACTTTTATATTTGTAACGTAATTATAAAAATTTATAACGTATTATTTTTTACCTGCAATTATTCAAACAATTATTTAACTGCCACTTAAAAAGGAAGACATTATACTTACAGCTTTTCAAATCGAAATGATTTCATCTTAAATTTTGACCATTTTCGACGCCATTTTGTTGACTATGTTATTTGTAAGTTGGCATTAAAACTTTTATGATCATGTCAAATTGTACTAAATATTCATTTTTTTTCTTCAAATTTTGGTTTTCCACCATTTTATTTGTAAATATTTCTGAATCAATTTTCTAGTTAAAATTAGAATACTCGTTACATTTTGACAACTAAACTAAACAAATAAGTTTTGATATCAATGGATTTGGATGTTGAAAATCGTCGAAACATATACAAATAGCTAATTTCTTAAAAAGGCAGGATTTAGTAAAACCATTTATAACTAATTTATTAACAAAATACGTGTTGGTTACCTATTTTTTATTTTTATTAGAGAAGAATAATTCATGACTAATATATTTATTTATTTGTTAAATCTATTATCATAGAAAAATTAAATAAATCATTTGTACAGACGTCCTCCCACACAGATAAGTTGCTCAATAACTACAGAATAGCTGGAAAATTTTCAGTATCATTCCAAACTTGTAAAAAATTACATATTGAGTTTTAACTTTAACTAAAATAATCATAGAAACTCCATACTCCAATAACTAACTTTATCTCGATGGTTGAAGTCACTTGAAATTTGGAGCGGCATCTGAAACCCTGTTTTAATCTCGGATATGCACATCATAGCTTCAAGGAATTAAGTCTATAAAAGAACAGGCTTCGAGATAAATTTAGTCAATATGAGAATATTAAATTACCAGAATCAAGAATATATGAATAGAAAATATGAATTTACTTGTTTTTAAATATGAAGGCAAATAAATAAAAAAGCTTTATCTTATAGGTCTGTAATGATCCTAAAAATCAAATTAATTTGTTTTGTATTTTAATTTGTTTTAAGATAAGGCTGTTTGTAAAGGCAATTAGGAATAATGCTATTAGTATTATTATAATTTTTTTTCCTTATAATAATGGGCTATTTGTCAATAGTGCATAACTTTTTTTGGGACAGAACTATATAGTTATGTTTAGATATTCTTTATAGCGATATGATAGAACAATATAACATATAATTTTGCGCACATTTTATGTTTATAACTAATTTGCAAAATTACTCATTTCGTGACAAATATTTTAATTTGATTTGGATTTAAAATCCAGTATACTAAAATGACAGAAGACCAATTTTTAAAAAAATGGTGCCTTTATTATTAGTCATGTCTTATATTGTTAGTCTATTTTATGTACATTGTCAATTGCCTTATGTTAAATAAAAAATATAGTCTGGAATTTCATTATGAAAATAACGCTGTTTCATTTTATAATAATGTTATCCCACGTACATAACGCATTCGTTATTCCAAAGATTTTTTAATGAACCACACTCAAATAAATCAAAAATATGCTAAATAATCGTTATTTCTTGGATAAAATAAATAATGAAGTTAATTCTGTATCTCAAAATGTTCGCATTTACTAAAAGTAGGCTACAACAAAAATTAGTATCGATTTACAGAATTCGGAAATAATACGAGAGAAATATTTAATTCTATTATTGGTCATGATATAGTTTATCAATTAAATCAAAATATAAAAATGTTAGGGTAATGGAACTAAATTTTTGTTTGTATCCTAAAGTTCGATAATATTTACAGAATAAGAATGATTATTTTATAAGTAGTTTTATTGTCATTCAATATTGTTTCTATAACTGAGAAAATATAGAAAGTGTATTTTATAATTTCTTGAACGAAATTATAAGAAATCGATTATTTTAAAACGTGTGTGTTGAATATTTTAAATTTAGAAAGTGTTGCAAATGAAACAATAGAATCTATGAATTATATCAAACATAATTCTTGTTTAATGCAACGAATATATTCGTTCGTGAACTGCCCTTCAAAATAATTAACTCGTAAACTATAAAACTGCCCATAATTCTTTAATGACTACTTATATAAGTATTATTTTTGTATAAAACAAGAATTATATTCAATATATTTAGTAGATACAATAAATGTTTAATTTACAAAAACACTTTCAATATTTTACAGATCAGACTTGCTCAGAATTGCACAACATTATTTGTATTTATATTATTTTAATATTCATTACTGTCTAAACAGGCCTAACGGCCTTGTTGGTACCAAAACATGTTCATACCAATTTGTTAGTAGTGCAGTGCGCAAGTGATAATTTTCGTTTGGCAACCGAAATGAAATCTACGTTGAATTTGTTATTTATTTTCATATTTACCAGACGAAAATATCAATAAACATTAAAAAAATTGTAATAATCAATAATTAAACTTTATTTAGTTATGTATACGATATGTTTGAGCGAATTTTAGTGTAAAATGTTAATTTTTCGTTAATGCAAACGGGCGTATATTGGTATATTTTGTTTTGGTTAGCAATTTGGTAAATTTGTTGTTAATAATTGATGGTTAAATATTGACTGATATTGATGTTCATATTTTCGGGGTGCAGTGTTAATAATTCGTGTAAATTTGTATATAGTAATTTGTTGTGTGAACACATAGAGTGATGCCAGTGTGATAAATGTAAGTACCGAATATATTATACCTATAAGCTGTATTAATTTTACATATCTGAGGAACTCAACACACTTTTAGTTGAAATATGATTTTTTTTTTGTGTGACATTGGTAAAGGGGGGAAAACATTTAACTCGTTTATTCGTTTCATTCTTTGTACATCTCGAAAACGGAACGAGTTAGAAAAAAAGTGAATTCAATCGCCTTTGCAAATAGTAACCAAATAATCATTTATTTTATATAAAAAAGCGGGAGTGGTGTTCACTCGACTATCTGTAATTATTATAATGCTATATTTTATTTTTAATTCACTCTACGATTACTATTAAATTAAATAAATAGGTATTGTAACTAGGACAATGTAATAATAACCATTTTTATAGGTGATTTTTTAGTAAATGGTACGTTTTTCGAAAAATCTATTCAAACAAAAGTTGATAGGAATTTTAATATCATCAACTTATATATGAATCATTTTTTCTCTAACTGTTGCTGTTTCCGGAATATTAAGAAAACAGCATGAGTAAACTGTTACTAACGATTAAGATATTAATTTCAAAAATAGATTCAGATGCAATTCAACGTTAATATCTCGAGTTCTGAAATTGTCATGATTACAATACTTCCTTTTAGATTTAGTTGTATAAAAAAGTAGAAATGTATTATAATATATATCTTTTAACTGGTCACAAACAGAAATTTTGATTATTTTGCGATTTCTAGTGTGAGCAAAAAACATGCTAGTTTATATAAGAATCTGTATTCGTAGGATAAAGAAGCAAAATAAAAACAGCGAAAATATTTGCAATAGAAGTGTTCAGCATGCCAGAAATGTCCAAATGTAAAATAAAAGTTCTCTGGTTATGATGTGAATTCGCAACAAAAAATCTTTTCAACTACTTGGTGTGCTGGTCGTATCGCGTGCCCAAAAGATGTTTCTGATATTGGCATCTCGTGATTGTACGCTATATCATCAGCATTGCTTTTGATGCATTCCCTTTCCTACAACATTTCTTTTTGTTTCCGCATCCACAATCCACATCCTTTGAATTCTTTCTTGACGCGCTACGTTTCATTTCTACATTTTGCGCGAACTGTTAAGCCCCGATAATACTTATTCCTTACACACTGTTATTAGTCTATTCACTTACCGAAATAGAGAATCAGTGTAAGTACTCATAAAGTACTTGGGTCAAAGATAATATAAAATAACTTTACTTAAGTACTAGCACTTTTTGGATTATGAACCAGTTCTGTCCAAGATTGTTACAGATACATGACCAAACACTATAGCTGTCTTGCAAATGCGAAAAATAAAATCTATTGGTTTCTTAAAGGGAATATTCGCAAATCGAACGTACGTAAACTGAAAGTGGCTTGTATTGGTCATTGACATCGTCTTTTGTCGATATTAGTAGCTATTTTAATCGTAACACAATTTTAAAATTATTGTTAGCATAAATATACAATTTCTTATTATAATTTAATTATATATGGAAAACTGGAGTTATAATATATATATATATATATATATATATATATATATATATATATATATATATATATATATATATATATATATATATATATTTTTTTTTTTTTTTGTGGCAGTTCTGTCTTAGAATGACGGCAACCCGCATATCGTATTTGTAGTACGTGTAATGAAGTATTAGGCGACTGTGTTTCCCATTAGTTTGAAGATTTGTTCTTTTCATGTTCTTATGATTTAAAAACTGTTTATAATATTTAATAAAAATTACATTAATTAAACAATATTTACGTTTTACTCTAAGAATTGCTTTGGTGTTAGTTATAACATGAAATATTAGTGTAATTCAAGTTGAATTTTCCCAAAAAGCATTTCAATACTAACCTATTTTCTTATCAATGTTGTAAAGCATTAGAATATTAATTATCTTGGATGGCATTGCAAGTTTAAATATTGATTGTACGAAACTATTTTGAGCCCTAACACGTGTAATTCAGAGTTCATTTTTCACTGTTGTACTCTATTATATATATTTCACAGCAATCGTAGAGTGAATGGACAAGAATGTCGAGTGAAGGCCACTCCATCTTATTTCCTATTAATAACATGAAGATTAATAAGAAATTCATTCAAATATCAGAAGTAAATTAAAATAGATAAATAGTATTTTTAATAGTTAGTAAAAATAAATAATTTGAGCAACACAAATATTCCTTGCGCGTTACAAACCGACATAATCTTGAAATAAAAACAGAACCAGTTCCACGAACCAAATATTTGAATGTTAACATATCTTTTTTAGTAATTACTGTATGTTAATAACAAGAAGTATAAACTCTAAATAGTATAATAATAAATATGAATTTAATGTCCCATTGCGTTGACGACGAAAGAATGGCATCCATTTTAGAATTCATTTCCGTGTAAGGTATATACATATATTTTTAAGAGCGGGAACACAAAAAATGTGGCTGTAATTTAAGAACAAGTCAGTGGATATTAAGCTACAATTATGTATTCATAAACCTGTCGCTTCGGTAGCATCTTGTGGGGTCAGACTTGTCTTTATGTGATTAGCCTGTGTTTCTTCCTTATTATAATATTCTTTCTTACACTTATATTAACATGTCCACTTGCTTGTTTCCTTTTATATTCTTTGATTGCTGTTGTCGTATGTATCACAGCACCTTGATTATCTCAAATATTATGGATTATGATATTTGAAATTTTAATTTCACGCCCGCTAGCTGTTTCTTTGATTGTCGGGATTTAAATTATTCTATTGTTACATATTTGTTTCCCTAGTTACAATGCATATTGATTACTATTACATAAGATACCCTTATATATATATATATATATATATATATATATATATATATATATATATATAAAATCTATATATTAATTAAGAGCGATGAATAACGCAGTGTGCAGCATATAGGGATGAATATTATTTTCAAGGTAAGACTTTAACGAGTTAAATATCAAATTTCATATTTTCCTGCTGTTGCTCAATGCATGTTTATGAGATAAGAACCTGCGGCAAATTCAAATTACACTGCACTGGACACACATTCGCGTATGCATACACATACAATGTACATACGTGAATTTCAATTTACGGTAAATCGTATATCGTTCCCTATGTGCGCTGTTCTGTTCCTTTATGGTGGTACATTTGTGAAATTTTATACCTATTATTATACGCGGCTTTAATTATAATGAACATTTACATGAAAGACAATAATGCTACATGCAAGTGATTTTCCTGAAATAAATTAATAGGTACCTCTACAATATTTGCAATATGAACTGAATTGAAAAGGAATTATTTATTGGAACTTGATTTTTCCATGATTCACCACACTTAAATAATTAAAAGACTGTGCTTTTTAGCTCGCCGTACGGAGTACAGAAGAGCTTTAGCAATCGGTCGTGTATCTATAATATTCTCGGATCAAAAATATTCGCCGTGAAAAAATGACACGAGTCCAGTTGAAATATACGAATTTTAAATTCAAAACACCGCATTTTTATATCCATTATAGTTTGTAAAGTATTCACAAACACACACAAATGTAGATCGTAGGATTATAATAAGTTATCAATATATCAAATGCTTTAATAGGAAATATTCTTTTTAATTAGTAATTACGTTGACGTTATTAATTAAAATTATAAGTTAATAGCTTACAACTAACATTTTTTGTTTCCATTTAGATTTAAATTCCTTCAAAAAAACTGCCCTTCTACTAAAATACTAGAATCTTTTTAAGTAATTAACCGGTTTTACTCATTAATATTAATTAATTAATATTTGTTTGCATACCACTAATTAATTTTTTTCTTGTACTGTGTCAATCTTATATTAATTATTTTTTAACTTATATATAGAACTCGATTTCTGTACATTTTAAATGATTTACAGAGACCTGAATAATATATAACTCATTTTTAGTCAAATAACATATTCATATATTTAAATTGTCCACAAGAAGTGATTATTGGTGAAATTCTGAGCAATTATATACATTTATAAGAAGAATCTGTAGAATATTTGCGTAATTATTTTTACTTGAATATGTATTCATTAAAGAGCTAAAGCTTTTTCAGAATCTTACAGATTCTCCTTATATATCTATAAACAGGCTCAAAATTGCACTAAAAATTGAAAATTAAAATATCACGTAACTCAGTCTGCTCGACGCCGACGTGAATATTTACAATAGTTCGTGTTATGTCGGACAGATGGCGCATGCCTTCATTTTATCACTTGAAAGAATATTTTGTCAATAATATTAATAACCGATGGCCCTTCATTTAGATTATAACTATTAATTAGAATTATTTTAGTCTAAAAAGAAGTATTGTATTTAATGACACTTAATTTACAATTACAGTTTTACTTCTGTTTAATTTTGATTTCAACATTATTGTTATTAAATATGTTGAATCGCGTCTTAATTGATTGAAAATCGAATATAGCAAATAACAAGGTCTTTGATCAGACAGAATTCTTTATAGTTTTATTTTTAGTTTATATACCAAATCAAAAATCCGAACAAGATTTAGTATACCTACTCTTGAAAACCAGGTGCATATTATTGAAATAAGTTTTGATATTAAAATCTGGAAATCTAGAACCGGAAACTATATCTTTAAGAAAGTCAAACTTAAATCCCTGCGGCTAATAAAAAATTAAAGGGTCTGAAACAGGTCCGGATTAAAAATAAACAAAATAAAGTTTAACTGCTCCCTCGGGGACGATGAAGGAAAATAATTTTTTGGCAAAGGAAAATAATTATTTCATCTCTACTTTTTTGTTAGTCTGGTTGTTTTGGTTTGTTTCTGGGTCCTTAATTATAAAGTGCTGAAGTGATTAATATTAATAAAATGAGCGTTAAAACGACGAGTAAAAAGCGGCCTTTTTACATTATTAATTAGCGGGTGAAAGATTTTTATATATGGTGAAAAAATAACAACAACATACTATGTTGTGTGAAGCAAAATAATGTTTTCTTTTAATTACTTACTCAGAACTTTATTTTCATTTGTTTCAGTAATTAATTAATAGTGATAAAAAATCTGCAGTATCCTACACATATAATCTATATATTTTATGGTATATTTATATTTTCTTATTATTACAAGATAATGTGCGCAGTGAGAACCGTATTTCGTGTACTGTTAACAAAAATAAACAAAATAAAATATAGCGTGAACCCCAAATTAAAAATGCGAGTCCGAAAAATATAATAACTACTTCGGTAAACTTGATGATTGGTTTCTATGAACTAGAAAAATAAACAAAAATTAGCCACAACCCTCGTTTTTTTCTGAGCTGTACTAAAAAAATAAATAATACCAAATAAAATTAGGGGGAGGCATAGTGCTGAAACAAAATTTGACCCACGTAAAAAAGGGCACAAAAAATAAACAATTGGTTTTCGAACGAAAACCTAGCGAGCTACCTGTGACTATAATACAGAAGGCAACACATTCAATTGTTGACTGGATGTTGGAACGTGAACGTGAATATTGCAACCTTAAATAATTATAGACACGGCATCATTATCATCATCATCTAGTCTCGTTCGCTCTTGATAAATCCAGTGGCGCACTGTAAATACATTTCGGCCCGAATTTAAACCGACAGCATTTTCAGTTTAATTGCCACTATTAATTTATTTATGATGTATTAATACGTAATAGCTATTGTTTCATTTATTGATAAATTATGTTTGGCTTCGTGGGAATTGACAGTTAATGATATCAAACTTGATTCATAAATTAATTATTCTCCCTCATTATTTGCTACTGATAGGTTATAATATTTAACAGTTCACATAAACATAAAAAGCGTTTTATTGTTATTTATTAATGTGTGCTTATGTTTGCTTTATGAAATAGAGAATTATGTTGCATTTTAGATATTATTACGTATTGATGCTTTTATTTAAATTTATTATAATTCATGACATGACAATGAAATATTTATTGTATTTACTGCTAATTATTATTAAATGCTGCCATTTATCGGACTCCGGCTGACTTAATAATAAAAATAAACTTTATTGACACACACCAAAGGTGGGGTTTAACCCAGGACAGTTCAAAATACAAATAAGAATAAGATATAAGAAGTATAATGAATACCAGAAAGCATTCTGTGTGTCTGTAGCATTCTTGGATCAAAAAATGTTTGTCTCGTCGTCCTGAATCCAAAAATATATATAACCCTCGCTCGTAAGACCAAATATGTGCCCTCTACTCCTCTGAAGGTACCAGAGCGATTCACACCAAATTTGTTACACATGTTAATTGGCATCCCATTTCAATTAGCTCGCAGTTTAAATCCAATCGCCTGTATACTTCCCGAGTTATAAGCCCCCAAAATTTGAAGCCCCCCTTAATACTGCCCTTATAAAAATAATTAAAACACTCAAAATTTTTACTAAAAATTCTAAGATATTTTATATCTACAAGATTTTTTCATATTATTAACCCAAAGCCCGAAAAAAATTATTAAATATTTTTATTTTGAATTTTAAAATATGCACTAAATTATTTTAAAAATACTGACCCTGGTTAAGAGTAACGAAGGCCGGATCGACGCCACTGCATAAAATCGAAACCAAGTTATGTGTAGGGTATATTCAGCGGAACCAATATTACGTTCGTTGTTCCGAATTACTTATCCGACCAACATGTAGTAACGTAACGTAACGTAACGTAACTACCGAACCTAACAATGCATTTATACGGTAGAATTTTTAATTTTAGAGCAGGCCTTACTAATACTAGACTAATATATCCAGCAACAACAGCAATCATTTTGTACATCATATACGTGACGTAACTTGGTTAAAAAGAAACACATATCGCATACGTCTACGTATACAATTTTAATATTATTCCCTCGCAATTTAGAACAAAATTGTAATTATATACATGGTATTATTTTCTATACTCTGTCATTATAATGATATATATTTGTGCAATTTATCATTTTGTGTGCGCGAATTACTATTTAGCATGGGAAATTACGAAACGGGTTAATTATTTTCGATTAAATACTGTAACCACGGCAGCCATTTTCTAAAGTAATCAAACATTACCTAGGAACCTTGAAGTTCTCGCTGTGTAAAATGACAAATAAATTATAAGTTTTGTTCGTATATTCAGTAAGTTCTCAGTATTTAGTATCTTATACATTCTGCAGAAATTCTAACTGCTGTCTGTGTACTCTGTTATTATAATTGTATCAAGTTGTTCCTCTTGCATTCGCTTTGTTTATTTTGCAACTATTCCTGTTTACAGAAAGAGTATTATAAGATTTTATACAGCACAAGTTAAATAAAATTACGTTCCAGGTTGATGTTTGATCTATAAACATGCAATACGATGAATTAAACACTTGAAAATAAAGTTTCGACTATTTGAGTAATTCGATTTCATGAAATCCTCGTCGTTTCAATTAGTTCACATAACCCAACGGTTATCATAAAGCATCCCATTGATTATAATCAAATGGGTAAGTCTTATTGCAAAATATATGCAACAAAAAACTGGGCTCGGTAGCTAATTTCGCTTCTCTGCTCGAGATAACCGTTTAGACTTTAGATCGATTTAGGAATCAAAGAATTCAATGATAAGATCAAATTATTCCATATATAATGGCATCATAAGATTCGCCTACATAATATATGATCAAACGTTATTACGATTTTGTTTCAACAGAGGACAATTCTGTCCCCTCACACAAGCGACACACCGTATAGGTGGATGAAGGGTTTGCAGGGGCAGAGACGGAGAAGGTTGTCCTATATCAAAATGGCGAAATTGGGTCTCAGGCCGCTTCTTTTGTGAATATAAAATTTCGCTGAACGGTTTTTGGTGCTGTTGTTGTGTTGCATGGCTCGGAAATTATATGGTCCGTGACTTCAGAAAGCTTGATGTCAATGAGTCAATTTCCTGAATGTCCTGTTTTGCTCTCTTTGTCCCGCCTCCTCGTGATCCGTTTTCTTTGCTTCCTTCGTTTCTTTACGCTTTCTTCACACTTTTAGACCTCCTGCTACCTCCTGCTTGAACTACAATGTGCATTGACGTCACGTTAAACAATTGAAATATACATAAAATTGGAGTGTGAGAATATTTTTGTGCTTATCTGACGTACAGAAGAGCTAAAGCATTGGGTCGTGTTTCTGTAGCATTCTCGGATCAAAACATTTCTTTAACAAAAAGTGTTTGTCTCGTCGTTCTGAATGCCAAAATATATATAACTTATATACTTGTCGCTCGTTCGTAAGATCATATTTGTACCCTCTACTCCTCTGAAGTATTGAAGCGATTTGAACCAAATTTGCTACACATTTTAATTGACATTCCATTAGAATCCGCTCGCAGTTTAAATCCAATCGGCCGTATACTCCTGAATTTATAGGGCCCCAAATTATTTTCAAGCATTGTTTTGTATATAAATACTCAAATATATATTTGTTTTCATGTATCACCGTGTAGATTACTTCCATTTAAGACTATACCCGAATTAAAAATTCCTAATTTGTACAAAATGAGGAGAGAATCCGAAATATTAAAACAGTATGATTCTCATAACCGACGTAACTTATACAATTTTATTTATTCTGGAGCATACAAAGTACGTTGTTTACCGTACCGTATGTCGGAGAGTTTATCGCCCCTTAAAATCAGGAGTTTCGAATATTTGATGATTACAATACTTCCTTTTGGACTGCACAAGAATGTAAAAAGTGCTTGAACCTATTAGTAGAAATGTAACTGGTATTATATTTGGTATTTATTAACGAAATCTAAACTGTATCAGTGAAACTGAATTAGGAATAAATACATTGTGAACTTAATTCACAAGAGTAACACAGAATTGTAAGGAATATACATACACGAGAATAATGCTAAAATAAATCAAAACAAGGAACACGCAAATGTTATTAAATGAGAGGTTATTTAAATGCTAACCATATTTGGATGCACGCCATTTTTTTAAATTTAAAAGCCCATGAAATGTGTTGATTGACCTATGTATGGGGAATAAGTACAAATTTGTGCAATGCAGAATGTACAAAAGTGTATTGCAACCCTGTAAATTTGCGATTGGTTCCGCATTTAAAGGGTAACCATATAGCTTGTGGGAAATCGCTGCGAAATAAAACGAAATGTTTCAATTTTGAAAAGCAAACTTTCAAAAATAATTATTATAGTGTATATACGGTATATGGCAAAATCATGGTAAAATATTTTGTGATAATATACGGGTAATTTAATTTCCAGCATGCACGCAATGTTTGGTAGGTATGAACACAAATAAAATTTACCGATACTACTTGTATGTATGTGAATAAGTTGACGTCACCGCATTGCGTTATATACGATACATATAGTGCGTGTCAACCAACGTAGAAAGAGCCAATGTAATTTTTATTTCTTAATGACAGGGTATGGATAATCATTTTCCACGAAAGTTAATACGCGACTGGAGCGCCGATACTTGGCGTTATCGGTTTAGAAATGAACCCGTGTTTACCCCACAGAATAATTTATTCCGTAATTCGTGTGTCGCCGCCGCCTATTTTTAAAGGAAACATATACATGCACGGATCCTTATTTACGCTGGAAGCTTTTTTAATCATGTACTTATAGGACGATCGATATTATAAATCTGTCACTTACTTGACCTAAGTACCTGTAGGTTCCTGATTTAAATCAGGGTTCTATAAGTAAACAAAGAATGCCACAACAAAGATATTAGATCAGTGGCGCTACTACAACAGGGGTTGAAAGGGCACCTCCTTTAAATTTAAATAGTCTTGCATTTTGGGAAGTTTATTATATAAATAATGAAATTCAAGCATCAATGACTTCAGCAATTTAAAACATTTATTTAGTTTCTTATACGTTATGCATAAATGTAGTTATTGTGATCACAAAATAATCGTAATTTTGAAGGCCCCTCCAGATTTCCTCCAAATGTCTCATGAAATATTTCTATATATTATCATTTCGTGAATCCTTTTGTATAACTAAAGAACCGGTATTATATTTATTTGAAATTAATTCTAGCACGTTCTCTTTAATCTACCCCCATTTTAATACCTACTCCAATACACAAAGTAATAAAAGCTCGTAATATTTATTTTCTAATATTTATGAAAGGGACATTTATTGATTTCTGTTTGTCATTTTCGTGATTGCTTACGGAAAAATAAACAAGAAAAATATACGGTTGAGTATTTTGTGTTATTTTGTCAGTAGCCCGGTAAATTACAGCGGGCTTGGGCTGCGGGGGCAGGGGGTGGTGTTGGTTTGACATTGTGCTTTTGTGTGTATTTTTGGGCTGGTTGTGTGACGGTGATATCGCAGTGTCAACCACCATCAAAACTGCGCGTTTTTCTATGGAACCGTTTTCCAGAATGGTTTGTCAATGCACACACACTAGACTCCTTGATGCCTGCCTATGTTACATAACCACGCACTGGCATTTTGTATTATTGTATCAATACGTTATTACATTGAATCTTGTTTACTTTCATATGACCCCATCCCTCAGTTTAAACGAAGTGTTATTTGTTTTTCGCTTTGTGAAGGACTTGCGCCTGAAGGGGTATTATTGGTTCGGAATATTTCATGTTTACTTAATAAAAATATGGCGTGTGACAGTGATTGACTAGCAATTTTAGTTTTTATCATAATATTTACACAATTTTAAAGTCAATTTCGCTATAGATATATCATACTTCGACCATCTACACTTTGTTTTTCAGTATTCATATTATAATATTGCATTATTATGTTATAAATTGATTCTACGATTTTTATGAAGCAAAGTCAATTGGGAAACGTAAATATAACAAACATATTTACAAAAGTATTTTTTTAAAGTATATTTCGTTAGTATAAATCTAGCATTTACTGAGAAGTACTGTGTAAGACTTCTGAATTGAGAAAATGGAAAACGTATTCTTTGATCAATTGCGTAAACCTGTGACCTAGAAAAAAGAAACGCGCAAAAATGAACTCACCGAACGAACACACTAAATAACCCAAAACCAAAACGAGATCCGAACAAATGATACACGTTTTCCGGTAATCAGAGCATCCACGCACCCGCGTATACACAGGTTTACGTTTGCGTGTGGGTGTGTCTGTGTGTATATAGGGAGACTACATTGCAGAGCGGGAGTTTGTACGGACGATTAGTCCTGCCTGTTATACGGCAACACTGATAACAAACGATGCCCTGCGCTGTCGGATGAACAGAAAACATTATTTGACGAACGTATAGGTACCATCGGATACAAAGGTGTGAATGTAACGGATATGGGGCGGTGTGTTACCGAGATAATATACACATCACACCGAAAAAATGTAACCATGTCATGATCAGATCATGTGTAATGTTAATTTGTAAGCCCCGTTGAACAATCGCCATTATACACATTTATTCTTTTTTCACTGCAAAAAATTGATGAATGCCATTTGTTTGATGACGTTGTTTATCGGGACAATCATTGTTATATGATCTATGGCATCACTACGCGTTTTCCATGGCCTATCAGGGTTCCTATCCATTTGTTAAATAATTAAGAATAATAATAATATTGAAATGTAAAAACAGTTTTGTTTGCAAAAATGAGACATAATAGAATTTGTGCACAAAACATGATTTCAATTGAAGCACAGCTTACTTAATTAGAGCTGCATTAGCATGGTCTGGCAGTCACTAGTAGCAGCGATGTGATAGTAGATGATGATGATGATGATAATGTTGATAAAACCTTTAGATGCGCGTTTGTTTGTTTGTTCATCAAAGACAAAGAGATGCCACGGTGTGAGACACGTAACTTGGTCTGGTTTTGGCCTTGCTCTTATGCACATCAGGGACTGGAGTAGCTGTCGTAGTTTTCTTTGCATGGGGCTCGTTATAGACGCGACACCACCACTGCTCGAGTGTCGACTTACATATCTCCATGGTACCGTGGTTACCTGCCACTACACTCGATTCCATGGTTAATTCAATCCTTGGAAAGTAGTGGCAATTATAATGCTTCTTGTTTAAAACAATAGGGAATTGGCAAGCTTTTGCTACTGAGAAACTAAACATATACATATTGATTTTGTTGTCTTATATTTACTATAAACCGTGTGAATTTTCTTTATTTCCCTGTTTAATTTGTCTGTTAGAGATTGAGAAACCTACTCTGCCACCGTGTACTGTGGTTGAAGGAAAGCCGGAGTTACCGGAGAAACTTCCGAAGCATAAATTATTATTTGTAAACGGTATTTCAAGTTATGCATACAGTTGACAGTAAACTAATAGATTTTAATTTAATATATGTGCAAATGCGTTTATATGAAAGGCAGATTAAAAAGATTGTATTTTATAATGCAGCGAGAATGAAGTGGAATAGAGTGTACATGTAGAATTGTGGAGAACACCTGAAATGTATCACATTATCTTCATTGCATCTTCGTTGGATGCATTAGCGATCACACACAATTATTTCTTCGGTCTGAAGAACAGATTAGACAATGTTCGTCTATATAACACGAATATTGAATCGGATTTCAATTCTGTACTGTGTTCGCTGATAATGCCGAGTGAATATTATTCGCTTACTATTATTACCTGTGTTCCAGTACAGCGAGATTCGCTCTTCAATTGTAGATTTACTAATAATTAAGACGAATCCCTACTACACGATTTTATTACGATAATAATACGACTGTATATGTATAATTACTAATTCAGTTCAAAAGTTTCACATTTACTACAAATAAATCTGAAGTGTTCTGCATTAGACTTTCTTGTATAGATATATGAGTATTTATATTACTTGGGTCACCCGTGGGCACTATGTGCCCACATGGTATACAGCACATAGGTCAGTTTTGATGGGTGGCGGATTTTCATGTAATTTAATAATAATTACACGGTTTTCCTTCAGTTCGTCTAGCCAATTTACATTTTTAAAACAAAAAAAAGTGTTCTACTAATACATACCCACAAACTTACATACATACAAACCATTATGGTCCAAAATGTCTGCGTATGTGAAATAAAATCTGATTATCACAGTTTTTACATTATAATTTGATTGAGTATTTCAATGTTCCAAATCAAAATATCCTGTTAAAAGGAAAATATAATTAAATATGGATTAATTATTTGTTTCTAAATAATGTTAGTTTAGAGTGACATGAAATGGAAGATCGTGTGATGAATAGTACGTTGTAAAATGTAAGTTCTAAGAAGTATATATATTCTAAATTAGCTAATTCGAACAAGCCAACGCATAGCAATTGAAGTGGCATAATTTAAGGAGCGAATCGTGGCAAATTAGACAGATGGATTTATAGTTGCAAACTAAGGCCATTGTAATTTTCCACTAGTGTAAGTAAAGTCATTGAGTACTAAGTAACCCATATATTTTGAATGAAGTTTGTTACCTACTAGTAGTATGTATATTTGGCGCTGTGTGCTACTGGGAAAACGCAGTATTCTCAATTCAGAGAACTTTCCTACAATTCACTCAATGAGTTATTCAACTCGCAATATAATGGAACAACAGAAATTAGCCTATTTTCATGATGAAAACCCAGCTGAACTTCGAATTGCAACTCACCTACCAACCATATTCGCTCTTCAACATTGTTATATGACGTTTCTCTCCAAGGTTTTTCCTATTATTTCTTCCTAATGGTTGGATGCACTCTGTTTTACATTTAACCACCAACAGCCTGATGCGTTCTACTTCATAAATTTACCTCATACACTATACTCATATACTGATACACATATGTATACACACTTATACCTAATTGTCGCTTGTTTATATCTCACACTTCAAGCGATATTGTTTGTACTGTTTATTTGCATACAATTTACAAATAATTACATCAACTGAATTTAACACAAAATGAAGGGTTTTATTATACAAAATATATTCTTGAATGGAAAGTTTTATAAGTTTCATAACGCGTTAACGTACGGTGAGCTTATATAAACATATACCCACTGGTTTTTGAAGAGATAACCTACATTTGTGAACAACTACGATTAGAGATATGTTTTTTTAAATAATATATTTTAGATTTCAAAATGATTTCTTTTTGCATTATTTTTAATATTAATAAAATACAAAACGATTTTCTTTTGTTCTGGGGATATTACAGACACATGAGCGAACACTATAGCACTTTTGTACATAATGTACGACGAGATAAAATACAGGCAGCTAATAAATACAAAATGCATTAATCACATATTTTACTGTTTGTTATTTAAAAATGCCGTTAAAATTGTAAATATAGTAAATAAAAATGATTGTATGAGTTCAAAGGTTTGAACAATGTTTCTATATGTGATTAAATGTTTAAAAATAAACAATTTAAATAGTAGGAGTGAATTGTGATTTGTAGTATATTGAATAACAATTGATTTATTGAATATTGCAAGGTCTGCTGCAAAACTAATAATAGATAATTGAATAAAATGTCATTTATTGATATGTGCTTTGTCTCTCGATACCACTCGTTCAATCTATATCGAATTATGTCAGAACAGTGAAACATGTGAAACGATTTCACAAAGCTCTTTGTTTCACTATATGCTATGCATATACGCACTCTGTATATACATATAAAATCGAATACTTTGGCAAATAAAATTATCATTGTTTGCCCCGTATTTGCAAATTGGAATACAATCATTTATTTTACTATGTAAAAGCAATGATGCTCAATTACAATCTATATAACCTTAAAAAAAATCGAGTTTTATATATTTTACTTTTACGTGATAATCGTAGATATATCTGTCGTCGCACTGTTACGCACAGCAAGCATGCGTGTTCACACGATATCTTTATTACGGAAATTCGTGAATCACAACGATATATCAATGCATGTACGCCACGCGGTGAACATACGATAGGTGAAAACATATCGATACAGACGACTTCCAGGGAGCCACTACTAAAGACTGTCCTTGACTTGATTTTAGTAACTTTTAGATGTTTATTACAATACATCTTTACATACATTCGTATAAGATAATTATAAATAAGATATATTCATAATATGGGAAATATATTACAAAAGCAACATTTTGAGAAGATAATAGTATTTTACTGAAACTTACCCGTTATATGAAACTTAACATGTTTGAAAACATGTAATGCGCATATGGTTGGTCAGATTTCATGTTGAAATTATATACAAATATTATTCCGTAGTTTATTTTATGAAAGAAGCTTATATTATCAGTACATGTAAATTGGTCAGATCTATATAATATGTATCTATGTTATTTTACTCACCCATTACGAACTTTACGGCGAATATACATTTTGGAAATACCACAAGCATTGAAATTTAACATATCCGGTGAGAAATAACACGCTAATTGTAGACTCAGGCATGAAATGTGTTTGATATGAGATGAAACTTAGTTTTCGTTAATTACTGCGTAGTTATATTATTACACATGATACATTGTAGGTAGGATCAGCTTCCTATTACTGGTTAAAGTTAAAAATAACACCGAACAATATTTTGCACCTGGAAAAGGGTTTGCCAAATAAAAACTAAATTATTATGTGTATATTTACTTTAAATTTTGATTTGTTTATGTTAAACGTTGGTAATAATGAATAAATTACATATAATACAGCATTAGTTAGTAAACGAAAATAATGCTAAATATTTCGGCCTGAGATACATAATTTAAGACAAACATTATTACAATTTAAATTAAATAAAAAATAAATTAATTTCTAATGACCGCGAATTGTTTTTATAATAAACCCGAGCCGTGTCCGTGTCCAATTATTTAATTATACAGATGGATCGGTGACTGTATTCTGTATATGATATGGACTCATGGTGCCCACGGGTTAACCTAGTAAATATATAGGGAACTTAACTTTGTAAGGACATGACGTTGAAGTGCAGTAACAGTTTTGACTTACAATAAAAGAAATTGGAAAGACTCTGTAGGACAAAAGAGAATATAATAAATCCCTAATTACATTTGAGCCATATTCGGGAAACATTTCTTGTTATAATAAAGAGCAAGAGCTGAGCACACACACACACACACACACAAAAAGAGAAATACTATATATATATATATATATATAATGTAAGCATGATGCGAGGCGAGCAAGCCACTCTCTATACACAGAAAAACGAGAGAAAGAGAGAAATAAAATAAAGAAATGTTGACTTCGCATATCAAGGGAATTCGTTTTATTTATGCATAAAGTCGAGAACCGAGGTCTCTTTGGATTTCACTGGCCTGTGATATTTCCATAAGTCTTACAAATTAATATTCATTGGTCGTTTGAATTTTTCGCACGAGACTCCGTGCTTTGCGCGACTTTCTTTTTCATCCAATTTGCACAACTTTTGTTTGTTTGTTTGTTCGTTCGTTCGCTGGATGTTTGTTTCGTCAACAAATTTATTGTTGTTTCTTGATAAAAGAAAATACGCTAATTTACTAGTTGGTTTTGTCAAAGTATAAGTACCTGTTGAATTTTTAAAATTTATTTTTTCTGATGTACAATTGAAATTGAATTATTTCAATTGACTCAATTAAGCAGAATAAAGAGACGCTTTCGTATTTTTATCAGAAAAAATATATAATTCTACTTTCTTGGACAAAGTTTCAAAAGAAATATTGCTATCATAAAATATTACAAATTTAATATTTTAGCAGAAATGCACGTTTTGAGCTTTCGTGAATTGTTATTGGCTATTTTCGAGATGTGTTTTCACTAGAAATATATATCTCAAATAAGTTGTCAAACCAACTAATATTAGACAGTAATACTCTGAAATTGTACCATTTAGCATATTATTTTATTATTGTTTTTTAATATTTATCTTATCAATATATTCAAATATTATATTTAATACAAACTGTTTTCCAATATTTATTTCAATATTTGAGTTATCTATATTTTTGGAATCATGTGAACGTGGAACGAATTTCTATGCGAATAATTAGATTTTGAAAATGTTATAGACCCACAAGAATAATAATGCTTTTGTATTTTATGTACATACTGAACGGTGACATAAATAATATTTTGAAAGACATTATGTAGTATAATAAAATGGCAATATATAATTTCATGTTAACAGCAACACAATAAAAAATGTGTCTATAACGAAAAGCTAATTAATATTAATTGCAGGAACATAAAATTGTTTGTCAAATAATTTGTGCGTAAAAAAGCTGTTGCTTCGATGTAATTATTTTGGAACGGAACATGTAAATGATGAAGGCTTATTATAAATGTTCATGTATTATTATTAAATGGTAATTGAAAAATTAATTGTTTTTCCTAATTGAACTCTGTGTATTGTCATTAACCACATATGCGCATATATATATATATATATATATATATATATATATATATATATATATATATATATATATATATATATATTTAAATCTATTGTTTTAGTTTTCTGTTTATTTTTTCATCGAAAATTTAAAATAAACAAAATTAGTAGTCAATTAATAATTTATACAAAATTTATCTGCGGTTAAATAAATGCAGTAGGTTTATCTTTAAATGCATTGTTCTATCAATGCTTTTATTGTCACCAAAAAAATAATACGATTTTAATTAATTACAAATAAGCTGATCATAAAAGTTGTGTTATTTAAATTGTATTATTTTTGTTATATTTTTTAATCGATAAAGTATAATTATTAAACTATGTAAACCCGTGAGCACTTTGTGCCAATATCATATACAGTCCATTCTTCAACAACAAGTACAACAAAATAAAAATATTAACTTTGCCATGTAAAACTATTCAATCCAAATGAATACTAAAATTAGTGCAAGGACGAATGCTCTCAGCTCGATATAAGTCGAGGAAATAATCAATCGCCGAAATAAGAAAATAAACGACAGCTATAAATTGGCAGTGGGTAAATTATGAAATATCTTTACTACAGACCATATATTATCAGCATAGATAACTAACAGGTAACTACATGGCTAATTAGATAGCATCTATCTTATTGTAGCATTAAAAATGATGCGGTGTAGATCATAGACACCTGTGGAACAATATGTAATTATGGAGTGATTTTTCATCGTCGCATTGCACGCTGTGTGTGTGTGTGTGTTGGTTGTGGGTATTAAAATGATATTTAGTATTTGTCGCGCATGTCTTCCATCAAGATTTATTGAATAATTCAGGTCGGGCGATAAAGCAACATGCCGGGTCGTCGGTGGCGGTGGAGCCAAAGCCTCGGCCGGGCGTTCGCTCTGCCAAAACGAAAGCTCGCGTAACTCGCTCGCATACGATACGCGAATGAAAAATAATTGCGCTAGGAAACCACGTGATGTATATGGAGGGATGTAGCGAACGGTGCACGTACAAACGAGCCCCATTGTTGCCGATTATCGCGCCGTATAATACAGCCATTGGACTTTGTTATAATTATGGAGGTTTGCCTTCTTCCTTCTTTTTATAGTTTCTGAATTCTAGCATTCTTATAATTTTAAAGAAAACGCGTCTTTAACTAAATTTACTGCTACAAATAAAACACAAATTTAAATATTTCTCTCTTTCAATCTATGAGATAGTAGATAATTCTGTTATTGAACGTATCTTGAATTATTTTGTGAATATTTTTATATGTATATATTTTATTTAGAAATTTAGAAAGACTATAATTCATTTCGGTAACAACAAATTGAACAAATACATCAAATTTGATTAGAATTGCACTTTTACTACAAATATTATACAAAGTTTAAAAATGTATTAATTATACTTGATTATAAACAAATATAACGCCACACAGCGTTACTTTACGTTACGGTATGTTCCGCAATGTAACGATTGAGTCATGTGATGGTAGAGAACGGACATAAAAATCGTAAAAAATAATGAAAAAGATTTATCAAACTATCGGAATGCAAGCGGGGACGACGAGAATGTTTCTGGTTATTTATTACATTTGGATGTGCAAGCGAAACATTTTTCGGACAAGTTGTTGCTGCTGTGTAGTGGTTAGTCGGTAGCTATAGTCGCTCGGTAATACCAACAGTTTTATTTATGGTTCAACCAATTCTAGATCCTCATCTGGTTATAAATATCTGTTTGGATGCGATTTAGATAGCTTACATAACCAAAACGAAATTGAACGGAAGAAAATAATACCAACAAACATAAGGTACACTCATATATAACGTTCGACTTCTAACCTGCAAATATATGTAGTCACGTCTTTATATGTTTACCTACGTTTTATATACTCTAAAGAATATCTGCCCAGTCGGATTTTATCTCTACATTTATAAAAAACATTTTTAAATCGTTTAGATAATTTCTTATATTTGAATAAAATTTTGATTTGACTAAACAGATCGAAGATACGAAACCTTTAATTTACCTCATTTATATTTTGCTTAAGAATTAATGAAAAAAAAAAAAAACACCTTAGACATTTTGTTGAAACAAGTGAAAAATGTACTTCAACCGCAGACAATGAAAATAAAACTATTTCTTAATTATTTTCATTAGCGAACCTTGGCCTATAAAATAATTCAACTGGCCGTATCGTAGCAACGGCACCACACCCAGGGACGTGGACCAAAGCAATTTGGTTTGAAATTAATAAATCTAACCGCCAATGGCAGCTTGGCAGTCCGATCTCATGTTATTAATCTCTATATCAAAACTTTGCAGGAGCTTTTTGTTCGAATGGCGGCAATGGTAGCTGATAAAAAAAATAGAGTGTGCCAATCTATACACTCTTTTAAATTGACTACATTGAACAATATTTTGCAAGCATAGCATTTTACATTGAATAAAAAGGTTTTCAAATTTTCAAATTAAAAAGAACAAAAAAATGCTTTGCCCTACACTGAACTTCCTTATACGAATGATCTAGGAATATGTAGATGGCTTAAAGCACATTTATTAAACATACAATACATGTGCATTAAGATTTTTTTTTTAAATTTTCTTGTAGTAATAAAAAAATATAGTGGCAGCAAATAGAAACGACCTCAACATTTTAATAGAAATATTTGGATTTCCCTACATTGTTGATTGACTAATCAATAAATCAATAGATATCATCGATATAATCCTGAAAGGAATCTTGATATAAAGACACATAATATAAACATTTTTTTATTTTATTTTTATTTGATTCAATGTGTCAAAACAGTAGCCTAATATAAAATTTAATCTCGCCATGTGATTAGTAGTACAAATGAGATGAATTCTCAATTTTAAAGACTAATCATGTGACTATTAGGCATATTATTAATTACTAATCAGTAATTAACAGCGGCCTTAATTATACATGTAATTAAACATGTTACTTAGTAATTGGAAATGATAAAAATATTTTGGCTTGTACTGCATGAAACATTTTATAACATCCAAATATATATTTAAATTCAGAACAATTTTTGGTCCAAGATTGTTACTGACCGTATGGCGAGCTAGAAATATATAATATAATATTATCATACATTTTCCTCTAATAAAGGCAGCAAGACAAGTGTAGGTCACTCTAAATAGAATTTGTTATGATTAAAATATGGTCGATTTTTTGTTTTTCGTGTGTATAAGATAGGAAAACATTATTTGTGTGTGTGTTATCTCAAAAAAAGGAGAAATAGGTTTTTTCTTTGTCATGTTAGGTTAATTAATTAAATTTATTTAATGGTTTCTAGAATTTCGCCGCTATCTAAAAGATTTAACGATATTTCTTGGAATGGTGTTTTGTTGGTCTCGATAGGCTCACATAAAATACTGGTTCTATTCCCATACTATACTAACTATACGACCTAGCAACGAGGTAGATGTATTAGAACTAATTATAGATGGAAAATAAAATAAACTATGTCTATGGCGCCAATACAAAGATGTTTCTATATCTGTGAAGTGTGATGGCAAAATATAATTATACTGTTTCATATGAAAGATAGTTATAAACATTCATAATTTATTGCTAAATTCACTTAACAATCAACTTACACTTTACAGTTCCCCGCACAACATGTTTCTTTCAATTCTGTTACTTACGACTTAAGGTATATGAAACCCTTTATGTGTAATTTATAGTGCACGCAATACAATTTAATCGTGCTGAAATAAACCAATTATGGTGTATGCGCATAGTTGTACATATGCGCAGAAACTTTATTTGATTTATGCGTTACGCCGCTACGGTATGACTTGATTGTGTAACGGTTCGTGTACTTGTATAGTGTGGAATAAGTATACCGTTTGCGTTTGATAATCATAAGGCGCCAGGTCGAAGTATGTTAAAATTGGTATAGTTACATATTTAAACCATTTATCGAATGAACGTGTAGGTTTGCAAAAACAAAACAAGCGTCGTCTGAACAATTTGTGGTACATAAACGTATAAGAAGAGTGCTCGAGGTGACAGAAGTATAACATATTATATAGGTAGGAAGACGTGACGCGGGGCAATGGCACAGTGAGTTACGTGCGAACGCCCATGGGTTCCCTGCATCACGTTGCTGGCTGCCGGCGCGGCGAGAAGCATCGCTGCCCTGCCCGGCCCGGCCCGACGAGGTCAGACCGATTTCACCAACTTGAAACAGAGATACCTGCTTTTGCTCTCTGCGAGCGCCTCTGCTCACGGTTCTTACATTCGTACAACAAAAGCAAAAGGAAATGAAACATTATAAAAAATATGATGAAACAGGTTCCATCGTAAGTTTTCTCTTCGCGTGGCGGTTCGCGTGCCCGAACGTACACGACCCGACCCGAATGTAAGCGTGGCTATATACTCTTTCAACCTGGAATACCTTGAATACGATCACCTATTTCGAGCACGTTTATACCTGTACTGTCTGCCGGTTTACCTTTAAGGTTGATGGTTTTAAAATTTATTCGTCGAGTCATCCCCTATCTTGTATTAGCAGAGAAGTTAATCTATCCAACAATAGATGGCCCTTTTATCAATTTTTAGGGTTTTTGTGCTTAAAACCAGAAAATATGAAAAAATGTTATAGATATAAGAAGTCACATTCAAAATTATAATATTTAACAATTTTTTATGGTATTTAGGTTAACAATATGAACAAATCTAGTAGACATAAAATATCTTAGAATTTGTAGTAGATTTTTGATGTTATAATTATTTTTATAACGGCAGTATTAAGGGGGGCTCCAAATTTAGGGCCCTATAACTCGGGAAGTATACGGGCGATTTTATTTAAACT
Source organism: Leistus spinibarbis (assembly GCA_933228885.1). Lineage (NCBI taxonomy): Eukaryota > Metazoa > Arthropoda > Insecta > Coleoptera > Carabidae > Leistus > Leistus spinibarbis. The sequence goes on from OW121799.1 coordinate 7,546,790, forward strand.
GCGAATGGATACAAATGGGATTCCAAGTAATATATGTACCAAATTTGGTGTGAATCGCTCCGGTACCTTCAGAGGAGTAGAAAGCACAAATTTGGTCTTACGAGCGACGATTAACATCCAAGTATATAAGTAATACATATATTTGGACTCAGGGTGACGAGACAAACATTTTTTTGATATCAAAATGCTACAGACACGCGACCGATTGCTTTAGCTTCTACGGTACTTCGGCGAGCTAAAAATAAGTAATTAAATTGATACCATAGCGTCGTTCTACCAACAATAGGAGAGTCCAAAACGTTTAATATAGATTCTTTAATAGCAGGCGTTGAACTGGTAATATATTTCAAAATATAAGCATTAATTTCCATATACAGATGTTCGCTTGGCATCATCTGTATGATGAAGGTACCTGTAGCAGGTATTCGTTTTTTTTTCGTTTTCTCTGTTGAGATCAAAGGGTCGTTTTGTAGAAAAAGGAAATAAACCAAAAGAACGAGACAAAAAATTTGGGTTCAGTGTAACAGGTGTTGTTTTGGTTGATGGACCAGTCAGGTTTAGTCTGTAAACTTGTTGTTGCAATGAAATCTTACAAGAGTTAATTTATGAGTTGTATAATCAAACCCAAAGTTAATTCTTCCTTTGGTGTTCCTTTGTTCTTATATTTAAAACTGCAAATTTGATTTGAAAATTCCATCTTCAAATCTATGTGTTTTCAGTTTAAAAATGTAGTTGTTAGATTAGATGTACCTTTCAACTTCGTATAAGAGTGTAACAATCATTTCTAGACGGATTAAAAAGACCAAAAATCAATTTCAACAAACAAGTCCACCTATTAAAATCTCATAATATTATATCAAAAGCAACTATACAATACCAACGGAGAAACAAATCCACAGCGCAAACTCCTTTTATTTTCGCGCATCGCGCCCGGCAGAAAAAAGAATCTTGTGCAACGCAGAGCGGTTAGCTAGCGGGCAAAATTGATAATAAAGTGTTCATATATGTGTTACACACCCAGCGAACGCCTTTTTCTTTTTCCCTTGGATGTGTTTGTACGTGCGTGTGAGAATATATGTAACTGCAACTCTTTGTAACGCATTCACCTATAGGTACTGGGGCACTTGTTAATTGTCAGATTTATTAACAACAGACCAACAATAACTTAAATCCCACTTGTTGTATTTTAAAAGAGCAAATAAATAAATATACGAGATCTTGTCAATGCACAAAAATTAATAGCTACTTGTTTATTACTTTCTTTTACGAATTTAATGGATTTACAATCTTTGAGCCGAGAGTCTTAACTTCTAAGCCAAATTGTAGTATTAAGTTGATTAAATATTTTACAATATTGTAATATTTAGAAATGTGCAAGGGCATTATAATGTGTAGGGTATAATGTAAACGTGGTGGCTGTTGTGTCCGCGGGTTCTCGTCTTGTTGATAATCGCGGGGCTGTGAGGCGGCAGAGATGGACACGGTGTACAGCGGATGAACCGTCCGTCGTTCTGTGGCGGCAGCAAGCAAGCACATACACACACACGAAGATGAAGAATATCGTGACCAATGGTGGTGCTGCTGCTGCCGGTACACATCCACAGTGCAACCAAGATGCTGAGATCCCGACAGCAGGTTAAGCCTCCTTGTCTTGTACTCTCTGCACCTGCCTGATGCTTCCTTCACTGTTAACTGAATGCATACACTCGACCAGTGGCACTGCATATGGGGATATATGCACATTTATTTATTTTAGATTTAATTATTATTTTTCATTAAAATAGTAAATCGTCAAAATAGATTTAGGGACCCTCGAAGCGTATATACCCATTACAATTTCGAGTTCTATTTTTCTTGCGATCATAATACTGTTTCATATGTAACGTAAAAGAACGCAAATATATATATTAAATGTTTTTAATAATTATTAAACTTGTACATAATATACGTATTTCTGACAAAAAATTGTCATATTTGTAATAACAAATTTGAAAAAAAAAACGCAGTGTTGTTTCATACGTATTCAGTATATAACAATGAAAATTGCATTTCAACTATTTTTGTGTCAATTATTTAAAATTTTGTAACGGAAATACATAATAAATAATAACAATAATTTTGCAATAAACAACTTTAACTTTAATTATATAGGAATTTTAAGCAATAAAATTCTAATTTATTTATTATGTTACTTGTATGTTAACATGCTAATATATCATGTAACATTTATTTCTGACATGCCTGTTTACCTTATGTATATTAATGGCTAAATAAATAATAATTAACATTGTTTAAATGGACGTAAGAAAACATTAGGTCAAATAAATAGTATTTCCAAAAATTAAGGCTGCCCACTTGTATGTAAAAGAAGAAAACCCTTTCTAAAATATAATTCGGAACGCCTATGAGATATATAAAACGAAACAGTTTCGAGGCACAGACATTCGCCGAGAAACTCAGCTCAGTGCAGATGTACGAACGAACGAGCAGTCATTTGTATACCAATACATTATAATAGTGGACCGGCGAACGAAGGGATCAGGGAATCGGTGTTTGTGTGTGATGCTGCAGTTGCAGCGGCGGACAAGAAATCATTTTGTTCACACTTGCCACTAGCTTAAATCTGGCGCTGGTTCTATTCTAATTTCTATTGGTCATTACAATAATGAACTATTGTATTGATGGATTTGATTAATTCGACTATGTTTGAAACATCGCCTCTTTAATATTGATGAAATGGTAATCCTTGTTTTGTTGATCGTACGGACTAACCAATTAATCTGTTTGTAAATTGCATTGTAAACTACTAGCTATTTTAGAGATCACAAATGAATATCACTATGTATTGGTATTATTTTAAGCTCCAAGGAATAATTTAATTTGGTTTTTATCCACTTGTGAATTATTTATTTAGTTTCTTAGACTGTTCAGTAATGCTGGATTTAAACAAGCAAGAATTAAACTAAGAATTAACATTAATAAGTTAAACAATGTTAAACGTTAATTTACTGTATGAACGTTGTTATACGTTTTACATTGTTTAACTAAACTAAAACACAATTCTCTTTTTGTGATAATATAATATAAATATAGCCTAACACGTTCACGAACTTGTGAACAAAGTACAGTTGTTGAATTTTAAATAAGCAATCATCTGGGGTCCAGGAACGGAATAATCCGTTTTGCATTAATTCTTTTGGGGAAAAATAGTTTTGATATACAAATATTTCGGTTTACGTATGTGTGCGACGTATATCACTTACATATATTTATTTTTTAATTATGTTTGTCAATTTTACGGACAAGAAATTCAATTTCAGGTCAGATTTATAATTTACCACTATAATAATATTTATTTAACAAAATATTATGTACACAGAATAATGTTATCGTGGTAATTATGATAAAACTGTGTATTTGTTCAAGATTGTAGAACAAACTTGGTAAATTAACGTTTGTGTCAGATATAAATAAGTAATAAGTACAAAAAATTGTAATTATATTTTGTAACCTTGGCTATAGTAGTTCAAGTTAAAACTTTTAAACATAATACAAATGTTTTCAACATTATAATCTAAAAACTTTGTTTAAAAAGTAAAATAGTTAATTAAGTTTTTAATAAAGTAAAACATTGTAAAATACAAAGAAAACTTATGAGACTAGTTTAGTTTGTAATTTTAATTTAGAAAAACTTACATTATCTAAACTCGAAACAAAAGTTTTATTATTAAAATTTGTTATTATATCTTTAACAATATATAATAAAAGAATACGGTTCGCAACAAAGTATATATACACATTATTAGCATTGTATTTCAAACACTGCAGTTTTTTTTTTGTGTTTCTTATTTAACAATAGTGCCATCTACTTGTATAGATGAAAAATTTTGACACCACTATTCAGGGCAACACCTGTCAAATGTGGCAAACCTCAAACGATTTTTCCGTAACACGCAGTCACACATGTTGTCAAAGGCTGGCTGGCTCGTCAAAGAGGATGCAACACTATATACATATGAGATATAGCATCGTTGTTTGCGAATGTGATGCCAAAACCCCAAAAAGCTATACTCACAAACACGAACCATCAAGTTCTTGATTAAGAAGCATCCTTTAATGTTCCGCTAGTGTATTCTATATGTCTCGCTCGGGGTTGTTTTAGTTCAGCGTCATGTTTCATCTCTTGTTGCTTGTTACTTATCTGTGTGTGTATGTGTGTGTGTGTGTGTGTGTCGAAAAGACGGAACGAACAGAGCAACATTGACCACAAACGGTTCTGAAGTAGGCCACTCTCTGTATGGCTTTGTACTCTTGTGTCTGTGTGTTTAAATTTTCTGTATGTACGTTTGTCATCTTATAGTACGATAATTATCACACACCAGATACAAACTTCATATAATACATCAGCGTCGAAGCAAATGATCTGATATTCCTTTATTATACGCATGTGTATTGTTATCATCAAATATATGGACTCAATGCGCTGATCTACCGGCTACACGAGAACAGGATTTATTTGAATCAATTTAAGTTTACTACTATTAAATAAAGAGACTTTGATTTCATCTGTTAGTTAAAGATAAATGAAACAACAGAAGATTACATCTTATATATATATTCTTTTACCATAAGTCGTAAAGACATGAATGGTTTGCAATTTCAATAATAAGTCTCTGCTAAAAAACAGTCCAGTGTTAGGTAAGGGATAAGTGTAAACTAACCGAAAAACGTTCGTTTGAAAAGCGCTCCTATGACCATAACCGAACGTCTAAAAACTGTAGAAAAATGAAACACGATGCAATTGCTTGCGTGCAACCTTAAGCCCGTTAAGGACGCATCCGAAAATTGTTGCACCAGCGTTTTATTCACGTACATGTGCCAGTGCAATGCACTTAAATTTGCTTCATTTATGCGTCTGTTTCACGTCCGTGCGCACGTTTCAATATCATATATGGTATATTCTTGACAGCTATAGTGTTTAGTCGTGTGTATGTAACATTCTCAAAATAATAAAAATCTTAACTACCCTTATTATTAAGAAGTATATAACTTATATATACATTGGTGCCTATGTAAGTAATATGCAATTCTTATATATTGATATTCAGCAGTCTGTATAAATACAAAGCTGCGACGAAATTGAAAACTGTCACACACAAAGCGATTGATGACAAGGTATGATCATCATTACTTTGTTAGATGCGGAGGTACATACCTACTATATAGTTTCTTCCCTTCATCATATTTGACGAGGGGACGAAAATTCAACAACATTGCCATCATAACACACACACACACACACACACACACACACACGCACACTGAAACACACTTTCTGGAAACTGAGTGGAGCCATGGATATCAAAAAACAAGATTATAAACATAATTACTTTTCTGCCTGAGGATAACTCCACATGGAACGTAATTACAGTGAACGAAATAAATATCCAACAATTTTATTTTTTTCTTCTTCTCTTATAACATAAGACGGATACAAATTCACGTGAAATATTATTTCATTTACGTTTTCCTAGTTACGACACATATTGATATTGTTTCACGGAAATCCAGAATGAATTATAAATAAAATTCAGCAAGATTATAAAATAGAATTACAAGAAAGTCGAGTGAAAACAGGTCCAGCATTTTTAGTTTTCAAGAAGCGACCACATACACGTTTTATATAGTAGAATGTAGCCATGTATAACAGGACAGCCGCCGACACATACACGCACAGATGCCCTGAATGTATAGTGACGTTCTTGCTCACACCGCATAGACACAGGGTGCTTGTAACACGGAACTGGTACGGGTAGGTTTTGTGGTGGTAAAGACGACGACGACGACGAAGCAAGAGAGGGTTTAAAGAGGAAGGATATAGTGAGAGTGAGTGAGAGAGAGAACGACGACGGTAGAACTGTGGAATACACGACGACGCCCGCTGCGTGACAACAACCGGAAGTCACGGACTTCCTTCCTTTGCGCGCGCGAACATTTTACATTTTGCCATACCTCTCTATGTTATGTTCCGTAACTCTCTGTATTCTCTATTCTATGCTTTGCTTTACTGTTGTTGCTTCATGTTCGTGTAACTCTGTGTGTGTGTGAATTAAGAGATGGTACACTCACTGGATTTAGTTTACTACCCAGTACACTAGACTACCCCATTTATTACCTCAGAATTATTAATGTACTTCTCAGTGTTGTAAATGATATAGTATTTTGTTAGCGAATGTACACATTTGCATTCACGCATAACCTTATGTTGTTTCTTATTAAATAAGGTTGAAATTGCGATAAACGTTCTATCTCAGTCCATACTGCAGACATCTTGAGACATGTTTTTGCGCAAAATCAGAAATCTTTCAAATTTTTTCATGAACACTATTTTTTCTTAAATACTTTTGTTTAAGAATAAACAACGACATACATTACTGAATATTTTTAGCTAATCGTATTATATGTGCTATAGTGTAACATTCTCTGAATAACAAATACGACCATAAGAAAGTTTAAAATTCATTTGATTACGGTCGAGAAAATACTGTGTCAGTGTTATCTGTATTAACTGTAACTTTAGCATAAAAGGGAAGATAATATATGCACTAGGTAAAAATACGGTATTCAAAGTCACACAGTAGTTTATGGAGCTTTCAACAAGTTTGCAAGTAGCATATCACTTACACAGTAAACATGTTTGGTAGTAGAACAAACATGTTGCATGTCCGCATATAATAATAATAATCTATTGTTAATAAGGTAAAGATACTATTTACATATCGCAGATAACAAATAATCATAAAAGTGCAGGGAATTTTAAGTACGCTCGAGTACGTTTCTTTTTACGACAGCACATATTTTCCTGATGCAGATAACGAAAACATTTAAATTATTCTTTTGTGAAATTTTTGAACTGTCCTGCACTCGCCTTTTTTGTACTAATATTTATTTATTATTAATTTTTAAACAGAATGGCTTCTGTCTATTTTGTAAATGTTTGAGAAAAACATGAAACGAATTTCGGTGTATTTTTTTTATGCTACGGATAGATTGAATCTTATAATTTGAAATTAAATGTAAAAAGAAACCGAATGAAATTGTTTGTTAAAACATAAATTAAGTTGTTTTTTACGAAGGTACATTTTAAAGCAATTTTATATGGTTTGAACGTTTTTTGAAATGATAAAAACTGTGGATCTGTTACAGTATAATGTCTTAATTATAAGTTATTTTTCTAGATTGATTGTTGAGAAAAAGCAAATTGATTTTAGAATACAAAATCTTATAACTTTTTACTTTGTTATCATAGGAAAAATACGATTACTTGATTCTAATGAATGTACCAGTTTTAAGAATACTTAAATAAGTTGAATGAGAAATGGCATTGAACGTTGACATATGTACAATGTCTGTTTTTACTACAATAGTAAATAATATAGAAAAGTTCTAAAACAAATGCTGTGTAATCTTAAAAACATGTTGACAGTATATTCCTGTACATATTACGTGAAATAAAACTGGAAGAAGGAGTATATAACAAATCGAATGTCGTATTGTCGGTGGCTGTGAACAAATGAAAATAAATGCAGTTGCGTTGTCACACCCCCTATGATTGATTCCACATCCTGGGGGAAGAAATTGAACACGTTATCACAGGTGCTGTGTGTGTGTGTTGTGTTAGTTTCCCGGAAAACTACTTACCTCACAACTTAACCCCGATACTGAACGATAATGTTGACAGTTTTCGGGTTTTTCTTTCTTCACGCGTTCGTTCGTTCGTTCTTCTCTTATTGATGTCAGATAAAATTGTTCTGAACGAATGTGCCTTGGTATGTGCACATATTGAATTACAATTCTTTGATATCACATAGCCTGCTATTTTCCATTTCAGCTTTGCCACGTATTAATTCCTTCAATAAATTGCCTCACAATTTTTATATCTTATTTCACTATATTTTACAACAGTAAAAAAACATCGGAAATTCACTTCCGATGTCGCACAGTGTAGTGTTTTAGATCCCTTTAACTTTGGAAGTTTAAAAGCTATAGAATTTAAAATGAATCGGGAATTAATTGGGCAGTCACATTATATTTGTGCCGTTTCACTTAAGAGGAGAATAATTCATCACCCAATTATTTGAGATGGTTAATAATAAACGAATTTAATTTATTTATGTGATATGACGTTTGCTGGCAATAGAGTCATTTAAAATGCTATGTATGTGATTTTAATTAAAAGGAACGTCAGTTCTTGACCGATATATAATAATATTTTCAGTCTGTTATACAGTAGAATGTTTTTGTTGAAATATATGTAAGTCCATCACAAATTTATTGAACCGAAATGTAATATCCAACCTTCTTCCTTCTTGAAGTTGTTAAAGCTAGTCAAAATACTATTTGAACGCCTTTCAAACATATATTCTAAAACATTTTTTACGTCTTCTGACATTCAAATCAACTGAGAATAAAAATGATATAAAAAACCATGCTATATAAAACGCTTTGATTCAAACTGACAGACGGGAAAAATATATGTTAAAGAAAAAATTTAACTGTGTTAAATAACTGATCAAAAGCAATCCTTTGACATAAAAGTGCTCTTTTTACAATTTGATTTCATTATATAAATATACAAATATGTCTTATGATGTTTCTAGAGAAAGAGAAAATATTCAAAATGCCGGCAGATGAATTTGATTATATAATTTGTATTTTTTCTGGAATGAAACGCGTACTGATTTTCTTATGAGCAAGTCAACATATTTAAAACATAAATAATATATATACGAGCATATTCTCTCTATTTTCAGTAATGCCAGATATGGCGTCATTTTCACTTTGAAAATGGAATGAATGTTGCAGGTATTTTGAAATTCATTCAATAGAGAAATTACAAATTATATATAATATTTCGAATAATAGGATATTAAAACATTTCAATCATATTTTGCATAGTAATTCATAATAGATTAGTAATATATATTACAATATTGCTATATGTCAAAATGTATTGAATATTACAGGTGCAAAACTATTACAGTAAGGGATTATGTACATATAACATTCTGCAGAGGAGTTGTATATAGTTGAGGAGAATCACTGTCGACCGAGAAAGCTGAGTTAGTAAAATTAGGTAGCGTAATATATACACATCGTAGCTTGTGCGATACAAGTAAGTAAGAAGGTAAAGTCATTTTCCCAATACGCTCATGAAAACGTCCGCTTTTTATAATGTTCCCAGAAGTGTACGGAAAGCAGACGATGCGATGCGCTGTGGTAGGTACTGGAGCGTAACATTAAATATAAGCGGAACACCAACTATACAATCTACTACACTCCAACATCGAAATTCTCCTCAGACCTTGTTCGTTGTTCATTTGAACTACGCTGGCTTTTTGTTCAAATTATTTTTAAATTACAATTACCTATCTCACTTCGTAACATGAAAATAAATAATTGTTTATGACTAAAGTGTTATTAAACCATAATTTTAGGACTATTATTCACAAATGCTCATGTAAATATAAGCTTTGGAACGTGCTTCAGAGGAATCCGTTTTAAACTTGTTGTACAGTATTAATCTTCGTCATACGACATTGAAAGAATAAACAAAATGATATCAGGGACCCTCAAAACGAATATTTCCATTGAATCAACAAGGTCGATTTTTTTGTGATAAGAAAGTAAAACAGTACGCGGATCTAATGAATTATAAGGTAGTTATTTATTGTTTGTGACATTGTGCTGGTGGAAACACTTGCCGACTATAAATTTTGTAATAAAGTGGACAGAATCCATTTGTTTAGATGTACAAAGCCAAAGTTGTGTAACTCAGTCCACTGTTGTATTTGATAAAACATTTACCACCCAAACGCTACGTTTAAACGCGTCAGATTTGCGTTTCTGAGGAGTGTAACTTCTGCCGAGTAAAACTCCAGTAGGGAAGTTTCCAGAGAACATAGCCAAGAGGCTAAACAAAACGCATACGTTTTCTACAAAGAAATTGTACAAGAGAACGAGATGGAGGGTGTGTGTGAGTGCGTGTATAAGACGAGGAAGACAAAACAAACAACACACAACAACCGGCGAACCAGAGACATACGGAGAAATGGGAGGAAGACACAGAACACAGAGAATTGAATATTACAAGAATATTACAAGTTATATCACATTTAGACTGGTTCAAGATGGATCGATTATAAAATGCAGATATTGCCATGGTTCTTTCGCAGATTTTAAAATCGTTGTAAACATTTCCCTACAACAAAATTTATATCGGGGTTTGAAGTTGCCTTATACGTTTGCATAAATATTTGAGTAATATAAATCGGACAGTGAAATAATTAATATGATCTTGTTAGAGAGATGCCCAATTTAGGGTGATAGGGTTCACCGTGATTATATTTATAATACTTTGTTTTATATTATCTTTTTTATAATCAGTCGTTACGAATGTATATATTCTATTTTATTTTGCAAATTCAACAATACAATAAATGTATTGGATTGAAGATGGATGGAGTTTGACAGTGTCCGTGAATCGTCGTCAGGCATCAGCCATGAAAATTCCAGTGACCAAAGAATGGTCGTGTTCATTGGCGGTAGCGGTTGGATACAAAGTCAGCATGACTCCAATTAGCTAATGGACCAGCAAATTGTTCGTATTGTCGCAACTGCAATCACTGGCACTTGAAACATACACACACACACACACTCTGCCATATTGAACCACGGAAATTCTCTACGAATCTACAAGTTACCAACTAACCTAACCAACCAACAGTGGCTCTGTTCTCTCTGCCAATGTCGGAAATTGTGTGTACTGCAATTCGGTGATGCTTCACACCACTCAGCGAGATTAATGTGTTGTTGGTGACGCGCTCTCCTCGATCTTCCCGCATCCATATGCTTACTCCCCTCAGTGTGTGTCTATGAAGCAGGTATTGTGGTTGATGGACCCCAAATTTTCCCACTTTCAATCCTGAATAGCTATATTATTCCAGCGGGAAAACTTGCTCTGTTTTTGTTTCGAGATGCTGGGATACTCGATTTACATGATTAGTTTTTACGTTTTGCTGATATTAAAGTGGAGAAATGAGAATTACTCTTCTTATTATTCTTTCGCATAAATGGAATGGAATATAACCCTTTTCAAGCATAAATAGTGAAAATTTAATTTAATAAAATCGAATGAAGGCCATGCCAAATATTTTTATGGCCCTTGGGTTCAATTAAAAAGAACTTGTAGGAAAAGTAAATTAATTAATTAAAAAGGAAAAAAAAAACTATCGTGTTAAATAATAATCGTACTATGGTTCAATAAAATTATGAAAATTTCAAAACATTTTATTTATCAATTAACAATGTTCCCATTTGTTTGCAAATAATAACACATTTAATAATTATCGCGAAATTGCAACGGTAAATATCCCGTTTTCATTATTGCTGGATACGGTAAATTAATTATTCACACATTTTAAATTTGAACAAAAAATTAATTGACTTGTTTTGTTCATTAATAATCTTTTATAAATAATTGATTTTATCCGTGCAATTAAAACTACGATTGGCATTATCATCGGGTTTATTTGTAAAATAATTGATACAATATTAATTCAAATAAAATATATATTTTGTTTTAATTTTATTACTGAATTCTTTATGAGTTTGCATTTTCATACATATTTGTATAAAATGTTAAATTATCCAATTTTCAATGATAATATATTAAATAAATATGATCCCGCTGGTATAGTTTGGTATATATTTGTACAATTTATACTGTAAAATGAGGTAGTTGTTGTGGTAATATATATAAAATACTATAAACATGGTACATGTTAAACAGAAAAAATATTTAAAAATCTGACTTAGTAATCCTGAAACATCGAGAATGAATAAATAATTTAAAAAACTGTAATCCAAATAATTATTTTTATAATCAACTTCAATCAAGAAAAATTTATATCAATAAGAAAAATGTTGCAAACGACTCACACAGACACATTATTTATCAAGAAATTGATTCGCGTAAAAATCTGAAAAATAAGTCTTTATAATATATACTTTTTCAGAAATGTTGAATCTAAAACTAAAACAACTTTGAAATAACAAACATCGAAAAAAGATTTATTCCAGTCACAGATATCCTGCAGATTCATCACTTAACAAATACATAAATGTCTAGTATTTCATTTCCGCCCGCAAAATAGAAAAATCGTAAAAAAAATCAGTCGCTCTTACATACATCCGTCATCATACAGAAGAGAAACAAAACTAATATAGATGATACAGTAACCGTTGTAAGCATGACTTGTATTGACAAGCGCGTTGGTTTCTGATTTTTCCAGCCTTTTGTCTATACCGCAAAATAAAGATTTTGCGAATATATATGTATACGTTGTATATGCAATGCATCGAGTTAAATTGTATCTGACAATATTGACAGTTCGTTTAATGTAAGAGAAGATGGATGAAAATCTATATTCGTAATGCATAATTTATAATCGTATTTTGTGAACAAATAGAAAATATCCTTCTAGCACATTATTTATAGAGTTCATGGCTCTCCTATATGTTTGAAAAGGTTAATATACCGTAAGTAGTTTTTGTTGTGTTATGTCTGATATTTGTCAACCGATTAGAAATTGATTTTAATTATTTTTTCAGTATGTAATTCATTTATGACATGTGAAGGATATGGGTTTGATTTTTGTTTAAAATATCATATATTGTTTCTTATCTATAGATTCATTTATAATATTACTTTCTTATCAGAATGTATATAGAGATGAATTGTGATTTCGCAACATTTCAAACCATGCCTAAATCTCTCAGACCGTTTACGAAGTGATGTCTGTATGTCTGTGATCGCTCTACAGCAAAAATACAGTTTATGGCAAAATATATAAAACTTTAAACTTACGACCTATCCAGAAGAAAACCTATTTTTGGAATCAATATGATAACCGGTAATGGTTTCCTCTTATTACTTTTTCAATATCTCTAAAATAAATGAATCTTATAAAATTTAAAAATATTGAAATGTGCAACTTTTGTTTTTGAAATATGTACGATTTAATGGAAAATTATTTTTGACAATTGCTATTTTACGTTTCTCAGGTTACTATACTATACTATGTTCCACAGCAAACGTTGTAGAAGTTTAAAACAAAATAAGGTTAACATTTAGTTATGTTTACAACGGGTATATCTGTTAAAATTTTAGTTTGCAATAGTTTTATTTACTCTTTGACTAAGAAAGTTTTGTTTTTTGAGCTGTACACAAGATAGGTATAATTTTCTGTACAAAATAATTGGTTAGAAAATAATATCGGGCATTTATATTATATGAAAGTGATTATTTACAAACATGCATTATTAATCTTAAGTGGTTATTACATCTTAATTTCACTTACATTGTAATTTATCTAAAATATCTATTTGGAAGTATTTCATTTTAAAGTGTTCTCTAATTAGTAAAATTATATTTATCTATTAATAACATGTTGAGAGTACCTATCTATCTAACTATTCGGTTGCATGGAACATATTTTTGTTCGAACTTCAATTTGATGCTTGTTAATAACGTAAGTGTAGGTATAAATCATCCATTGACAAAAAATGAAATAAAAACATCAGCTGACGTGATGAAAACTTGTTTTAAGTATCCTCATTATAACGGTAGAAATTTAAACACATATCGTATGTGGTCTTCATTGTGGGTGTAACGATTAGATGCTAATACATGTGTTTATCGGGCCACCAGCAATGATTTTATAATTATTGTTTTATGAGTTTCCGAAATATTTTCTTCTGGGAAAATATAAAATAGAAATCAAAGAACTTTGTATTCTTGAACTTTTGCTCTACTGTATTTAGAACATTTTATTTGTATATGTAATAATTCTGAAGTGGACTACATTGAACTTTCTTATACATATATAATTTATAATTTATTGCGGTATATTTAATATTAAACATCCAGACGTATGGGTCAAATAATGCTATATTTATTAAAATTCAAACTGGTATGGTGCAGGATCGAGCCACTAACTGCAAGTATGCCAGGCAAACAGACTACCTCGGAGCCATCAATATTTTAAAGGTGGCGAAAAAAAAAAAATTGAAAAATTTGAAACCATTTATAATTTATGAATAAATGCTAAACAATATTAATAATAGACGGTTATAAAATTCAATACAACTCGGTTTTTTGTAAATTGTTCAATCTAGTGATAAAATAAGTGATGAAACTAATTAATGAAAAACTTTATATGATAGAAAATAATATTTCAAGATTTTCGCTGGCATTTCAAGTGGTCTTATACAATAAAATTATATTTGAAAAGCTCTTAGCATCGAATCGATAAAAAACAATAATTGAATTTTAGAATCCAATATAGACGACGACCGGCGACGCTCGCTCGCTCGCTCGCTTGCTGGAACCAAGGCCAGACCAGAGCGAACAGTTCTGTTGAATCGTAAATGGTCATACTTCATCCCAAAAATCAGACGACAACACACAGCATCTATATGACTTCCGGTTCACTGTTTCCGATGTTGTACTGTTTTATCTCTACCCCTTTAACCCTCTCCACCGCCCTAACTCTTCTTTGCCATATTCTTCTCTTCCAATTTCATATTGAGCAAATGCCCCATACACCCACACTTACATACACACATATCGTCTGTGCCTTGTTATTTTTACAACTTGAAATAAATTATATTTAAAAATTAGCACTGCTACACAAGTACTAATGCCTGTATCCTTTGAATAATCAATCTTGGTTAATAACAAACCTTTTTATTAATGCCATATTAATATGATAAAGGAAGCAGAAAATATGATTTTTGAGCAGATAATACATAGTTATGGTGATTTATTACACAAGATTTTGCATCTATGTTATTCGCCAGAAAGAAACAATTGACAACCCAACAATAAAATTAATTCTGTATATTAATTATTGCATAGCTATTTGGTTCAATCTAAAGATACAATACATTATTTTTGTAAAAGTCTATTGTTCAGATTGACTACAGAATTGTTTTATTTATTTTATACGGTCATGTGATCAAAGAATGTCATTTTATGTTAGACGATGTTGCAAGAATATGATGGAAACGAGTGTAGGAGACAAGTTGCAGTTCCTGCAACGAGTGATGCGATGGTAGTGGGCCTGCTTCTTGTATTTCACGGTTGGTGGAACAAAAATTTCATATCATGTTGATTTTGTGACCGGGCATAGGTTCCTTTTGTCTTCTACTTCTTATGGCCGTTCTTCTTCTTTCTCCTCGTTGTTCGTTTCGTGTGTGTGTGTGTGTGTGTGCGTGCGTGTAGAAGCTGGGTGGGCTGCTGACGATTTGCTGCCGCGTAAGAATGCCAAGAATTTAATAGGATTTTAATGTAATTCTGCAAAGAAATACATCGCCGACTGTTAGCATTTTCATCAAAGGATTATTCATCCATATTTTCCTTTGCATCTTTTACTTGCATTATCATTTTATTATATTCTATTTTTACATCAAGGTATCCGTTCAAGTATAGGTACTAAGATGGTGGAATATATTAAATGAATAATAAATACGGTTCATATCTGATATTGAAAGAATTGGACTGGCCAGTATTTTCTTGAATGGATATGTGAGGAAGAATAGTAGTAATGCAGTCATTTCTATTTAAATTATTTTAATTTGCTCTTATGCCATCATTATGAGTTTGAATGGTCAGTAATTTAAAAAATCTTCATGATATACATGGACAATATTTATATAAAACATCATTACAGCTGGTCAATGTAGGAACATTAAAATTGTTACATTACGTCAAAATCCACATTATTATAATTATATATATTTGTACTACGTCCAGTATAGTATAATGGCATTGAAATTAATAATTAATTCTAATTAATAAAACCGATTAAAATCTGAAACAGTTGGTTCTTATCGATTTCTGAAAGGAATCTAATAATACTTAATTACCAAAACGGTTATATTTACCGAATTAACGCCGGAGATATTCAAATTCAACTTAATTAAAACAACCGACAAAATTTAAATCAGAATCGACCACATTTTCCAGAACCAAATCAAATGAAACTAAACAACGGCAACTTAGGGAATGTTACTGATTAGCGATCTTTACAATCTTTTCATAAAATCATTCACATCACATTCAATTCAAGATTTATCTCTTTTCCAATTCCAATTGATTTGTTATAATTCTACATATCTGTTCTTCTGATGCATTAAAAATTCATAATATTATCTGCATACGCTGCAATTAATAATCTAGCAAGAATCAAATCAATATTCATCTTTTTTCTAAATAAACTTACATTTGTTATTCAATCTACATAAGTGCTCTTCTGATTCACTAAAAACCATAACAATATCTGCATAAGCTAATTCAAGAATAGCTAGATATATCACAAATATATATATGTGTCACAGCACGCAATGTTCTACGTAAAGAGATAAAATCTATAATTTCGTTTTATAGGTTTCTGTATTATGTAGATCTTATAAAGAATGCGATATAAATAAACCGAAGATATTTATTTCAGTGCAAGTAATCTCTCTCTGCGTATAAAAGAGTGTAGAAAATATTTGTCTTTTGTTTTTTGGACGAAGAGAGGAAAAGTTTTTCAATTACTTTGAATAGATTTGCGCGGAAACAGGTACTAGTAGCGACTGTGTGTGTGTGCCGTTTCTCACGATTTAAATTTACTAAAATTTACAAGATCGAATTGAACCTGAACAACTGAAGAAGGCTCTATCTGTATATGCATGTATATAAATGTGATGGTATGTATGATCAAAAGCGTATTATTCAATGGCGGAATTTTAGATTTAAAAATAACAATAATTTAAACGAAATAGCTTTCCCATTCTCGGCTCGGCGCGACGACATCGAACGTCTCTTGTTTCAGAATTTCAATTGGCATTCCTTACGCGTTTATAGTGATGAATTCATTTGCAATGAAGATACAGGTTGGTATATATTCAAATATCTCTGCTCTGCTATTTTTACTTACTTATACGAAGTAATAAGTAAGTAAAATGAATTGGTATCGAATAACTGTTTTCGCAAAGTTGCTCGTGACGTATTATGGTTCTTTGGATTAATGTCTGAATACGCATAATTAAACATGAGAGAGTGTAGTAAGGTAATTCAAAATTCCTTAGCATTTTCCGAATTAAAATATTTTGCGAGTGGAAGCACCAAAAAGTACAATGATAAACAGAGCAATCTGTTTTATTACGATGACAAATACATATTATTTTTTCTTGTGTACCGTTTCGCCTCCGTCTTATTCTTGTGTTTCCATTGGCTGTTTTGCGTGCTGCATAATCAGTAAAAGAGGCCACATTTTAATCAACAACCTACGGGTACACAGACACAGTCTCGTTGTATTAGAATATAAATATATACTAAGCAATGAATGAACGAAAGGCGTTTCTCTCCGTTCGCCCGATGAGCAAAAGAATATAAAAAGAAAATTGTAATGTCAAGACGAAAACAAATTGTTTAATGTAAATTACACAGAAGCGAATTTGAAATTGGAATGAATTAAGTTTTTCGTTTAATTTAATCAAAGCTTTATTCTGTTGCTTTTAAATAAGTGCGAGCGAGTGGATGACGGAAGAAATGAGCGCATAAAATGTATTTATAATTCTGTATTTTTACTGTACCTACTGTAGACATACACTTCAAATAGAAAAATATTAAATTTACTTTGTAAAGAATATTGCAAAATTTACTGTTTATTTACACTCCACTGGGTTTCGTTTGTTCTTTATTGTTACAAGTTGAAATTTATTCATTTCTATACCTTTATACTGTTATCAAACAAAATACATTATAAACTAACATTATTTTTCTACACTACATTTCACTACACCTTTTAAACATCAACCACAATTTATTTATTTAATGGTATTACTTTCTTTTACGAAGTAAAAAGTAAGTATTTTAATCATGAATTATTTCGAACAAGGGACTTCAACGGATATACACGTTTTGACCTTTCCTGAATTGAATGTGATTATTTTCGGAATGATGGCTGTGTGCCTGTCTGTCTGTCTGTATGTCTGTCTATCTGTCTGCCTGTTTATCTGTCTGTGAACGCTCTAGAGCCAAAACTGTCGAACTTAAAATTTTGAAACTTTTCTTCGGTTTATAAATTGTTTAATTGATGGATGTTTATGTTTGAAAGCTGAAGTATATAATATAAAATAAATTGAGTTTATATTAGATGATAATGTTCAGTGTGCTGTTCCTGAAGCTTAGTTTATTCGATAAGGTCTCATTTACTCTGTGGCCTAGTTGCACGAATAACTAATGCATGCAAGTTGTAGCCTTTACAAAGCATTTGTTATACACGACTCCTCTGCGCCATTGTTGCAATTTTCAAGTTACGATTTCTGGTTGCTTGGAGTTGATGGACCGCTGCTCTCATATTGGTTCACATCAAATGATGGGTAATGCCTATGATGTTTACATTTTGCTAGCTATACATCGATTTCACTCACTGTACGGAGTCCTGGCTTTGTATCCTAATTCCGAACAATATAGCTCTTTTGTACATACTTGATAATTTCTAGTAAATCATTTTATTATATAAAGAAAATAGTCAATAGCAATTTTTATATTATCCATATCAATATTTTCATTAAAATCTCTAATTCGATCTTTTCCATAATTTCAGTATTTCCTATTTGACTTTCCCCTGGATATATCATATTTCAATCAAAATACAATTAATTAGTGTGCTAATTTTAATACAAATTGGAACCTCTACATGCAAGAAATATACTATAGGTTTATAATTGATTTTATGTGTGAAACCGGTATTATTACTAGTTTTTTGTAACACATTGTTTTTGGGATACTACAAGCATGTGGTGGGGTAGGTACCTGTTAGATTATGAAGATCTGCCTCCGCCACCACATGCTTTTATTTTCCGTTTTGTGTGCGCAACTTCGTTGTTTGTCATGTTGAGGGAGATGGAGGAATAATAATAATAACCCCTCCCCTCCCCTCCCCCCTGCACCTCAACAGGCATCAGGCATTTCTCATTCGGCGATGCGAGTAAATCATTGTGCTTAAAGTGCGACTGTTGAACAAATGAATTCGTTTCCGTCGACGTTTCTTCTTACATTCCGCGCGCACACTTGAATTTATGTTATGGCGTTCGCTCCCAGTCTTCGTCCTCCTACTTCGTCTTCATATTTGTTCATTATTTTAATTATTTTGCATGGGAACTGATGAATATAATTTCAACAGTGCGAAATTTAATTTACTTTTGCCCCACTTACTGTTCTTTGTGTACCTATCAACAGGGTGTATATACCACTACATCAGTTTAGTGTACATCATTACTACCACTAAGCGTAAACATTAACTTGACTAGAAATGCACTTCCGGTTGATATTACTATTAGAAAGTAAAACAGCAATTTAAATGGTGTCCAGCCTGTATCTACATATATGACAAATGTTTTTTTTAACTGAAATAATGTTTCACATGGAAAGTTTAAAACATTTGTTGGTAGTATAAGATGAGGTGAGGCTGGCTACGGTTATAGGTATACCTTATTTCATAATACAACCAGCGACCGAACGAGGACGACGGTAGAAGCAGTGTTATGGTCGCAGTGTTATGCGCACGATAGGTAACTCCACCACTCTTTATAAATAAAATAGTATGATTTATGTGCCGAAGCGTACGGCCGCCGTAGATATGTATGCTCCAGACAGAATCTCCATGTTTTTACATTCTTTCTTCTGTGCATTACCTGTACTTTCGGGCCACCTCCAAACAACATTTTGCTCTCGCTGCCTCCCCGTTTCTTTTGTCAGCAAAATTACCTACTCTACTCTTTCTGTATGTTTCTATACCTTATATCTACAATGTGCTGAATGCCAAAAAATTACTTCCTCCCAGTTCTTGTTTACCTGTTACCCATATACAATATAGTATCATTTAATTTTTGATACTTTTTCAAACCTAGTTTCATTGTATAGATCTTTCCATAAGCTTGCACAAGCCTTATACGGGCAAAAGCAATTTGGATACTACATTTTTTCTCTCTTGGATGTAGTGCTAATAGAAGAAATTTAACTCGACATTTTTGAGGATTGTTTATTTTCTCTGAAGTGAAATAGTATTGCCAGGAATATTATTATAACCCCTATTAAAAGCAGTACATGATTATGTGTCAAATTATGTAAAATTATTCAAATAGCAATACTTTTCACATTGTAATAGCACATTTCAGAATAAATGTATTCATAAAATATAACAACATTAATTTTATTTAAAATAAGTTTTTAATTACGGTTGGTTTGTTTTAAAATAAATAAAAAATTATAACATTATATTTAGTGTTAATTTTTATGTGCGTCGAATCTTTTATGGGAATAATACCATGCAATATATTTTTAATTACTTTACATGTAATTATATATTTTTTTACTATAACCGTTGTTTTTACAGGTGGCGTTTTGTCGGAGCAGAAATCCAATACCTCTTTGAGCAATAGCCAAGTTGGGTGAGTACATACATTAAGTTATTTATTAAACGTATTAAATAAGAATTAAAAATAATAAACACAAAAAATAAAAGATAATAGGTACATGCACCAATGCCTTCAGTTCATCGTACATTCAATTTGTAGAAAATAGATTGTAAGTATGCTATTCTTCGTACATATTGAAGTTTTGCCAAATTGATAGCCAATATTGAATATCTTTATAATTACAAACAGAGATCAGTATTAGAGGATCATATTAATCGCAATATTCGTTCGATAAAAATCCGAAAATTAGTTTTATCATCCCTTTAAAAGATGTTTTCGAATTTGTATCCAAATAATATAGCGATTGATACGATCGATATAAGTTATAATATGAAGGTTAATCAATATTGGTTATTAATTTTGGTCCACAGAAGTTCGGTAATATATATTTAACGAATGTCTGTGCAAACATGTTTACAATGTTACAGACAAACAACCGAATATTAAAGCTTGTTTGCGCAAAATATCTGCAGAAGCGAATTAACTGCAGTCTGTAATTGGCGCCATTTTGTTTATATAAAGATCAAAGTGTATATATAGAATGAGTGTGTGTGTGTGTGTGTGTGTGTGTAAACGAGAATTGTGATTGTACAACGTGCAGTCGGATATTGTTCGCAATGAAGTGGCCACCGCACCAACACACATTATCGCGTTAGGATCAATGGTTGTGTGTGTGTGTGTGTGTTATTGCCAGTGCTCTCTACCACTATCGGGTGTACGTGGAGTTCACGCACTTTGTACTGTTTTAAAGCTTAACCCGATTTGGTGCCCTGGTAATCACCAGCTTTTCCGGTTGACCCTGTTTTTTTATCTCTCTTTCGCCCACACACTCGCACCTATATTCGTTCGTAACTGACTGTAGGTATGTTTCATTACTGCCGCATTCATTCCACTACTTACACTTACGGAAGAATAAGTGCTGCACTTTGAACATAAGCAGAAACACCTCGGGTTTTCAGATTATTCCTATGATTATCCTATGTGATTTAAACAATGGTTTTTAACATTTTTATTTAATACTTCTAGAAACATATTTCACACTCAGCCATATACACTTTTATGCAAAATGGTTTTCGACCGCTTATATCATATCCTGGACTCCGAAATTGACAAAATTGTCATTTAATACATTACTTCTCATATAAGTTGTGTAATTTTAAATTTATTTTATTTTTATTCTCTAATATCATTCTTAATAAACAAGCAAAGATGCGGCACCAATACTTTAAGCTTGTTGTTAGGTGAGTTAATAATAATCATTGAAGAAAATCGATACTATAACCACTAATTTTTGAAAAATATACCAAACATGTGTACACACTTGATTGGTCGAGATAAAGCAACACAATGTAGGCAATTATTTTATTCAACATTTTAAATTTCAAAAATAAATTTTGTTCCGTTCTTAGGGCCCTATATCTCCAGAAATATAAAAGCAATTATAATTGAAAACAATGGAACAATACAAGAAAAAAATCTGAAACGAATTTCCGTGCCAAATGTTTCTGATTATGAGATATGAACAATACTGCTAAAATTATTAATTATACTGAGATAATCTTAGTTTAAATGCTTTGTATTAACCCTTTGAGATATCATAGCACGTAGGTATATACACTTCAGCGGGAGACAGGCGATATGTATGGACAGTATATTAAAACATACGTCGATTTAGAACTCTGATAAAATGTCTGCATGTATTCGTTATGTGTGTGTGTGTGTGTTGGTGTGTGTGTGTGTGTGATGTGGAGTAATAAATGTCATCGAATCTCTTGTGGTGTGCAACTGCTGTGAAAGCAGCCACGTCAGGCTCAGGCAGGCCGAATAACCGAGCGAACGGCAGGCGCTTGCGTTCGTGTGGTTTTCGGTAGAATTGCACGATTCTTAATTGGCGCCCTTTGAGATATTCACACAATCATTATCAATTTATCTCAGTTTCATGCGAAATTACACTATTATTAAATTCGTTGCATTTATAACAAATGAATGACATTTGTGGCTTGCCATTCCCATCCCATCACATTCACCCGCTCAACTCATCCAACTCACCAATTATTACTAACGCCAGATGACTATTTGCAATTTAAACTGTCCTTGTTATTAATGAAAACTGCAATAGATTATAATGTTAACCGAATTCGAGATCTATAGCGTGTTCCGTAAACGAATAGATTAGGTTGGAGTCATAGAAGGGTAAATCTCTCCCGGGATATACAAATCTTAAATTTAATAATACATTATTTAATTATGACAGACCCACAGAAGTCATTGTGAAAATTGTAGTATAAAATTATATTTCTCTTGTACTACAGAAAATTTATACTGAACAAAATGTAAATATGGAATATTTCCGTGTGAATCTCGACGTGAATAAAGCATAAACAAAGATTATAAAAGTTTATTTTCGAAATATCATCCAGCAGGATTTTAATCTTGTACAAGCGCAAGGAAGGGCATGTTCGCGAGACTAATTAAAAATCACTCATGAATTTAAATATAATGACAGGCGCGGTTGTAATAGGGGTCGAACTGAAGGGAGTACGGTGATGAGCATAACATTTGGCCCAATACACAGGAGGGCGCGTTGGCAACTTTTGGAGAACTTTCAAATAGACATTATTTAAAAATGATGAGACGGATTCATCAAGCTAATACATTTTGGCAGTTTAATGTAATAAGTTTTTGGGTGGGAAACTTTTTAAACGTTATGTCAAACTGCGTTGCGGGGAGGGGGGTAATTGGAATGTCTCGCGATGTACTAATGACATACTTCCCAAACCATCACGCGCTTGCCGCGAAACAATCGCCGAACATAATTAATTATTATTACAAACAATTTGCTAGGTAGCTATATTTAAAAATTCATAGCATCATTAAATTTAATGTTAAATTCATTTTGTTTTTCAGTTAACGTAATTAATTTGTTAGATAGTTAAGGCGAATATGAAGTATCTCTTTACAACACCATTGGTACCACCGGGATTTAACAAGCAATGTTTATTATCTGAACCCACGTCAAGAACAAAGTGATAATTATTACTTCGATTTCAATCGGTTTAAGAAGCACTGAGGCAGCCAGCGAATAAATACGATTTGAGTACAGTTTTGTTAATTGTACAGAATTGATATTAAGTGAAGCATTGTAGTAGGTATATAGAGCAGAGGCTGGTTGATTCAGTGTTCATTGGCTTGTTGTCTACAGCATATTAGATGTGTATGTAGTCTGTCCTTGTCAACGTGTCGCCTGCCGTCCTTATCCATCGCATACATATCAATATTGGTCTTGCTTTCGTCATCAATTAATATCCGTTAGCCTTTGTCACATACGACTGACGCTATGTTCACTCACAGAGCTTACGATCCTGATTAACGAATTTCCGCGTTAGATAACTGTCACATTCATTTCACTCCTTTCGCATGGCACTTGAATTTTACTTTTACGATCGAGAGGATTATTTCTATGTTTTACTAAACTTGATTTTACAATGCCATACATTTACAATATTTTTAGCTTTACTGTAAAGCATGTACAAAAGATCTACGGTATTTGGGCGTCTGTCTGAAACTGAAAATTGTTTGCAGCAATAAAAAAAAAACACTGCCATTAAATTGTACAACGAAGTTAACCTACAATAACAATAATCAATTAAAAGGGATGAATATATGGGACAGAGGAGCGAAAGTTTCCATAGTATTGTACAAATGACTTTCGTTTGAAATTTACTGTATATGACAGAAGATGAGATTAAAATTGGAAGTAGAACGAGAACAACACAGATTTGTGGATGACCCATGTCGCCATATTTAGGCGAAACATCCAGTCATAATGATTGTGGCTTTACTGTTCTCTGTTTGTACAACAAACCAAACTATTAAGCTGTTCAAAACAACTAGAAATGTTCAGGTCGAAAGGTACACATACATACACACATAGGTTTATGGAATATCATCACTGCCTCTTACACCCGTGCCATATTCTATGTGTTACCAACATCTTTTAAAGGGCGCTACTTGTGTGTATTTAATTAACTCTCCAACATACGTAACACAACGTATTTTGCTTCAGAATTAAATAGATTATATAAGTCATCTCGGTTAAGGGAAAATTCTGTTCTCATTCGGTCCAAATTAGGAATTTTAAACTCAAATAAGATTTTAAATGAAAGTAATCTACACGGAATCGTATGAAGGAAAATATATATTTGAATATTAATACACGAAACAATGCTTGAAAAAATACAATTTTGATATATCTAACAATGATAAAGATATATTTAGATAAAAATACGACACCATGTAGTTATAAGTTATAAGTCATAAGTTTGCAGAATATTAGTTAAAAGTTATAGATATATATGGATGGTATTTCTGTAAAATGGAATAAGCTGAGAACTTGTTATAAATATTAATAGGTACATTTCTAACAGCAACAATTTGCAGCCATCTTTTTTACTGTGTAGGTACAAGATATAACAAATACAAAATGTACCATTTACTGAAAAGTTGCGCTTGAAAACGGTTATTATACATTTACGTTTCCTTATTTACAAGTACATTATTAAAAATACAAATAGTGGAAGTTAAAGAAAGTCGAGTGAAGGCTGAAACTTTAATCGTGAATACTGTTTAGGAAGTCTGCAAATGGAGTTAGATAAAAATAGGGAAAAGATGAGTATATTGCATTATATATGTAAATGAGAGGTAGCGTGTGATTGAATAATGTTTAAGCCGAGTGATTTGATGATGAATGACGATGATGAAATTACCGGCATTCAATATGGAAAGTTTCGTACGTTGTTCTATATCGATGGATGCTCATTCGATGCAATTGTCATTCTAATAACCGCCAATAATAGTGCGTTATATACATACACACATACGTCTGCCCAATTCAATCCAGTGAGTGCTTCAATCCAGCGCTACCGCACAACATCCCTATTCTCTGTTTAATGTATTTGTTTAGTATTGGAATATGACAACAGGTTGATCATTTTATGCGGAAATTGAATCCTATATGTAAAACACTAGGTATGCTAATTTCAGAAATGTCGCTAGCTATCATGTGCTTGCCAGTGTGTTCACATAATTTACAATATCAAACGATGCGGTTTCCAGTTTTAATTAGTATTGTTAATTGATTTCGATGAGGTAGGTATATGCAAATTGTTTTTAGACGAAAATTCTTTCTCATTTAATGTCATTATATGGTAATGCAAATACACATAATGAATTTCGATTTATCTACGAGCGGAATTAAATAAACAACCAAATGAACCACAATCCACCAACATAATCGAAAATTGCCTACACCATACTTTGTTAATGACTAAAATATTTACTCGGGTATATTAGTTGTCCTGGAGCCATATAGCTCTGAATTGAATTCGTCCAACACACATTTACTAATCATGGATTTACACCTACATTTTACTGATTCATTACAATTAAACGATTCAATTAAATAACCAAAATATCAATCAATTATTCCACATTGTATTTATTGTTAAATCCTTAAATAAAGGTTCAAAAGCATTTTTTAATTAAGCTTAGAAATTACAAGTACTAATGCCAGTTTGTTTTATAAAATACTAATGTTCACAGCATCAAAATTATAATTAATTGTGTTAATTTTGTTGCTGTGAATGCTAGCAATGCTTGTCATAATACAAATTAGATTATTATTTGTAATTTATTAATCTTAATTACTATTTGGTTCGCGTCGGCTATAGTTATCAGGATCGCGCTTTTGTTGTATAGAGAAAAGAGTAGACCATTGGTCACATTATCTTGGCTAGTGACGTAGAATGTCGTATATGCAATAGGCATGAAACAAATCGCGGTAATCATCAGTTGTTGATTTATTGTGTGGTGAGATACGGTAAGAATCTTTCAATTTTGATACCAGAGTTAGAGTATCCAACATGTACCTACTACTTACAAATTGCATAGCCATAGGGACATAGTTATTTTACTTGCGAAGCATATTGCTTGTTTATTTTTGCATACTTTTACGTTTTACATACACACATGTCTAGTCTCGTAGGTAATATACAAATAAACGAATATGTGTACGTTCGTTCGTACGTTTGCGAAATACTTACAACGTGAAATGCAAACTGTAAACAGGTGTACCAAGTTCCCGTTCTCTCCTGTAGAGAACGCTGCCCCCCCACGCCCCGCAGGTATACGTAATATATATGTTTGCATACGACGATATATAGGTACTTCGTTCGACTTTGCGTTTTAATAAGACTTCTACACCGGTGTGTCGGTAAATATCAAGAGAATTTCTGTTACGATTTATTTTAAGTGGATTTTATTATTGCTTTACAAGATTTCCTCTTGTCACAATACCTACGTTTGTTTATTTACTGGTTTCCGATTATTATAAGATGATTTGTTTGTTTGTTCTTGCAATGATCAAATATGCAATTGCACAATTAAGAAGCGAAATTGTATAAGAAAAAAAAATGTTTGTCGTTCTACATAACCAATCTCAGATATACTTGAAGTGGGCTAAGCTTTAATCATTAAGCTCGCTTAGGCAATGTCATCAAGTTCCTTTAAATTGTTATTGATGCGGATTTGCATACAGAATGTCAGGTAAAAATTCCATTTCTTTCTATCTTTCAAGTTCGAAAATTAAAACTATAAGAAAGTGCCCATTTTGGAGTATTATCGCCGAGCATGAAATATTGAATAAATTAATATTTCTACTAAATATTCTTTATGCAGTGCCAATAAAACAGTTTATCTATTATGTTATTTAATATGTGTGTAACTACTGAATTGGATTTTTGGTTTTATTTGGATAAACGTAGCATCAAGTATGCAACTATTCGAAATTTTGATGTATGCCTAATAATTTTCCAATCCACTGTATATATCACATTACTCAAACAACTCAATTTGTATGCATATAGAAAAAAATGAGGCTACTACAATTTAGTTCCTGGGGCACTTGGATTTTTATGCTATTTATTAATTCATTAATTTGTATGCGTTTTGAGTGGAAAAGTAAAAAATAAATAAAACAACGATCCAGTTTCGATTTAAAACATGAACAAGCCAAACCGATACATTTTTATAAAATTACATATTTGAGTTGTAGCGTTAGCAATATTTGAATATTAAATCAACAACACAGATAGTTTAGATTTGTTTTGAGTGAAACGTTGGAGCGCAGTCTAGTAGATTATTAGATTTAAACTAATTGGGGAACTTATACATTTGTATGAAATTTGGATTAAATATATATAGTAGACATTGGTAACAAAATATTTTATATTTTAGTTTACAATTCTTTGTATAAAAAAATTTAAAATTCCAGATTGAAACATTGCAATATTATTGAATTAATATATATATCCAAGAAATTTGTTGGTGAATGTGCACGAGGCTTAAAATGTCCGTTTGGCGTTCTGGATCGCTGTTCGTTCTGTGTTCAGTCGGGCGAACCGGTTAAACACGCATTAGTAACACGAGATTTATTCTTCGCTTCGTCGTTTTCTACGCAGGCTGATGGAAGGGTACACCGTACACCGTACACATACACAGGGGAATCAAATGATATTTCCATTTTTTATTTCGTCTTCCAGGCTACGGCCACCCACCTACGTGCGTGCCGTGCCGTGCCGCTCATTTCTACGAGTATCGACGAGTTTGCGTGCAGAGATGACAAATGTGCTCGTCTTTCAGTGTCTGTTGGGTGTCTTTTACAGTTTTGCTGCTGAAAAGTTTCACTTTCAAAACACATTTACCAAAAGCGATTCTTTTTGTTTGACTTTCTGAGAATGTGACTGACTGCGATTGAATGCTGCAAATGGGATGACGACGACTGAAAGATTATATGATGCCTATTGCTTTCCTTCCGTTTTTACATTTCTTGAGGTAAATGCACTAGAAGTTTAAATTGGAACAACATTTGTGTGTTGATGTCTGTGCAGTTACAGACGAAAGAAACCGGTTTCATATGATTCTTAGCCTGTCTTAGCTTGCCAACTGAGTGCTATAGATTTGATATATAATTATAATACAGAAATAAAATTTTAATGTCAATTTTAAACAACTTTATTGTTTACAAAAATATGGACTGGCAGCACAAACAAGTGAAGCCTTAGGCCCAATATTACAATTTTCGATTTAATTGCTTAATTTTGAGATGATGTCTATGTGTGTGAATGTACGAATGTGTTAATGAATATGTGCGTGTATTTGAACGCTGTACAGCAAACATTGTTGAACATATTATTATGTATCGCAACATTTTTCGCTCTAAGGCACTGCAGATATTTTATTTTTTATTTAAATATATTTCAAAATAGAAATTCAATACATATTTTTATAATAAGTGAGTTATTTTATTATATAAAGGAAATTGGATGCAATAAATAAATTCATAAAATTCGTACATTTTGGAATGTTGCATCATTTTGAAATCAGACCACACATCACTCGTGAACTGATACATTCTTCGAAATAACTACAAATATATGTAATTACTATTAAGTTATCAAATAAAAATTTAAATTTGATTTTTCTTTATAAACTAGAGCATATTTCACAGCGCAATTTTATGAATTAATATGCAAATGCAATATTGCAATTAAATGCGTTGATTAAAATAAAATATCAGTGCAAGGCGGTTATAATTAAAGAACCCGCAATAGATATACTTGATGAACGTATGAGTAAATATGACGATAACTTTAATTAGCAATTCCAGTAACGTGCGCTAATTACAAGCACGCTACACTTCATTTAGACCACAAACAGCATTTACAATTACCATTACAAAATTCTCATTAACCCAAACAATACGAATCCGCGAATGTTACTTGACTTCTATATGTACCTACCTACTAGAATCAAGTATACATTTTGTAGTTTACTGAACAAATAATTTTAATTTCCATCGAGACGTATATACACGTGTAGTGGTTTACACATTACTTCCAAACAAGGGTATCAACGCCAATTATATTTATTCTCCAGTTAATATGAGTCCCTCATTGTAAACAGCCATTAATATTAGCGAGCAAAAAGTGGGTAGACATATTAAACTTAAATACTGCTACATTACACTCATATGTTTCGAATTTACGGAAATAAAAGAAAACACAAGTATTAGTGCAGGCATCAGTGCATGCAGAACACTATACGGCGATCTAATAATGACTATTTGTGAAAAATTAGCAACTTCAAATAATACTTATTAACTTTCTGAAAAAATATTTGTATAAGTATTGGTTTGTGGATATGAATGTCAATTACACAGAAATATGAGCACATTTTTGAGAAATCCCAGCAAACCAACATATATCAGAAAGATTCCTACTTCTATACGAAAATTATCAAAACATCAATTTTGAACGCAATCTTATAGCCGTTTTGATTCGTGCATAGTTCGTTTTAATAGGCCGTAGTAAACATATCGTGACAGTAATTTTCTGATATATTTATAGTAAATAAATCTGTTTATATTATTATCCTTATCACACGCAGTTTTCAAGACACGGATAACTATTTGGCCAAGACAATTCTTCACGAATATGGATATCTTAATATCAGGTTATCTTGGCCAATTTCGTGAGTTGTATTTGTGTCCGCTTGTGCAAAAGCAGATATGGCGCTGACCGCAGTGAATAGATCGATTTTAAAAGCATGCACTGTGCAGCGAGTCAAGTCTGAAGTCTAGTGCAAGCAGTACAATAATAACAAGGGAGCTAACCTGGTTTTCATACATTTAAGTGTCAAACAGAACTATGGGATTAATTAGAGAAACTGTCAGGTTTGATAAGTGCAGTATTATATACTGCATTCAACATTCGCCTAGACTCCAACCACTCACAGCCGCTATGACTGACATTCACGATATTACACGAAAATTCACTACACACGCCCAGTGTACTGCACTGTCATTTATTATTTCTCAGTTTCGTATTTGTTTTTTAGCACTATGTATATGCGTTGCTTGATAGTGAAACAAATGAAACGTAACATTTGCTTAATAATGTGACAGGACTACTTTATAAAATGGATATTAGTTATACAACTAAAACTGTTCCAAATGATCTATTTTGTTCGTCTATTGTGTTCCTTCTTCTGCAAACTTCGATCACATATAATACAATTACAATATATTGCATGAAAAATGAATTTTTGTTGTTGTTTTTATGTTTCTGGTTTCATATATCCTTCAACGTACAACTGTCAGTGGCAAGTAGGTGTCGAGTGGGAAAAGAGCAAAGAATATAGTTTGTGTATATCTCACTAAATGCATTTTCAGCACGTCAGTATATCAAGTAGTAATTGAAGGCACGTTTATTTCCTTCTATATTTTTACGTTGTGGTATTTTTGAAGGCGTCTGAATTACATGCTCTGAACCACCATACCATAAATTTAATGTCGTTAAAAGAACAGTATATAATTCCGAGTAGTATATATATATAGCAAAATTTAGGTCACCGTTTATCGACAATGTTATCAAACATATATCAGATGCGGGAAATATTTCTCCCGTATTTCCGTGAACGAACGCATAGCTGCTCGAACAAGAACTGAAGTTGGAAAGGTTGATTGTAGTAGAGCTGGAGCTGGTGCCGCGAAGCCCTTTTCAGTATGGCATCGGCATGCCACATACACTATACACGTTGATGATGAAGAGGGCTGAACATGTTGACATTATTATTCGCTATGCTGTCGTCTGATGAGGTCAATCGTGTGCATGTACCTACACTTGCTAACTCAACCGGCACACTTGACGCCCAAAAACACGCGTTTCTATAAACGTACACAAATTTATTTTAAGAATCTGTTACGAATTCTTCGTTTATTTATTACTTTATATATATATATATATATATATATATATATATATATATATATATATATATATATATATAGATATATTTCTGAAAACAATACAAAACACAGAACAATTAAGATTTCTGTACATAGTTACGATAATCTGCGCTATTTTGTAATTATCACTATAAAATTTTATTGCTCCAATCATGATTAGCACTAATCTAAAACAGATAGCAAAGTAGGAAACGATTACATTTGATATATACAAAATATTCCGTACACGTACACGTACCCGGAGAAGACTTCTGTGACGCCAGAATAAAAGCTAACATACACGCTAGCAAGGAAATAACCTACAATATTATTTGCAACAGACAATAAACTCAAGACATCATATATGTTTTTTTACTTGTTATTCTTTTATTTTCGATCGTCCATCATATAAAGCTTGCGTCTTTTTCGTAATAGTTAAAACAAGAATTGGGATAATACTCTAACTTTTGATGTATATGACATTGTATGTTGTTCCTTTGTGTCTGCACATATTACGGATGTAGAGAGTATGTTTAGATACGCGCCGGCGCAGTGTGCACGTGATACCATCTCAAATGGTGTGCTGGTCCGTAATTGCTCGTCTGCCGATGGTTTCGTTTTTTAACTGGTTAACCAGCAGTGGTTGTAGTTGGTACACCTAACCACTTGACGCTGGATAAACGCCTCAAGGATTAATCGCATATGTGCTAGACTAGGATACAAATTGGTTCATTTTCATTTTGCATACCCACGAGTACACCGTTACCATAAATGGCCAACTGTATTTTATTTTATTTTTTGGGACCATTCAGATTGTAGATTGGGGAATTTTAAATTGTGATTTCTCAAATTCATTCCAGTCCTTTAAAACGCAAGAAACAAATAAAGAAAAGTTTGACATTTGTAATTTATTATTTCGAACTAAGCCTAATTTAACATGATCCCTTTGTGATTATCCCTTCCTATACATTTTAAACGGTATGTTATCGCTCATTGTGAATCAATTTACTTAATAATAATTTTTAATATATCCAGAATATTTATTACTCCCTTCTGGAAATAAAACAAATATCCTGTCAAACTACACTTCCACAGGTAGTCTCTCCTTTATCACACCCACATAGTAAGAGAAAGAATTCATAAAATCAAAGCAATTAGTTTAGGTTCAAGTCATTAGCAGATAAAAGTATAAAGTAAAAGAATATTTATTCTTCTGTAATCGGTTTGATGCAAGATAATCATTTCTTGTGTTATAAGCCTGTACAATAATATATCAGAGTAGATGAGAAACACTTTCCATTCCGCTGTTGACATTAAAAGGTTTGACCCTATTTCGCGCAGGTGTAGTTCATGGCCAGGCCGGTACTCGGCAATAATTTCAGCCCGCGTGCTGGGCCAGTCGTGTAGCACGTAGTCAGCCATCTCACTAGATGATATTATCGCACAGATTAAGGCCACGCGAACACTGCTACAGTTCCGTACATCGGCGAAGTGGGAGGGGGGTGGCCACAGAAAAGGCGACGCGATTTATTAGAAAATATACACCCTGCACAAAGACGGAAATATAGTTGTGATTGCAAGTTTTAGTCGCAACAATATGTTTTTTGTTGATAAGACTGAACGTATTGTAAATATCTCTTTAAATGTTTAAAAATAATTTCATTGTTATATTTTAATTGTAGTAATACGATTTATGAAGTTGCTATGTAACCCGGAAGATTATTTATGGCGGTGGTTAAATTTACTTTTGCTGCTTTTTTAATAACTCGAAATCGGCATGATTTATAGAATAATTGATTACTACTAAAAAAGATTAATTGTTCTTTTAATATTTCTAAGTTCTATTGCGTAGCATTTACTAGAAAATTGCTCTTGAAGTAATTAATTTATATTGTATCCATGGATACATATTTAATAAATGGTTTCATAATAATCGCAGTATCAACGAATGTTTAAATTTAAAATAAATGTTAAGTAATATATTTCGCGATTTATTGGAATATAATCCTTTAGTAATAAAATTATACAAATATACCACAATATATTTAAACATATTCTTTGATTATATGTAGAAGTAAGTCTAGAGTAGGGCACTGCAGATTTTCATTTTTCAATTTAAAGAAACTTTATACACTTCAAACAAATTGTAGTTTTTATAGATTATTTTAATCTATTCATAAATGTCAGTATCAAATAGATTCCCCTTTTGAATGCTCAATAACTCCGTAAGAAAAAAACTAGATATAGCTTGATTGCAATGTACTAAATTTATATTAATTATGAATATATGAAATAGTAGAAAACAGTTTAGATTGATTATTAATCAGATATCAATAAAATTTATTGAATACATTAAATGATCTCATCAAGATAATATTGCTATATTGCAGGCAAACCAACGCGACTGACTTCAGCATTGGTGGTCAACACTCATCAAACTGATTGATAATTAACACGCAGATATATTAATCAT
Organism: Leistus spinibarbis; assembly: GCA_933228885.1. Classification (NCBI taxonomy): domain Eukaryota; kingdom Metazoa; phylum Arthropoda; class Insecta; order Coleoptera; family Carabidae; genus Leistus; species Leistus spinibarbis. The sequence goes on from OW121799.1 coordinate 7,580,698, forward strand.
GTAACGCGCGGTGACCCTTAATTTAATACTCGAGGGTAAAAACATTGTGAACGGCTGCGAAAGGTCTGTCGCGCCATACCGATAAAAATTTAAAATGGATTTTCTGCTCAGTTTTAAAGAAAACGTTTCTGCTATTCAAGTCTATTGCTATAAAAATGAATATTGTACAGCAATTTGTAGATGGATACACACATTTGGATTGTATGCACATTTAGATGCATTAAAAATATTCCGCTTCTATAGTAATGGTACCTCTGTACTTGTACATGACCTGTTCGTGTAATTCGTCCAAAAGTGAAAACAATCATTTGTATGAGTAATGCACGGAATGAAAATCTATTGTTTAGTTTTTTGTTCCTTAAAACGTTTTTACACAAGTTTTTAGTGATCTTTTTCTGTATATTTTTACAAACTTCAACGTGTTACTGGTTTGGAAACTTTTATTTAAAATATTTTTTAAAAACCCTCAGATGTATGTGAATGTATGTATGTGTAAAACGCTTTGTGTATATGTCTTCGGTTCAATTTGAAGAACCTGTATATCATTAAGTTTTTAATTTTTTATGTTAAACCTTTATGTTTGTTTAAGCTCTAGTTTTCTTGTATTTGACATAGGAAGTTGTATTCTGAACTGTATGACTTTTCGATGAGCGTCGGATTTTGTCAATATCCCGATCAGCCACAAACCATTTAAAATAATTCATTCATATTTATTCCACGTACTCGCTCTCAATTTTATACTTCATTTGGTTTCTATCCGGTGATAGTCACTTCCATTTTGACGTACCCAACCTACTTTTATTATTAGTTTTTATTTTTCTTCAATATACGATCATCGCTCGAACGCAATCATGTTTGCTGAAGCTTCTGAGACAAGAATTTAGAATAGATTCTCTCATACATATCGATTGAATAATAATAAGTTATTCAACAACAACAACCATCATTTTCCATATACAATTACTTTGGCAAGACATATCGTATTTTTCTTTAACGAATTAATTAATATTTACAATTATTTCAAATTATTCAATTTAAAAAAAAAACGCCCTATTCATTTAGATTAGAATTTAGTTGTATACAGAATCTTAAGAAGCTTTGACAATGAGGAAGTAAAGTTCTAATAAAGAAATATTTTATGTCATGCAATTAAAATTACAAATAAAACGTAGTTACTGTGTAACCAAGCAGAAATAAGTGCATTCATGTTTAATTGAAGTTATGAAAGTAATCAAGTTTAAATGAAGTTATGAAAACATCTGACAACTTGATTTGAATGTTGGTAACGGTGAATGTTGTCATAGAAACAGACAATAATAGTGAACTGGGCGAATTATGACAGATTATGATGTTGATTCGGTAGAACGACAAAAGAAGAGATCATAATTGAACGATGAAAATTAAATGATGACGCCGCCAGCGACCTTTAATCGACCTTAATCAAACGCAACTTATCTGAAAAAGCGTTTCAAGCAATCTAGCATTAAAACAAAATAAAACAATTTTATATTAAAAAGATATCGGAAATAAAGAAAGTCGAGGAAAGACCCCTCTATCAAATCTCATTAACAGGAATGTCTTTTTTTAGAAATAAAATCAAAATAATTATAGATTCTACAGTGTTTTTTTAATTTCGTAATATTTTCTTGTATATAGTGATTGTTTGAAACATAAATTTGAATATCTTCTTTAACCAAACGCATAAATTAAATTTAATGAAGAAGTTTATCTTCACTATGAATCCTTAATGGTGAAATTTAATAAAAAGTAGAAAATCTTGCATTGGTGAAGTGTTCTGACAGCAATCTCAATTAATTTTAAGAAAATAATGAAAATGTAAATAGCGTATTCAATATTTATGTTATTTTAATGAGATGTTTTTATACTATAGTTTTAGAATTTCAGAGAAACAGAATCACAAGAAATGCTCTTATTTTTATATAATCAGCTGTTTTAGTAAAATGTTTTTTATAGAATACACAAGAAACAACCGTGTACGGGAAATGTATTATATATATATATATATATATATATATATATATATATATATATATATATATATATATTATATATATATATATATATATATATATATATATATATATATATATATATATATATATATATATATAGTATATGGTCTACATTTACAAAAAATAAAAAAGGAGCCGTCCACCTAATTCTTATGAAGTTAAATCCTTTTGGACAAAATTACATTATATCTCATTAAATATAATACAAGAGTCACACACTGGGCTATTAAATTCTTGCTTGAGTGGAACGAAACAAGTATACAGTGTGCAATACAGCAGCACACTCAAGTATTCCATTCTATTTTTCACAGTGTGCACTAGAGTCACAAACAAGCCAGGCAGGCTGCACGGGCAGGGCAGGGCAGCACTGTGTTCGTTCAAAGAAACTCTTCATGTGAATACTCGAGTAATAATATAGTGACCGCATTACTACTACTACTAGACAGCGAGTATGTGACCGACTTGAGCGCAAAAAAATCACATACAACATGCAACGTGCAGGTGGTGGGTAAGCGGCAGCCACCACTCAGGTACATACATACAGAGGCAGAAGAAGAACAAGAGGAGCGAACTGAGAAACGAAAATTTGTGTGTAGCAAAACCACAGAGAAGCGTGGCGTGGAGCGTTGGTGAAACTTTCAAACTGACGGAATGTCCGGTCTACTTTATATTTATAACAAATTCGTTCGTCTTTACCAACTGGTTTCGCAGGATGTTGCGCTCTTTATTGTGGTTTTGATCGCCAGACCTTAGTCAACAATTAAAATGCTTAATTCATTTTTAGTTGTTTTAATAAATGCAATTTATTTTAAATTTGTTTCATTGCACGACAATTGTTGTGGTCAAAGAGTTAAAGTAATATCTATGTATCACTATACAATATTCACATACGTTTGTGTCGCTTGTTCTGGAATGACTTACATACAACATTTGTTTTAAATATGATATGCTTCAGTAAATACAGCGGATAGATATATTGATCGTAACGCAATCGCCGGCGAAGCCAATATTAAAGCCGATTACTAAAGTTAAAACATTAGATTATTTGCTTACTCCTAAACCAAATTGTTTGTAAACGGTGAGTTGAGGATTATGTGAGGAATGTAGCCATTCACATGTATGCGATTTCAGAATTATGTTAAATGAAAATGTAAACAATCGCATAATATTATTGAGAAACTTTTCGTGCAAGTATTTTTTCCATTAACAAACCAGTGTAAAAACAAATAGTCCCAATTGTATTAACACCCAAATACGTTGGTGTGCACATTGCAACACATAATAAAAGTTGAAACTTAATTAAATAGGTATTTGTAAGGCAAGCCGACTAAACAAAGATCATAACCGTTGTATAACGTAAAAGCAACACACACACACACACACACACAAACCATTTCCATTCCATAAAAGTAACAACGCTTCGTTCGGCTGCTGGAAAAAAGTACCGAAGAACTGCAGAAGCTAGGAGAGAATGGGACTCATGATTTTATTATTTTTTATCACTAGGGCACACAAGGATATTATTGTTCGTGTACGACGGACGCGAGCAGGCGACTAAATTTTATATGAAAATTCCCCGCTGCGCTAAAGTGCAATATCAGCTGGCCTGCCCTCTTTCACTAAAGCTATATATATATATATATATATATATATATATATATATATATATATATATATACACTATATCATCGCCTTACAGAAAGAATGGAATGGAAAAATCACTGTGCAATGAACGCTTTGAAAATATGATGTATTTTAATACATAAGAAAAATGATACTTGTTGAAATTTACAAACATTGTGTTTCCTTAGACAGGAATTGATGTATTGTTAGAATTATTTTCTTTTCGATATCAATTCCGAACATTAATCAAATATTGCTCATTCATTTAATAAATATATATTTATTTATTATTATATTTTGTGGTATATTAATATTATTTATTAGAAAAATAGAAGGAACGGATATTCTGAACATATATTCTACGGCTGTCATAAAACAATTTAATAAACATCGAATCATATTAATATACTAATTACAAAAGTAATTATTGTTTGTATACTGTAGTTTTATTTAAAATTAAGGGTTATTTAGATTTGTATAGATTTGAAACGCCTGTTTTAAGATGGTGTAATTGATTACTATTTGCCATTTCTATTCGTGAATACTAATTGGATATCTGTGAATACACTTTAATAGAATATAATTTTAAAATTAAATTTGTCGTATGACCAATTACTTGGAACAAGATTACGGTACAATTAATGATCAGGTCCACTTACACTTATGTAAATTCGTGATAAAAGGCATTGGAGAAAACGTAAACAGTGAAACTCTATAGTGTTATTAACAATATTCGTGTATGAGAAACTTTAAACGTACCGCTACTGTGGTCCAGAGGAACAGCATTCTTTTCGGGCAGGTGTTACAGACAACCTTTTCACATGATCACATTCTATTTTTTATTTATTTTCTACCTCGGCTCAGGGACGTAAAACGTATTTCGAATAACAAATTGCAAAATTTCGTAAACACTAATTTATTGTACAACTTGGTTGGCCAATAAGAATTCTAATCCATTTTAAAATAGCCATTTTACCATCACGTAATATTTAATATACGTATGGATGATGTTAATCTTGTTCTTGTTTTTTCTTTATGTTATATTATTACCAACTTGTGATCAAGATTGACTGAAAGGCATCTTAGGTGAGTTTTTCGATTTTGAATACTTATTACCCATCAACTTATGGTCGTTATCGTATATTGTAAAATGCAATGGTTAATTATATGAGATTTTTTAAAAGATTAAACTCACACAGCACATGGTGTATGTTGAAGTTTTAACTGGAAATCATCAATTCAATGGATTAATATAAAAAGTTTAAGTAGGACTCGGAATGAGAAATCATGCTATAATGCGATAAACACGCATTTAATATTTATTTTAATGTTGTCATAATTATAGTCATTTTTTATGTTATTTATAGAGATTTTATATAATTCTTACTATACTTCTGTTCATGTCTAACATGCAGTAGGCATTATGCGATATTAACGCGCTCATAAATTCTAGCAAATGCAAATCAATAAATGATTTTACGACCTCGAATATTATTTTTATTTCTTTGCACGATATTACAAATAAGTTACAGAAATCAAAAATTTTAAAGAAATATACGAACCCTAGTTTTTTTCGAAAAACGTAAACGTGAAAATGGTTATTTTACATTTACGTTTCCATAGTTATAATACACATTGATTTTGTTTTATAGCAATCGCAGGTGAATGTCATACAATAAGATTATAAATATAGATAGAAAAAGAACATGAAACAGGAATGAAGGCCACTCCAGCTTCTTTATTTTTTACTATGAATAGTTAATAGGAATTTGCAATACTTATTACATTTTGTGACAGTTAGTATGTATGAATATAACAATTTTAGTAATGTCGAGTTAAAATGGAGTGAAAAATGCAAATGAAGTGTCTATTTCTGGCGCTGTACAAGTTAAAATGTCTCAATTACGAACGGGAGAATTTAGTATGTACTTGAAATTTAGTGTTGTAGTTTTAGTTCATTTTGTGTTCAGAAGTTGGTAGATATGTATAATATGAAATGAAATTCGTATAAACGTTTCGCGTACTGTAGGTATATAGTGTGTTGTTTCACATGTCATTCCCGTGATAAATTATGTGATATCTCAACGTTAAGTAGTGCTGCACACGGAAATCTATGGCCGCCGCCGCCTCTGCCGCCGCTGTTGCCGCCGCCATCATTTCATAACATAAAACAGGTGTGGAGAGACAAATTTTAATATTGCACACGATGCTTTCCACAACTAACACAAATGGCTTATTGTAACGGGCTCGCGCCATCCATTTTCGCTTGGTAAATATGTAAGTAATTCGTCATTTCTGCTTCGTACAATAATTAAAAACATGTAGATTTTTTGTTTCCTTTTTATTATTTATTACGGTTCCGTGGTATTTTTAATATAAATTCATCAGGTTATTTCTGTTTTACCAGTAGATTCCTGTGTTTCTAAAAACTACTCGTATTCAACTCGCCACCGGTGGGGAAAAGGAAATTGTATGCGGTGAGATTTTAAACCATAATTGTCGCAAATTTAATTGCTGTAGGAATATTCTCTGGTCATCTACATAAATAATCTAGAGTAAATGTACTCGACTTTCTTGTCTTTCAACTATTTGTATTTAAAACAACGATATTTTTTTAAATTTACCCTACCATTGCTATGAAACAAAATCAATATGTATAGTTTTAAAAAAAAATTCCAGTAAATATAGTTTATTATTTAAAATATGTCGCTTAATGACATTTGAAATGTAGTTAATTTTAGATCGATTTAAATCATACATGTATTTGTATATAAAGTTTCAATTAATCTTTTGACCTGAAGCATTGTTTACACGTATGAAATAATGATGGTAAATTGATTACAAACGACGAGTGCAAACATCACCCATTTGTTGGTAATGCATATTACCATATGGCAAAAACGGGGAAGACATACACATACGCACACACATAAACATATATATTATAATGAGCTGTCAGATGATGTGAATCAGATCACAGGTGCATTATATGTGCAAAGCTCTAGGGATCATTACTCATACGATGTTATGCGAAATATACAAGAATTACATCTCTCACAACAAACTGGTTTCTCTTTGGGGTCTCTTTGAACACTGGCGCGCGCTTATTCCTTACATATTCCATCTTATATATTACAATTCCGCAAAATGGAAGATTTAAAATAAATAAGAGGGAGCCCGGATAAATAAAATATATTGGAAAATACGAATACGAAATATGTACACAAATAATATGTGAAGAAAAAATAATGTTAACATTTATTCCAGAAGGAACCAAGTTCTTCAAACTTGGCAAATTAAAAATAAATAAACTTTTCCTTTTTGTTGATAAATGACCTGTTTCCCTCTTGACAAAAATATTTCATCGTTGCGATTGTTGCTGAACAAAAGCGAAAGTTTTCTTGTTTAGAGGGTTGTTAACTTATTTATACTACGTACAGGTTACTTCTTACGGGAATCAAAACAATCTTTTATATTCAAGAACTGTTAAAGAATACGTTAAATTTATATTGTAAAATAAACAACGTAAATTACGTTTTTGTAAAAAAGTAAATTAACCAAGTTCTTTAATCAAAAAATATTAATTAAGTTTCTTTTTTCTAGACATGCACAGCTCTAGGGTCTTATTAATTATATGCCAATCTTTGTTAAAAACATATTTCATAGCTTTATCAGAAATAGTTAATTAGATATTAATTTTTTAGAGTTTCTGTGACGTTAATGAAAGAAAATTTGCACATTTGCTACTAGATTGCTCATCTATCAAAGCAGTTGGATACAAATTATACGTACAGGTACCATTGCCTTCAGCTCGCCATATAATCTATAAGGGGATTTTCTTTTTATGCTGCAATCATTATATTAACCACTAATGTTATTAATGAAAAACCCTTATTTATTATAACCACTGATTTTTGAAGAGATATAAAATCATAAAAAACCACAATGAAAGACATTGCTATTGAATGATTGAGTGTTAACATTTTTATGTTTACAATACTTCCATGAAAGTAAAGATTCTAATATTAGCACACATTTTAAATTGAATCATCTAAATTAAAATTCAAATAAAATTTATAAATATAGTATATTATATGGATAATTTGTAATGCTTATATCGTTTACTGAGGAAAATTTATGAATACATGTAAATCGTGCAGAAAAATAACAAATTAAATTAATTACATTTGTTAAGACTGGAGAAACATGTAAATACTTGGCTGATATACCATGTGCTTAGAATTTCTGCTATTAATTTAATTTTATGACCCAAATATGCAAATCAACTACGCTTTATAGAATTTTAATTATAAAATGATTATTCGCTCACATTTTATTGCATAAAACTTTAGCATTAAAATAAATACTTAAGATATACATTAAATTATCACTATTATACTATATTAAACTAATATGTATTATTGGTTTTTAACTACTTATACATTTCTATTTACTGCCAAATGAAAATGAGTGGATAACCTCGGAAATTAATAGCTTCATATGTGATAGGACGGATCTATATTAGTGAAATTAAAATTATCGAAGTAAGAAAAGATAAAATTTAACCTCGCTACATTTACATTGAGATATCGTATAAGGAATTAAAAACAAACGATGCTCTTGATATAAAACACAATACGCACTCAATTTAAAATAGAGTTGTGCGTAAGAAAAGGGGTAATGTTTTCTCAACAAATATTGGTTATGATAGACGTGTACTTTGGTCGAAAAATCTCGGCGAGTGTCGCGTGAAAACGAGTCATAAGAAGCTTTAGGGCTCTAAGCACGCATGCTACAATGTATATCTTATTAGGAGCCGAGTTTGACACTTTAATAACTGTTATTTTAAAAGCTTATCATCGTCATAATACGGCGCAATGGGCTGCGACCGTGTTTGCGCGCTTGCACACCGAACGAACGCAAGCCTAACCAACCTATCACACTTTTCACGACAAACATATGTTTTACAACTTATACACATAATATAGGATATCCAAGAAACGTAAATATAGTATAAGTGTCTATGTGTTTGTAAACGCTTTAAAAAAAAAAAACAAAACAGTAAAATGAAAAATTATGAAACTAAATTAAAACTTGTAAATAGTCCGGGTTTACTATTACTATGTTTTGCATATCTCGAAGTTAAAGAAAATGTGATCCTTTTGAAAATTGAAGTTATTGAAATAACTGTTTGCGACTAATTTCTATGTTGCCTTAGAGTTTTGAGCAATATAAAATATATCCAATATTTATAGTTGCACAGTTAACTGTAGCAATAACAAACACAATATCCCTCCTGAAAATAAATTCAATTAGATGAACATTACATGGCCTTGGTAACATGTAATTCGGCTGTCCAGCCAAAGGCATTTTAAATTACAACACGTTATTTTCTGTCTGTGGCCCTTCTGGCACTCTACGCCTTCTCACCCCTTCCCACCGAATACTCAACATGCCAATTATGGCGATCTTGTACAAACATACATACACCGACAACAACATTGAATCCATATCCTACTTAGCAATGTTTGCGTGTCTGAATTGAGAGAGCTTCTTCCAGCGAATGGATAGAGTACCAAGACCACGTAGGTATATATCGATTCATCTATCTTGGTTTCGACGTCGTGTTTACCAACACGAACTTACAGTTTGGAAATTGAAACGAAATTTATAAATCATCGTACGGAGACAGAGGAGGTTATATCTATCGGGAATTAATAGATTTGATACATGCCATTTTATCAATATAGAAATAAAAATTAATAAAGCTAATACATCAGCAAAGTTTTACGGACTGATCTCCCTCTCTCTCTCTCTTTCCTTCTCTGTCTCTCTGAGTAGATATTTAAATGCTGTTATGCTTAAGATAGTTTTCAAATATAGGAAGTACACACCCAATTCATTAACATACACACACAGACATCATTTTAAAAATAGTCAGTGTATTTCTGTTAAAATCGTGAGTTTAAAAATGTTCATGATAATAATACTGCCCTTTTAAACTTCGTCCAAGAATATAATAAATTGTGTACATTTCTGTGTGTAACACAGGACAAGAATGTAACCAGACAATTAATTATATTTTAATCTGGAATTATTCTTGGGTGAGATATCTAGTGATGCGTGTTAAATATGTTTTATTGTTACATACTTGAATATTTTCGAATGCGCTTAAAATGAGTTTATCTCAAATTTGTTTGGATCTGAACAGTTAAAAACCGTTGATGTAGGATGTATTTAAGGGGAATTATAATTGAATAATTATATGTTGGAAAAAATTCAGGCGTTAAATCCGATGAAAGAATATTATTAATGACTGGTGTACTCAAAACACAAATATGAATTTACACATTGAAACATATACGCTTGGAGCCACTGAGTTCGGATTAGTGACAGATACAATTTACCTACTCATTTTAGATTGTGCTTAAACGTGCACGTTTGTATGTGTGTATACCAATTGTATAATATAGTATATATCTAAACTTGTGTATGTGTATGTAGAAACGTTTATTTATCAGTATGTATGTCGATTGAAACTAAATTCATTTTGCGACACGTGCAGTGATTATTATAATGAAGTACCATCCGTATTAAACCATATTAGTGCCATTTATAACCTCGTCACACCGAACATACCAATCGTGTTACTGTTAAACTTATAACTAACGTAAGCTGCAAATTGTTTTATGTTCATATTCATTTGAAAACGTATTCAGATTCCTCTACCCTTGTTTTCGAGAATTAACTTGAATTTATTGACAAATCAAAGTTCGGTTAGGATGTACACAATTTTCCAATGCGACTCAATTAAATGTTTGACTCAGTCGAGAATCATAACAATTTGGATATATCTCAAACCTGCAGTTCTAGTAATTTTGTAGCTAAATCATTTGAATTAAACTTCAGTCCTCTACTAAAATTAATAGGTAATACTATTATTTGTTTATTCACTATTCACATACAATATATTTATTTCGGCGTTCACAGACACGCACAAGTCATTCCGAAAATAGTTATATTCGATTCAGGGAAGGTCAAAACGTGTATATCCGTTGACATATCGAGTTTGAAATTCTTCATGATTACAAGACTTACTTGTTACTGCGTATCAGATAGTAAACGCAATAAAAACCATAAATATGTGTAGTTTTGTTTTCTTTATGTGTAATTAGAATTGTGTAACTAATATAATGGTATAGTGCCCATAAAATGTTACTACACCATATAAAACATGTCAGACCCATGAATATTTAAAATTGCCGGTTTTTTTGGCAGCAAATAATGTTAGTTGTGTGTATTTGCGTCATGATGTGTCCTGAATTGTCTGTCACGTGATCGCGCACACGTTTGATAAACGCTGGCCGCTTCAATCAGTGAAATCCGAAGGCATGAATAATTGATTTCATAGTAGAGACCAACCGGTCCGATTGGATCCCTCTGTCCGTCACACAAGCTACAGCAAATAATTCACTCTCATTTAAATTATAAATTATGTCGGCACAGCGAATCAATACGTTAAATATATCCGAACTAATACACTCCAGGTCCATGTCAATCAATAAATATTATATATTCTCTGAATTCATTTATCTTACTACTCACACTTCAATGATTATACATTTCCATTCGCTATAAGGAACATTTGAAGAACTATTCAGTATTTAGTATGTAAGTTAACGTTATAGAATAACTATTTTAAGATATTTTTGACTTTGTTGCATCATCTTGTAGTAAGCATATTTGCAGAAAAAATTAGCATGCGCCTAGGACCTAAGACAGCAAGTGATATTTTCATATTATTTTAATGCCCGAAGTAAAGCGAAAATATCATTATATTATTATATAATAGTATTGCATATAGAACACACACACGCACACACACACAAACACACATACACACATAAACACACAGAGACGTCGTAGAAGAAATAGTTAAAATAGATCCATGTACCCTAAAAGCTTAATTTTTTTGTGATCACAATTCTTACTTTTGAACATTACGTATAAAAAAATAATAACTAAAGTGTTGGGTTACAAAATAAAATCTTGATGCATCAGCAGACTTCCGATTTAATAGTAGTTAATAAAATTACGCGTAAACTTTTTTACACGTCCGTATTTTCCGTATAATATTTTGCGTGAGTGAAACCATATGAATGCAAGATAAAAACCGCAAGTATACAGTAGGTATTTGTACCATTTTTTCTTTTCTTTGTACAATTTTCAAAGCCACCACCCTGGGTGATCGCTGTGCACTTGTTGTTCACCTTGGTACAGGTACACAATCAACCGAAAGACGATGTAGTGACAAACTGACAATGATCGAGTGCTCGTGTAAAAACTGGTCAAATTTGTAGATCTTTGTGTGAAAGTGGTCATCCATAACGGGGTAACGGAGTTACTGATCGGAGCGGAGCAGAGCGGAGCGCTCGGCCGGCTCACTCAACCGAAACGATTTAAAACTCACTCAAACACATACATACCTACATACATACATACATACATACATCGGTACACTACAGTAGGCTACTGGTTTTTTATACAACGGTGTTAGTTTCTTCGTTACTGTTAAATTACAGACTGATTTTTATTAATCGCTACGCATTTAAACATAATTTTGAATTATCGTTCTTTAATGGTATTTATGATGTGGTTCTGAGTAAGTATATAATTCTGCGAGAGGAACGTGTAAAATATCGAAACGCTTACAGTTCTTTAATGAATATATATTTAAATATAATCCATTGCATTGCAAATACATCTACAGTGTCCCCTGTACTGGACTACCTTGTAGACGAAGACTTGTTTTCTTTGGGGAGGATTAGTCATGCTGAGATTCAATCATGCTGATTACTCGGAATTGTAGCAGCAATACGAATATTTGAACGTACTTCATTATTTTGCAAAATAAATGATTTATCAAAATTTTACCTACATACTCGTACATATATAACAACATATATCTATATTATATTCCGGACTGATTAAACCTTTTTCCACCAACAGCAACTCTGCTTGCAAAATAGGTATTAGGTTATATATTGAAATGTTGAGCTTTATTAATTAATTTATAAAAACAAAGAAATCATTTTATAATATGGTTTTAAATGTTGATATTCGTTGATACTGAGATTATGATAAAAAAATTGTATATACGGTAACCATAGATACAACATAATTTGTTTCAAATATCATTAGCGATATTACAGTGACTAAAAAATACTTGCATATTATATTATCTTCAACTTTATTTGAATTCCCTTTTCTCTAATTCGTGCAATTGGCGAGTTAGTGAAAATATAAGAAAATATTCTAACGGGTTATACATTAATATAATAGTATAGCAATTCTGCAATATTATTTATATTATTACAAAAGAAATGTAAAAAAAATCGTATAAATAGTAATTTACAAATAGTCATAATTATTTTATTCCACCGTAACATTATTCAATTCAATTTGAAAGTGGATATGCATAGCTACTAAAATTCCAATTATTCCATTAAATATCCGTTAGTTTTTTTGTATGTCTGTTTGGTATGTTACAGTGTATAAAAACAATTGAACGCTATATATTTTTTATTTAGCTGCGGTAATTAGTACTGGTTAAAAGCAGCGCGTGATATTTGGCAACAATTGGATGTCTGTGTATAATAACCACAGTGCAGCAAACCGCTCATCGTATCGAACAACGCTGTACAATGTTTGGCTGGTATCGATAATAACCGCGCCATCGCTACACGCTTTATATTATTTATAAACCCAAACTACCCGACCACCGTTCTGTAACTTAATTATGGACACACCTGGGATCAAACTAAAACCTCTCTATAGAAGACACTAAGGTTCAGCGCTGCCAACATCATTTCCAAGATGCTTGAAACTAGTATCATTATTAATTTCACTAAGTCGGATTTGTTACTACTACTACTACTACTACTACGTTCATGAATTTAAACCTTAAATACTTAACAAAAGAAGATCATATTCAACGCGCAAAAACTTTAAATATAATTACTGATTTTCATACAAGAATTTCTAAGTAAATAATATGCTTTGACACTGAAATTTGTAATATTATTAAACTTTCTAAAAAGTTCACATTATATTTTAATAAATATACCACCATTTCAACATTGTTTTGAATCAGCATATGCACAGGCACCAATACATGCAGCTCGCTGTAGAATTAATTTGGTGAAAGCATTTTAATATAATTACGTAGTATCTTGTAGCGTACAAGAGAGTCGCACTTATTTGAGTTTGTAAGTTGTATACAAAGACAGACTGAAACTATAGTTTATTATTTATATTATTTGAGCTCTCATTCTACCATTTGCTGAGTTTATTCTGAATAAAAAGAAAGTAAAAAGAAGAAAAAAACTAAGCTAATGGATAAATTTATTAAATTATATGTTTTCAACTAGAAAAACGCTTAAAATAAATAGAAAAATACTTTTGTAGAACCACTACACTTTTTCTTTGGTTACCTTTGTGCCTTTAAACTAGTTTTAATTAAAAGTTTTGGAAAGAGGAGTCTTTGAAAGATGGTAGTCACGCTAGGATGATTTTAACCTTAACACTTTTTTCTCCACATTAAAACTCATAACGAAATCGTCAGTCAAGATGGCACTACTTAATATGGTAACTATATGGCATCTGGTATTCAAGTAACAGACAAGTTGTAATCATTTTTTCCAAACTTCCCGTCAAACGTTTGAAATATGAGATGAAACTCACACGCAACACTTATTAAAATTATTATACTGACAGTTTTTCGGTTCGACCATATTTATTAACCTATACCAGTTAGTAGTTGTATATGAACGAACGTATGAATGAAAAGCTACTTTGATAACATACATCATCTTGTTTGAATTCGAATAATAGCGAAAAGAAATTTTCTAATATTAAAAATAACAATGTATGAACTAGAAAAAAAAAAAAGGATAATTTAACGGAAGTTCTTTCAAACTATTGTCATTCTAGTTTCTAAACCTTTTGGTGGTGACGCCAACAAACACCATATTATTATTATTATTTGAAATTATGCCACGTTTTTATATCTGACAGTTTATTCACAATCTTAATATAGCATTCTTTAGAAACCGGGTCTTGAAAAACAAGCAAAGGTGCACCGATGCCTTCTGCTCGTCGTATATTTATGTAGAACACACTATTTTTACCACTGTTGATTTTAAGGAAGAAAACCTAATTATAACTACTTATTTCTGAAAAGATAATATGAGAAAATACAATAACGAAAATGATAGCAATTGTTTGAGTACAAAATATATTGTATCAATCAATGAATCCACACTAATTTATATTTCAATATTATTTTTATTGCCCCTGTGCTTGATAAAAAAAACTTGTCTTCAGTAAGCAGACATTTGGCTAAAAAACGCTACAGTAGCGGTTAACTGTTGAGGCACTTGCACAATCATGTTCATATATTTTTTTAAATTAATCTTTTTCTAGAAAACGACTCCTCATTTGCACTCAATTCTGACATTATTACCAATTTCATAAAATTGCTTAACATGATTCTGTATCCGATATAAAAAGGAAATCAGGTGTTTATTTTAGACTATATTAGGATGTTTTATTTTATTTTTTATAAATTTGCCTAAGTATGGTGTTCATATTACCATCCGATACTTTATTTTTAAAGAAAGTAATTTATGTGAAATAAAATGACAGTATAATCATAAAGAGTATTAATATGCATGGTTTAAACTGATTTTTAATGGAAGGCAATTCACGTATAGTGTAAATTATATACTGGTACGTCTGCATTTTTATTTTATCGCGAAAATCTCACATAATTTGAATTACAAATATTTTTCAAGGTAAAAATTAGCAAATCTTCGCTAAACTGTAGGTCTATATATAGAGCTCTTTGTTATATTACTAAATATTATTTTAAAAAAAAATCCATTATATCTGTATACTAATTTAAATTAGTTAAGCAGTATCTTGCTTTCAAATTCCAACTTGTCTTTTAAAATATACAAATTTTCTAAAGTTTCATAAATTTACTTTCAACAGTTTTGCTTCTAGAGTGTTCACACACACACACACAGAGATGTCAATTGATAAAATCAATTCAGGGATGGTCAAAACGTGTATTTCCGTTCTAAAATTTTCATACATTCTTATAAACATTCAAATAAGAAAGAAAATAATTGGTTAAACTTTGCATATTTAGGCTTAAGCGGCGATGAGCTTTTATACTATATTGTGTTATAAATATTGTAAAATTGTATATATTCATGAATTATATTTAATTTGCAATGTTGTATAATTAGTTGATTTTCCGCTCTAAATACAAAAACCGTAAAATATTTGTCAAAATTGTTACTGAATTCATAGCATATAGAAGTGCCCATTGAAATGCGTTGAATTCGCTATAAAACATTTTCGATTCATGATTGTTATTATTATTATGGTTTTGTTGTTTGAAATATATTGAAAGGATAATTTGCATAATTAGTTGGGCAGTGTGTGATACGTTGGAAATGCAACCATCAGGTAATGTGACCTCGTTCAACGGTTATAATTACGGGGCGGTATTGAAGTATCCTGCGCCACTTTTGCAATTGGCTTGGCCCATGTAATTTTACGTGTTATTGTCCACTGGCTAGCTTAATTGGAGAATTAATTGAAAACCCGCAACCCTAGTTTTTGTTTGTTTATATTTTATGTATTATTATTTACCTATTATTGGCTTACCAATTATTTATTGTATTTAACGACATTCATATATATATATATATATATATATATATATATATATATATATATATATATATATATATAATAATTGATATTATTTCATGAAAATGATAAAATGAATTTATAATACAACATAAATAAAATATTACATATATAGTGGAAATAAAGTATAAGAATGTCAAGTGAAGGGCATTCGAGATTTGCTGTACGGTCCTTGGGCGCAATTAGGCAAGTAAAGGGCACTCCAGATTTACCAATTACCTTAGCTAAAATATCAACGAATTGAGATCAAACAAATATTATGAAAATTTCGTATAGGTCCGTAATTTATTAATTTTTTGTGATTATAATTTCCCACCAGCTAAACCAGAAATTAACATAAAATAATTACAGTGCTCGCATTAGAGCTTGATTAATGAAAGTATAATGAGTATTAATAGGCTTATTACATGTTGAAAATATATGATGCAGCAATATTGAATGTTTCAGTAATGGAATACGATTTAATATGCATGCTTTTTTAACCCCTTCAAAATTGCCGACAAACACATCATACACCAAGTAGATATGTACCTGCTGTATCCAAATTATTATAACGTTGATGCAACACAAACTCATTTCAAATTATGTTTACATTAGTATTATACACATTTGATGTTTACATCAATTGTAACTGGTTCAAAATTTAAATATATCTTTATTATTAAGTGAAAATATATTTTATAAATAGTTTGACCTTTTTTTTTAGATGCTTCTAATGTCGATAAGATTTCATTATTTGGTGTTTACACGGTTTAAATAAATAGAGCGTCGATTTGATCGAGGACTACAGCTCTTTTGCACAGTGTGGAGCAGCGAGCAACGAAGTAAAACAGTAGTTAGTTTCTTCTTGATGGATGAATATATGTATATTTATGTGTGCATATGCATACAGTTTGACACTAATGACTGAATTTTAATTCTCTCACACATTTGTCTAATATTAATTTATAATAAAATGCAAAAGACAAGGTGGGTATAAGTAATGATATGCATCAGCCATCCAGTGTTCAGTGTCTAGTGCAGTGCAGTGCAGTGTGTGAGAATGTTATAGATGGCAATTTTTGCTGAACGCAACGTGTGGCTCTGCAAATTGGTATGCAGTTAAACAGAAGTTACAAATCATGCTGTTGCTTAGCATGACAACCGTAAACGTTACGGTAACGAACAA
Source organism: Leistus spinibarbis (assembly GCA_933228885.1). NCBI lineage: Eukaryota > Metazoa > Arthropoda > Insecta > Coleoptera > Carabidae > Leistus > Leistus spinibarbis. The sequence goes on from OW121799.1 coordinate 7,598,305, forward strand.
ATATCGCGAATCAAAACGATTCACTGCACTGCGGAATACGAGGCTCTCGCATTTCACTTCTTTTTTATCTTCCTATCGTTTTTCGCTGGCTTGTTGTTGTTGTTGTTGTTGCTGCTGTCAATAAAACGTGTTGCGCTCTAGACGAGCGACCAACAGTGAAAAAATAATTGAGCGAACACCTACAGCGATCTAGTTAATGATTTCTTGTTAAAATGCGTTCTTACTTCTTGATGCTATAGTACGTAATATACGAGTAAGTAAGTAACCGGGGAAATCTAATGGTTTCTGTTTTGCTTCGTTTTGTGTGTGTTTTCTTTTTTTGTTGAATGCGGAATTAATACTGGTGCAGGCTGGAAATTATTTAAATTACTCCCAGTAATCGTGGAATGAAAATTATAATGCTTTTAAAATGAATACGTGGCTGTTTATATTTGTACCTAATCGGCCTTACGTTCCTATATGAGGTTAATCATTTTGTTGGCAATGATGTGATTCCAAGCAATTTAAATTAGTTTGCGCTATTTTTGTTTTCATATAAATATCAGATATTGATGATATAATGGTTTGGATTGGCCATTAACCTCTGAGCAGATTTCAAAATAACTTAATAATATAATCCAATATATTCTTATCGATAAAACATATCTACGTTAAAAAATACATGTTCTTATTGAAAAAATGTATTAAATTTCATTCGGGATAACGGAATTTTGTGGACTTTGAGTTGAGGGAAAACAATCAATCGAAAATTTTATTGTGGAATACTGTTAGACAATGAAGTGTTTAAATTTGTAGTTTATACGCTATAAACAACTAATTTCTAATACATTGGCTCCAATTTACTATTCCCTAACAATTTTATGACGTATATTGTAAGTTTTAGTTAGTATTTAAGTTGAGAACACAATTTCATCATGGATATCTTACGTGTTTATTTATTAAATGCATTTTAATACAGAATGTGCTGTTTCCCGCTAAGACAATTTCGATCGCAGCCTTAAATAAGGCATATTTATTCTTACACGAAGATAATTCAAATAATATAATAACCGTTGTGTTTGCAGTCGTATATGTAAGGTTTCAATACCGCATGAAATTAAATGTACATGTATTTGACGATTATATATGAACACTAAAAGGATAGAATTTAATTATTAATGAATTAATTTAATAACTAACTGAATATTATTATAGTTTAGTACCAAGAGACGATAATTTCGCTGCTCTTCGAGCAAAGTTTGCGGAATATTATGTAAAATTATCGACGAAACGTGCACTAAAAATTGATTAAACCCGTTATTATTAACGAGATGCAGCTAGTAAAATAACGTAAAATGCAATAGAGTAATATTATTATTATTAAAAGTATGTGTTTGATTAAGCTGTCGACCAGAATATGTGACGAGAACATGCAACAATTCCACAAAACATAGTTTTACAATTGCCAAGCGTGGCGCTGTATGATTATCTTCATGTAGACATCGCGAGCGAACATTTACTGCAAATTATGTCTGTGTGCAGTGGCACTGTTCTATAGTACGAACATACGACCAGACTAGACCGCGCTGATGATGATTAGAGTGTTGAATTGGAATTACGTGTGAATCGAATGCAAATCTACCGCGTGATACGCAGACTACTACACTGCTACTACTACTACTACTACTACTACTAGTGAACAGCAAATTAAAAAGAAAATCAAATGCAGTTCACGGGGCATCACGTACTTTTCGTTCGCGCCTGCAAATATATACCTTACAACACACATTGATACGTAATATTATCTCTGATCGAGCACAGTTTACTTTGATATTTACCGCTTTGCGGCAGCACGATATATTTGTCTAATTATGGTTACATTGTCGATTGATTATGACTCATACTGATCGTTACCGGCGCGGATACCAACGTTAAATACTATTGTTGATGTGATAATTCACCATATGAAATACTCAATGAATTTATGGTATTCGCTGTTTGACTGTGAGTTACGTGAGGTTAAGTATGGGGTTGCAAGTTTTGGCGCGAGAGTTATGGTTTTAGATCACCGCATTATTATGAACAATAGAGCTATAGTAATCTTTCATATATGTATAATGCCTATTTGCAGCACAAACACTTAACTTATTGGACAGAGATTAAAATTTATTTATTTAATTTAAAATGCGACCTAAGGAAGTCATATTATACTTATAGAAAGTATTGATAAAATCGGCTCGATACCTTTAGAGTAGATGCGCTCACAAATTCTGGTCTTACCACCCACCGAGCAAGAAAAATAAGTCAAAGGTGCAGTTGACAGTGGTCTGATTGTAAATCATTCGACCGTCAAAATCAGTCCTGTATTTGAACAAAATTTTAATAGGAAAAATGACACTAAAAATCTGATATCAGAAGATAGTTTCTCACTAACAATAACCTAAATAAGAATCATTTCTTATATTAAATTGGGCTTTAGGGATTATCATACCATTTCTGCTAATCAAGAGGATTGACCAAAAGATCTGTAGGAAAAGGTTGGATCAAAATCGTTGGCCAAATAGTGAACTGCCCCGTCGAAGTACCTATATAGTGTATGTTGTAAAAAATATTGATTCCGAAAATTTACAGACACACGATTGAGCACTAAAGCTCTTTTTATTGGCCAACGAGGGCTAATGATACCTTGTTCAAAGAACATAGTAAGCATAAGCTAATGTAGGAGACTGGTGACGTAGCATAAAGGGAGGGTTGGGTTAATATATAATATGCTGTACTTCCTATCTATATAGATAGCATATTACGTCGTGATGCGGTATTTTCGGAAGGTATCTATAAGGATATGAACGAGGAGAAGGTCGTGAGCTTGACCTGGTGTCCAGAGGTCCCATTGTACCGTTTAGATCAAACGATCTATAATCTGTGAGCAGCGTAACACACACAGACACACACACACACACACACACACTAGCCCAGACACGTGTGTTGTAAACTAGACCATAGAGAGGAACATGGATACATCAAAGACCACTTGATCCGACACACGGTAGCACACTCGCATTATCTCTCGCTCCACGACGTTAATAAAACTTTTGATTACTGAAACTAACATTACATCAAATCAGAATAATTCTCACCAGTTTAGATTTACCATAGTATTTACCAGCATATTCTAAATTTTGAAATAAAATAAATTTATCAAGTTTTAATAACTATTCCCAATTTTTACTTTAAATTTAATCAAAATAATCCCTATTTATCGTAGTATTGATGTTCATCTAGAGTCAATTTCTTGAATTTCACATTCACATAAGTTTCTAGTTTGGAAAATATATAAATTGTTCAATACTGACAATATGGTTATTCAGTGAATCAGTTTAAATTGAAAGCAATTCACAACAATATATCTTTAAGCACAATAAAAATGTATCAAAAGTAGATTTATGTTTATATTCTTTTAGTATCCAACAACAATAAGTTACTGATGTATGTATGTACGTATGTCCGTAATAGCAGAACAGTAAAATAGCGAATGGGACAATAGTGCGTTCTATTTTCAATCCACGTTTCTCATACCGTTTAAGCAAGTCATAATTTACAACATATATCTGAACTTGTTTATTGTTGCACATAAAATTCTATATGTGCATTGTGCTGTTACAATATAGATATTTTTTATTTAGTTGGTTGCACGATTCTAGCAACTGCACTTGTCAGCACTTTGACATTGATGTGTCAAACTACTTATATGTAACAATATATATATATATATATATATATATATACGAGAACGAGTTGTTGAAAGGAACTTGACTTGGTAGTGTTCTCGCTCGGTTCGGCTGTTTCCTTCTACTCAAACTTATAGTTGGCGACCCTTGTAATGCGTGCATTGTCTTTGATTAAGTAACAAGTTGCGCCTAATAGAATTCAGAGGGATTATGGCTAAGTGGAACAATTTTATACGGAAGTTTATTGCACTACATTCTCGCACCTAGTACGATATTTTGTGTATTGGGTCATTGTTAGTTCAAGAATGTAAACTGTGTTACAATTTCGAGAATTTTCATAGTAATTTTTAATAGAAATAATTATCTAACACCTACTTTAAAAAGAAGGCAGTTACAGTTACCAAATTAGATTTTTTTTTTCAAAGTGAGCGGGTATAAATCTGATTTATTTTTAAAATGAATAAGTATTTTGACCATTATTCATAGTAAACTTTGCTCAAGTAAAGCTGGAAAATGCGGAAGAATTGTGCAAAATCTGGTTTAAATTCTTGGTCCAGTTAACAAGGTTATCTTAGTGAACCCTTTTTAGTTACACTCAGTAGGGTACACAGTTATAAAATGAAATTGATTAAGCCTGTATCTCTTGTAGTAATCTATTAATTATCCGCTACATACATTTCTAATTAACTTATATTATGTAAGCAGGTTTTTAGTTTTATTAACACATATTAAATTAAAATACGATAAAAATGTGTACGCTTAGTATGCATGCTGAGCAGGAGCAGGTTATTGGAAAATAAACTATATAATCCGCCAACCAGAAAGCCACATGGACGTTTATTAACTAACACGCTAAAAATTACTGAGGAGTAGAAAATAAAACAGAAACAACAAAGTAACGATGTATATAGTTTGTTAAACATGAAATAAACATGTATGTTCATCATTCAAATGTAGTGAATAACTTTTTGTGCTTTTATATACATACATATCTGACATGTGCATTTTACATAACATACGACACGCGCATACATGCATATTGAATTATTTTTACCGTGTTTTAAGAACATTTGTTTTATTTATCCGAGTCAAAATTTTATTTACCATTTCGGTACTTTATGTGACTTTGCCACCGAACAATGTATTGTTTATAATTACAAATAATTATATTTTAACAGATAGAGATTAATGATTCGTGAAAAACGAATGGTCATGATAAAATAATCATGACCAGTATCTGTAATCTCCGATAATGTGTTTCTAAGTAAACTGATTTATTTCAATAGTCATCATTTTTCTATATGTGTGTTTGCGTGTTATTTTTTATTGTTGCATGATGCACAGTGGATGTTAGCGAAAGTGCATATAATAGATATGTGTAACATGCGATTGTATATGTGAGTGGATATAACCTCAAAAAACAAACTGCAAAAGCACGAAACCATTTACAATTGATACGTCACTTGATAAATTTTCTATCTCGTTCAAATATTTAACTTGGTAGTATAGCACATTGTTATCTGACAATCACTTGGGAACGCCACCAACAGGTAAAAGTTCATTTCGATATTTCCACTCCAGTCCTCGCGGACGCCTGCCTCGGCCACTGCACACCAGATCAGACCAAACCCGCACAGCGTTAGGCCAACCAGATTCTATTTTCCACTTATCCGAACCAACTTTTCCACAAATAGGATAGTAAAACTCTGATAACATTCTTGCACAATCTAATCTTACAGTTAGCAAATCAATTGCTTCCCCTTAGCATTTGCTATTCATTCAATTTTACTAGATATTTTGAAATTACGATTAAACTGGATAATATTCTAGACTTTTCTATTATACATTCTATTATTCTATTATACACTGGACTTCCTTGTAAAGTTTTCACAGATACACAAACACAAATACACAGACAGGCAGACACACAGTTGAATAACTATAATATAGGGCCAAATTTCGAAGTATTCATTTCTTATCTATGAAACTGTGTATTCAAAAGAACAATTATATTTTTACTAGACCTAATTTATGTAATTACGTATCGACTTATTTTTATAAAGATAATTCGGGACAATGTTTTTTTCGACCTTAATAATTCTCTTCAACAGTGTTTGCTGTAGAGCACTTAGAGAAGTACAACCCAAATAGTAATTATGAAATAATTAAAAAAAAAAAAATCTTTCGAATTTTAAGTCGAATATATTAAATATGATTTACTAGGATACACACGATTAAGAAATGCTTTATATTTTTAATGCTTGGTTAATTATTTAGACGCTAACCTATATGTTGTTTCTTATGGATTAATATTTTTATGTCATGTTCGTAACGGTGCTAAAACTACAAGTAGGTACCTGAGACCGCTATATCACTGACAGTAAAAACCTTATTTCTTTAATATTCAAATTCGTTCCAAAAGTATATGCTGTAACGTGTGAACACTAAACTGTAACAAAAAATATTAAATTAAAACAATTCACGTTAACCCCACTTATCTATTGTATGGTATGTAGGAAAGGCATTTGGAAAGTGCACGAAACAAACATAAACATTGAAACGAAAAGCCGCAGCTCGCAATTCGCATGGGTATAAAATTCAATTCTCTAATGTCAAGATCGACATCTTGCAATAGCGTTACGTACTCTTACGGATATCCGAAGCGATTTTGTGAATTGATACGAGAATCACATATAGGTATAGCAATACTCCAGTTTATACAGTGAGGGTCGAATTTTACCTTTGCAAATAGGGATACTGATACGTATTATTAGGATTGAATTAATCAGCATTTGTAAATTGCCTGTTTTGAGGAAACAGAATATGAATTGTTTTTGGTGGAGGTGCTTAAATGATGTAAGAATTTTTTTGAAAGAAAATTGCACCAGGTAATTATTATATTTATAATTAAGCAAACAGTTGGCCAAACAGCGTGTTTATAATGAATGAGGAAAAAATGCAAACAATTTTATAATCACTGATTTTTAATTATCTTGGACGAATTCTAAAAAAGAAATCTTGTAATCAAGGAAACTTTTAACATGTTTTGAGCTTCCATGAATTGGTATTGAAAAGATATCGGTGTGTGTGTCTTTAGGTATGTTACCGTGTATGTGTGCTACCTTCAGTTATTAGTTTTGGGAGATTATTTATAGTATGACAATCACTAAATAATAATTGATATGTCCAAATATTCCACTAAAATTTCACAAAAGATTTTTCTTTCTCGTATCTGAGACCAGAACTAATCTGCGAACAAAACAGGTAAACTTAAACTCTATTACGAATCATGATCGCAGGATTAACATGGTACGCAAATATATGAACAATTGAATGCACGCACCCCATTGTAGGGGTATCAATGATTAAAACACGAATATCGTGAATCGATCCGAGAACAAAGAGAAACGTAGCCAGAAAGCGCAGTAATAAAACAGAAATGAAAGAACAGGCGAAAAAAAATATTAGGACGCAAGTGTAGGCGAGCGCGTCTATTTCATAGCATCGGGCAATATATCTCAGTGAAAAGCACTCCTAACTATAGCCGTTTCAATATCGTTCCCAATACTCGGTCCATTCTAACCGGCACTCTGCCTCGAAGACTAAGGTGTAGCAATATAGCAATAACCAATGTGCCGATACAGATATATAGTGTTAGCTGCGAAATGCTGTAAATAGATGGCCCACCTACTACGCTCGAGACATCGCTATTTGAAAGTTTGGAATCGCTACAGGAAAAGCTTTTATGTCTTTTCGCACCATCTGCACTTACGACACTTTATCTATATACAGTCATTTGGAAATATTTGCTTATTTCTTCATTCAGTATATGAGATATATTTTAATCATAGTTTAAATCATGGCAATAAATTGCAATTGTTTATCTGTGTTTTTACTATCTTATTGAGAAAGTATAGCAATTATGACAAATTCGATTGTTGGATTTTAATGTATATTGCCGATTTGAGGTCCCCTGAGTAAAAATTTATTGTATTTTTACTGATATATTGCTACATTTGTGGGTGTATTTAATTTCATAGACGTTTCCATAGAAACCACATACCTAAATAATTTAACTTGTGCTGGCCAAAACAGACAATTGTACGACGAACAGAATTCATTATTTATTTACACGTAAAATATTTTAAATTTTAAATACATAAAAAGAAACAAAGAAAACAAGATATAAATGGCAAATGGGTACGTTATTTAATTATTTGTTTATACTGAAACAAATACGTTGTGTATTTTTTATTTGTGTAAAAAGCAAGTGTTCATAGCCTTTTTTTCTTCTGTTAACTTTTAGAGTAATTAGTCTCCTGATACACACATACACCCATACCATTATACATATATAGACAAAGATAATTAAGTATTGATTCCAATTACGTAGAAAAGTATTACCGGCTTTTGTTTCATCTGGCGGAAATGTCCGAACCTTTTTATATCTTATTACTTTTGATACTAAAACCTTAAGTATCTAAAGAACACGACAACGAAGGAATGAAAAAATCATTAGGTTAGGTCCTTCCTTCTTCTTTTGTGGAAATCCGAGACACTCTGCCCAACTATAAATAAACTACAAAAGGAACAATTAATTTCGAAACTTTGTTGTTACGTTTTGTTTACAAGGTTCTACACCACAAAAAAAAAAAAAAGAATTTGGAACAACAATATTTAATCCTACCGACCACGACATATAGTTTAAATGCATAATCGGTATCGTAATCGCATTGAGTAATGTCATCACAATGGAATGCGATTCTGAGAAAGAAAGACATATGTTTTTGATGTAGAACAAATACAATTCTAGGCAACAATAAAGCAAAAAATGTGACCTTTCTTTTCGCAGAAATTAATTGTTTTATAATTCAATCTATATACTTACATAATTGTATATTACCACATTTAATAATTACAATATCAATATATCTGTGCGCAGCATTTCTTAATTTCTGTAATAAAGCATGAAACTTTATGACACTTTATGACAATAAAACAACTAGTTTTCCTTGCTGAAATTAATTGAAATCTATTAAAGAAATTTATTACCGATTAATATTAATAGTAAATTACTTCCATTAACATGCCGAACAAAAGTTATTATAGTATGTCTTTGTTCTATCAATATTTGACATTAATTATTATTTCAATACAAATTTAAATGGGTTTTATGGCATTGATTCTATGTAATTATAATTAAACAATAGATATATTTATAAGAACCAGACTTTCTATGGGATTGCATTAAGAATATTCTTCGAAATAGCACAGCAACAAAATGTATTTGTAGTGGTTAAAAGTAATGGGTAATATCAGGAATATTGGAAAATTTAAACGTATTTTAATTTTAAATTATTTTATATGTATATGTTTAACACATTATTTGCGAAATAGTACACATATTACAGTAACATAATTAGTTTTTTCTATGAATAAAATATTTCTTGTTCTAAATTCATATGCATTATAACATTATTAAAATGAGTTCATTTCTTGTAACCAGTTGGTTACTAGAAGCTAGAATGATTCGCACAAAAAATCTCTTGAAGAAATTAAAAAGGAAAATAAGACAATAATAAGTAAGCGTACGCAAGTCTATCAATAATAAAAGAATTGGCTATATAATCTATAAAGAAAACGAAATAAAATATAAATTATAAGTCCGTGTAGAAATTTGCATAATACGACTATAAAGTATATTCCTTGTGGAGCTCTACATAATAAATACAGTTTTAATTACAAAGCAACAGTATAATGAATAACATATATTAAGTAAGCAAGTGACCAATAAATAACTGTTGTCGCAGCCATATTTCTGAGATGTTAAATGTGTATTCATTTAAACTTAAAACGCTATTTAAAACACGTATTTACACCATTAGAACACGATTCTAATGTATGATATTTCCATTCTTTTATTTTCACAATCTTCACAAATACATACGAGTACTACATCTCACTTACGAAGCTGCAGTTTGAAAAATGATGCCACTCACTGATTTTGTCAGCATACGCGTTTAACACTATGTGCAACAAAGAATGAATAAAACTAGTCGACTGCTTTCTGTAAAAATTATTGACGTAAGCATATATACTATATGTCATCCTTATTGTCCTAAATTATAGAATTTTAATTAAAAATAAACCATATCCTTTCAGTATATCGTCGACTTTCTTTGTGTTTTAAAATATTTTATTTTACGTACAAGAAGGTTCAATGTTGTCAAATAAAATTGATTTATTATCCGTGCCAGTCAATTTTCTCTTGAAATGTGATATTTTATAAAATATTATCTTATATAATATAATAAGATATTATGTTCTTATTGATTTTGCAAATTAAATTTAAGTTTAATGGATGTAGTTTCTAATTTTGAACAACTTTGTGGTTAGCTCCAAAATATACTGGAATTATAATATAAGCAGTTAATAAACAGAACTGCTGTAAATAAATCATAAGCATAGGATTTTGGCTGAAATATATAATACCCTTACAAGCACTGTATGATACCTGGTTATATATGGTCGAATCGCGTGTCGAGGTTTATTTGAACTAATTTACCATTTATATTATTTTCGAAAAAAGAAAAGCTCATGTAAAAATACATTTTTCCTGCTATATATGCAAGTGAACCTGCAATTTATTTAAAAATCTAAATTCGCAATCAAATATGTTTTACTTTTTCAATTTTAAACGGCGATTAACATCAAACATGTTTACTATTTTTTGTTCACTGTCTGAGGGTTATAAAACTTACCTAAATGGCTGCGATTCATGAAATTACAATTAAATTTTAATAAACTACAACATTAAACAGAAATATCAGATTTTAAACACGAACAAGCAAAGTCTGAAATTGGTACTAATATTTTTAAATAGGTAATCATATTTTTTATGAGACACAACTTATTAGAATGTTGTACGTATATTTTTTATACAATCTCCGTCTCCGTCCAAGAAATTAACAAATATTGAATTAATGTAATTGAGTGTAGTTCGTTGGCGTTCGTTTTAACAAAATATTTCCCATAAGCAACAAGTAGAAATTATAAGAATGAATAAATTAGAATGCGCACAAAACGTTTTAATTCTTTTTGACCGATTAACAGAAGCCACATCACGCAAAATGAGAAAAACCAACAGAATCAAGAGTCTTGAATGCAAAGAAAATATATTTAGTTCTCCATGTATTTTTTGCGCGTGGGCTCGATAATTAAACTATGCTTGGTAATTAATTCTTCAAGCGCTTTTATTTAGGCACGCTTTGCCAGTTGCAACTGGAATAATTTATAAAGGAAAATATAATTTCATTTGGAAACTACATTACCGCGTTATAAGACAAGCAAGCACAAACTTTTGCCGGCCGGCCTTCTTGCTTCTTGGCACGTACAACATCCCAACAAAACTTCGATTACGTACCAACATTTAATTACGTAAATATTTAACCAGCCCAATAATATTTGCTTCTACTTTGTATACTTTTATACATCTTATATACTGAATAACAACTCATCTGCTTACACGAACTATACGCATATCATTTATGATGATGATAATGTCAACGAAGTTTTGTTTTGCCATTTCAAGATTTGTTGGTTGTGCTTCCTAAAGACATATCTAAAATTGGGGAATTTATGAATATCACTTTAATAACAATATTTTTCGTATATGTATAATTGTTCGATTGTGCAGTTGATGATTTGTCTTTTGATCCGAACCAGAATGGAATAGATAGAACTAGATACTAGTTTTCGCAACAGTGTATGTCTGCCAGACTCAATAGAATGATTCGTTCAAAATATTTTGCTCGTAACTGTATTATTTATTTAGTGCGATTGGATTCTCGTTGTGTTTCGTTCCATTATATCTTCGAAAACAAAAACCTGGCTGAAATGTGAACAACTGTCACAAAGGGGCAGCGGTGCAGTGCGGGGCGGGGCGGGGCGTTCGCATAGCTAACTAAATGAAAAACTCAATCGTTTTGCAAACAAACGCCGCGAAGAGTTTCACAGCAGCAGTGTAGTATATTACCAGCAGAGGAAGCTGCTGGAACTTATTTAACTTTTAATTACATCGTCCTGTGCATTTTGCCTACTACAACTTTTATTCTGTATGTACGATTTTCTTTGTACTTTGCTTCCCCCTGCCCCCACCCCCATGAACACGATGAGAGGTCCTACAGGAATGGTAGTGCGTATTCTTGATGTCCATGTAGAGAGAGAGAGAGAGTGAGTGAGTGAGTGAGTGAGTGGGAATGGGAGCGGAAGTCGTGTTTTACAGAGGACAGCCGGTCGGTCGACACGTTAGCGCGGAATGAGACACGGGACGAAATCCTTTGATGTAAGAACATATTCGCCTGCGTTGCGGCGCAAGCAAACTGGGAACGTCGCGTCCGTCGCGTCGGCCTGCGTCTGCCAAGGATCCTCCGGACCGCTGCACGTTTTAATCAGCATACACACACACACACACAAGTACAGATCGTACGGTCTCTACGACATTTTTCTTCTTATTATTATTATTATTTATTTTTTATCTAAATATGCTTCTGCTCTTTTCCCATGACATTTGCAATGAACACAAATAAGAAAATGCATTTTCTTAAAAGATGATTTCCTGAATTTGTAAACATTTTATTGGTGGGCTAAAATATTATAAATATATGAAATAATGTCAGTATTGTAACTAGGGAAAAATAATTGGCAAACAAGTCTTTTTAAAGAGCGACATTCCATTATTTGGCAAATATTTCGAAAAAACTAGTTGGACATAAGTTGCTATAAATTTACTCAAGCCGATTTCGGGATATTGAAAAAGTAGCCAAAGTAACCCACTACTTCTGGTTAATCTTAAGTTTAAATTTTTATAATGTTATCATCAACAGTTTTTGCTGTAGAGCGATCACCGAGAGACCAACACACAGACATCAATTCGACAATTGGCACGAACAATTCAAAGGGTCAAAATGTGTATTTCCGTTAAAATCTCGAGTGACTTCGTTATATACATTCGTATTGGAAAGTAAAATGTAAATTAATTTGACAAATACACAGTCTTATGATTGGTGGCAAAGTAAATATTTCAATTTTAACGTCGAATTAAAATCTATTTAATCATGGTGTAAATTCCTTCAATGTCATATAATTCTGTGTATAGTTCTGACGCCTGCGGAGGCTGTGATAAAGACTGAGCCATTTAATCTTTATTCGTGCAAATAAAAGTTTTTGAAAGTTGTAACAGATTACCAGAAGATATTATCCGTGCCATCTCTTCTCCCTTCTCGTCCTATACCCCCCTGTCTTTATAAAGACAAATGAAAGTCTTGCGTAAAAATTGGGTGATACATTTGTACAGATTACACACAATTACGTTCTAAAAATAAACTACATTATTAAAACGGTCGCGCGCTACACACTACATGTATTATGTCAATTCCGTGGAATCGAGGATTCGTTTTCGGAATTAATTGTTCATTATTCATGGTATCGTATTACAGCTCAACAAAATATCTTTTTTATGCAAAAAAAAAAAAAAAATGTTGGAGATAAATAACAATTTTATAAAATTGAGCCCGTTCACAGACGGTGATAAACACTCACTATTATATATAATTTGAAATTGTTACTATTTATAAAAATTAAATTAATTGTTTTCTTGAATATATTTAATTTTTTTAATTCAATAATTTCAGTGAAATAACTCATCCAAAATGACATAAATTTAATAAAATTATATTTCCACTAGAAGGAAAGAGTGTAAATAGACCACAAAATATTTATAGCATATTTAATGAGAATAGAATGCGTTTATGATGCTATAAATCTATAAAATAATTAATTAATTTCATAATTGATTAAATGAAGAGGATCCTAAAAATATTTATTAAAAACCATGATGGATTAATTAATTAATTAGAAAACATCTGCTTGTTCCTTTATCTATAGTTATATAAATTAATATATTTTCTCAAACTTCAAAATATTTTATATTGTGTTTGAGTGACCTGAGACTTTTGTGTGGTCTAAATTTAAATCGAGCGGTGTTTACCTTGAAAAGTTCCGCTAATGAAAATATTAATTGTCTTTTATGAATTAATTTGTTAAACGTTTCCCATTTAATCATGTTAAAATAATAACGATGGAATACAAAAAAGTACCTATAATAATCATTCCACTGATACGCACCTGCAACTAACTGCATTCCAGCGATTGTTCCGTAATCACTGCTATGAAATATGTAATGATAAACAAAGAAAACTTATAATGCAGTTGTCGCACGGAATACCAGTAGCATTTCATTTATTAATCTTATGCTTTAGGCTCTAGGATATGTCTATTACATAGTTTCAATGTATATCGCCACTATCCCAGGATGATCATATGTCTTTCTATGCATTACATGTACCACAAAACGAATTAGTAGAGTGTATGCATAAATAAATGTAGTATGTATGTACGATATGTATGTGCCAAGGGGCGAAATATGCAATCAATCAATAGCAAACATGATTTTAGATTTAAATGCAAGGTGCATGCTCAACAATCACTTGTGCAAATAATTGCAGTAGCCGAGCAACGTCAGTAAACTTTGTACCAACATATTCGCAAGCAGATACATACACAAGTGCTAGTTTCCACTAGCCAGGCACTACATCCAATTCGGTGCCTCACCCCAATCAACTATCAAGTCAACAATCATCTTTAACCTGCAATTCAATTTGCCCTTAGACTTGATCAACTTTATAGACACATCATCATATGATCAGAATACCAATTTCATGTCGCGTACCATTCAAATCAACTGCTTCCACAGACATACATACATATTTTACTATACTAGTTCTGAAACACTTTATGAATGTGTTGTTGGCTCGAGATATCCATCACCTAATTAACGTTCTAATAGTTATTAGAAAAATCAGGAGTTGCCCTAACTAGACTATTTATACTTAATTCCACGAGAAATGTATTTTAAATTCTGCAATTACCGTATAAGATAGAAGAATTTTATTAAATTGAATTTACATATAATTATGCGAAAACATAATTATTCCTTCCGTTACCTTGATCGATATTATATACATTTGTAAAAGGATTTATTATGAAGGAGGTGGATATCTCTCATCCTTTAATATAAATATAGAATTTTCCAGGGGAGGAATTTGAAGGGAGCCTTGAGACGGGATTATGAACATAGTATAAGCGTCAAACCAAAATAAAAATGCAATATAGAAAAGCAGAAACAAGATAATTTGCATTGCAAGTGTAAATTAGCAGGCGATTTAAGAGTCGTGTAGAATGTGATGAGAAGCAGAGATTGATAAATTTACAAGCTGTGACGTGTCGGCGGGACAAACATGTCGACCGACCGCGTGCACGTCCATCCTAGCGCCGCGCCGCCCGCCACGTATATTAGTGGCCATCAGCGAAACCAACTGTGCATATTAGCCGAACGGACCTATAAAATTATAACGAAGAAAGCTGTCATTAGAGCAATGGAAGCGTGCACGGGTTTGCATACAGATTAACCAACCAACCAACCAACCAACCAGCCGCCAACACACTCAACCAATGCACAAAAACACAAAAAATATTAAAGGAAAACTGAATATGTAATAACAGCGTCTAAAAAGGACATCACTCGATTGATAATACCTGTGTTACAGCTTCTACCGTCAATCGGTTTGTTATTGTTTTTTTGGATGTGGGTATTGTTAAAAATAGTGGAAATGCTTTGCATCGAATTGCTGTCATTATGCGTAATTTGCATAACATTCTTATTTAAATTGATATTTACAACATTGATGCAATGAATAATGAATATTGCAAGTAATTTCCTTAAAAATGGGGTAACAAAAACCACGCAAAAGTCCCACAGGGATCATGCACATTAGATACTAATCGTCACATCATTATCTAACGTGGGTTTGGCAAAAAATATGTTGCCTACACATATTCTATTCCAATGAATAATTGGCGTCAAAGATCCTCCTTATACGACATTCATAAATAATTTTATTACATTATTACTGTAATATAAAACAAACATTTGGACAAGCAGCAATACATTCAGCTCGATTTCTGATAGTCTTCCTTACAAATTAAGATGCAACACTTGAATATATATTCTCAGACACATGGTATGTCTTGTATGTTCCAGAATTAAATAGATTTGATTATTCATGTTATTACTTGAATATTTCAGTAAATGTAAATCTTTGGTATTGCAAATGAATTATCGTTGTGTATACATTCTATTCTTATTTTATTTTTTACTTAAATATATTTCAGGGCTGTGATTTTAATGAAATTATAAATTATTGATTAAACCATTATTTCAAGTTAAGATATTGTTTATAAAAGTAGAAGATTTCCTTCAGGGACATATTAAAGTCTCAAGTTCAAAGATTGATAATTTTGTATGCTTTAAAGCGCGTTCACAAGCACACACACACACACATACAGACACACACACACATACAGACACACACAGGGGTTATGCAGAAAATAATTACAATATTATGCCTTATATTAATTCGTATAAGAAAGTAATAGTAGCTGGTCGTTGTTAGTTCAATTAAGCCTACAAATTAGAGCCTAACAAACACAACCGATAATTCCATTTAATGAAAGACAATATATCAAAAGTGGACATTAGCCACAATAAAGGAAATTAGAAATGAGATGAAGCTGTTTTTGTCCAATTAGTCCGGCAAATTGTCTTAATCACATCAATCTTAAACGAGCCAGGTAGGTACTGGGTATTCATACATGTCATGTTCAACGTACATTGAGTTAACAACATTGCTATCCATCGCTCAGTCGTGCGGTGCATCTTTGCGCTTGTCCAACATATATGTACGCACGTCTATGTTTGCAATAATAATGTATGTATATTATATGTTGCACTGTTGACAGCACCTTGTTTATGCTTATATGTTTCGAATTACAAGCGAGATGACGTAATTTTCTAAATTAAACTATGCCTCTACTACAGATCTGCTAAAATGATTTGCATAATATTATATCTTGTTGTTATTTGTCTTGCACGCATGCACATTTTTACCCAATCGAATATAAATCATTCGAAGGTTATATCATTGAACTATATTGATTGATTATAGATTATTATTATACGTTTATTATCTACGATCGAACAAAATGGCAATTTAATACAATATTGGAAAACAACGAATGTTATGCATTGTGGAAAGAAAATCAACCTGAAGTTTGTTTTCCACGTTTTCATGATTTCAAAATTTGACATAACTCTATTATATTATATATCTATTTGGATGTATGTACGTTCTCTCACTCGCTGGTAGACTGTTTTATATATTCTGACATTCTTCCCAGCCAATTAGACTTTTCTTAACAAATATACAGTGTTAAGATATTAAATAATGTTTTTAACGAAATTGTCATCATTAATAATTCTTTTCATTCGCTGACAAATGATATATTTACGAGTTAATCGTGCGGACAAGAGAGCCTAAATTAACAGACACTAAATCTAGGATTTAGGACCACCATGTTATACACATGATCAACAGTATTTCCAACACACACACACAATGTAAATGAGTGGGGAGTCATCAATCTTTTGCCTTCAGGAGACACAGGTTATTATCTAACATTTATTTATATGAAATAATAATTATCTTTAGTAGGTAATCTCGGTAGCCCCACACCTTACTAATTATACTTACTTTCTTTTTGTTACTGTTACTTATACGAACTGACATTGAACCATTTATACTATTAGTGGATAGCTATTATAATATATGCATATAAAGAATTATTGCAAAGTATGCGTAATTGCACTGCTGTTTTACGGGTGTGCCCATGCATATGCTGATCAGAGTTATATGAAGGTTATCCGTAAGTATACTGATCACTTGCCTAAGTGAATTTGATTTATTTAACTTTTATTGAATATATTGCACAACTAACTTTATAACATTTTGTAATTTTTGGCCCCTTTAAAAGCAAAATAAATATTACTAGTCTAATCATGGATAAAGGTGTCATGGTGTCTGTGGTATACTTAATCTAGGAATAAGAACATTAGAAGAAAATACTTTTATAACTTCTGACTTTTACGAGATTATAACGAATATACACGTTTTGACCATCTTCAAATCGAATCTATTTATGGAATAACGTGTATGTGTGTCTATATGTAAACGCACTGTTGAAGGAACAATTATGAGACTTAAAACTTAAAATTTGTATATGAACACAATTTAGGCTTCTCCCAAGAAAATAATTAATCTAATTTTTATCGGATTAACAAATTATTTTTATACGCCAATGCAAATTAAGTTGACATTTAAAATAGAAAAAAAAATATAGAAAATTCAACGGAAACACGTTCTCAACGAAACATTTTTATGAATGAAAATAATAGAAAAAACCTCACTTACTTATTAGAAAATGTAAATATATAATTAATACAAATTATTATAAACAGCTAGAGTGTTATAAATAAATGTTTTCAATCACAGTTAATAAAATGCTCTGTTATTTATTAGCTATAATCACGACTTGAAATTAATTATAATGAAAAAACATAATTTATTCCTAGGAATAAAATAATGACTTGGAAAAATAATAAATAGGACACATGCAGATGTAGATATATGTAAATCAAACCACCATATCACAATCTAGATATCTAGAATTCTAGATCAGGCTATCATAAAATAAAAGGTTATAGCATGGAAAACTTGTTTTAATAAATGCATAATAATTATTATCGTTGTATGTCCACACTGCCCCTGATGAACAAAATACCTTTTGTTTACAAATTAAAAATCACATTAATACATGTTTCTATAAGCGGTTTTAGAAGAATGTAATTTAATGTTATATAGAATCCTGTTTATAAAAAGTATTTCAAGAATTAAAGAGAACGTTAAAGTTTGTGATTAATTTATAAAGTATAATGTGCAATCGGGTGTAAAGTTTAAGTGCTGTATAGAATAGAATGTTTCTATTGAAAATAGTTTCAAGTTGAAAGTGCAAAAGTAGTGGTCAAAGAAGTTACCAATATGCAAAGAGTGAAAAGTTAATTGGTTCGAAAATAAAAACACAAACAGACACTAAAGTTATATAGTATACGTGTACTTGTTGGTACTCGGTGTGTACACGAAGAGTTCGTTCCTCATATGATTTTGTGAATTTACTTGTCGCTGTGTGTGTGTGTGTGTGTGTGTGTGGCCTGTTGCATTTAATTAAATAAGTTCAGAGCTTTTGCGGAACAAGTTGTTGGCGTTCCTTTAAGAATGTAGTACAGGCTTTATATAACATTTTACAAGTTTATCGAAGGGAAGGACCCTCGTATTAAACAACTTAAATTTTCTATAGTATCGAATTCCTTCCTGTATTCAATCACTACTCGCACACACACCCAAACACACATACACAAGTGAACATATTATATACAAAATACAATTCAATTCCTAACAATATTATAATAATAATGTAAAAGTTAATACAATAAATACCCATATACATCTGTCTACGTGTCTAGCTCTCTGCCCGGAACGCTGTGTAATTCTTACGATGGCACTACGATTATTTAGATTTATTTTTATAAATTTTAATCTTCCTTTTAAACATCCCCAATGTGCACTTATTCAAATCCCCATCTTTTATAAGGATCGCGTTCATGGTACTTGAGGTTGTGTAGTTACTGTAATAGTTTCCAATTTAATTCATGTATTTCTTACATAAAATAAAAGGAAAAATGTGCAGTAAAATTGCCACCAATTTTAAAAATCCGCTATCAATAAGCTGGTTATTATTGACAGCGAATTATTAAGGGTGTATACCCCAGCAAAAGCAAATTAGACGACCATATCCGGCAGCAAGAAAGGCAGGCAGGCTACACGGATCGAACAGCCAATCCTGCACATATTGGAAGGATTACCGGCGTTGTTAAAATAACGTTACAGCAACGATACAGAACGAACGAACGAACGAACGGAGACTTTAAGCGAATCAAAGATTATCTCTATTGATTTTATGTCTAATCTTATATTGGCGGCGGCGGCAACTACGCTATCTAGCTGTGTTACGACATGACATGTGTGTGTGCTATCCTAACATCCATGACTGCATTGTGGTTAATATGTTCGTGCAGAACATAGGGGAAGCTCTAGAGTAAGAAGGTATTATAGAAATCTTTTGAATTACTGTTAAAGTTAATTTTATTTCTTTGACTTTTTGTAAATCACAGATGCCCTACAGAAATACTGTTGAAGGTAAAACAGCAATCTTTAATTAAGTAGCCTGAAAGAAAATCCTATATATATTAAGACAATATGTCAACTAGTAATACTAAATTACTCTTGCTCCTTTTTTACTATCTGGAAAACTATAAAGTATAGGTAGAACAGAAAATCGCTTTGGAAATTAGTATATTTATAAGTTGCATTCATAGTCAACATATTAACAAATGACAAATTTATATCCAAATTTCCACAATATTACGAGAGTATTATCGAAGTCTTAGTTGACATTCTTGTATTAAGAAAATAATATAAATGTACCAATGACGATCAATACATATTTTATGGCCATCCGAGCAAGAAAGTCCGGTGTAGGACTCTACAGATGTTCTTTAGTGACATTATGTAATTATTTGAAAAGTTAGTAACTAGACCTCTGCTTACAAATATTGAAATTATCTTTCTTATCTTACTCTACGTTCCCCTAAGTGCGTTAGTAAATTTGTGTGTGTGTGTGTGTTTCCCTGATATCCTTGGCTATGTTCTGGTGTGTGTGTGTGTGTGTGTGTAACAATGGTTTGACGTGAACGTAGTACGTGCGCCAGTCATTATTACCGCTCTAGGAGATTGGACAGGAAATTGTATCGGCCGGCCACACTTGCGGTAAAATTGCCGTAGCAATTAGTACACTCTGGAGCAGCCTCGCCGAGGAAGACTTTACGCTGACGTAAGCAATTCTCGGCCTTATGCTCATTACAACCATTGACCATTTTGACCGAGTAAGTATTCATTAGTTGAATTGTGTTTTACTTATTGCACGATGCCTTTTTGTTCACCTACGCATTGGTATTTGTGCAATGGCTGATCTTCGTATTCATATGTTTTTCCACCGGCTGCCACTATATATTAATGTGTTTAGTTGTGACGTTGAATACTTGTTACTACTGGATGGTAAGAATTCATGTTACAGATAGTTGTAATCGAGGTTATATTTAGAATATCTCGAAGATATATTTTGAAACTTTAAAATATGTATGCACGCCAAACAAATTTGCTTGTACAAAATTGTAGGACAGTTTTCTTGATTATAAACATTGATGACCATATCCACGCATACTAATATGGCTCTTTCGCAAGCATATACAACGGTTATTATATCATTCTATTATTCAACAATTTAAATAACCGAACCTCGTTGTACTGAATCTTATTGTATTTTACACTAATTAAAAGAAACTGGACGATATATTCCATTATAATCCTTAATCGTAATTGACGATGGTATTCCATAATGAATTATTAATATATGTTTCATGTTTTCGGAGTTATAATTAGAAATATAGTAATTAATATTGATTGAATACAAATATGTTAATCGCTTAGTTTGATATTTGGAAATTGTAGTGAATTTAACCTATTTCTAGTTAAAATTATATTTCACATGATATTCAATGTGGTTGAAAACTGAAAAGGTTCGTGTAATTCAAAACTTGTGAGCGTATAAAATATATATTATAAATCATGAATAGAACCATTACAAAATCGAATTCAGTATTTTATATTTTCTTTGCCATAAAATCGATGCACTATTCAAGCAAAACTTCATAAACGAGTTTCATACAACCTGATGAGATTCATAACTGCGGCGTGCTAGGTGATAGGGCCATATTAATTATTATTATTGCATTCCATATAGCGTAATGGTGTACAAACCAACATAATCAAACCCATTCGCATTTGGATGTGTGTGTGTGTGTAGTTATAATACAGTTTATTTATCATTCTATGGCCAGAGAAATTATAAGCCCCATATCACGTTAGGATTAATTGGGTTATTAATATAACTATAAATACGAACATTACTCATGATCTATGGGCCTTTTTAATGAATTCGTGATTGTTTTTCACCTCAACCTTATTATTATTTTGATCTAGTAAGTCAGTTTTTTAATTACCTACTTTACGATTCCGGTCCACGATTGGAATTGAAATAATTATAATGTGGTTTTGTTTTAGAAGAAGATGAGGTGTTTAAAAATGAATTATTAAATTAAAAAAATAGTCCGAGATTTATGTGAGATAGTTCAAATGAATTTTATTTTGGAAATAATTATTAGGTTCTTCAACTATACACATTTGGGTTGCCATTTTCTTTTATATTTTCTGTCTACAGTTACATCAGGGTCAAACATTAGACGAGCGACTGTAGACGACAGCAGATTTTAGTTTCGAAACTCAATTACAATTGGACATTTCTATTTGTAAAACAGTTTCAATTTGGGGTTCACAAAGGCATATTACCTATTGGCGTGCTGTGTGACTTTATCTCTTTGGCAATAAAATACTGGAGTGGCCTTCACGTGACTTTCATCTCCACATACACACAGACGTCATTCCTGATTACAATACTTTTTTCGTCCAAGAATGTAACAATATATACAGCCCTACAGAATCCTTGTGTAAACGAAAATGCGTGGTGATGAAATTATATAATGTAAAAAACATATATAAATAATGCAGTAATATCTTTTAGGCAAGACGTAATAAATTCTTAAGCGAAGAAAAAAGAAAGTTATACGAAATATAAATGTCGACGCAACAAAAATAAGTTATGTTGGTGAAGTATGGCGGGCGCACACGGAACTGAAATTAGCGCGCCACCGCCATACTTCCACATACACACAACGTACAAGCATTTTCATTGTAAAGGTCCGTGAGCGGGATGGGGCGCTGGCTGTATCGATTGCATTAGTAACAATTAAATAAATCTCAGTGGCTATAACACCTTCACTAACACCGGCGACCGCCAGCCACTTGGAAATCGATGGCGTACGACCGAGGGGATATTTCAGCAATTTCTCCGCAAACTCAACAACTGCTTGCGACCAACAGGGCTGCTGCCGATGCCATGCCCGCCCAAACTTGGCCCAAACGCTAATAAACTTTGAAATATACCAAAACTCTGGTCGCTTACTTGCTCGCTGGTGTTCGGCTCGCCCCTGGATTCGCTGCTCCAGCCACTGACTGCCTTGTTGTACCTTACGTGCGCTGTTGTACCAGGCTTAGTGCTACGGCTACTACACAAATACCCTCTAAAACATCAGATTCATTGTAATTGACTGGGAAGCACTAAATTCGTTCAAATAAAATGTTATTGACGAAGTTTTAAGTTTTATTATAATTTTTTGCAGGCTTTTTGTTCAAAAACTTTTCATGAAATTGTACCTGTCACACGACGAACGTTTTAAAAGATTGTACGATGAATTGTTCCTTTGGTTTGGTAAGAACAAGTTTTTACCAAACGAACAATTAATCGTAAAATGAAATTTTACATCTGTTCAACGGTCTTTCCGACAGTATTACATTGGCACCACCGCAATTGAACCGGTATCGATGCACATGTAACTACGTTGTTTACATGATTTCATGTATTTACAGTCGCTTATTGTTTAAGACAAAGGACTCTTAATGATAAACCAATTATAGAGATTAATTGTATATTTTATTAAAAAAAAAGCCCCTTGCATATTGGGGTAAACACGTGATGATATTTGTTTATTTAGTATGCTGATTTTCAACAAATTTAGAGGCTGAAAGTGAATCTTTAAAAATAATAAGGTTCAAAAATCTATGAAAGTAAAATATATTATTATTTTTATCGCATGCCGTCACTACATAACATTTTTGATAATGCAAATTTTAACAAGGCCTACTTCGGCTGCTGCCAACGTTGTTAACCAAGGATTAAATTCTGGTTACTCAGCCTTTCCGGGATTAGCACAACCTAAATCTTGCAAATCAGTTTTTCATCTTCATGAAAAAAGAAATAAATTATAATGATAATAAGGACCACATATTTTGTTCATAAAATAAAATAAAATTCGCTAAAACAAGACCTCCAGAATTTGCTATCTATAAAGCACTTTGTATTTTTATATTAATTGTAGTGGCAGCTGTGACAAATATAATATTCTAATAGAATATGAGCAATAGTTCCTCAAAGATTCAATAGTAGGTGTCCAGCCTTTTGAAGAGAAAATTGTCTTAAAAGTATCATAGCTACTATATTAACATGGCGGGTGGGGGGAACACGGTGGGTGTAGTAATAGAAAATACCTCTGTATGTATGTACGAGTATGTATGTATTTATATGGGTGTAAGAAAAGAGTTAGTAGTGTTGTAGCTATTTGTCACATGTATCTTTCTGAATGCTTACTACTGCAAGCAAACATTTTCTCTGTAGGTGTATATGTTTCAAAGGTTTGGATATTTTTCTTTTAAATCGTTTCCTTTCTTATCGGCATTTTTGCTCTGTTGCACAGATTTCTATAGCTTTTCAATGCAAATAAGATTTCAATACATGTACCTACTTACGTAAGAAATACGACTTTCTTATCCGCCAAGAAAATTTACATATTTTCTCTTATTATTATTCTTCATTTCATTTTTCTTCCAGGAAAATGTTTCTCGCTTTACAAAATTAAACCTATTATAAAAATTCTTTAGTCTTACCTTTACAGAAGCCATTTCCTTCGAAATGGTTATTATTATTATTTTCTTATTCTTATTCTTCATGAGAATATTCGGTTGATTCATTTTAATAGATATATCCATCACTGACTATGATTTTACTATTTACTCAATGTGTGTGGCATATGAATTTTATTAGGTTTCATTAAACAGTTTAGTGCAGGCCACCACCAATGTTTCTATTTATGTACAACAGCCACTTGGCAATAATTAATAATGAAATGTTTGATATGTAGCTAATTTGAATACGTTAAATAATGTCGAGTCATGTATTTATTATTAATTAATGAATATAAATGATTTCGGTAAAATGGTTAGTTAGTTGTGATCCTGTGGGGTTTGCTCAGGAAACTTTTTCTGAAAGGTTGTCGGGTCAAGGGTAAATACGGGGCGACGCATTAATGGCTGGCCGCGTCGTGGACAGAGGCGAGGCGGCCAAGTATAAGCTGGGACTGGGACTGGGACCACTCGCAAAGTTGACAAAACATGATTGATTGCAAACATGCTACTTCCGTCAGTCATACCAGCTAGCGTCACCTCGATAATTATCCTACCCCATCGCCGTTATCATTTCAATACGGCTTTGGGCACAATTTCACAAATTACATCTTTTATATGGATTTTCTTATATAGTTTAATGAAAATTAAATTGAGGTTGTTGGTCTAATATGCTCTTCCATAAGATATACGAAATGCCTGACACTTTTGTTTCATTCTAAAATTTAATTAAAAATATATTTAACAAATTAGTTTGGCTGAGAACTTGAAATAATAATAAACAAGATTTACTTATTAATTTGTAAAAGAAAGTAAAAAGCATGGACCCTCAAAACCGGTGATTCCATCAACATTATTGATTATGTTTCCGAACACAATACTTTATTTTATACATTTCGTATAAGAATGTAACTAGGAATATCTGTACAGTATATATATATATTGTATATTATTCTAGAATATTTTTCAATATGTGCAACAACACACTATAAAGCAAATACTAAAATAAATTCGAACGTGTTTTCTAGTTTTATTTGAATGTAGAAAAGAGACCAGTAAACCTATAGTGTAGAAATCGTATTACCTGTCTGTGTAGCACAACCAAGGTGAAACCTTTGATGTTATTGTTGTGATTTATGAGAAAATCAGATTTAAGATTCGCCATACTTGCACGTGTGGAACCTTTGTAATTACTGTAGCAAATTGTGTTCCTATTTCCCCGAAGAAAGCATACAGTTACCAACAATACAGCTAAATTGAAAAGCTAAATTTGTATTTGCTTTAAAATATATACAATACATTTAATTTAGAGCTTATCGGTATATCTCAAATGGCCATCGAACGATTTAAAAATAAATCAGTAGTCGTGTTTTGTTTGTATAGACATTTCTGTAAAGTTACATAAACTAATCGTGTTTGGAATGAACAAAAACGACCTCACAATACTTCGATTTCCAACATATTGTTATATGTTACTTCTGCATCTCGTACACATATTCAAAACTTATACATTCGTATAATCACAAGAACCTGGTAAAACTTTAAACCTTGTTGAAGTATTCATGTAATAACTAGCGAATATTTTTTCTAACGGCAATTCTATATATCTATAACTTTTAACTAATATTCTGCAGAATTTATGTCGTATCATTTATTTACATATATGTTTTAAATGGTTTATATTTTACATTATTAAATATGACAAATTACTTTATTTTCATGGTAACTGGAGATTTTTCATGATATTTTAAATTTTCAATAATACAATATTGACGTACGTAAAACTTGTTACTGTTAGGTATAAATATTGAAAAATGAGTAGAATAATGATGATATAGTGTGACAGACAGTAGATGCGTGAAGCGAATTAGCAGATTGAAAGCATTTTAGGCGAATATTGAAATTGATCGCATAAGCATAATGCCGATCCGTTGCAGCCCTAACATTATGCTACCGTTAGCTATTGTGTACAATTACGCATGTACCAACCGAGATATAGTATGCGGCGGCGAGACTTCTTTTCAGCAGAGAATAACTGGTGGTTGGCTGTTCTCGACTTTTTATTTGTTTCTCTGGGCTGCACTGCACTGCACTGCACTGCCATGCACGCCTATTGCTTTGTTCTTGCGTAAACTTTTAATTTAAATTAGAATTCTGTTGAATGCTGCTCGAGGGTTGAGGGGGGGGGGGGGGTGGTGGTGGTGGTGGGCAAGGCAGGATAAGAAAGCTTCCTACAGGCTTATGCAAATTGTATGCCTGCCTTCATGCATTAGCCGGTTTGTCCACGGTTAACACACTATATTTTAAGTTTATTATTCATTCAGAAATTATTCAGTTTAATACTTCTTTATGCTATTCCCCATTATATGAAAATGACAGTCCATTGTTTCGCTTCAGTTTACTCATGTTACTATAACAATATGTACAATATTGTAAGGATGTATGAGTCACTCATTAAAATGTGTTCTATGGTTTCTTTGTTAAAAATTAAGAAAGAGCTAATAATTAATTATCGTTCGAATATATTACTAGTTGTTCTTTTTTGTACATAAACCAAACTTTTGTGTATATCCTCAGGTTAGGTTAGGTTAGGTAGTGTTGTTGACAAGGGGGAAGCATTTAAAGATAAAATATAATCGGAGCAGGCGAAGCAAGGTAGAATAATACGCACGATTAGAGAATTTATGTCTCCAATGGCCTTGGCCTCCGTGATGGCTGCTTTGTGCGTAGAGGCACCTACTGTTTTGTTGTTTGTATGAAGGTAAATTCCAATTTTCGTTTTCAATTTGGGCCTATGCGAGCCTTCGCAACGGAATCACAAATGATAAAAAGTATCGCGCAACTAGTAATTTATTTGATCAAAGTTGGAGTATTGCTTCTACTTCGACAGCATCTAAATCTTGTCTTGGAAATAATAACAAAAAAAAAGAATAAGAAGAACAGGGACACACACAGACACACAATCAATCTAAAGTCTGCGCTAGTAGCCGTGGGATTACCGCCGAATGTCTCCTGCGCGAACAACTTTCAAGTAATTGTTTTATATTGTTTTGAATAAATTTTGTCCGCTTCCCAAGATAATGCAAGACAGGTGAACTAAGATACCCAAAATACCAGCAGCTCCAAACTTTTTATATTCAAAGCCCGCCAAAATACCACAAAACTGTTTGCTAATAAACTAGTATATTAGTTCCGAAATATTTCTTGGTCTTGGTTTTATCTCGATCTCATCAGTCTATTGACTATTGACAATAGTCATGATAAGATTATTTTATTATATTAGCGATGTCTTGATCTTCAAGACCATAGTCATTGGATTGCTCGAAGTTGTATTTATCACAAACATTTCTTTTCAACGATGAAAATAATATATTCAACAATGTAGTTTTTAAAATGAATATAAATAAATAAATAAATACTGTTTTTAATGAATGTCTTGAAATCATCCAACAATCAGCTAATCAGAGAAATAAATGTTGGCACGTTTTTGTCACCAGTTCGCATTCTGTTAATTAAAAACTTCAATTAACAATAGAGAATAATTGTATGCTACGTGATAATAATAATAATAATAATAATAATAAAAACTATGTGAATAAAGATGTACGACATAAAAATGAGATAGTATGAAGAGTGTTTTGTTGTGTTGAGATGCACTGTTGTAGGTAGGTAGGTAGGTACAATGTACATGTTTGAACGTATTTTATTCATAGGCGGTTCTATGTCGTTAGCATTTTAAATGAATTTAAATGAAATCCTTTTATATTCTTTCCCTTTGCGTTTTTAAGTTTCTGAATTATTTTAGTATTCATGTTACACCGGTCGGTCGCTGTAAGAAAAACACAATATTACGGAAACAAGATGATATTATAGGCTCGTAAAGAACCGTTTACATACCTTAATATTATTTTCTTCTTCTTCTTAAAACAACACTTAACTTTACAGAAATTGCCTCGTTTAACATTTTAAACATCATGTAATTGTGTATGTACCGTAACTAAGGATCCTTGTATTTTATTTTTTGCCAAAACAATAATTTTTATCGAATTATATTAACTTAGGAAAAATATAAAGCCTAACCGATTTAAAAAAATGATTGATATCAATAACGCCCTCATATTATACGTGTACCAAATTTCTTTAAAATCCGTACTTCCAGAGAATTTTAAATCATAATAGATTAGATTTATCGGCGATCGACAAACACTCAATATATATATATTATTTTCGAAAATCAGTTTAGTCAAAAAATGCTCTCAATTCTGTTGTGCAGTGAACATCCGATGAAATATAATGCAGCACAACATATACGATCACAACCGTAACGTTGAGATGACAGTTGGGATTTCTGCATATGTGCATTCGGGATACGTTCACTGTAACCAGGAACTGCACATATGTCTATATGTGTGCGTATGTAGTGCATAGAGCGAGCAGCCCATCATCGGAAATACAAATACAACGCTGCTTCCAAAAGCATGAATAACATCCCTTACCCCATCCAAATGCTGCACGGGAATATCATGCAATTGCACATTAAACTATTATCTATTAAAAATCGCCTTTGCAAATAGCCAAATTACATTTACGTTTCCCTAATTACCAATATATTTTAAATAATAATGAATATTAAGTATAAGAATCAAGAAGAGGAGTACCGAGCACTCCCAATTTCTTAAAAATAATTATCACATATAAACTTTCTGAGCATGTACAACTAAATCCCTATTTTCATTATCTAAAGTTCTAAGCCATCTGCAACGGTAAAAGAAATAGGAGAAATATCGTGCATCTGGTTGTAGTTTCTTAAAATTTAGAGGGGAAACGCTACGCGCGTCTGTTTATTGTCGAACAAACTTAATTATCAAAATCTCTAGTTCACAGCCTATGCTCCTAATGAGGATATAAGTAAGTATTCAAATGCAGATCAACCTAATAATATAAGGGAAGCTTGATTAAGATTAGTATTTAACTTAATCTGGATTAAGCTGCAGGATATAATTGTAGACAATTTCATATGGAATTAGCTATAGTTTCGAAATGGTGTAATTCTGTGGGCTTTTGTGTCTAGATTAAATTTTACTAATGGGATACCGTACCTACTTTGTTCTAAATGATTTTAGTAATTTAAAATGTCTGTCTTTAAATAACAATATAGTAATGTCGACGATGTTGTGACGTTGCATAATACTTCCTTGTGACCTTCATGTGTATATGTTGTATGTATGTTATTAGTCAGGGGGTCAGGGGGTCAGTGGGTAGTCCTACCACCTGCTACATCATAGTACGATATGTACTACACCAATGCACGTACATACATATATGTGTACTTGGTACATTTCTACTTTACTTCAAAGTACCTTCTGCAAGGATGAGCGATGCTAGAAAATGCTCACCGTACAAATGCATCTTTGATGTTTAATTTTTTAAATGTCTCTCTATGCGTCGTTACTTTTGATCCATACAGATAAAACGTACTTTCTTCTTCTTCTTCTTCTTCTTCTTCTTCTAGACTGGTATATTTAATACGTGTGTGTATGTATCTCATACAGCTACTACATAAGATAAAATGTTCGTATCAACAACATGTTCTAATAGCTTTGACGCAGAAAATATGAATAAAATGAAATTTTATATTAGAATCTTCTTTGTAAGCGATTACTTACGAAAATCTGAAGTTTGCATTTTTATATATAAATGTATGTTATTACAAAGTCGGGGCTGTACTAAACGGATACGGAAATTAAATAATAGAGCAAACAAGATTTGTTATATGTAGTATATCGATGAATTGGTATTGCTAGTAGTATTTCACTTGTTAATA
This sequence comes from Leistus spinibarbis, assembly GCA_933228885.1. Classification (NCBI taxonomy): domain Eukaryota; kingdom Metazoa; phylum Arthropoda; class Insecta; order Coleoptera; family Carabidae; genus Leistus; species Leistus spinibarbis. The sequence continues at coordinate 7,628,598 of OW121799.1, forward strand.
ATTCTCTATGTAACAAAGTTTTATTATTACTTTCTTATAAATGTATGTATACCGTGATCTATTTACCCCACATATAATATATTTTGTGTTTACTACTTATTACATAATAGTAAACAAAAATAGTGGCTAATAAAATGTGTACCGTTGTATTCGCTGACGAATATGAGGATTTATACGATTAGTAGTATGTGTGTATGTACGTGGGAAATGTTTAAAGTTCAATAAGAATTCAGGGAATTGCTGTGCGAGAGAAATGTTAACACATTTCATCGCCGGCAATGATTGTTCAAGCTCTGTAAAAGAAAGTTTCAATTGAGCGCAGGATATTATTTTATCGGAAAGATATTGGATTTAAGTTTCCTTACGTTACATTTCCATTTGAAAACATACAATATAGCTTCTATAGTAGTTCGTATGTTCCGATATAGGTACTACAAAAATTATTACTTTCAATAAAATTGAAATAAAACGTTCCCTCATGCTTTTATCGTACAGATAATCATCGAGATTGATTGAAGCCACACATGTGCGTAATTGTGGCACTATTCACTCTTCACATGACAGTTTGTGACACGTCTTGAAATGTCATATAAACAGTGACATATCGCAATAAATAAATATGTCAGTACTTCAAACACTGTTTCTTTCATAAATAAATAAATAAATAAATATAAAACCGACTTTTAAATAAATTTTGTTGTAATATGATGAATTAATTTAAATTAATTTATTCATTGTGATCGATATGTAAGAAATCTTCATATCGCTAATGAACAGAATCAAAGCAGTTATTAATATCAAAAGACAAACTTAATTGGCATTTAAATTATAACTATTCAAAACGCGGCGGGCATACTGCGAAACTCGATCAAATTTTGATCTGTTGGTAAAATTGATTCAGAAAAAAAAAAAATAGAACCTACCCAACATCCGTTAATCAATGTGGCCAATGAATAAGCAGCACACTTGGATAATTTAAAGCATCGTATAATATTGTAATATAATAATGATATATGGAAGCGTAGGTTGAAGCTACACAAAAAATGAACAAGAAAACTGAGGAGCGATTTTTTACTAAATTACTTTTTGTCAGATTAGATTAGTATATGATTAAATTGCGTACCAGTCATATAAATTATTTATAACTGATGGTTCATTTTATTATGATTCAGAAAACCCAAGGAATTCGTTAAAAAATTGGAATATTTAAGTTTATATATAGAACAACTATTGATTCACGTCATGATATGTTAGACATAATCAAATGAATTATTTCATGAAAAAATATACTTGTTATTTATTTATATATAGGTAGGTACACTTAATACGGTATTTTCAAAAATCGTCACACATTGAAACACGTTGCACTCAAATAATAATATCACGAAAACTAAACGAGATATCAACAATCCAAGAACATGTGGTTACAGAGGAGGTTATGCGCAACGCAATGCTGCCAACCAATAATCTGTAAAAGTAATGATAAAGTTTAAAAAAATATGGTTTGGTTATTTTCTGAACAGACCTCGTATACATATAATATATGTATACGAGGTCTGTTCAGAAAATATCCAAACATATAATGTTTGAGACGTAAATTTGAGTAGTTGAGTCTATACTCATGCGTATAAATCATACACAGATGGGAGCACCAATGCTTTCACATCTAGAATAATTGGAAGATGCTTATATGTATTTGAAATATCTATGGCAAGCTGAAAACAGTGTTGTATGCATTTATTTAAATTATTGTTCCTGTATTGATAAAAGGATTGCATAATATGAACTTTTCATTACTTCACTGGCCTCAGCCAATCTCTTCATCCACTGCACGCTTTGATGTATTATTTAACGGTTGAACACTTTTCCATAATCTATATCATGAAAAGAAACAAAGTAATTACTGATGAAGCATTTGTATTGTATCACAAACGGCAGCAGTTATCTATAAAAAATATATATGGTAGTTATTTTTCTTTAGATATGATCATAGAATCGTTTGAATGTGAAGTGAGCATAGTTTTTATTTCTAGTTCCACAGAGAACTATATGAACTGTATCGGAAAGGATATGGATTTGTGATGTGTCTTTTGAATAGCCAATGCAAAAACACTTTGTTTGAAAAATCAATGTCGCGTTTGGTTTGCAATATGTGCATGTGTGTGTGTGTGTGTGTGTGTGTGTGTGTGTATGTACTCTCGAACAGTCATCACTAGTGCTTTTTTATGTTTTTGTGTCACTTACAGTTCAACATTTTTCTTTCCAAACATGCCTTTTTTTAGTTCTATTAGAGTGTTGGACGTAGATAAATTGTATGTAGAGATGGCTATATAATGCTGTTTCTTTTTGGTTAATGGTTTTCGCTGAACATTATTGAAACAGGTACCAGTGCTTCCAGCTTACCGTACGACGAATTTAGAAACAATGCCAATTGGTAATAAATCTTTAAAATACTTTTAAGAAGAAACCATTTGTTTAACTCCTCATTTATTTTATTTTAAACATACACTATCAAACAGAAAAAAATCCCATTAACAGGATAGGAAATAATATAAAAATGTACACACAAATATAAAACGTTTACAAGGTACAATTTAGGCTCTACGCATATAAAAAGGTTCATGCGATAATAATATCTCTCAATATTACATTTTACGAAATTACTATCCATATTTATAAATTTTATCTAATATTCTACGGAAGTTATGATTTATAAGTACAAAAGGCCGTATCTGTTATTGATGTATTTCTTTTAAATTGTTGATATTTTAAAGTGTTTTTTATTACAATAAGTATTATTTTCAAGCATTGTTTCGTGTATTAATATTCAAATAGAAATATTTGGATTCATTGAATGTTCAATAGCCACGACCGAATACTATTATAGTACTGGTAGTTTAATACGACATGTGTATTTATGATTAAATCTGTGACACGTAGTTATTGCGCTCAAACAAATATGCACTCCTGTGATATCGTGTTAAATAATAATAATAATAATAATAATAATGCAACAATTCCTTTGTCTTGTCACAATTCCGCATGTCTGCCTGTGCACTGTTCGTAGCAGCCATAAAGAAACAATTTATCAGCTGTAGTACCTACAACCAACATGAAAATTAATTAAACATCTTGAGCCCAAGGTTAGGAGTTGACGGTATATGCGCGCGTATACAGAGATTATGTACTAGACTGGAGTAAACGGCTTGTATTACAATGACTATTATGCTTGCGGGGATACTACCCTTTACATATATATATACATTTACATTCACATACAAACACATCATGATGAACATGCATTATTATATCGGATATATTTTCTATTCGGATTTCCATGCATACGTTACAGACAATATTATGCAAGGATTATACTGCTGAGACATATTTACATGATACACTGCAAATTACTATATTTCCCTTATGTGTTGGACAGAAAATATATTTTTGAATATATTCACTTATATAATTTTTGACCCTCTTACAACTATTACGAATATAGCACAAGTTAAACACACGTAGGTGCATAATTTGGAAAAATATATATATTAAGAATTAAAACCATTCATTTAGAAAAGAAGTTCTTAGAAGATTTTGCAGATATTTGAAGAGATAACTCAAGCGTATGTACTGGGGAGTAGCTAGCTCCTTTGTACATAACCATACGAGGACGAGCTAAAAACAATTATACTATAGAATAGAAGTGTATTTGATTTAGGAAAGGATTCAAGGACATATTTGAAGTCTCTATCTTGTTCTAGGTATTAATTTGATTGGAAAGCAGTATCTATATATCCAGCCATATCCTTCTTCAGACACATATACACAAAAAGCAGACATGCTTGGGTAAAGAACTAACCGAACATATATAACGTATCGATGCTTTTTCAGAAATTGATTTCTGACTGGCTTTAATAGGTCGTATATGCAATGAAATACACGTATGTGTGTATGTAGGTATACGTTGTGAGGAAACGTTGCATGAAAAGTAATCAAAATGTGATTACATCCATTCCCCATTGTGATATTGCTCATGTTTATTATTATTATTTTTATTTTATTTCACAAAAGGACCACATTCCTCTTCAAACCATTAGTAAATTCTACGGAAATACAAATACATTAATGACGAATAAATAATAATTAAATTATCATTCTTATGTGAATACTTAACATGCTAATTTTTTTTTTTAAACTGTCAATTCTTTAAAGAATATTTTTAGTGAACATTGTGATTTGTTTGTAATTATGATATTAAATATTGGCAAACATTTAATATTTACGTAAATAACAAATTGATGAACAAGACATTCTTAATTCGATGAATAAAATAATACTGGAGAGTATTCTCGATTGGAATAAATAAATAAAATATTTCTATCGAATAAAATTATTCTGCTATTTGTTGGGGTCTGGAAATTCTTTCTAGGTTAACGTAAGTCCGTAGGGAATATGTTCCAAGTATTTTATTTGTTATTCGTTTTTATTTTTTCGATCTAATACAAACAAATGCAAACCTATCAAAAAGATAATCTAAACATATTTTCTGTGTATCAATATGTTTACTAGAAAAACGTTTTCAGTTTTTTTCTTCTTGATACTTAAATCGATCCTCATTAATTAACTCAATTTTTTTTTGATTTTACATTATTTCAGATATGTTGTATTTTTATGTGAAATAGTAACAGATAATATTACCTCTCGGTCATCATCAGGACATTGGTGTTATTAAATTAAGAAATTAATATTTATTAATAATAATGAGGGCGCTAATGGGTTTCGTTTTTAGCTGCATTGATTAAAGACCCTGTATAATAAATATATAGCTTATGTTTTTGTAATTGACGATATTAGTGGAATAGATAATAGTATATGAGATGATGATGATATTTATCATAGAGCAAGTTGTTGTTGTTGTTGTTGTTGTTGTAGGGATATAGTTGAAGTTGTTTAGCAATATCTAGATCTATTACCCAGAATAGGTATATAGTTTAGCATACCACTACTGCCCTTCTGATATTGTTGATTGCGTGTATAGAGTTCCAGAGACACTTTCTCTCTCTCTCACTGGTAACACATATAGGTACAGCTTGGTGTGAAATATCTGTGGAAGGCGAGCGGGCGGCCACTTGAACTATTAATCTTGCCAGTAAGTTTATATAGTCGTAGCGGGCCATGCCCGGACTTCTTATATGAGCAACAATTAATGCCATTGTTATGGGGGTGCATTAGTTTGTAGCACAGTTGTTGCTGCCTATAGGGAAACCGGGAGTAATCCTTACCAAGGCCTTAACGGTCGACCGTTCGTCGTTTGGTGTCTCTTTCCATCCGTAATGAGCCGGGCGATGAGTGCGACTGCAACGATAACATAATTATGATCCCAGTCGTCTAATTCTTGAAATTTTCCCCATACGTAGTCAGTTCAGTTCGCAGCACTCGCTCTCTCTCTCTCTCTCACCCACTCACTTACTCACTCAGTCACCGTGCAATTAAATCATTAAATGTTCGCGCGCGCTTCTCCCTATTATTGCACACGAAATCACTCACTCAACTTGAATTAGTTTCTGTGTGTGTGTGTGTGTGTGTGATAGAGGTAGTTTTAGATATGCACGGGGTTTATTCAAACATATGTATTTGCACTTGTATCACTCCAATATATTTGAGTTACAAATATTATTACAAATAGCTTACTAATGGCGAAATTTAAAAGTTATTGATCATTTCGATGAACTAAACATTCATGTTTCTGATGATGATTTTAGGTTTTTTAGGGAAGATTTTATGTAGTTGAATATATTTAAGAAACAAATATAAATAAATGAAAATTATCCCCTGTGTAGAAGATACATTCCTTTAAAAACATATCCTCCCTTAAAAACATCACTGGTGAACAAAATGTGATTCAGGGATATATTATTTATTGTGATTTTTTATTAATAAAGTTAATTTTTGGAATTTGTATAGAAGAAAGATTCAGAAAATAAACGTTGGTATATTTCAACCCATATATGGTCTTTTTTATTTATACATTCGTATAAGAAAGTATTAATTCACGAAATTAAAGTCATGATACCTATGATTGTTAATTCAATTGTATGAATGCGTATTCTTGATATCCATGCCTCAATGTTGATTTATGTATGTATGTCAAAATGTAATTGTACACTATCCGGCTACGCATTGTTCAATGTTGGTGAGTATGTGTACTTGCATTGCATTTAATTACAAGTGTAAATTATTTTACCTAGTCGAATTTGCACGTAAAAGGGAATTAGATATCATTAACTGTATTCGCCATATATACATACATGCATACATACATTCATCCATATGTATTCTGTGATACTATATGGATTTACTTTCAAGCACCATACAGGGTACAAACATGCAATGCTAGCTGGCTATTAAACACTTTTGGAAATTGCATTACGGATTATCTGAACTTTTAATGATGTAACACAGCTGCGTATTGCTGCTATAACAAAACTACGCTAAATAGGCACTGCGATTAAAACATAATTATTCGAGTGATTATATCAGACAGAACCACCCAAAAGATATAAAAGTGACACATATATTATAATTACAAGGCTTTCGAAAATAATGAGTTCGTTTGAAATGCTGGGCCATGAATTGTACAAATAACATTTCAAAATTACACCTGACCTTGGACCCACATTTGTCTCGTTAGCCGTTACTGCTTCAAACAAGTGTGAATTTCATACTTGTCGCTGCCTCACTACGAGGTTAAACTCAGTCTCAGTGGAAAATATACCTTTCCAGTATTATTTATCATAACTTTTAAGAATCAGGAAGATATAAAAACAACATCTGATTTTGATGCCGATAATGTAATAGCCCAACAACACTATAGCTCTATTATATCATTGTACAAGTTAAATCTTTAATTCTAACAGAGTAACTCCTGAATACCGAATGTGGTGGAGTCATTGTACTGGTTGCCTGTAATATAACAATGCATCATGTAATGAAAATTAAGTTAAAAATAATGAAATTTCCATTATAAATTTAGTGTAATAATCATAGTGACATGTATGCAACAATTAAATAATTCATACAGCAATGGTGGGTAAATTGTGGCTATTAATAGGATATGGAAACAGTAATAATTTATAAAATTGTCGATTTACATTAGGTTGGTGGCAGTACAGTGTTATCTAGGCCCACGGCACGATATAGGAACAACATGGATGGGATAGTACCTATACGTATCGTCGATTCCGACTTGTTTTGAATTCATTACGTGTAATTATAACAGTGTATTTCTCTACGGGGCCCTTGCTGTATCGATCGTGATAAGCCTTCATTACCATGTATTATTCTATGTTGATTAGCGACGATATTAATTAAAACTTAAATCAATTGTAGCGTTGTTCGAACGTATGCCAACTTGCGTACAACCGCACCGAACCACCACCGCTAACCACTGTTGCTCGTGCTGTTATACTCGTTATTAATCATTCTTTGCCCGCCTGCTTCATCCACTAATTACTATACCTGCATTTACTCATTTTTCATCGAAATTGCGAAAAAATATTTCTTTGGCATACTTACATCACATAGATAGCCACATAAATAAAAAAATCTATATATGGCGAGCTGAAGACACTGGTGCCTGTACCAATACTTGTTTAGTTGCTCATTTACTACACATTTGTTTCAGTTTGTTCATAATGGAGCTAGTTCCAGTGGTGAATTCGGAGTATTACCTTGAGGTAACAGTGACAGGACATAAGAAGTGTATTGTTTCCTAAGGAGAGCTAAAATTGTAAGAGATAGCGGTGTAAATGACCATTATGATTGAAAACCTAATAATTATTTTCTACCTTTGCTCTCTTTACTAGAAATTTCGAAAACACCTGCGCGAAATGTTGAAATTTATGATTTTATTACTTTAAAAAACTAGTTACAAAGTATTGAAAATTTATCCACTCAAAAGTACATAAAGAAAAAAAAAAAGAAAAATAAACTCCCGGACATCATTTACGACTTTTCCATATAGTACGTTGTACGTGAAATATATATCTGGTAAAGTAGGTATATATCTCGTGTGTGTGTGTGTGTATGTAACGTAGTCTGTAGATAGGTATATCTAGTTTATAAAGCTATAAAACATAGATGCTCAGAGGCCCAGATTACCACAAACTTATTTAAATAATCGGCTACATTAAATCATCAGTCGATAAGTATCATTCAGGTTCCTACGGGAGTCGACCAACGAAACGCGCTTCACGTTCCACGATAACACAACTTTCGCTACGCATGCGCCTCACATAATTATGTTATTGGTGTTTTATTTTTCGCTTTTTGTCGTCCAAAAGTTTACGAACGACGAGCGACGAGCGCGACTTATCTAGCATTGAACATCAGATGGAGATAACCGAATGAGATTATGCGTGTAAAAACAAATATGTTACACACGGTATATCATTAGCGCACATGTTTTTGTATACACGGCATACGTACAGATTATTACAATTATGCTCCCATTTGGTAGAACACACATATTTTTCATTCGAGATCTTGCGATATGAATTCCAAAGAAAAATGCTTTGATTGTATAACCTGTTCGATAGGTTAATAATCCATACAATCTATTTGATTTTGTTTTGGTATTTATACACTTAGTTTGGTACATACTTCAGATTGATACGGATCAGATTAAAAGGAAAATTCCTTATGCCTAAACATATTTTACTGTCTTGGACAAAGTATAAATGTGATCATGAAAATTGTCGTACACGTTTTATTAACGGAAATAATTAATAACTAAATATATTCGTAAGAAAATCATTACATTTTGGTAATAATTTATATTTGGATATGGTATTATGTAAATCTCAAATTATAGATTTATTTATCCTATAAATGTATAGATATTTCGAATTTATATGTATTTTTTAGAATTTTATAAATTATCATAACAAAAAAACCAATTTTAAATATCAACTGGAGACTTAAATAAATTTACTTTATGAGTTTATGTTATTCTAAATCTTTAAAACACCTACATACATAAATGGCTCTATACGAAGATCAGAGAGTATAAATTATATTCAATTTTATAGCAACAAAAAATAAGATATCCAATCAATTTTATGTTATCTGGCCACCAATCTGATATATAATAAAAATGTTGCGTGTAAAATCTTAACATCAAAAAAATTAAAACAAATACACGAAATGATTATGAGCCATATAATGGTACATAATTAAAATAATTATCACGCCATGTGTAAAAAAATTCTTGTGGCTTTTGGAAAAAAAGAGAAATATTTTTAGGTGTCATGAAACACAGTACATAATTTTCTCGCGTGTAAAACCAATCGATATATATGGAGCTGCATATTTTTAACGTTTTAAAAACATATATATAATCTTATTTATCCAGAACATGTATTTTTTAATGCAATTAAATTAGCAAGTCAAAAATTTTCCCACATTACACAAGCAATAATAATAATTCTTTGCAGGTTTACCATATCACATTTCTTATTAAAACCAGAAATATCTGAATTTGTCAAGACCAAATTATAGGAAGAAAAGTTTCAGAATTTTACCTAAAAGAAACTAAGTTCGTATATTATCGTTGAAACCCCGAGTGATATTATTTTATTAATAAAAGATAATGTTCATCTATTCCGATAATTCTCTCATATTAAATAATTTATTTTTAAAAATAATGTTTGTTCAACAGAGGTGTAAGTTAAAGTAAACATTAACTTCGCTGATATGCTATAGTTGAGCGGAATTTCTTCAAACTTGATAGACGTGATGGTTCTGGATCTGAAAAGTGTCAATTACAGTAAATATAGCGATCACTTACAATTAAGTTAAATAAAAACTAAAATAAATAATTAGTAAAACAATGCCAAGTTCAGCAGTCGAATGTTTCTTGTTGTGTTAGTAACATATTTGTATGTATGTATGTATGTCTATTAATACATATTACGTATGAGGTGATGTTGTCGGGGCGTCAGGAATCTAGCAGGCAGGGTAGGGTGTGTCCGTCCGTCCGTCTGTCCGTCGATATGCGGTTTTGTGCGTACAGCGTGTGTCTGTTGTGCAGCATATAATGGAAATGTAATGTAAGGCCAGTGCCAGTGCCAGTTCATTACATCAATAATTGTCAAGAGGACGAAGAAGAAGAAGGGCATGACGGGCCTGACGTGATGTGAGCATATCCCCACGTACAATGATGCATGCATGCTTGGATAGGTAGTATAACGATATATTATCTTGTGTCTGATGTTGTGTGCAGTGAATTAGCAGTTGCTTCTAATAAACGGTGCATATTTAAAAACTTGTTTCCAACAGCTACCTGAGCTCGCCTGCTGTGTGCGCCGTGCTGCCATCTATAACCCCAGCGCAAGGCCCTTTGACGTCCCATCGACATTTCGCCTTTCAAATATATTGCACTCTGGAAACAAAACATACAAAATAAATACTACACGTAATTCATCTTATAAATATTGCATTGCATTAATACTTTAAGGCTATCGTGTACCATTAGATGCTATTTTACGATAATATTGAATTTTTGCCAATATTGCGTGTATTTTTCTAATTACTGACATAAAATGGTATAAGAGGTAATTTTTGCTATATTGCAATATCAGTTCGCTTAAAATTCGAAATACACTAAACAATCAAAATTTAAGATATTCTTCATATATTCACTCCCAAGATTAAAAAATGGCATTCTTATATAGAAGATTTTCGAATATGATGTTAACTGGAATTACAATTTTTTTCGCACCATGAACCGAGTTGATTTTGATTTGCCTGTGTGTAACTGTAAGTGTGTGTAGGTGCCTTAGATATATATTTAAAAAAATTAATTTACGCATTTACCAGTTAAAATGATAAAAGTAAAATTAAATAAATATACAACAAAATAATTACAGTGCAGAATATGGCTGATTTTTAATTTAATTTACAAAAATAATATTTGGTGTAAACACCACATTCCGACGAAAGTAATAAATTTCATGCTAAAATAAACTATAAGTTTATGCTAGGCGGTGGCACACATTCTGCTGGTATACGGCATCATTATGCTGGGCCATAAATAATGTATATTTAAATTGAATCAAAAACAAATGATGCTCGACAATTGCTGGCAGGTCTTCAGAGAACGAGAAACTGCAAGTCATTTGGCCCCAACGCGAAGCGCCATTGAATCTCGCATTAGATGACCGTATAGCGACAGTCAGCCAGCCTTATACGGACAATCAAGGTCGTTGCACTCTCAAGTAAATAACATCAGAAGCAACACAAGACGGAATAGAACACACACACACACACACACACACATGCGAGAAGAAAAGAAAAACGACGATCGGCTTAACCAGCAAATAGCCAGAGCACGGCTCGGAGAAACAGGTTTCACAAATGATGTGGAATATCCTACATAGACACAGTAGACATGATACGTTTTAAAGCGTGAACGAACTAGCCATAACAACGTGTATATTATTGGCCAGAGGGCTTTGCTTTTTATAACAAAAACGATAAAGTTTCCAAATAAAATTCGATCGATCGATCGCATTATGATCGATTTCTCTTTTGTGACGTGGGCTAAGTTTTTCGTCTTCGTATTTCTTAATTAATTAATTGATTCATAGTTTTATTGGTCACGCGATCGAAATACCCGAGCAGACGATATCGGAAGTAATTAGAAATATTTTAATAAATATATTGTGTTTTTCTTGTGTTATATAATTATAAATTTAAATGTTATTATATCGATGCATATTGCATGTGTGACCTTAAATCTTACTGCGCAATACTATTACAAAGTTCGGTGTAAGTTTGCATTTTGTTTTCGTCCCAAACGCAGTTATTCCATATGATGGCAATCAACTGTTATGCTTCGTTTCAAAATCGAATAATCACCCCCCGAAATACTGATTAAACTATTCTTTGCAGATCTTGTTAACAAAATAATTGCAGTATTTTAGTAAATTGGTAGCAAGTGCTTGAGAATAATGATCTTGATCAATTTAGAAATGCTACCAAGCTCATTTAGTTGAATGACGAGAAATTATCCGACGTTTTGTTTAGCACAGTGCCCCCACACACACTGTCGCTTCCAACCCAACCCAGCCGCCTACCCAGATTATATATTAAGTGCAGGCTATGCTGCTGGTGGTATTTCGCATGTCCCACCATCGTCATAGTACAGCGACGCTGACACACCGTAGCAGCACTGTCTTTGTGGACAGGGTCGTTGAGCGTCGTCAGCGTATATATCGTATGTGGTGGGCGCATGAGTTCGACTGAACAAGAGAACGGGCATTCGACGGAGATGGCTGTACAGATCGGCAACAGCGATCGACTGTGTAAGGAGTGTTCAGAATCACCACACAATCAAGTAGGATTTGTGACAGTTTATGTGAATGCGTTTGTACGAGTGAGTATGTACGTATAGCAGAGCGCGAGACCATGCCCACCCCAACCACCGTCTTCTGTCCCGTTTGATGCTTTTGGGGTATTATACACCTCGCTCACTATTGCACGTTGTCATAACCACATTCTGGGACCAGTGGTCTTCAAACTATGAGATATACTATTGCGCCTGCAAATCTCGACTACACAAAATGAAAATGAATCAAGATCAATCAAGATGGTACACCGAATGAATTTATTGTAAGTGGTCCCAAATTGTTGGTCTACAGTGTATATGGTGCAAATACATAATATATGCCTGGCATCAGTTTGTGCATGATTTGCAAATCCTGCGGACATCGCATAGAAGTGTAAACGGTGTCAATATAAAAATCAAACGTTGCCTATTGATTCCAAACGGCCATCCATCGAGTCAGCCAGCCAGCAGCGAGGGAAAACTAGTTATCATATGAACAAAGAAAATCCTTTTATCAGTTCACTGGACAAATTGACAGTGTGACAATTCTCGACTCTATCCGAGCTCGCCGGAAGGGCCAGCGGCTTCCTCCAGCATCTGCCAACAGTGAGCCTTCTGAACGTTTGATGCTACTATAGATTCTTTGCAGGTTCTTTGCAGTGTATATCTTTCGTCTTGCTTTCTCTGCCTGTTCAAGTGTAGCGTTCCATCTTTGTTCGATGGATGATAGTACCTACTTGACTGGCGACGTACAAGTTGCAATATCAATTTACTGTACAGTATAGCATAGCAGCCTTTTGTACTACTACCTCCTACACTTATTCACTATTTTAACACGACGCATCATTACTACGCTTTACTATCGAAATGATATGCTTGCAGAATACCAACGTTGCAATTCAATTTACTATCTACTACTACTACTACTACGTTTTTATTCTTCTATCTCGTAGCTTCATTTCAACTTAAAATATGTATCGTAACTACTTAATGTTTACTAATAATAATAAAAAACTATCCGTATAAGAATTTGTATTAATCTATTCTAGTATACCAGGTGTATTTATGAGCACTTTGTGCCCATATCATATACAGAATACAGTCCACTTCTTCATTAGGGCTGCGCAAAATTATAAATAAATCTAAAAACGTGTATTTCCGATATAATTAGTGTATACAATGCTTCCTTTTAGACTACATCCAAAAAAGTTAATATTATTTCTGATCACTTTTAGAAAAGGATCTTTTACTTAATCTCAACTTAAAAGAACTGGAGCGTCAAGGCCTGTCTACAAAATGTATTTGGCGTCAAATACAAATGAATACTGACCTAGGAACACAATAAAGAATTGTGTCTCCCTCCCCTAAATGCAAGTCAGACATGCTGAGCCTGCTGACAGGATATTAGCAAATGGAAATGAATCACATATATAAACAAGAAGAAACAAAGTAGACGCTGGCTGCTACGTGAACGCAACGCAACGTAAACGCAACGGAACACGTAGTAATCTGGTACTGTACATGCACTTCGCGTGTTACAAACACAAGACATTTATTAATGTATTGTCCTTATTTCTCCCCACCGTACTCCCCTGCCACCAACTTATTATGAATAAATTGTTTTTACTGATGCACTACTGCTAGCTACATTGCTCGTTCTTGGGAATAAATAATTTCACAACTACTATTCTTATTTAAATATTTTATAAAGTTGGCGGTGTTTATTGTGCACGAAACGTTCGGCGAAATTTATATCTTTAACAGATACTATGAAAGGTGACATATATCTTGCTGCTTTACGTTTATGCACCTCTGCAAATGCTTTTATCAAATATGCAATTCGGCAAAATGAAAATTTACATGTATAAATGTAATTGCAGATTGATAAGTACATTTTCTCATATTTATATTTAGAATTCTGGAACTACGATTTTAATTTGTTTATGCGTATATATATAAAATAAGGAAGTATTGTAATTGGGAAAAAATTCGGATTCTTTATCAGAAAATGAAAAATGATTTGGTGCGTACTACAAAAAAAAAGCTGTCAATAATATTTCATGGTGTGACTTTAACTGGCTGGTAGGTAGGTAGGTAGCGTAGCCTTGCAGCTTTTTGTGGAGAAGTGAAGGAGAATAGAGCTTGGTGAAGTGGCACGTGAAGGACTACCACCTCCCTCCCACTCTAACTACTTAGGGCAGCAAACGCTTCTATCTTTTTATCAGCGTATACGTTGTTTTCGTTCCTTGTTCGTTGTTCCCCACCCGCTTTCGAAGCTGTTTCGGTATACGGTTCACTTGATCTGTGACCGGCCGCATCAAACATACAGTGGGGTCACCTTTGACCCCGGCGTGTGACGTGAGCACAGAACCTGTGTATGTGTGTGTGTGTGTGCGAGGGTGAATGTACAAATAGGATTGGTGATTGCTCCTCTTTTGCATAATAAAACTCAATGTCAAACAGAAATACGCACGGACTTTAGTAGATACTGTATAGAATTCTGTCACGTTCACTTTTATTCGAAAGCCGTTTTGATTTGTCACAGAAAAGAAAAAGGTTTTTTGCAAGAAGCTATAAACTATACAGTTTAAGAGCTATTTTCCATTGTGATGACGCTCCTCACTACGGTTACAAATCATACTATTTGAGTTCATGTCAAATGGTGATACAATTTTATCATTATCTGTATTGTATTGTATCCAAAATTTGTTTAAGACAATTGTTTATTCATTTTTAATTTCGGTTATTTAAGACTACATTTTTATTTAATTTCTTCAGTTTAAGCAGCAATTCTGCGGTAGTAAGACCAAGCGACCATCGTCGTTTGTTGCCATGGAAATGTGAATTAATTGAACACGAGTGCAACATCCTTTAATTTTGCTATTTGACATCCTATATCACGCTTGAAATTAATGTGTGGAATTGTACCAATACACCAATACTAATTATAAAAAATAAATAAAAGCTGTAATACAAATTCTTTTAACCGACAAACGTTGGTGTATTTGCGTGAAAAACACACCGGAATGTTTTGTGTTTAAATAAATTATGTTTAGAAAACACACTGTTTCTGTCAAACGATGTTTTTAATTGTAGGTATGCGCATGCTCGTTAATGTAACAATTTATTAACTTAATTGACAATTTTCTTACATTAAATAACTTCAGTCTTAATCACTTCTTTATACCGACAAAACTAGAAAAACTAAATAACAAATTAATTTAATTAATCGTATATTTAGTTTATAATTAACAATGCGCTTACTGGTGAAACATATTGAAAAGTAATATAGCATTTATCATTCAGAACATCTAATTATTCATGTTGAATGGCCTCAAATCATTTTAAAATAGCTGTTTACTTTCTATATAATGATGTATTGTAACCATGAAAAACGTCAAACTCCAGTTTTTAACAGAAATTACTGAATCTAATCTAACACTTTTCAGAATCACGTGAATGTGCTTTTTATTTGCCTTTGCGTGTGTTTGTTAACACACTTATTTGGAATCTGTGGCTGTTTACTTACATTAATAATAAAAAACCAAACAATATAAAAAAAGGCTAAATACATATATTTACAGACAAGTCTTCTAATAAACCATAAAGGGCAGATTTAGGGATAGGACCGTTGTCGGAGTACATTACCTTATCTGCATTTTAAAACACTAATAAGCTTTCCAAGGAGTCTAATTTTTTATTTCAATGACGTCTGTTAATGATGAAAGATTTACTCACATGCGAGAAACGTTCTAATTAAGTAAAATATGAGCAATGATAAATATTTAGCAAAACAATAATTAGATATCAAGTCGTAATTTTCCTGTTGTTGGTAAAAAGGGATAAAGCTAATGGTTTCTCTAAGCTGATTGCGATATCAATGGTTATAAATGATAAATGTGTGCTTCGAGTCAGTATAACAAACTTATAAAATTCTACGAAAGTTGGTTGTATCTATAAATTTAATATGATACAAATTATATGTAGCAAGGATAAGAATCGATGCTCTTCGCAGTGATTGATTTTGGGTATGGGTAGTTGTTGTATTATGGTCGTGTAGGTATCTGTGAGTGTATCTGTGATTTAGTGAATTTGTTTGTTTGTTTGGGGAAAGTTCGTTGGTTGCAGACAACGTGAGATTAGAGAACGAATATCATAATTCGCTGCACGCAACTGCGGCCTTTCCGACAGCTAGCCCCCGGCAATAATGGCGCTCCTAGATTATTATTAGGGGGATATTACTAAACGGTTGTTGTTAGAGGTGTATTATCATTTGCTTGCTTTGCTTTGCTTTCCTTTGCTTCGCTTGCTCGCTCGTTCCATCGTTCGTTCCCTCACTGCTTTTAGCCAACTCTGCACAAATGAGCTTTACTACACACACACACACACACACACACACTCATCATGACAGTTTGACATCCAACAACTTATCTTATACAATGACATTGCTTCGCTACAGACTATCTATTTTCACGATACTTTTGCAACAACTAAAGCATAAAGAAATAGATGTCTAATGCAGATAAAATATCCTTTTTTTACATTTGTGGTGCGGTTACAGAAGACATAAGTTATATAAATATGGATTAGAATGCGGGTAAAGCTAGGAATAATAAAGCAGCTAAATGTTACATAGAGATTAATGTATATAAACTTTCTTATACTATCTATATTATATATAATATTGCAATATTTTGTTTTAAATTCATACTTCCATTGCCATAAAAGAATGTAACTGAAAATTAAAAATGTTTATGATTAGTGATGTTTTAAATGGATGTTATTATAGAGAAAGTGCACTATTAAATATAATAGTATTTGTGAAGAAAATTCCTATGATATAATTCATGAAGTAAAAGCCAATGAAAAATAGCAACTGAAGTCATTAGGTTGCGGGGAAATAAAAGAACACGTGATGTGAGCATATGCTTGGAGGTCAGCAGCTCCCGCGCTAAAACAACGACTGCTTCTTTTTCCATGCAACTAAAAAAGGAATGACTCGAAAGTGAAATGCAGGATTTACTTACGCTTTTTTGTTTCTCTCTTTTTCTGAACCGTAAATGTACGTACGCATGTAGAAAATGAGTAAAAGCACTCGAAAAAGCCTCAGGGATTATTTGTGCTTTACGCAATTACATTACACAGAGCTTTCATATTTGTGAAATTCACTTTGTCTTTTCCTACTACGTACATATACGACGTATATATATATATATATATATATATATATATATATATATATATATATATATATATATATATATACATATATATATATATAAATATAAATAGACCAAGCAGTTATTTACGCATCTGGATAAAATGCAGTCAACATTTGAATTGTTGGAGCTGTGCAAAATGCGATTTATTAACCTTTTGATGTTTACCTAAAATGTATAAATTTGTTCATTTACATATATACATAGCAGGCATTATATTTTAGTCTCTTCCGTTCGTTCGGCATCATGTATTTGGTTAAAGATTAAATAAATGCAAATATACGTTTGTAATTTCAAGTCATATCTCACCCACTGATATCGGTGATACATATTAATATTTGTTTTATATTCGCACTCTTTTCCATTTTAGCTCCACTGCGCAATAGCAAATTAATATAACCAGTTAGGAAATGTCTTCATCTTGTGGCACGAGTAGAATATTTGTGTGGCAAGAAAAGCAAAATCCCGCAAAATAGACGAGTTACATAAAATCGTTCTTCCTTACGTGTTTCAATATATATTTTCTTAATTTTGATAAAATGAAAGTATATATATATATATAAAATCAAGTATAGGTAAGCTGATTTCCATATCAATATCTCAGAATAAGAATGAGTTAGAGAAAATGATTTTATAATATAAGTTGAACATATTAAAATTATTGGCAGCTTTCGATTAAAAATGTATCATTTAATGATAAATCTCCTTTGAAAATGGTTGTTTTATATTTACGTTTCCCTAGTTATACAAGTTACAATACATATTGATTTTGTTTCATAGCAATCGTAGTGTAAATTTAAAACAAAATAAAGTATTATTATAAAATCAAATAGTGAAAGTCGAGTTAAAACCATTCCAACTGAATTGTTTTATTTAATTAGATTTATTTGAATGGAAAATTTTACGTTGTGATTTATCAAATAATAGCTAAAAGTAAGCTTGATGCTATGGTGCTTGCATCCGTGTTTAATATAAGTATATTTGTAATTGATATAAATTTTTCTCATTGTAGATTTTCTTGGCCAAAATATAAGTAGGTTGTTCAACGTAATAAGTAAATATCGTTCAGTTTTTTTCGTAAATTGGTTTTATGATTATTATAAACACGCAAAATATACATTTAATCTTTTATGGAAGTACAGATACCCCAGCAACTTTACTAATTATATGGTCCCATATCCGTTGTAAATTACTCAAGAAAATCAAGTAAGCAAAATTTGTCTGAATTTCACACATCGTAGGAACAGCAACGGATCTCTTGTTCGCGTTGACGGACGTAAATTACAATTTATAATGGAAACGCAAATTTATCTTAAAGACAATTCATTTTCGTTTTATAATTTATTTGTGTTTAAAATTTCATGACGCAGAAAACAGCGGCTATGCTCAGTGCTTCACCTACGTACTATTACGTTTCATTCAAGAATATATTTCTGTTTTATTGCATTTTCATCGCTTACATTCTTGGAGCGAGTACGAATGTTCTTGTTCAAAGGAATTTTATATATGATTTTGCTATTGCGTTCTATATAAATAAATATTCTTGGTACGTAGTATCGAAGGATACGAATACAATAGAACTGGCCACCATTGACAAAAAAGATATGTATTGCCAAAAAATTTGTATGTCCCTGAAAAGAAACATCCAATTTTTGAAAAGGACAGCTCGTTGATGTCAAAGTGAAAAATAGTATAAAATTAATTTCTTAATAATTAATCTTTTCTTTTGTGAAATTATAAATAAATAAATATTTTGTAAAACGCGAGATAAAAATATGTTTCCTTTGAATAGGTTATACTTTTTCTTTCATTTTGCTAAAATATTTACATTTGACGTAATTACATTGAAATGGAAGTACACGATAATAAAAAGAAGTGCAATCCAAAGAAAACTTACAAGAGTATATATATATGCTGTAACTGCTTTTGATATGGTGGTGGAATAAAGAGAAAGAAAAAATTTCTTTGATGTATTAAGAAAGTAATACTAATATGTTCTTGATAACGCAAATGAAATTTTTTATGGGAGGATGATACACCGATGAATAGATAGCGTAATATTTTTCAAGACGTTGCTATAAATGAGAATATTACTTACCTACCTGATATTATACATTATACACATACCTTATGCAAAATAACAAAATAATATTACGAAATGGATTTTACAGTCATCGCCAAAGTTATGCAAATTTTCAAACGTGAGATTTGACAAAAATACACATCATTTTGTTAAAACCATATCTTTATATTCTTCTATAGAATACATATTACGAATATGAAATTTGTCAAAGTTTTTTTTTGCCATAATTGTTATATAATTGGTCTGATGAGCAAAACACAATTTGACACATCCGAAAATATCAGGCAATTATTTTAGTTCTAGCCTGAAGTTTAAGACAGATGTTGTTTTGGCAAAACAATTATTAGAACTCCTTATTTCACGTTCATGAAAGCTTATAAGATTACGAACTGAGCCAATAACTTTGCTTCAGTAAGACGGTTCATTATACAAGACATTTTTATACTAAGTACATTTTCTTAACTATATTGTTCAATACAAAATTACCCACTTTAATACAATGGAGTTATAAAATTATATCAAGATAAATATTTCATTGTACTTTGAAATAAATAAATGATTGGTAGTAAAAATAATGAGGAATCAATATAAAAATATATGTTTTGAGATTGTTACCGAAGATATCTTCAAATGAAAAACAGCATAAATACCGTTGCCTCTTATTATTATAAACTACTTCTTAAATAAACGAAATCTGGAATGATCTTCTCTTGACTATCTTATACTTTGTTGTATAATATATATAATATAAGTATGTTATTTAGCTTTATTGTGTTTAACAATCTTTCTGCCATTCCCATGAAATAATATCATTATGTCTGGTAACTTTGGCTATTTTTAAAGGTGATTCAGTACATGAGACATTTTCCAAATAAATGTTTCAAACAAAAGTTACTAGAGATTTAAACATTTGTAACTTTTATAAGATTCACTTTTTTGTAACTCATGTTGATTTTGAGATACGTAATAAATAACACGAGTAAGCAAGCACTTCCAGATGAAATATATTTTTCAAAAATTGGAGGTTTTCTATCGTAGGGTATACAAATATTACGTTTATTGTTAAAGTCTGTATAGTGTTCACACACATAGACGTCATTGAAAAAATAGTCAAAATTAATTCTGTGATCCTCATAATGGATATTTCGCTTAAACTTTCGACGTAGATTTTTTGAATTTCAATACTTTCTTTTATACATTACGTATAAAACAGTAAACAGATACACATATGAAGCTGACCGACTTCATTAACAATTACATCAATAAAATGATACAGAAACCAGTTTGATATTAACCCATACATATATGAATTTATAATATTTTTTCTTAATGAGGGTAATTCTATATTTAATAAAGCAACATTCCTAAACTCTTTTTTTGTTTTTACCAGATGTTTTATTGTATGATAAAAAGTCTTACAATACCTACTACCACATAAGGATGAGAATTTCGTTTCTTTTTATAACTCAATGTAACACAAGCAAAATTACGAGAGAGAAAAGATAATAAACCAATTTTATGAAACCGTACGTTTCCCTTTTATAGAAATACCATTGGTTTTATTGATTTATAAAAGTTTGCAATAAGTTCATTTCTTATGATTGAAAAATAAAAATTGTGTGCAACCTGTTCTTATTATTGTGCGTTACCATTACTAATACTTGAAGCAAGAACGGAATTATGTCCTTTTTCAGCGCTAGCTTGATCTGAATTTAAACAGCTGTTCAAGCCTTAATTCTTATAGAAAGTAAATTGATATCTACTAAACAATGTAAGGTATTAATATTACACAAAGTTGGTGGGGATGCCAAACGCTTTAGTGAATTTATAATTCATACAATGTTCAAAATATGATTGTTATCAAAACATAGGTCATAGTTTTATCGCATTGGTAATTCAAAACAATGAAACAACCAATCAGCGAGCATTATTTAATTGAAGTTCGATTAGCATCTACTCCCATTGTTATGTAGCACAATCTGTGTGTGGCTGGATAGGAAACTATTGGAATTTGTCAGGAAGCAGGAAAGATGTTAATCTTTAAACTATTGTCAAGTTTTCTCCCTTATAACAATGCTTATATTGTCAATGTCCCTTTTGAGCTCGTGAAACTGAAACAACTTCTGTTTAGTTTTGGTTCGCGACACAAAACGAAAAGTTCCTCAAACTTCCTACCTACTATTGTCTTTAAAATCTAAACAATGATATATTAATTAACTAAACTCTTGCAACTATTACGAACGTTTATAAATTAACGCTCGCTGTTCTCTTAAAAATATATATTTGCATAAAATACGGTAGGAAAATATTTAGCATCACTCATGGTCACATAAAACAGATCATTTAATGGCGGCTATAATAAAATTTTAATCGACTGTGAAGATTTATATTACTACTAGATAATAGACCATAAATTATTTTTCAACTATAAATTTTTACTGTGACTGCCATTATTATTGCGGCAGAAGAGAATTTTAATGGTCAATAGCATGAAATTTTAGAGAAATTATTATATTATAGAAATAAATTATCAAGCATTTATTCCTCTGTTAGTATGATCACACCTTATCCCATATTTCAGTATCTCTTTGGATTCAACTAATAAAATGGTGTAATTAATTGGTAAACTTTACTAATAAATAATTTTTAAACTACTGTTGTAACCCTATATTTTCTAATATGACAAATTGTGATACACATATATTTACTTTCTTATATGAATGTATACAAGGAAAATTCGGTGACCTTGGTATATGTGCCTCTACATATTTGTGACACAACCTCGGCAAAACCTTCCGTTCCTCAATCTGCAAACAGAGCGAAACTATTTGTAGCAATTATTGTCTAGTTGCCTAAACGACAATGTTTGTTTTGTATTATAGCATGAATATTTAAATCGAATTAAGTTTCAAATTTCATTATACATAACACGCAAGGATATTCTACATACAGGTCGTCGCGTAAGTCACTTCGCATGAAAATTAAACCTCGTTGTAAATACTATGCATATTTATAGCCTTTCAAAGATATCACTTGATGCACGTCATCATATTTTATGTTGAAACTACTTTCAAATGAATGTTTTAACTGAAAGTATTTGTTGTCAAAGACCTTATTATCGCAGGAATCAGCCTTAAATATTAGTATATTTCTCAAAAATTAACCATCTTTAAAACTTCAAATATTTCATAACCTTGGAATCCTTGTTTAACATATTTTGATTTTATGGATTTATATTAATTCTGATTTCGTAATGATATCAGCTTCAATCGCAAGTTTCACTATGCGCAGAAACGCGCTGCATACTTAGGGGCGGACTGCCTATTGGGAGCGGTGAATCTCCTAGTTTTTGGATCTATAAGCCGTTTATTCCGTAGTGGTTATAATGTGGGTCTGTCATTTTAAATTTACCTAAATTTAATATGGAGTCTGTCCGCCTCTGCATGCACTACTAATTATGTTACGTGTGACATGTGACTGAAACGTTATAATATTTATACTTAAGAGGCTTTACCGGTTTATATCTCGTTCTCTGTCGAGCAACCGTAAATATCTATTAATTTCTGTCATATTAAGCATTATATATATAATTCCGTAAAACGTGCCATTTAGAACCATAACATATCAACAATATGGTATATTTTTATACAACGAAATTTTATTTACTATTTTACAGTTACAATCATAAAATGTTTTTAAAAAAATGGGATACTGTAGATATTGTATAATGTTACACGGGTTGTTTCACGAAAAAAAAAACATAGTTACATTGTAACTTGATGACGTGAATTTTTTTTTTAATCTGCGTATATTTACTACTGAACGTATGAGTCCGGTAACCGCGTGTATAGTACTATATGATTAATTTCAAATGTTATACGAAAATGACGGGCAACATTTTCTTTTTGCAGACGTTTTTCAATTAGCCCCAAGTTTATAATTAACTTTCGGGCATGTTCATTAATTGTAGAGATGGTGTTACGTAACTAGCACGCAGCAATGTTCTCTGTTAGATACATAAATACAGTTGTAGATACAAAGAGAAACGCTGTTTACACTTATAGATATCGTATGTGTACCCAGCTATAAGATGGGATTGCAAAGCCCCTATAGATCAAGGCATTAATGAAAGGTGATGATGTTGCCAGTTTGCACCACCATACTGTGTACCTAACGCCAGCGCAACCCTCCGTCGCCGTCGTCGTCAGCTCAGTGCTCAGTTCAGAGTGGTGTTACATCGCCTAGTTACATCCTTGCTTGATGGCGTTTCATATGTATGTATGTATGTAGGTAGGCAAACTGTGTTGCGGTATTTCACCGCATACACAGAACAGCAATCCGACATATACTCGACGTGCCCTGTTCTATTTACAATACATTTTTGGCTGATTACATTTGGAATGCATCCAAAATACATTTACAAGACTTGTTCAATTTGATTATACATGTACACAAATGTCTCCATTTTAATGGAAATATGGCTGACTGCTATTGAAATTAAATGTCACATATACCTCTGAGTATACCTATTTCCACAGTTTATGATACTGTGACACACACACAACACACCGCTATTTTGAATATGTGTATAATTGTAACCAAGTTCAAGTCTAATGGTTTAAGTTTCACAATTTTACGTTTGACGATTTTAGCTCAATTGGATTATACCATTTTGCATCTACAATAATAATATTTCGTTGTGATAAAATATTCTATTATGTAGATATTGTATATATATGAAGCGAGATATAAACAGGTGTAGGCTCTTAAGTATCATTAAATACGAAATATCTACGTTCGTGGCAATATGATCACTGTCCTAAACTGTGAAATGAAATCATTAACACTAATAGGTTGGCCGTTAATTGGAATATGATTTGTATGAATCTAAAATAATATAACATTGTGTGTAAGTGGAACCCGTTAGTAAATCCATTTGTAGGTTATGCAGCCAACGAATGGCCCCATCAAGCTTGAACGTATGTCCTTATGCTAGGTGGTTATGATGGTGGTACATTATTATCCATCCACGAGACACACGTAACGAATTCTGTGTGGACGGGGTAAGAGATAGCCCAGAATAATCCTCAGGCATCCTAAATCAAATCACCGAGCAACTATGTAAAATCTACATTAATCTGACTGGCGTGAGGTGGTCTGGTCTGGTCTGGTCTGGTCAGGTCAGATCTGCTAGCCACCGTATAATGTTTCGGAGGACTAGTCCCGTACTCGCACTCGCACTGCCCGCTGAGGGAATGAGAGCACCGCTAATCTGCTCTGCCTCTGCTTCCACGGACGGTGCATCAGTGATAGGATTCTGTTTACAGTGGCACCCTCGCCATAAGTTATTCGCGCCGGGGTACAGTCCGTGCGTGATTGCGCACCGGGGGTACCGTCAGCAGCGTGCCCGGACTACCACTTTGGGATTTCTCTAAGCATTACCATCATCTCCTCAAAACTTTGGTCATTCTGTACTCTGTAGTTTCTAACTTGCAGAATAATTATCATCGATTCATTTGTTTAGCAATAAGAACATAGCTCATACGAGGTTCATAAGTTATACCAGCTTTTTTTTTATCTAAATAAAATTATTATTAAACTAGTTATCTGTGATAACTTATGTATATTATAGGATTACTTATCTAGCGGATACGGATATTTTGTGCAAAGTATTACCGTAAATAAAACATGTTTATAAACATTGTGTTAGAGCCGCAGTGAGTGCAGTGTTGAAAACGCAAATTATATTTAACGCATCGTCGCGTCATTATTCACTTATTTCAGAATAATTTTTGGACCTGTTACAATTTCCATACACGCTAAATAAATCTAGTTCTATATGACAGTTTAGTTCAGCTATATATATATCGTATATCGTGTAGTGTGCCCGTGATAGATTATAATGAAATATTTATTTTTTCGACAAATGTCAGATAAAAATTATTCCATTTCATAGTTTATACTATGACATGAAATGTGTCAAAATGGTTGGAAAAAATCTATTATTAAATCTATCCCGTGTTCATTTTATTCAACTTTCAGTATTTGTTTTATTATAATGGAATCATATAATGGTAAATCAAAATTGACATTTGACAAACTTGTAAAATGTTCGCTCGCATAGAAATTACTGACATGTATATATATATATATATATATACACAGAACTAACTTTTGTTTCTAATATAGATGGTACGGGGGAAAATTATACAATATTATATAGCAAATATATGAACAGTTAGTAGTTAGTATTTTATTGAACAATTGTGACATTTGTACTACAATTTTTGGCTGTTCCTAGTTTAATTTTCTAGCAACAATTTTGCAAAATTAAGAGCAGACGATTTGTCCATGAATGTTAACAAATATTGCCAATACAATTACCCGCAGAATAGATTTAGGAATTCATGCAAAAACATTGGGTTTATATTCTATATGGCCACGACCAATACATTGGGATTGTCTGTCGTATCAAAATTTATGAGACGTAATCTTTTTTGAATGTATACTACATAATTTGATCGTTTACTGATGTACAAAAATACGCAATTCGTTCGAATGGCGAAAAGAAGGAATCTCAGCACAACAAATCGATTTTAATTCAAATTTTTTGTCGAAATAAATGCATCATGTTGCAATTGAATAGGTAGTTTCATGGACAACGTCAATATCAATCGATGATATCGAAATATAAATCAGAAGCTTCATGTCAGGGAAAATTGTGTGAAAAAGTCGTCAGTGTTAAAATAAAAGAGTATGATTGAGCAAGGGGATGTGTCGTGTTTAAAGTATATTATCTAGTCCCCAGTGGAGTGTCTGGGCGGGACGGGATGGGACGGGACGGGACGGGACGGGGTGCGGCATTGTAAAAGAGATGAGAAGACAACAAAGTGAATACACTAATGTGAAAATCACGCATGCATCCTCCCCGCATGTCGCTTCTATTGTTCAGCGGCGCGTCTATCTCTCAACAGCGACGCTTATTCCTTATTTTCCGTCTTCTTCTCTATTCGGCGGCACGACGAACGATATACCTACTCTGTTGAAAGTCACAATTCCCAAAAGTTTTTATTCCATATTCACCATTACGTCAACCCCTTAGGACCATTACCTTGTTTTTTCACGTCTCTGTTCACGGCACTGCAGTGGAAATAATATAGTATGTTTGACTTCCGTTCCGTTATAAAATTGGGTGTTTCAAACATTTACTGGTGTTCCCCCGTCGCAACCATTCTCTGGCTATATTCACTTCTATTCACTCGCCCCTCCTCCACTCTTCCCACCCGTATCGTCATGAGCCCGCACGTTTTATTTTATCACGCGTTTTTATAGGCCGTCGCCATTATACACCTATACACAATGGCGAAATTGACAATTAACAATTATGGACTATGCCCTGAACATGGTTCATTATTTGCCATTATTATGAAGTGGTGCTTCAAGTTGAGTTTTCTCGTGTGTGTGTCTGTGTGTATAACGAGTAAATTGAATGTATATTAGCGAGCTAACCACATTTTTATTGTGATTTTGTTCGTTAATTGTATAGACATTACAACGGTCCACTTTTATGTCAAGTAGCTTTCGCTCGGTATTATTGAAATTTATTATGTTAATTTTTAACTTTGGTAGCAAACCATTTAATATGACTCAGTGTTGTACGTTCCTAATTTCGCTAAAACACACCTTCAATTCACTTATGATTTTTAGCTCTCCTTATGAAGAACAGAAGAGCTAAAGCATTCGGTCCTATGTCTGTAACCTGGTAACCTTTTTATCCTTCCTCAAGTTTTGAATTAAATTAATTTACATTTCTATACAGTCCAGACCTGCTTTTCAATAATTTATTATTCCGTGTGGTCAAAACTTTCCAATCACGTTTCAATAATTATAATCCATTTGGTATGGCGGAACAAATCCTCATTTAGTAAATACTGTTAGAAATTAATATATAACACCTAAAAGGCAAACCAACTTCTAAATTTTGTATATATGCTGGGGCAAAGTTTATAATTATATTACCTATATGAGCAAAAGTAGATGAGGAAAATGAAATATACCGCATTGAATCGTTTGGTAGCACGTCGATAGAAAGCGGGTAGTGAGCCATGAAATACCAAACTCACATACTTATACAGACACACACACACACACAGACAGTATAACTCCAAAATGATCTACTGAGTAAAAGGGACAGAGTTCAAATTACATAAGAGCGAAGGAATAACGTACATATTGCCAAATGGACAATACGTGAAAGGAACATAATGTCGAATGGGCAAATTACCGATAGAACATAATGTCGAAGGCAAAATTTGATATTTGGGAATTCCAAATTGCTCTGTCGATGTTTGGTTATTTTTACATTATAAGAAGCATCTAATGAATGAAAGGAACAGAGTCAAAATTCCATATGTGCGAAGAAACAATGTCGCAAGAACACATAGTCAGAAAAACAATAGACAAAATATTGAAACATTTGGGAGTCCAATATAATGTTCAGCGTGCTTTCGGAATTCGACGTACTGGATTAACTGTTTGGGAATTCGATTCGATAGCATGTTCAAATGGCAACACAGACCACAGAGTGGAACAAAAAAGAAAGAAGAGTAAAAACAGAAGCGCCTAATTTCCTTTAACAACTTGCGAAAAATTGCAATCAGCCGGTTAGGTTGTACAATTATAGCAGGTAATGATCACACATACAGCGACAGCCGCAACCGTCGATATAGCTGCTACATAGGCTACATAGAGTGCGTATGCCAACCAACCCCTTTTCAAAATGACGCGAACTACGACGACGACGACGCCGCCGCCGAGCGACGGTGTGCGCCGCCAGTGCGCGGACGCACCGTTTTGCCGGGATGCCCCGGCTCAATTCAGCTCAGTTCAGTTCGTGGCAGTCGTGCGGACGTCGTATATGAGCGTCGGCATACTACCCGCGACACACGGCACGCGTGCTGTCTGACGACATACAACTCTACTCGGTACGGAATATACCTACTACTACCTTAAATAAAAAGGAGCGCGAAAACTTATTGTGCTTACATCGCGGTACCATTTAAACTTTGTGATGAAAACGACATATTGAAATCTTAAATATATGTCATTGACTTAGTGTTGTCAGTGACTAATTTATATTATTGGGTTTGACAGTTCAATAAATTAATGTGTGGTTCATATTTAATAAGTGGAGTATATTTTACATTTTAACATAATAATATTTGTTTCTAACGAATTCGAAATAAAAACATGTTCTAATAATAAACTTGGGAAATAGGACAGTAATATTGGAATATTATAGTTTCAATTTTATTACATAGTTTAAAAGTAAAATTACTATTTAATGCAAAAGTTTGAAAACTATTTTCAATAGAAGAGAACAAATTTTTCACATTTAATGTGTACCAGTATAAATAGTAAATTATACTATTATGAATAGTAAATAATATATATCTTCTGCAGCATATTCGACAGTGTATTGAAGCGTACACTCTTCAATTTAACACTCAGAATAGTGAAATAAGATAAAATAGTTAATTGTACAATTGAAATGAAAAGGAATTCAATTTCTAGGACAGTTTACGAGTGAATCACGTAAAATTTGACATTTTAAATAATAAGTTATAATATTATAAATAGAAAAGATAAAGAATACATATTCTAGATATCGAAAGTGCGCAATAGTAATAATTTACAATTATAATGGCAAATTAGTGCTATTAGTAAATTTGACTATTAATAATAATTAAGAAAGTAATTTTTGAATTTTAAAATTAATTTGTTCTGCTATTCTTAATGGTGATTTTGCAACTAAATACGTACATGGAATACTGCGTTTTTTTGGCTAAGTAACGAAGTATTATCGTCAGAAGTGACAATTAGGTTATAAATAAAATAGTGAATGTAATTTGTGTAATAAAACATTATTTCTGTGATATCCTTTGGTTCCTTGTTAACATTATTAAGTGTGACTACTGATAGACCAAATAATATAGAAATTTAAAAAAGTTCGTGTTTGTGTGTATACATGTGTGACTACAAATAGGAATACCTACCGTGTTATCGTGCGCTAGGTATGCTAAAATAAAAATATATACACACTTGTTCACATGATTTGGAAATTGTTTCAATTTCATATAATGCACCCACTGTGCTATAGCATGTACAACGGTTTTCACCGTTTTACCTACACATGTATGTTGCATGAACACTAGCCTACTTGTAAAATTACTATATAGATTTATCAAAATATACTGATATGTTGTTTATTTTATTCTTGTTCACATTATTCCATTTCAGAAACTTCGGTATTCATATTTAATATGAAATTTTACGATTACGTAAACACTATCTTAAATATAGTTTATATGTAACGAGTCCATGATTATTCAATTATCGGTACATTTCTGCAAGAGACCGATTATTCTATATATGTTAAAAAACATCCGACAATTTGTTGGGATCCGAATAAAATACCAACAAAGCTATGTTCACACCGGTCATTGGCACAACGTGAGAGAGCTCACCCGGTCCTTGGATCAACACGCTTTTGCGAGAACTCGGTATAAGTTCAACATTGTGTTGTAGTGCAGAGTACTCCAAATACATTACGGCTAATAAAGAAACAAGGCTGTAATACAACGTGGAATAGATTAAGGCCCGGTATTACAGTCATGGTTTAAACTCCAGTTTTGGTTTGAGATTCGTAATTACTAATTGGTTCGCTGTGAATACACTTTTACATTTTTGCCGTTTTTTTAGTGTCTCCAAAATGACTGCACTCATAGAAAAATAGATTTGAACAATTTTTGTTGCACCATTTGGAAGAAAAACACATTTGAAATTCATAGACGTTTCCATAGCAATCACACATTACATTCACAGCTGTCAGAATCAGAAAGCAATTGATGATTTCCAAGATATATATATATCGTCATATTAGTTTCTATAGCTGACAAGTATTTCTCGTGAACATGTATCAAATTTTATAAGAAAGCTATAGCTAAAATATATATATTTTACGTAGTATGGATGTCGTCTTCATAACATCATCGTAGCTAAAGTTAAACAAAACAGAAACTAAGCCATTTGTAATATGATAACACATTTTACAAAGAGCTGGAGAGTCCTTCACTCGACTCTCATATACATATTTTCATTATAAATTGATATATTTAAAAAAATTATTTCTCTACTAATATATTTAAGACAATTCTTTATTTTGGTTTCAATTTCTGCAACATTTGCTGTAAAACAATATCAATATGTAACCAGGGAAACGTACATGTCAAATTGCAATTTTTTGCTAGAAATAAAAAAATATATATCTTTTATAGTATATCAATAGTGTTTGTCCAAATGGTGGATAAAGAAATTAGTAATACGAAACTGGACATGATTTTAATAACAAAATAATGTAAAGCATACTTTTTAGTTTGCCTATTACGCGTATTTTAAAAGAAAATAAAAAAATCATATTTTTAAATATTGCATTAGTTTTATAATCGTGAAATCGGGTATGTCTGCAAAAATCTTCGTGATTATAATACTTCCTTATTCACATTCGTCTAAGAAAATAACAAAGAAAACAATATGCTGAACAGAACGATGTCACAAGTAATATTATCTTTTGCATAATGTATAAAAACACAGAGAGAAATCGTTAGTAATGGCCGAACAAATAACTGTGATTCAAATCGACAATATAAGCTATGAAAAAAGCTTATAAAGAGTACCTATTGTCAGAATGAAATGTTGTGAGTGTATTGATTGCAGTAAATCAAAAGAGAAAAAAAAAAAAGAAAAAAAAACTGGTAATTCTCGTTGACACATATCGCGAGGGTATAAATTTGTACCTTGATACGAATGAGAGAGCGCCATTTGTGGCATTCATTATTTTGTTTGTGACGTGATACGTGATATGCATTTTCTCTCCCTTCATCACAAATCGCTCCTTTTTTAGCTAGTGCAACCACTGAATTTTAGCGATAATGAATGTAAATATGTATGTATGTATGTACGCCAGTATTACCGTTGACGAAGTATACATACATGTGTAATATATTACATTTTTGGTTGGGATTTTTTCAACGTTGTTGCTTTATATCAATGTACATTGATGTATTCAAATATTTATAAAACATTACAATATTAAAATTATCCAAAATGAGAACAATAATGTTATGAAAATAAATAAAATGTTTTAATTATTCCGAATGCTTGTTTGATGTGTGCAAACATCCATTTAAAATTTATCCGAATTTTTTAATTATTATGTTTTCAAAAACTCTAACCAAATTATTTTACGCTAACATTATTTTGTTTCGATTTTGTTTTCATTAACTCGTAAAACATTTTCACTGAATTAAACAAGTTTACAATACGAGTGTAGGTATATTATATAAAAGAATACATATCTGATAATATCTATGTTTCTTTTAAATTCTACAGGATTTACATCTGTACATTGTAGAAAAAATTAAAAAGGAACAGCACAGAAATACATGACAACAATTTCGCATTTTATATCATTTTGTTTGAATTGGAATTGCCTTCAACTTAAGCATATGGTGTACATTTTAAGAGAATACTAAAAATAATGATGACCAAAATGCTTTATATGGATGATGTTTCTTGAGCATGCAAATAAATAGATGAAAATGATTGAGTATTAGTTGAACTAAAGATTTGTCCTGAATGAAGAAGGATTATCAAAATGTGAACAATTTAAATACACGGAATAATGGAGAAT
The DNA here is from genome assembly GCA_933228885.1 of Leistus spinibarbis. Lineage (NCBI taxonomy): Eukaryota > Metazoa > Arthropoda > Insecta > Coleoptera > Carabidae > Leistus > Leistus spinibarbis. The sequence continues at coordinate 7,661,039 of OW121799.1, forward strand.
GCATTTGCTGTTTTTATCAATTTTCTGTTAGTAATATGTAAAACATGATTAAATGTTATAAAACAAAGCTATTCTTGGATCTTGTAGCATATCCGGTTGAATAGATCAGTAATTCATTATTATCTTAAAACACAATGTTGTTATACAACTTATGTATTTATTTAGTAAATACATGAAAATATTACGCTTGAATAAAATGTGGAAGATGTACCCTTAGTAGACTACGGGAGAAGGACCTGTGATGCATGCATAAGTTTACCGAATTTCAGTATTTTCCAAGAAGTGAAAATATTGTTTTTAGGTCGGTTTTACACAAAACCATGAACTCAATTGTAGGTACCCGTGTTTCGCTTGCCACATTGTTTAAAATAACAGTGTAGGTACACCTGTATTCCTGCATGTGAATTTATCTACCCCAGGGGAAATTCAGACACACTTTACTTATATGTCGAAAGGGATGAATATCGGCGATATTAAACATGAGAATATTATAAATTTCATCATAATTTTTTGCCGTAAAATGAACCCGACTGTAGCTACTTCGTTTTAGTACCAATTCCGGTAACCTTTTTGTTATCAACGTTGATCATGTACGCTTCTACATCGTTCTAGACAGAAGCGTGACAGAAGCGATGGTATTGGAGCTATTACCTGAACTTTGAAAAAGATTTTTTTGTTCAGCATTTTTATTTTAATGTAACCATAGAAATGGACACCATCTTTGACCAAAATACAACATAATTTTCAATAAAACATTAATATTCTTATCAGAAATATAATTGTACTACTAAATCATTGAATTCGAGCGGTTGACGATCCCTTTAAAGAAAAGCATTAGTGGTTAAACTAGGCATCAACATTGTACACAATCGAAAACACAAAACCAATGTAAACCTGCACATCGCAATTCGGCATGTGAAATGTCGAAATCTGCTGGTGACCATTTAACCTAAATACTTATATGGAGCAGTGAGTTGCCTCATGTGTCATGTGCCTACCACAAACTCAGGGATACAATCACGTTTGTTCAGTATTGGATACGCGTTACCGGACCACCGAACGAAAAAACGACAAAAGATAGAACGAAGAACGCGACGCAAGGGAAACACGGAGACACAAAAGTTGCCGAATTGGAAAGAGATGAAAAATGGACCAAGAGTTCTATATCTCACGGTTACTGTAGGACTACTACAATGATTGGAATAAAAATTTAACCTATTTTGACAGAGAAGACATTTCGCAGCGACTGATTCACCGCAAGAAACTTTCTTTTATAATGTGGGTCCTAGTTTTATTCAACGAAGACCGAGGTTGGATTCCAAATCACTTTGAATTTGTGGTATCACGTCGGGATGTGAAACAGAATCCTCATTGTTATTTTAAACACCGATGTGCCGTCACATAAGGCTGAAGAGCCATTTTAGGAAACTTTTGAAATGGGGACGGAAATACACGTTTTAACCATCTTAAAACCGAATCTGATTAATTTTAAAATTCCGTCTGTAGTGTGTATCTCTAAACGATCTAAACCTTTAAAGTGTATATCTTAAAAACAATACGAGTTACAGAATAAGTGTTTCTTATAAAAGTTAAAGATATTGAAATTTCTAGTCACTTTTATTATTAATTAGAAGCCTTTAATTTTCAATATACTATGGACAGTGTCAAATTTTAGAGCCCTTCTAAAGGGATAGGGTGGTAGATGCTTCAAGACGACATTGTTAGATTCAGCTATTACAGGGTACCCTCCCAAAATATGTTATATATCAAGTTGTCAGTAGTTATCTTACAACGTCTACCCAAATCTTTTGTTGGTTTGATTGGGCTGGTTGCTGGGTTACAGAAAGTATAAGTACCGTATATGTATGATTATTTTTTGTAGTAGGTACGTCAATTTGTTGGCATGTGTGTATTTGAAAGTGTGTACGTATGTGTTGGTGGCAATGTGTGTGTGTGTGTGTGTGTGTGTGTATGTGGCAAGAGAGGAAATGATTGTGGACGAACAATAGCAGAATTCAATGCAATTCAATCTAATCGCGGTGAGCGCGGGCACGGTTCGACGCATTGTTCGCGCTGCCCTGCCACTGACCAATACCACTTTGGCCGACTCTTCCGACTTCTACATCCACAGAACCACACGGTGCTCGTTGAATTTGGGTTTGTTGGTTCTGGCTCTGGTAAAGCTCTTGTTGTCCCCCTGTTTGCACCTCACCCCGCCACACATCCGTCCACATCTTTCACGGTGGGTCGTTAGTTCTTCGGTCGTTCGTCCGACCAGCCCAATCAACTGGTGCGCACTGTGTGTCGTTCGAAGCGAATTACTTGTGGACCAGTCAAAAATCAACCCTGTTCGGGTATACAGTGTCCTATACGATTATATTCGTTTTCTAATTGGAATACCTTGTTCGCTTTCTAGGAAAACAAATTCTTCCCGCATTCGCTGCGAATGGGAGGTTTCACCGCCTATTAACATTATATTGAATGATCATGTAGGAAATGGTTCGATTAAATTTTGCGGCTCTTAATCTGTGGGTAAATACGCCATAAGAAATAATGATTATTTGTTTAATGGTGTTTACTGTAGAGGATTCACACACAGACGTGTCACATTGAGATAATAGTCAAAATGAATTCAGGGAGCCTCAAAACAGATATACCATATCTTTTAACTTATTTTCCTGTGATTACCATGAGACTAGAACATGATTTCTATGCTATGATGCTACCCAATCGATAATGAACATAAACACTAAAAGATGATGGTAGAATATGTCAATTGTGGTAAACAATGGCTTGCTTCATAAATATATAAGTAATGTGTTGTAACGCAAGATGCCCCATTTTATGTATCATATATTATTGAAGGCAACCCATATCGAAAAACTATAAATGTTGGCAGATGAAAACGTTTTATAGTTATCTTTATTCTCATCAATAATGGAACGCTCAACATTTCGAAATTATAATTTTTTCGGTAGATCGATGAATTATTTAAAAGCTTAATGGTGTGACGGAAATTATTTCTTCATGGATTTGACGTCAAAGGATCTGTGGGTCAGCATTATTTTCAGGTATTCTGCTACCCCTTTAATTGCAGAAAATGTGTGATCATTACATATCTAATTCACCATGTGCCCAAATCATATTAGTCGATTTTTTAATAATATAGTTTTGCGTAATTAGTGTAAATCATATTAACCTGCAGTGAAAATGTGTTAGGCTTATATTAAAATTCTTAGCAAGCTTCAGTAGTTAGTGTATTTCCCTAAATATGTGTGTAATAAGCCAGGCCTTACTGTATAATTTAAACTTCAATGTACATACATGTGTTAATTTTGTTAAGACAAATATGTGAGTCGTTCTTGTTGTCACTGCGTTTTAATTATATGCGGTATTGTTGGTGTACGACACGACATGTTAAAACGTAGTGGGTGTGTGTGTGTGTGTGTGAGTCGTCTGGTGATGTGTTTCTAGAGCGAAAACAGTGTAATGTACCACCACCAGAATGTCAATAATGAGTACGTAAATTTGATGCAGGTCTAATGGCAAACAAGTTTGTTCAAAATGCACATACATGTCATTATAAAGTTAGAGGTGGTTTTGCTCTGTCTACCAAATGACACACAACGACCAACGTATTCCAAATTTCTAATACGAACAAATTACTATCCTTTAACAACTATTATTATTCGTAAAATGTATAATGCATACATGCATATTTCTATTCTCTTTCGCCTTAAGGGAACTCAATATAGAACTTTTAATAACTTCACGGTTATAGTGAAAAGTCAACATACAATGGTGAACAAAATACTTCTTGTGGACAGCACAAGACATTTTTGCATAAAATTTTAAGTTTTATAATTTTGCCAAATAATAATATCTTTTCCTACAGCCGTTATTCTAAGACTCTGTTTGTGGCAAAATACCCAGATAACATATTTAAATTCAATTTATAAATATTGGTTATGACGTAATTGTAATTTTTGAGAGTGGATCAAATATTAGAAATTTATTATTCATTGTCTGTGCTGTCTGATAAACTACAAAGCAATGCAGTAACAAAGTTTATATACATTTGAGATGTAGAGAAAAGTATTTATAACGTAATTTAAAGTTTCTTTATTCGCAGAAACGTGCACTAGAAATACAGTCAAATGTCGTTGAGCGTTTGTTTCCAGTCAGAAATGTGTTCAACTTCGTTTTCTTTCATTTGAGTTATGTTTTTATTATTTGTTGGACTTGTGATGTATTTGTTCGTACGTAAACATACAATTTTACGAGAGATATGTTTTCATACTGTTCATTACTTGTTTTCACAAAAATTCCACTTGTTTTCTTGGCGACAAAAATACCCTTTATTAAATTTCACTATTTCCTACTTACAAGTATATACACTTATTTACTGGATCATCTTTTAAATTTCACGGAAGAGAAAAATATATATATATCCTAACTAGTTACCACAGGTGTGTCATATCGCAACTAAAATGTTTCTAAAAGTGTAATATTAAAAATGTGGTATGTTATGATTATTCGATAGGGCAAATTTCAAAAGCTAGTACTCGATAGTGGATTTTACTGGTTGGTACTCCTGTAAAATCCACGGCAAATATTTCCGATAAACGTACTTGTTCATCGATTTATTTTGCTTGTTGTTGGATTTAACGGACCTAAAAAAAGGAGATATTACAATAGAATGCTTTGTTGATTAGGTATATGCGTTGTATGGCTTACCCGACGTTTTTGTTGTCGATATATTAAAATAATATGTGCATTTATGAATGTGTGAATGTGTATGTGTGTGTGGTCGTATACAGTCTATTGAAAAATAATTGAGACAAAAAACAGTCTAACTCCGAATGTGCCGTCAACAAATTTCGAGATACTGAATATTCGAATTCAAGATAAAATCTGTATATATTAATAATTTACAGAATACACTATTCTCACGTAAATATTTGGCATAAACTCAAAAACGACTAAAAGAACGTTGTATTTATAAGTTATGGTTACTACATTATATTTTAACAAATTAAATTATGATAGTGCATCCAAAAATCGGAAATTAAATATAATATCTGGAATAATCAGAGCCATGACAGTTTCTGATAAACATTTACATTATTATTAAAACCTAGTTATGTATGTATATCAGAATATTTCATATTTATGTAAACAGGTAATCATCTAAATGCATATTACAATTTTAATAAATAAAATAAGGCAGAGACAAACTGTAGCGTGTATGTCACATACAAGTCACACAGTGACATAAATACGAGGTTGAGCGTCAGTGTTTTTTTATGTGTGATCTATTTGATATGTACATCGCGCGGTGGGTTTCTTCGCCATGAACTGAACTGTTTTATTATGTAGTCAATATGGTCCTTCCTGTGCGCGTTCCCATGTCAAGTAGGCCATGCCACTTCGTAGCCAGCGCCTTTCTGGATCTTTTGCGTCGCTCTCGCTATGTGACGCCCCTATTTATATTACGGCGCTATTAGGTGTTAAATTTGATGTTGCCTGCATGCATGCATATATATATATATCTTCATGCTATTTCCCTTGTGCGTTTTCACTTTGTATACCCTCTATCATTTTGGTGGGGTAGTACGCGTTTCTTTTTAGTATTTTTCACTTTTACGCACTCACTTATCTTAACGTTCTTGGACTTGATAAAAAATAAGAAACGGGTTCTTATTCGCTTTATAAATTTGAATTGAAAGTAGAAAGTGAATTTTCTTTACGATGCAGTGTCTATATATACTTTGACTACATCGAGCAAAAATATGTATTTTATTTAAATACAATATAGAATATGTTTTAATATTAATATTACTGATTTCATTGGTCTACTTTGCACAAAAGTGCCAGATGCGAAGCAATAATAATAATAATAAAATATATATATATATATATATATATATATATATATATATATATATATATATATATGTATATAGGACTTTCGAATAAGGGCTTTAACGAAAACCTATTTCCTCTAATGTGTCTGTTATATTGTGGTAAATATAAATAAAACTTGGACACTGAAAACTATTTGTTCTGATTATTATATTTTATATCTCAACAAAATTTTGTGATACAAAGGAACATATATAGAGAGTCTCGCTTTTCCCGTGATTGTGGTGGCAGACGAAAATGACGCTTCAAATAGTTCTTTATACACACAAGAACCAATGGAAAGTTCGCTGAATTAGTATTAAAGTTATCCCATAACATAAAATGAAATAAATTTTTAATTATCAAAGTTCCTATAAAATGTATGGCCCAATTCCAGCAAGAACTAACATGCATAATATGGATTCTACGAGCATAATATTACATATAACACAATATGCAGCATAGGCGAACAATTGTTCGGAACAAATGACTGGAGCAGTTTCGTTCGTAACCGCAGATTATTTTAATATCTCGTTACATATTTTAATTCCTCCGCGAGAGGGGAGCGCTGGCAGGGCAGCATATGCTTGTACTGGTTGCCGGCTTACTGTCACTTTTACAATTAAATTACTCGGTGGAGTTTGCTCTGTTAGTGGTTCGGGTACTATCCTATAAATAAGTAATTCTGCGACATATTTTAATACTACATAGTACATATTTCATTTATTATTTAAGCAGAAAAATGACACTTGCCGGTAAATCACCCCAACGTAGTTCTAATCAAAATTTAGTGTCTTTAGAACCCGAATCTTAAAATCGTCGGTAACTGGCGATATCATATTATTTTTATGAAAGCTATGAGTAACTATTGCAAATATTTACATGCTTCGCTTAAAGAGATGCGAGATATTGAAAGATAGTGACGATCAAATGAAATGGTAAGATCATATTGCGGGAAGTCGAACGCAATATTGGAATATGAAATGAAAATTCATAGGAGTTAGTAAAAAATGTTACAACTCGTTATAAAATAGGAGCAATTTCTCGCTTTGAAATTGTGTGGTTATATGGAAAAATGAAAAATAGATAGTAAGCGGAGAAATGAAAAATTGATTTTGTCAATGAGAATTTAATACTTTCTAGAAATATACCATTTCATAATGGAAGTCATACAAAAATTAAAAATCTGCAATCATCAAAATCGAACCATTAATTTAAAAATTCATGTACTTTGGATATCAAAGATATCTTGATCTAGTATTCTAAATAACTTTTTTAATTATATGGATCGGTCATATCGCTTGATCATATGTCTTCAATCCCCGCAGTGAATTGAACAACTCAAAGGAATCGGAAATTGTAACCGAAGTAAAAAGAAAATGAAGCAAATCGAAATGAGAAAAAAATATATATACGAGAAAGAGAAACGCACGAATTGCAGTCGGCGTACGACCGTCCGTCGTTGGGGACAAGAGTGTCGGGGTAAGGGTACTGTAGGGGGTACAAAAAGCGATCGATGGCAAATAATCTGGCACAAAACTCTGAAATGTTACCCACTAGTAAAAGTTCGCACCTCGCCTTGTGAACGGGGCAAACCTGGAAATTACCCCTACCACATTTCACTTCCTTATTCCTCACACTCACACCTTCCTACGCCCTTCCCCTTACCAGCCCTCTGCCACTTTCTTGGCGGAACACTCTTTTTTTCCACGGCCCGCCTATATCTTTTATCGATTCGCTTATTTCGTTTTTGTAAATGTTTTCCCGTTCTAAAACCACAAAACGTGTTACTAAATTCCACACGCAAATCCTTGCAGCAAGGTCGTAAACATGGCACGCCACTTGCCACCGAAACGTGTATATTGTTGTATGGGGACCAATTATTTTTGTTGCTATAGTTAACAAAAGAGCATTTGATGAAATATTGGATACCTTGTTGAAGCATGTCATAGGTATGATATACATAACAATTTCTTTTGTTTCTACTTTCTTGGGGCGAAGTCTAAATGCATGTATACGATACTCGAGATTTTAACGGAAGTACTCGATTTGAGCTTCCCTGAATTTAATATTACTATTTTTGGAATGACATCTGTGTGCGTGTATGCGTGTGTGTTTGATTACTCGTACAAGTACAAGTAAGTCCAGTGTAGAACACTTCAGATTTTCCTGATAACTTATAGCGAGCTAATACTGCCATGATCACATTTACTAAATAGAGATATATTATATTATCGAGAAAGTTATTTAATTAAATTTCTAAGTATCGCTGAAGTTGAAGCCATGTTAATTTATAATTGTAAGCACAATAAAATGTAGATGTACTTTAAAGTAAGCCTGATCGATATTTTTCTTATCTACAAATCTTTTTATTTCAGAAAGGTTAAACTGTATCTGCGATTTTTTCTCCATAAGGAATCCCATTCCATTTGGCTGAAAAGTGTATAATTTAGTTGGAAGACGGCATATTCCTGAAAGAAGTTTTAAGTAATTGAATTGCAGACATTTTTATGCGAATTAAAGTGAGTGCCCCGCTTGGTTGGTTCGTCGTCGCCGCCGCCTTGCCAATACGGACACCGAAATATATTACTTGCATATGCACTGCGATACTAATGTACACTAGCGACATCTCGTAAACCTGAATAATATTAGCCATTTTATTATGCTTCTTTTGCAGGTGACGGCCATTATACCCTGGCATGACGTGCTAAAACCAACCCTGGATCTCTATATCGTAAGTGTACACCCAGCCTAGCCTAACATTTTTGCATGCCTTATTCATTTATGTAAACTGATAATTTAATCTCGGAACTATAAAGAGCCGTGCTCTGCAATTTTTAGTCGAGTGCATTTTTGAGATTATAGCGAATAAATCTTATTAGATCACGATATAGAGTGCCAACCAGTGCTGCGAAACATGCTCAACAAAATGTTCACTGTTCTTTAGAAACAAACGTACCAGTAAATTGGTTCTACTTAAATACTAAACATTTTTAGTTTTTCGATTAATTTTCTTCATTTCTACCACTTTTTCACCCTTCGTCGTACATTTTGTTAAATTAAAAAATGTATACAGTTGCTCATCAGATTCACCTGGCAATACTGGGTGTGGGATTCCATAACTTCATCCGTTTTGATTTTAGTTCGTTATATAGCAGTTACCATGGTTACGATTTTGTTTACCAATATTAATTGAATGATACTACAAACATTCATATCCAAACCAACAGTTTTTTGTTAGTTATTACATCCCCGTACATAAATAACCTCACCAATAAAAGTTAAACAAATTGGCAATTCGAAAACAGTCTGACGATTACAATGTAGTATGCATTCGGCATTTCAAATTATTTTTCCAATACACAGTACAAAGTATACTTTTTATACCCATAAAACACATATTTTTCTTTAATTGTATACCTTGAAACCCTCTAGCAATACATCGAGATTTGAATAAATATTTTCCTTATATAACGACAGGAAAACCAGGGTACTAATTTAATATAAATAAATATTTGTTTATTTAACATATGACCCATTAAAGGAAATATTCCCTCTTCAGAATATTGTTTGTCAATATTGGCAGTTGATATGGTGTAGTGCAAATCCTGGTTTCCATGTTATTTTTGGCCTGTAAATTATGACCAGAGAATCTAAATCCAGGAACTTTTGTGGTGTGTTGTGTTCCTAGACTAGTGAAAACTTCTCTGCCCCAATCGGGATGCGAGCTAGTTAAAAAATATGCTATTTAAGAAACTACACCTGTTTATATCTCGTTCTCTGTCTAGCAACGGTAACTATCTACTAATTTCTGAAATATTAAGCTTTATATAATTATTTAGTAAAATGTGCCTTCCAGACCATACAATGTCTTAAAAATGGAATATGTTGCAGACACAATAATAAAATATTATTTTAAATAACAGAAATATTGAGAATACAAGACTTGTAAAACAGTTTGAGTACTGCAATAGTTCGTGAGCAACTAACGTAATATTTCCACCTGCATTTTCTTTTTCTTTGTTTTAGTTTCTCTTTTCACACATATACAACACCGTGTTCTGTCGCGGGTGTAGCTACTTATCGGTGAATGAACATTTTGCGTTTAATGATTGAGTGAACATACGTACGAACGAACGAAAGATGCCGATAAAGAAAAAGAAGAACCCATCACAGATTGTTTCTGTCGTCCTGCGAGGCGAGTCTTGGCGTACGTCGTATCGTTGTGATTTCCGGCGTCCATCCGTTTTGTCCGCGTTCACTCTAGCTCTGGAGATGTTGTTGCTCTATATTGCGACGTTCTACAATACGTTGGCGATTTTCTAAAGCTCAGCTCTCACCCTGTTCTATTTGCAGTAAATGTCTCTGCTGTGTTACGTTTTCTTTTTCTTACACTTCAGTATCGTGGATATATCTCGGATGGTCACCGTTTGTGTTACGAATTTTCACACTATTCAAAGTGTTGATTTATTTCCACAGTTTTTGTCTTCAAAAAAGGATAACTTTGTTTTTGAAAGGTTAATATAATGTTGAAGAAGATATCAATTGTGCAAAAGCATTTATAATGTGCGACAACTTTGTATCTGCATTTAGACTAATTTTATTAATTTCTCTACACAGATGTGTAACATGCATTGATCATCCTTGAATCTAAATTATTTCTTTGTGTTGGTGTGTGTGTGTGTACGCTCTACACTGTTATTTTTCTTTACGGCAATATAGCATGAATTTAAATCGAAATTATACTTGCAAATGTATGTCACTGTAATCACAACATGAATTTATATCAAAAAATATATACAAATATTTGATAAATTTTCTATATATGCACCAAGAAGTCCAGTGTAGGGCACTGTAGATATTAATTATATCGTTCACCTGCAAGATAATTATCCAAATACATGAAAGAAAATAATAATTAAGGTCCTTTTACACTAGTCTGCTGAATCACATTCATTATAACGCTATTTTGTTAGAAAATGTGACAAGAATTTTTTAATAAAGATAATTATAATGTAAAAGAAAAATCTCTTAACGTAGAAAGTTCACGGTTCATTTTTTTTTTGTGCAGACACCCCAAAGCACGTTCGGTAATGAAGACCAACTAATTATTTTTTCATTTAGACTATAGAATTTTTTGTCGACCCTCTTTTAAGAGGAGTTCGTAACTTTCAGTCCCAATTAGGCATGCCACAGACTCCAGAATATATATATATATATATTTTTGTTTTAATACTCCAATATGTTTTAAAGAATTTTTAAAACAAACAGATGTAAGGAATAATATTATAACAGGAAAACAAATGAAAAAAGTAGAGATTGGATAGAATAATATTTGGTTTGGAATCAATAAGAAGGTGGGATCGTATATATTATTTACCAGTTATGTTCGATAAAAGCTTTTAAAAATACGTTAATTATTAATAAGGTACAAAAAAAGGCACTGACAATATTTCAACAGTAACAAACTAAAATATGAATTTTGAGTGAGAATGAGTCCTAATCTAGGAATTAAATTTCACATTTAACAAAATAATCGTTGTGTCGAACTAACAAATTTTTATATTCTTCTTCAAAGGTAATAATACAAACTGTAGAACAAAACATTATAGAAAAATTATATATAATATTTCTTTTTAGCAATTCTTACATTTTTGAAAAAACTTCTCAAACAAAAGTTGTTAGAGATTTAAGTACTTATATATGAAACATATTTTCTCTGAAACGAGTAAATAAGCACTTCCGATTGAATTGAGCCAGCATTAAAATATAATTTTACTATGTCGCAGACCGGGTCGGAACAATCGATGCCATATAGTGATCGATCTAAGTTTCATGTATATAAAATGGGAATACTCGATTTCCCCTCTGAATATTTGAAAAATGGTTAAAATATGTTCATTCCGCTCCTAATTATTATATTTTTGCAGAATCTTCTTTATACACACCGAACGTTCAGAAGCATCTAGGAAAATTGAAAATCAAGCCGTGAAAAAGTTTGCCGAAGAAACTTTTCATCACTTAAATTTGATCACCATTCATACAATGAAAAGTTTCGGCACGCTGAGAATACTTTGAAAACAATTTATAAATACTTTCCGAAATAGAATTATTTTAAATTATAGCAAATTCAGTGTCCGTGTTGCTTTCAAAACAGATGTTTGTTTGCATTTAATCCAGTTCAAGATGGAGGCACTAAATAAGAAAATTATTAAAACAGGGCATAAATAATAAACAACACTTGAGTTGTTTTAATACATTTTATACATATTTCGATTGTATTATTCCGTCATCAGAAAAGCTTCTACGACGATTTCATTAAAATGCTATAATCACAAATGATGAGCAAAGAAATTAATAACTTATATCAATAAAATAATCACAACTGTCGTACTATGTCTTGAGTTATAATAAAATACCAAGCATATCCTCTGCTGGTAATATGCGTTCCTCCTCGTGAGAACGAAACATTTATCTCAATGAGAGTCAATTATACACCGTATGCAAATATGATTAAAGCGTGTGAATGCAGTTTATTAATAGCGAATATTGAATATTAGATCATAATATGCAGTTATTACATTTTGCTTAACAAGCTAACTTGGAGATTGTTCACTTTGAATCTACATTCTTCAACAGATTCCCATGTATGGGTAGAAATTTCACGCGTTCTGAATCAGTGCAACTTGCCACTTAAAATCTAGGTAACGTTACGAAAAAAAAAAAGTGAATGTAAATGTAAATTATTTAAGTAAATCTTACAATGTAATTAATCTCGATAAATACTCAAGGGTCCTAATACTAAATTAAAGTGATGCATAATTGCGAGAGACGTTTTAAAAATTCTGAATTTTATTGATATTTAGGGGTATCAGTTTGTATCTCCATCAAAGCCAATTTCACGCTATTCAAAAGAATGCTACAGACACACGTCTGAATGCGTATCGGAATTTTGAATTAGAATAGATACCCAAGTAAGTGCCTACAACAAATTTAAATTTCTGGGAAATTGAATTATTTACATCTTCTTACACTGAATACACTATAGTCAGTCACCTTTTTAAAAATTAACTGTGGGTAATTGCAGTTAATATAGCATATAATACAGATTATATTTAGGGAAATTAAAAATGTTAAGAGTTAATGATACGGAAAGACATACCTAATAATGATCTTCCTACTGTAGCAAGCCACCATAATTTGTTATTAAGTAGAGGAGAAAACATTTTCATTAAATCAAAGTAGAGAGATTGATGTTTTCGGCAGACACACACAAGCATTATTTATTATTTATGAGAAAAATATACACGCGAGTTCGTAAAATCAAGATAATGAAGTATCATTTTCCCCAATTGGCAGAGGCACACACACACACAGACACACACACAAGCGCACGAATACATTGTGGATGTAAGATATTGTGCGAACGTGTTCGTTGTTTGTTGAGAAAGCAGAAACCCGCATGAGACCCGTAATGAACTCTTCTCAGACGTATTTAATGTTCTCGAATTACAGGCTTGGCTACGAACTTTAAGGGACTAACGCTAAACGCGAATTATAACTGCATTATACATCGATTTTTGTTTCTTCGATGGCTTCCTGTCTACACCTACCTCTCATCATCTGTCTGATGCGTTACTATTACTATAAATTATATTGAACAAGTCACACGATATATTAAAACTATAATTGCATTGATGCAATAATGCTTTTTCAAATATCTGTTGTAGCCAACACAAATATTATTATGCCAAGCACAGATGCAGGCAAATTTCTACCAAAATTCTCTTTTCACAGGATGTTATATATTTTTTAATTTGCATAGAAAACATTTTTTAACTACTGATGGTTTAATGAACAAACCCTTTTTATAATCACTGAAATTTTGGAAGCAAAACCTTAAGAGCAAATTCAAATTTTCACTATTAAGACGTTTATAGTTATGCTGATATTCTGTTTCTAATAAAATTTCACTATGAAGACATTTAGACCGAATATTATCCAAAAGGTAAAATAAAAAAAACAAAGTTCATTTTAGGTGGAAGTAATCAAGTATAAACCAAAATATGCAAAACAAGCATACTTGAACAAAATACGTAGAAATGTTACAAATCAGTGGCACACATGAACCAGTAGCGCCATTTACAGAATTATATTAGGAATTCCTTTGTGTGGGCTGCACGCAGTCGGCAAGGAAGTTAACCTAACGAACCGCTTGTACTTATTGTTTTGATGTGACGTCATAGAACAACATTAATTTCCTATAGACGTCTGCTAGGAGGCATGTCGCGACGTGCATTCGTATTGCGTGTCTGCCACTCACACATTGGGGTACACTACGACTACGTCACACCATATAACCACCCTATATTATTCTGCAGTATGAATATAGCGAATTCTGATGGAATTAACCTCAATTACGACACCGATCTGCATCTGTGCATTAAATATCATTGTAAACATAAAATCCCTATAGGATATCAAATGTCATATTATATTTCGATGATCGTTTTACGCAAAATGTGACAAAAGAATAAGACAAACTGACAGAATTCTAGAGTAAAGAACAGGGGATTGATTTCAATTTATTTCTAAATATTATTTTACTAAACTGTGACAATGTATGCAACATGGATATACAAAATTTAAAATTTTCAATATTTAGTCTTACATAGGATTTCAAAAGGGCTCTGATCAACCCTTATGTTGGAAATAAATTAGGTATCAAAGCAATAGGAACAGACATCCAACGTATGGAATCGGTTTGTCTGCGTGTATATTGCCAAACTTAATCTAAATGAGGATGATTGCCTGCGATTTGGGTGAAAATGAAATGTGCAGATTAACTATTTACGCGTAATTATCGATTTAAATACCGGAAATTAACGTTTTTGTATTTGTCTGACCGGAAATGTTAAGTATGTTCGCATGTTCCAAATCTTTCGCGAGTACAATTTGATTTAATTAGGGCACACCTTTAAATAAATGTAATTGTTACAAATTGAGAGATTGTTATCGAAAATTGGCTAAACGCAGTATTCTGTACTTGCTGTTCTCTAAAGTCCACAACATGCAATGTCAGTGTTGTGACAGGCGAATTTCTATAATTAAATATTCTCTTTGAGGAGCCACTATGACTATCGTTAGTGGTGCGTTTAGGCTATGGGGCATTAAGGAGTACATTATTTTGCAAAGAAAAGTTTTTCTTGAAGTTTGATGTTTTGATTTTTGGAAATTGGTCTGTATTGAATCGACTTTCAAGTTTAGACTTTGTATGTAATTTGTAACTAGAAGCAAATTATTGTAGCTAACAAAGACAGAGTAAAGTGTGAGAAATAACAACTATTTTCGCTGTTCGTTTTTAGCTCGTAAAATGCATGAAACATGGTGAAAATTTAAATACAAGTAGATTTATACATAGAAATTTGATTTAAACAGCATAAAAAATACATAGTATACAGGTATATACGTTCAAATTCATTATTACTCCAACGAGATACGGAAAAAGGCTAACCCCTTGGAGTCGAAAATTCCCAACACAATTTTCACAAAATTACATTCTACATTCGGTTTGCGTAATTCCTTTTTTTGTATGTGCAAACCATGTTTATAAATATAACTGATTGGTTATGTCGGGAGTTTTAGTTATAGTTATCACCAATAAATCTGCAACGAATTTAACGTTGAGTATACGAGATATGCTCAAATATTTTAAAATACAACTGTTATGACTTTTGACTATGGTAAATACACTAATAGAAATATAATAACAACGAAACACCATGGTTTATATTCCATTTTAATTATCTAATTTGAAACATGTATGAGAGATATTTTAAAATTACTTTTAACTTCCGTTATATTGCAGAATATTTGCGATTTTTTTCTAAATGGTACATTTTCTTAAATAACTTTTCAAACAAAATTTGCTAGAATTAATAATATCAATATTATATGATAAATATACATTTCTTTTAATTAATGTATTATAAAAATAAACAGTAGATGGAAATGAAAAATTAGTGAACATAGGGTCAATATTTTTCGCCACCAGTAAGCGTTCGTTAGTTAAAATTTCCAATTAGTAATATTCACAAATTCCAACTGGTAATAAAAAACATAAACATGAAATGTTCCAAATATTTCCCATCGAACAAAATTTACACCCCACAATATGCGGAACAAAAAAAAAATAAAAAAAATAATATTTTATTTAAATCAATATTAAATCCGCTGTAATCACAACGAAAATCGCATGTAAATTTCATAACACGTCGTAAAAATATATGCAAATTATTAATTTTTTTATAAATCCCGGCGTGCTATTAAAACAAAAAAGTGCACAAAATAAAAATTTAAAATTCATGAGACGTTAAGGCGGCTTGTCATTTTTGAAAATGAATTTTTATATGTTGGCAGTATGAGAGCATGTGTGCATGCATGCATGTCAAAGGTTAGCACGGTTCACATTTATTTCCATCATAATATCGGTTAGTTGTTGCATGACTCTGCCAAACAACACGAGAGGCGCTGCTTGCGTTTATTATACTGTAAACGTCTTTAGGAAAATCGTGACCGTTTTCAACATGGAACAGATTATTGCGGATAATAGTTACTAAACTTGTCACTATACTGTGATCCGTGATATATCTTCTCAATTGCATATTATTACTTGTTTATCTTAACTAGACGGTCGGTCAACACTTTAATCTGATGTCTTTCTCTTTCAATCCGATCGACGGCAGTATTGCGTTTAATGCCATTGCAACAACTTACAAACAAGATAACACAGCGTGACCAAACTTTCAAGACACTTCTCAAATATGCTAATTTAATCTGATCTGCTAAACCCTACAATATTGAGATCAATCGCTATCTTTTTAATTTTAAACTTAAATTAATTTGAAATTTTTGAGTATAATATTATATTTACGATGAAGTTCCTCAACGAAATGCAAACCTTGAACTACCCAGAAGAGAGTTGTGTACGAGCCACTCCAGATAACTATTTAAAAAAGAATCGTGTAGATAGGGGTTAAGAAGAAACAAAGAAACATACAGAAGGCTATATAGATTAGCGAGAAACCATTAATTTAATTCGCACTTGGATATATTTTACAAGTATGGGTATATCTTGAAATGCAGTCAATGTAGTTCAAGGATTTAAATGATGTTTGCAATCTAGTAGGTATAGTGCATATAATATGTGTGTCTATGTATGAGTGTATAACGTCTTTACATATGGTAATAGATTCCATTCCTGTTAACTCTTTCCGTTCATATATCTTTCACGTATACACTAAGACGGTAACAAGGATATTTCTATACGCCAAGGAATATTTTACGTGATTCAACCAGGTGAAATTTACGACATGTTTATTCCAGATACACTTGTATGTATGTATGCATGTACATAGTTTTCATGATTTTATATTCTTAAAACACTTGGGACACTCATCCGGTGCACGTTTCACTCGTATTTTTCCTTTGTCTACCAAGTGCTCCGTTATTCTTTCTGCGGAATGCCACCAGAATCTTATTTAAACTTATTGCTATAAATCTTTGTCTGTACTGTACCATCACTACACATATTGCGAGATTCCTTGATAATCTAATCGAAACAAATTAAATTAAAATCGTAGCATTCATTGCAATATAAATCAAAACATATTCCTTCCTATTCTAATAAATCTAGAATATGTCAAAAAACAACCTTGTTAATAAACATTTAAAAATAACAGCTTAAGGTCAATTGTAAAGATTGCACTGCCATTAATGTTTGAAGTAGAAAATAGCCTAACTTGTATAGTGTCAAAGGCCATGTCAAAAAAAAAAGGCGTAAAATGTTGTTTAGTGATACAGGCAGCGTAGTGCATGTTCATGGTGTTGGTGATTTTTCATCGGTTATTGAAAGCGGTAGGAGGGATACTGATGCCTTTTTAAAAACGAAATTCCTTTGTTCGCGAGCAGCAGCACCAGGACATGATAGTGGGCACATGGTTTGGTTATAGTGGTAGTAAACGCACGTATTCCAGCACGTCACATCGTGTCTCACGTTTGGCCGTCCGGCCCGTCCGCCCGTGTGTGGCGTCGAGGTCGTGCGTTTTCCTAGATTGCATAACCTCGCCTCGATGTCAAACGATGCGGGCTGATCCACCACACACACCAGCGACATAAAAATCACTGGATATTCACTATGCATTCAATATTATTGAGCCTATATTAAGTTTAAAATACTAATAATAGTAAAATTAATAATTCGAGATTTGCATAATGTAATGTAAATACAATAGATATAGATATATTGGCAGATAATAAATATCTAATCATCAAACTTAAAATCTACGCTTAATCAAATTGATTTAAATATAACTATTACGTATGTACATATTGTCTTCAATATAAAACAAATATCGTGTTCTCTGTGTTAGTTATATACAAAAAGAAAAAATCGGTCTGATTTTTGCCGATTGGCCTTTCGGAGCCTGCAATATACTGGATCGGTGTATCCACTTATAATTATATCTATGACCGAGCAGCACCATCACGGAACCACATCCAGTGGCGGTGCCGTCACCGCCGCTGGTTCCACTGGCAGCCGCGTGGCGGCGCGCCTCGCGTTAATTGACCTCCTGACCCCCGTAATGGAAGCGGACGGCACAAGGATGCAATCCGCTTTCATTACATCGTCCGGTTCACCCTGCACCCCCGCACACCTCCATCTATCCGCCGTAGTTCTGATGTAGGTTTTGCACTACACATACACACATGTGGTATCTCTCTGACCAACCATTGTGCCCAGAGGGTGATGCCCACCCACCCCTTGATTAACGTTATTAATTTTATTTTGGTTTTCAGTTTGGAGCGAGCCAATGAGAAAAAGCACAATCGCGGAAAGCGCTTATACGATTTTTTATCCAAGCAAACTTTTATTTATTTTGTTTTACTTTAACGTTTTTCATTGAATGGCTTTGTACTGCTCGAATTGCCTCGGTGTATTTTTCATTATGTTTGTATTTCTTTATAATTAAAACATTTTTATTCAATTTATTTTAATTAATAATCCTGTACTTATTATAATTATTATTATTGAATTTTGCATTATCGAACTCTGGCATATATATATATATATATATATATATATATATATATATATATATATATATATATATATATATATTATTCCAGTGGTCAACAAGCTATTGCACAATGTAGAGGACTCTCAAAAAAGTATTTATAATTTATAAAAAATGTTAATTCATCTTATTGGTCATAAACCCAACAATGTCTCATATAAAGGCTGGAGTGGTCGAATTCGAATTTCTTATAATTACACTCTCTCTTTTGTTTGAAATTTGTTCACTAATGAAATTGGAACATTAAACTAATTTCAAAATATAATGCGCATGCGTTAAATTACTTGGTTGTTTGAGGTTAGAATCGATTGTCCTTGTTGGATATCTTGAGTGTAACTTCCAATCATGAATATTAAAATTAAGATGTGAAATTTTCCTAATTTGAAGATTTAAAGACGCACAAATTTTCTTTTCTTCTCAAACGATTTTCAACAATTTATAATTTTGTTTGTAATAAAAAAAAAAGAAAAATTGAGACTAGAGCACTCGAGATATTTGAAAATTATAATAATAATCAAGTTGAAATAGTAGCATATTTATTATAGCATTAAATTTGGAATTATAAATGTGTTCCGTTGGAAAAATAAAAATGAAGGACTGATTCCGACAATTCTAATTTCGAGCACAAGCGTGCAATGGAACGATCCGTCAAAATGTTCCAGTCGAGCATTTCATTGCTGCCAACTTATCAGATCAACTGGTATAAGCCAATGGCATCACCACATACATACGTAGAGATAGTACGCCGTACTATACACTCTATACCCATTAAACAATCGATTGCTATTGTATTGAAGTTATTTTAAATAAATTTGATTACTCAACTAATCATTCACTGTCAAACGCTTTTGTTTGTCAAATTTCGAATAATGAACTATTTTGGTTTCTATTTCAATACTATTGGCAGCCAGTCTACATTTAAGTGATGAACCATGTTTATAGTAAACAAACAAAACATAATATACGTTTCACAAATGATTAATTCAAAATTTAACATATTTAGAGCTGAATAAATAAATATATGTTTAAAAACAATTTATTCGTCATAATTGTAAATATTGAATACTGTAGTATGTTGACTTACCAACATTGCATAGCATATAAATTATTGACAGGTTAGAATTACTGTGTATATGCGTGTGTGTCTGTGTGTGATTATACACGGGCGTGTTTGTGTAAATATATATATATATATATATATATATATATATATATATATATATATATATATATATAAATATATATATATATATATATATATATATATATATATATATATACATATATATATATATATATATATATATATATATATATATATATATATATATATATATATATAGCTAGGGTAATGCAGTTTATAATAAATCAAGTATTTCTTAAAGAACATTTAACAACGTTATGATTATGATGTTCAATGGTAGGTACCTAAAATCATGTGCGGTGAAAGACTTTAAAATGAATTTAATATATTGATTTCGAATATCACTTTAACTGACATTAATAATGCAAGACAGAAATTTCGGAAATTAGGTTTAGCGTGGTGGAGTAGCCGTAGTGAGAGCAGAAATATAGATGTTTTAGTTTTCATTTCATTTATAATTCATTTCCGTTGTGGAAGTCCGTTCCATACGTGACCGAACTGAACGAGTGCCACGTAAATGGGGGGACCTCTGTTTTTCTGTGTACCTTTTTATTTATTGATAAACAAAGTGCACGATGTATCGGGATGAAGATCTTCATTGCATTTAAAATATTGTTTGGCGCAAAAGTTATTGCGCTTCGCATAACTCACGTATATACGCCGATGATGTAATGTATGAACTATGAAGTACTGTATCGACAACATCGAGCACTGCATCAAACATTCTTTACGATAGTTTTATGAACCAAGATAGTTTATATTTTTATCGAACCATGGGATAAGTATATCGCATGTTAGTTTTAGTACTGAATAAGAATTCCATCTTATTATCTAAATAGTTAGACTCCTTTTTCAAAGTGTATGCTTCTTCATAATCGGAAAGCTTTATGGAAAATTCTACCATTACTAGAACAATCACCAATGTAAATGGTTATAATACAGTACATCGCTAGAATCGTGTGAAGGATCTATATTAGAGATAATCGTATCATATCGAAAAAGAGATGGAATAATGTTTTTGGTATGGGCAATAAGAAGCACGATTTCGCACTTTTCGGGACTTCGTGACTATTCATCAAACATGCTTTCGATGCAAAAACAAGTATTCCTTACTTTTAACTAAGTATCCGCGCTTTGTACGTATTTCTATGAGAGCAACTTTTACAAAAAGTGTAAAATCTTGAGACGAGAAAAAAGCAAACTTCAAAAGAGCAAACTGCCAGAAGTTTGCAGTGAAATGATTAATCAATCACACACACACACACACACACAAATACAGTTGGCGCTGCACACAAAAACGACGCCAACGCCGCCACACCAGAACTACTCGGATTTAATCTCAAACTAATCACATTATTTAAAAACGATTACCAAACAACAATAATCAATTAGTCACGTTTCACTTTGAACACTCAATTTTGTCCTAGAATCGAGCGGGCGCTTTTCTCATAGTTCTTTAGAAAGTTTTGTAAGCAATCAACATCGACAAAGAACGGACCCTTTTTTTAGGTACACCCTAACTGAATATACATACTCAGTGTCTTACACTACTCAAGAAGCCATACAAAAAACCTACATCAATCACACAAAGTTTACGAAGGGTTCAATCGATAAGAAGCCACTAGACTAGCCAAATACCAGCCAAAGAAAAAGGCATAGTATTTCTCAAATATTAAGTGGAAAATTTAACTGAACAAAAGAACAAAATATATGACAGTTTATTTAATTATCATACAAATCAAGTAGAACAAATTGAGCAAAAAAAAAACATGTTTTAATATCTTTAAAAGATTCATTTTTTGATACGTGCATACCTAGACGACGGGCTAGTAATAAATATTTGTAGAATTAATCGCTCTACCAAACATTTTCTGAGAATTTAAAATACCTTTCAATATCAGTAATTTATTTATGTAATTTTGACATAAAGGGTAATGCACACATAGTAACTTTTGCGTCGTTAAACGATCCTTTTAGTTGTAGTGCAAATTTCCTTTGATAATTTTAATTACAACATTTTCGTATTAAATGCACACTTTGCGAATTACTCTTATCAATCGATCAAACGACCTAATAGCAAAAAGGTAAAATTAAAATGTATTTCCTTTTAAAAGTTAACCAAGCGCTGGTACTGGTGAAGAAATGTAATTGCTAATTTAATATAATTAAACCTTAAAAAAGAAAAATCACTCAGAACGGTGAATTCTTCGCGTCTGACATCCATCTATAAAAGCATAGCTTTTTAATTAAGTGATCGCTTAAGTGATTTTGCTTTAACGTTCAATACAATTAGAATTTTAAATATTCAGCGTGATGCTTATGATGCAGAAATTTTATTTTACCTACAAAACAGATTTCATTTAAATTTTTATGACTTTTAGATAAAAATAAAGCATACACAAATTTATGAAGTGTTATGAAATACATCAATCGTAAATAGTAATTTCTGTTATTAAGACTAACCATCAAGTACGTCTAGTTCGCTTTGCTTTGAGCTATATATGTTGGCGGCGCCACCTGGCAACTTCGAATATTCATGTAACCAGTACTAGAAATTATATGATAGTTTTATACTACAATCAAAAAAAAAAAACCGTAGATTTATGACTGTTTTTATTAATGAATAATTAAAGTATTTCGGATAAATTTTTGGGCTACAGGGGTGAATAGATTAAAAATGTATAAAATTAGGTATTCTTTTGATGAAGGTAAATCAGAATAGGTAACATATGATCCATAAGAATTTAATTGCTGTCTAAGATATTTTCGATGTAGTAAATGAAGATTTACGAGGTGTTTTGTCGAAGGCAGGCAAATATTTTAATAATAATTCCGGTGGCATTATATTATAAAATGTAAAACATTAATACCTGTGCGAAAGATTAATCGTCTAACATATACGAAAAAGAGCGTAAGAATGTATAAGAATGGTTTTATGGCACCGCCGCGACGCTTCGCCACCACCACCAGCCACATCCATCGTACGTTTTCAAAAATGATTAAAGTCCGAATCGATTACAGAGGTTTTTAAGCAGGCTAGGAGCGAGCCATTGCCATTGTATTAAAATATAAAGGAATTGCACTTGTGGTTGCATCGTGTATCAAAGAACATTTTTCATTGTGCCACAATAATAATATTTTCCTGTCAGTGCTATTGAAAAGAATGGGTTTCGCCATGCTTTATATGAGAAATAGTATTTGTGTTGAGGGCTATATGCTAGGTACATGTATACGTACATGTATACCACGTTAAAGTAAAAAAAAAAAAAAAAGTATATTATGAAAACAAGCATCACAATGGGGATATTGTCTGTCATGAATGTTATAATATATGAAATGTGCCATTTAGAACTGCAATACATTACTATATGCATATATAGAGGTATATATCACATCATTATAAAGTAAAATTATGTTTGACAACCAACAAATGTTTAATTTATTAATTGTTGACTTCTGTTTCTTTCTAAACTATTAAATAATTTATATAAAACGCATTTATTCCCAAAGTATATTAAAATATGATAGAGGGACCTTCACTCGACTTTTTTATACTGTCACTCTATATATAATATAATATTATTTTATTATATTTAATCTCCGATTGCTATGAAACACTGTCAATACTTGGGAAACATATATGAAACATGTCGATTTTTAATAGCAATTACAAAAGTTGCTAAAAGTTTTAACATCTTTAACCTTTATAAGAATCACATTTTCTCTAACTCATGCTATTTATTGAAATATTGAAAAAGTAGCAATTTAGTAATTGTGTTTAGATGCGATAGAAAAGTATAAATTTTAAAATTTAACGAAAATTGTTATTACATACGGAATGTGTTTTCTTTCCATTATTATATGTATTACAAATTACATGATTGCCTGTGATTTGAGCAACTATCCCCTACTTGTGCATTAATAAATCGGAGGTAAATCACAGGCAATCATGTAATACATATAAAATGGATTTGAAGTAATTTTCTCCTTATTTCTTCTTATTGTATTTCCATGAATTATGTCTTTATCATGCACATAATTGCATATTAGATATAAGTTGAAGAAATTACGTTCATACCGACGAAATGTGGTAGTGCACTTAAATAATTCAATAATAATGATAATTTCGATCAATTTTTTGGCAACATTCGAATGGAAAATGCGCTGTGAATAAGTGATACGAGGTTTTTCAGGCGGCTAGCAATGTTTGTTTGGCGCGAGCTGAAATAAAATACGTTTAAAAGCTGTATAAATGAAGCTCGCTTAACTAAAAGGATTATACGTCACAAGTGCTTTGAAAGCTTACAGTGTTGTACGTTTTTAGCGAATTCGGATTAATGAATAATTCCACTGGATTATTATTAGTGAAGAATAGAGAATGGTTTTCAAAAACTTTGAGGATGATAAAACTAAATAAAAAAAAAGTTCGACTAATCTTAAATGCTGTGTTTTTGCTTTTGTAATTGGTTTTACAGTTTACTAGTTCACTCAGGAGCTAAGTGGTTTTTTATAAAACGTTATTCAGTATTAATTAAAATTGCATATTATATATTACACTTTTGAACAAACAAAAAAAATGTTCGAAATAAATTGGCTTCTATATTTATTTATTGCAATGTGCAATTTCTAATGTAGTTATGTAAAAATGTAACAAGCAACCCTTAAATATTACTTGCAACCTGATTTAAGTTTTAAACAGATATACCAGAAAGTTGTAGCAAATTTGTACCTTGAGATACAGATTATTTCGATATATGAAAGTTTGAAATATACAGGATACACAAATCTAACTCGCAAAAATCTTTCACAAAGAAAAATTCGATTTATATAAGTTCGAAATATGTAAGTTTGACTGTAGTTGGATATGCAATGTATCTATAATCATCGGTGACAAATAATTCTCCAATCCGACAAGTTTCACGGTACGCGCAACACAGAAACTTCGTGGTTCATAAAGCTCTTGTAACAAAGTACATAATACTGGAACAGGCAGGCTGGCGGAAGCTCCCCCATATGTCTGCTTGGTCTGCCGATGCTTACAAAACGATGCGAAAAGCTATTTATCCGTTTGTGGCTTTTAGTTATCTCTGTTTGGCCATCACTCGACTCTGATTGACGTGCGACGTCACAAGATCTATGGACGCGATTCGATTCCTATAAATTCTTACACACATCCACGGATCACGGCACGGCTATTCCGAATCTACGAATTTTGGGGGAATCATTTGTTTTATTTATTTTAGCCAATGCTCGTGCTGCACCACATACAAATTATATACATTTTTGGAATCAGGAATATCTGGGTAAATCATTTTTGACTTCGACCAATGATCAATGACTATAGCCCGAGCTAAAAACTGTTGGATGCTAAATGCGTCTTTTTTATAAATGGGAAAAACATTGAAACAAAAAAAGTGTAAGGAAGCACTTGAATGGATTTTGAATGATTGAGAAGGAGTTGTCTGGCACCGGTGTTCATGGGTAAATACGTGCCATTATCTATACATCCTCCTTTGTTTTAAAATTAATCACTCCTCAGTCGAAAACATCGCTCTTTGAGCGCACCAAAGAATCCTCGAATTTCTGACAGCGTTTCTATAGAAGCATTCGATGGCTGTCAAAGATATTAAATCTAAAAATAAATTTCTCTCCGTGTACATTTTCGCTTAGAAAATAAAAGTAAAGTATCCGCAAGGCGTTGGAATATTCTCACGCAATTTTCCGCCTTGGAAATTTGACCTAATTTAAAGCAGGCAGTTTGTTCGTCGGCTTTCCTCTGTATCGCATCCAATTTTCAAAATGTCCACTATTTGAGGCAAGCTAAGACAATCATGGCTTATACAGGTTATGCCGTGTCGTACCTATGTCTCTCTCTCTCACACACACACACACAGACACACACATGAGTAAAATCTAATGACATTTACACACTAAGAACGAAAATCCCTTATATTGTACCTACACCCCTACATATAGTAATAGTACATTTACGGGTAATGTCAATGTAAGGAAACGCGCGCTTGGGAATTTAGACGGTATTGGCAGTGAGCGTAGAGCCGCTGTTGTACGGCTGTAACCTGGCGCAATGCGGTACTGTTTGGAACGGGTGGCTGCCACGCTGGGACGAGACTGGTTCGGGTAGACGATCTCTGCTGTACCGAAAATTGCCGACTGGAGTTTTGTGTGTTGGTTCCGGTCACATATCAATGAATAGGTTGCTTCTGGTTCTGGTGCCTTGGCGTAAAATACGCTAAGCTGCCGTATTCTGAAGGGCCCTTTATTTCGAGTGGCCGTGTTTCTAAGGATAATCGTTCTGTTTTCGATTGTCTCAGCTTACGCTTTATAAGTACGAGCGCGTGTGTTGTGTGCCATTACTACGGCTAGTAGTACATCACGTGGTTTAAACTAAAATACACTTCCTTGCTCGGGCCATGCTTACACGATGCGTTGTTGCATATCACAAAGGCGCGCACATACATTCACTAACTCACGTTTCTACTGCTCAGCATTACCGAATTAATAGCATATAACGACAATAATTGTTCCTTCCTCGCTACTACATACACACATTCACATTGAAATCACACGTAACTGTTATTTGAATATGGTATTCCATCAACTATCACAACTTTTTAGCTCTTCGAACTGAAATACAAAAGAAACATACATTTTTAGTGTTTTATAATAAGGTATAGCCAAATATCACTGGCATTATTTATATATGTAAGTAAATTCATGAAAAATTGGATATGTTACGCGACCCACGCATAATAGCAACAAGAAAAGAATGTAGGTTGCCACCCATAGGTTCAGAAACACTGCCTTAGATCATTAACGTGGCATAAAAGAGGAATCCATTACACTTTTGTTCTATTGTGATAAACAAATATACGGACGTACGGACGTATGCGAGTAGCATTAACAATTAAACAAATAATAATAATATGACCACTCGTATATATCATGTGTAGAGTATAGTAGAGGGTAGATGGTAGAGGATTTTAAGTGCACAACTTTACCATTTCGAAAATGTACAACTGCCAAAAAGCGAAGAGCTGCTGTTCTACCATAGTACGATTCAAGTGTGTACTTTATTCATTGTGTATGTTTGTATGTATATATGGCCTATTGTTCCTTTCAAAGTACCATTCACACTTTTACACGTTTTTTTTTTTGTAAACTCATCAATCTTTACATATAATAATGATCATGTTCCTATTGATTTAATACTGGCAACTTTTACTTATAAACTCAAATCAGCACAGAGCCAAGAACTGTTTTTATATAATTACAACTTTATTTTAAATTATTTCATTCTAATATTTTAAATGCTGGTATTACCTGCAAATAGTATTACGGGTTCTTACAAAGAGCATAAAAGTATTTAGAATTTAATAATCAAATCCAAAAGGTTCAAATTCAAGACATTTTTGACAATTACAATATAAAAATACGAGGTCTATTGGACCCAAATGGTAATGTTTAGGTTTAATATTTTCATTGGAATAATAATACGTACACATTTAGATAGAAAAGAGGATTTGGTACGTTATTATTAAAAATAAAAATAAATGGTCACTATGAATATGAAATTACGGGGTCCATTGGACTCACTTAATAATGGTATGTTTGTCCATAGCAATAAGTATTAAATTCATGGGACTTTTGTAAGTGTCAATATTTCGTTTCAGGGTGCATTGGACATTGGATTTAAAATTTAACAAAATGTTCGTAATTAGGAAAATTTGGTTAGTTAGTATTAATATATTAAGTTACGGGGGCCATTGGATACACTTGATAATGATACGTTTTTTCATATAGTATGAATAATAAATGCAAAATTATTTCAAATTAAACAAAACTGTCACGCTCAGCGTTAATATGATGTGGTCACAGGTCTGAATACATATATATATATATATATATAACTAAAACAACATTGGAAGTTATCAATATTTGATGAGGTAGGTAGTGAAATAAATGCTCCAATTCGTCTGTTGCTTGATTAAAATGAAAATCAATATGCAGGTATATGTGACCGAGTGCAAGTGCATATGTTATGCAAATAACATATCGTTATGTAATTCTCTGTCCCTCTCGAATCATGTATAATATATTCCAATTTATAGGATTCTCATTACCATATCATACAATATCTGTCACACTTGACTTTTGCCGAGATACGCCACGCTAATATACGACATGCTGCATATACGAGTAAAGTAACCGCGCATACATACGTATATTGGTCGTGTCGTGTCGCGTCCCGTCGCGTCCCGTCGCGTCGCGTCGACACTCGAGACTTGCTACACCGTGTGCATTTGAAAACTACAAGAAAACGGCGTTCACGTCGCGCCGTATCCGTTTAAGTTTTCTTTCATGTTCGCGTCGTATTTCACAACAATCTGTACCTCTTCTTCCTGCCATTTGATTTGTTTTTGATACTGTAACCAAAGCAACAACGCCACGCCACGCTGAAAACCTGAAAATCGATTCGATTTTTCATTTGCTTCCTGCCAGAAATATATATATATATGGTTATCGCATCGGAGCGATCAGAAAATTAATTTTTTATACAGCAATATATTTTTTATGACTTCTAGGCGCAGAATGCCGGATGATATACGCGACACATTTGAATAAGTTTAATTTTAATGTCAACTAGTTAATAATTCTCTAGTTGGATCATTAAGTCACGCGTCTAATGCACAACGAATTTTTGGCATAATTACTATAGTTTAACACTGCTCCACGCGACATGCTACCTTGGATATTTGACCCAATTTAACCCCTTACTGCATAGCGTATGTGTCACACATTTTAATGTAAATATTTGAAACTGCTTCGCGATGCGAATGCCTGACAATAGAAACTCATCACGGGAATTAATGGATGAATACTCCGTGGCCAAGCTGACATGAACTCCAGAATATTAAATAATCCACAACAAAATATCACCTTGAATTCCAGCGACTATTCAGCGACGATAAATTGTTCTTTTGACACAAGTCACAATAAAACTAGAATTATTTTGCCCTCTTTTTGTCAGTTTAGCATATATTTTCATTATTTATTGGTTCTATATTCTATGGATATATACAGTGGGGCTTTCCAACCTCTGTTCTTACTATTTACTTTCTTATACGCAGTAATACGTAAGTCTTGTAATCATGAAACATTTCGAACTCGAGATATCAATGGATATACACGTTTTTACTGTTCGTGAATCGAATGTGTCTATTTTCGGAAAGACGTCTGTCTGTTTAAGATAAAGACATGAAAATTTAAACATAAGATGTTATAAGGTATAAAAAATTGGTTTTAAGAACGAGCGCCAAACTTCAAAGAGTTTTGGAATTTAATACACATATGCGACCGAACACTATAGATCTATTTGCACATATGGTATGACCACTGGATGAGGGCAAGTTTGCAAGTAAAATGAGTTTTTGGTATAAGTAAATATGGTAGTGTTTGCTAATATAAATACAGTCTCAATCAATGTCTTCAAATCTTATTTTCTGGTAGGAGTATCGATACTAAAAAGATTTTTAGATCCGGTCCATATTTGGGGTAAAACAAAACTTCAGCAAGCTAACACTCTGTAAAGCAATCGAGAATCGCACTATTGTTGAACGTATATAATAAATATATGAAGGTGTTGTCTGATTCCGTTTCTCGGTGTATTCCTAATACTTGGGCAGAAATTCCGTCCGACTTTTATGGTTAAAACAGTAAGCCAGCTTCTGTTTTATAGTTGTAGCGCCTGTAGTTTTACTAATTTTACGAGATCCCTCACAGCGTGTTTCGTTTCGTACTCATCGTCGTTCGCCTAACACCGTTTTACAATTAATGTTAAAATGCCATCAACATTGCCGACCAAGAAATCCCCATCAGCCGCTCCTAATACTTGCTGTATTAACACGAACAATAACTTATTCTTACCAGATCAACAAGGGACGCGTTACCATTAGGGTATTATCCCTTACAAGCGTGACCTTTTCGTATACCCATAGCCTTTAATTAGGTCAAACATGTATTTTTGGTTTGGATATCAAATATCTTTGTAATATTATAATGATCCTTTGTATTTCCTTCATTAATTCCATTCGAGGGCTAAACCACTAGTTACATTTTGTAAATGTAGACTGTAAATCTTCTAAGACTTTTAACAATAGTAACTTACTCTTATTACACTTGCTGAACAATTTTGTATAGTTTGCTGTTCAATTTTGAAGTTGATGTCGAAATTATAGCTGTAACATTCTCAGAATTGAAGGATGTTTTGTTGCATTATTAATCAATTACTTTGAAATTCGAAACTTATTCTGTAATGTTAAATATACAATAGCTATAAAATTGCAAATTTTTTTTTATTGTATTTATATTTTCTGCACATTTTTCTTTGTAATAAATTGTCAGATAATCGATTATTAATTACTACTTTCTTTAGAAAATGAGAGGGATAGCCTTACAAAAAGATATTGTCTTAAATCTACACCCAAAATAATGTTCTCATGGTAGTCGAGTTATTTTAAGCATTGCTCAGTAGACAGCAAAATTTTCTACAGCATTGTAGAAATGTGTATGTATGTGTACCTTGAGACAAGGTTTGTATTTCGGCGGGCGTCCTTTGTGCTTGTCTCCTGTATTAGTACTGTACAAATTCAACCGTCGCCTCGTTTAATTCCGTTGAAACGGCACAGAAATCCTTATCTCATCTTAAAGCGGGTTTATAATGAAGCAAAGTAATACCAGAACTGTGCCCGTTGCGTATACTGTGAAAATGAAAAGCAGCGCTGAACGCAGAAGCGGTTTCTATGAATAGTACAACTTCAAAAATTCAAACTTCAAAAGATGATTAACCTACTTTACATTCATTTACAAATTAATCATATTCTACAAATATTTCCTGTTTCTATATTCACTCACGGAGCTTTACAAATTCTGCTTGTACTGCTAATATTTCTATTTTTACCTTATATTATCAAAACATCATTAAAAATTATGTTCTAATAAAATAAAATATCCCTAGCATGTTTCATTATCAATGGAAACATGCTCGTCATATTTTATTACTAAAAAATGATGTTGGACAACATTCATCCCGAACTGTTGTAGGATTTTTAATTTCCTAACTTAATGTATTTTATATTTTGATATCTAAAGTTAATTATTGAAGTGGAAAGGAATTCAAAAGTTGAATATATATTTCACCCGTTGTAGTGATCCCATAAATGAGGTGGCATTTCAAACTTTCACAATATTTTTTTGTTCAACATTATTCTTACCCACATTACGTGCTTCATCCCTTGCATTAATCCTTTTTATTCGCCTGTTCACGAATTGTCTGTCAATAAATTAATTATATTCATCCATTAATTTCGGGAAACTTCCTCGCATTCTAACTTCATTTACATCATCCATATATTTCATTTCAGCTTTGAATTCGACAATACAAAATTACATATTAAATACGTTCACTGCGCGGACCAGTTGTACAATGGGATAGTAAAATATGCATATAGTTATAATTTGTTCAGTAATTTTACCATATCAACAGGTTTCTTGGTTTCAATTGAACCTGGGTTGCTAACATTTAGTTATTCGGAACGCATTCACCTTGACTTTGTATTTTATTGACGAATTGAGTACATTGTACTAATTGGTTCAAATTGTTTTTATCAGGAATATGTACCATATAATATATTTTGGCAGTTTCGTTAGATCTTCAGTTAAATATTCCACCAGATGCTACGTGCTTTTTGCTTGAAGTATGTATACACACATACATATTATAGTGGATAGAGAAACGGGCTTTTGCGTATTTTGATTTTACGAAAGCCACATGAAAATTGTGCGAGTTCGACCGGGCGTAATGAAGTTAGCTCAAGTTGAAACATTCCTAATGTGAAAGTTACGAGTTGAGAAACGCCGCACAATCAATTTAATGTGATTTGTTTTCGTTGGTGGCTGGCTGACTGGCTGAGCGGACTACTCCTGGTGCTGTATGTGGTGGCTTTTTATTCCTGCGGGTGCACCGAGAGCGCACACAGAAAACCGACTCAAGTTGTTAATTAAGCCTCCCGAGAAGACCTGTTCATTACAGCTGGCGCACGTAATTCGGGAATTTCGCGCAATATAAATCGCAAACACACACTCTGGGCTGATGCGGTTCTCTGGGCATCGTGATATATTGGAACATCTGCGTGAAGTCGGGCAAAGATCACAGCAGTAGATTTGACTGGAACGCGATAACAATATTTCTCTGGCCCGCGCACCGTGAATCTTATGAAGCGACAGCGAACGGAGATGAACGGATCTTGGTGTAAATCCGAAACCGGCAGCCGTACCCCCATCTTCCCAACCCATCCTTGCCAGGGCCGGATTTCAGCATCGCGATGCTCTGCCAATATAGGGGCATTTCAGACCTGTACTATATGCGATAAAATATGACATAATCACAGTCTTTAAAATGTTTGTTAACTCTTAGACTCCCACTGGGGCAATACATTCCAAACAAAGTATAACACATTAGTACTTTCGTTTATATTCTGTATGAATTATACGAATTGTATATTTTAGAAGTTTCTAAATGTAATTTTGAGTATTATTAAAATATAGAATCCTGCATTTAAAAACTATTGAAACTTTATGTTCCACGATAACAGAACGAAAACCATTAAATATGAGATTTAAAAACATAACTGTGATATAAATCCAAAAAGAATATTTTTAAGTATAAACATTTTCCGAATGTATGGGTTTTAAGACAAACACTGTTAGGGCACAAAAATAATTAACCCAATGGTGATCCTATTTTAGGATATTCTTTCAAAGTCCTTATAAGTGTGTGATGGCTTTGTTGTAGGTTCTTTAGCCTAATGGTAAATCCGGCTCTGATATTAGCAGGAAAGAGTAGAAATGTGGTTGCGGCTTGCTCTGATTTATCAATCGGTTTGGAGGAACCGCGGAACTGCGCCGCTACGTTCCTTGATTTACTCCTTTAATAACAGCAGCTCGTCGCTTCCAGGACTGACCCGTAAATAATACAGTGTCCCAACGCTAGTACGCGACTGTGTGTGTTTGTTTTCGTATTTCATAGCTTTTCACAGCGCATTCTCTCCCGATGTAATGGTTACCAACAGCTGTCGTAATCATCGGATATACTTTTATTTTACTTCGCAGCTATTATTTACCGCCTTTGTTGGAGAAATATTGAACTTCCGTTCATTCGTCGCTTTGCGTCGCCTTCGTCGGAATTGGAGCGAGCGCGTGATAGAACACTACACAATATTGTTGCTGTAGTACGTACTCCGGCCGCACTACAACTAGAGCCCCTTTCCTGCTATGCACCTACAGCTATATTTCCAGAAATAATGATACCAATACATTTGCATTCATTTCGTACACAAAACAAAACAAATCTATTGCCTCTTGTTTCATTTCAGCGCGTATAACAAGCAACAATAAATATACGTTTCAGTTTTCTCCACTGACTTTACATTGTTTTTTTTATACAACCATTTTAAAGTACACATAGTTAATATTTATACAAATTGGACTACAATTTGTTCTACCCGGTATCTATGTATTTTATCATAGTCTTAAATATAAGATGAATCACAATAAACAAGAATATCAACAGCTAATCCGTTGCATGTTTTTCAAACTGTTTTGGCTCTAGATGGATCACACACACACACACACACACACATGAATTTGTTAATGATACTGACATTAAATACAGAAAAAATAAGAAATATGCTTCTTAAATAAACATATACAAGAGAAAAATGTATATAGCACCTCTAAGAACGGGTGAACTAATAACATACTGTGATTACTAATTTGCAGGAATTACGTGGAAGATTTTTATTTTCTTAAACTATATACTACTGTCAGAAACATATGTACAAATAGTTTTATATAGCTGTAAATGCTAAAATAGATAAAATTACTGTTTAAAAATAAAAAGAAAATCATTTATACGGCGAGGTAATAAACTAAGATATAACGTCAGACAGTCGCCCAGTGTAGCGTAGAATAACATAAACTTTTATCTAATGAAATAATACGGGCGAAGCAAAAGCCAATTGGCAAAGCTAGGGATAAGACGCCGTCAAGGAAGAATAAGGAAAACGGCAAATTTCAAAGCTCGGGACTTGGACAATCAGAGATCACGATCATTGTCCGAACGACTTATGCAGTTAATTGCAATTAGTCCACAATGCACACATGTCTATTGAGATTACTGATTACTAATGCCGCCGCCATGAATACCAGACAAAATATTCAAAACTAATGTAGAGGTTCTTAAAACGAATATATATATATATATATATATATATATATATATATATATATATATATATATATATATATATATTTATATATAGAATATAAATTGCTATTCGCCATAATTGGGTGGTACTCATATAATGTGTATTAAATTTTGTTAAAACCGGTCCGATGTCTGTAGAGGATATGGGGTCACAAAATTTAATGTTAAGAGCGAACATTGCAACGTACATCAAAGTATATAAGTGATATACATTTGGGAATCAGCGAGACAGACGTAAATCGCTATGTTAGCTGTCAATGTAAGGCGGAAGAATAAGTGTCATATTACATTTAGAATTTAGTCGCCATTTCTTGTTTCATTACTTATAATAATTAACGTTGGCAAATGGCAACATTCCACCTTAGCCTTGTTTCTAATTGAATACGGTGTATAATAGAAAAGTGTTTTCACTTATTTTGTGGCAAAAACGCATGAAAATAGACGACCGACGGTGATAATATCGATAAGTACTTTGCGAGCATGGATCTAACAGGCTTGTACAAGCGTGAGAAAAAAGGGTTCTCGGAATCAATTTGTCGCGAATTTTTCTTGTTCTTGTACAGCTCTTAAGACCGATAGGGGAGGCACGCAGAAGATTGTAGTTTCAGGGAAGTTTATATCTATCTAACGGTTCTCTTGGTCTCGAGATCCGTGTCAGGAGATGTTTAGGATGGCAGACGGCAGGGGGCGGTGATAGGGGGAGGGGGGCGCACACAGTGACTCCGTGCAGCTCCCACCCAACTCTTCTCTGCACACAGATTAATTTAATCCTTATAAATCCGTTCATGAAATCGCTATCTCGCCCTATTTAAACAGCTTAGTTTCATGTGCTAGATATATACGCATCTGTGTGTAATATTGGGCCTGAGCTTCGACTACCGTCGTACTTTTCCCCAAATCTACTCTTCGCTTGTTCTACTTGAGACATTATTAGATATACACACGTATAATATGAGTACTGGGTTGTTGAATGTATCAGTTTAGTGATTGCATTACCAGTAAGCGATATTACTTTAAGGTTAAGGAATGTATGACTAACAAATTATTGCAGAATCATATTTCCACTTTCATATTTACATTTTTTTATATGCAAACAATAGCTGATTCAGAAATCAAATTTATATTTTGCACGTGCATTTCTTTATATGGTTGTGTTATTAATACACAAAGTACATAACCTCAAAAACAAATAACTACAACACTTTCAAACTATTTTCAACATAAAATACTATGTATTCCATATCAGGAATTATGTGTTCCAATTCTGTCAAAGTTTTCGTTGGCAAATTAGATCTTTATCAACCTAAATTATAAGAATGAATTTGCTGTTTTATCGTATCCGTTTTCTTGGGAAATGTTCTACACTAATTTTGTCGAAAATGTAATCTATGGAAAGATATGGCTGCCGTTGTTCGCTTATAATGTATAGGCTTGTTCAAATAAATCAATATTCGAAACTTCTTTATATTATAATAAGCCGCGCGCCGTGCTTTCACTATGTCATTGTTTAATTAATTTTTGCAAACAACTCCGAACAAAGGCGAATATTTTAAATGAAGATTTAAATGTCCGTCACTCAAAACTGTTGCCGAAAAAAAAACTTTATTGACATCAATTTTAATTAAATTTACAGTTTTTGTCATGTTTTAAATTTACAGACTTTCTCCCATGGTCTTGTATTAGTCATTTTGTTTGTTATAAAATTTGTTGGTTACTTACACATACATATACACTTATACACACACACACAGATACCAACAGCAAATTTACATGATTGTTAGGCTCTTAAAGAAAAGAAATCATCCTCTACAATGCCTTCACTTCACTTCAAAAGCGAATTATCTATAAAAAAAAAAATGTTTTCATTAATATAACAACTGTTTCAACTTTTTTATACGTAATGTATAAAAGAAACGCATGTTGTCACAAAAAAATATGTTTTGAATCCAATTTCGACTATTTTCGAACGCTCTTCAGTTCGGTAAACGTTACGCTACCAGTTAATATATAACTATACACATATATTGCAAGGGTCCAGTGTCCACACACAAACACTTCATCACGCTGATAAAAAAAGCCAATTCGTATCGCATAAATTAATATATCGAGTCCCCTTCGTGATATTGCTGCTTCCAAATAACGCAGGGTACAATGTAATTTCGCAAATAGATTAATACATATACGAATGCCTGATCAGAGGGTTTTTTTTTTTCGGTTATTTCCAATTTTTTGTTTTGTGTGAGTTTACAGTAATAGTATGTATTGAGTTTATGGTGTAGGGGGTGTTTGTGTATGCAGTTAATACTCTAACACCCATCGTGGTTAATTGGTCCAACGCCAATCAATTGATTCGCTTATTAAATTCTATGCCAGTTTGTCATGATATATATCAGTCGGTATTGTTGGGATGTTGCAAGTGTATTAGCGATGGTGTTAGCTTTTTAGTGCTATGCAATGACTTTTTAACAGTCCGGAAGATAACGTGAAATATACAAAATGAGGTTGATATGAAAATACTTTCATATTTTTCTGGTGGTCTATAAAATTTTATTGCGCAGTAAAATATTTTTTGCTTACGAAATTCTCTTATTTTTATATAAACATCACGTACAATGTTGTGAAATGTAACACAGCCCTTTGTCCATTTAGGAAACACTGACTTTATGAAAATTGTACTAAGATTTAGATTATATTTATTATAGATTATTACATTTATACATTTTCTTGTGTTGATTTGAAATTATAGTGTCATCATTAACACTAAATTATGGATTTCCGAATTGGGACGTCGAAATTTCATTTTGAAGATTACGGGTTCGAATCTCTGCGAACATGGATTTATCATCCATGGAATCCAAGGCCGTTTTACGTCACACGTTTACACTGATGGTTACTGTTCCCGAGTTTACGTTTTTGAATGTAACGTAAATAAAAGAAAAAATAAAATTCACGATTTAATTAAAACAAAATTTAATTAAACGCAATCAAAAAATAAATTAAAATTCCCAAACATTATTCCAGGCCAACGAAGGAAGCTACCCACAAAAATTAAACGAAACAAAATGTTTTACAAAATTTAATAAATTATTAAAATCCTGCTTCTAATGTAAAGTTAAAATAATAGCAA
Organism: Leistus spinibarbis; assembly: GCA_933228885.1. Taxonomy (NCBI): domain Eukaryota; kingdom Metazoa; phylum Arthropoda; class Insecta; order Coleoptera; family Carabidae; genus Leistus; species Leistus spinibarbis. Next base: position 7,698,694 of record OW121799.1, read on the forward strand.
GTGAACCTACACTGCCGTGAACTCGATCAAAGAAAGTGGTATATTTACTGAAATTACTACCACGCGCAGGATACAAATGCCAAGAATTCAATTTCGGAGCCCTGGTCTGAAAGCGCCAGTGTCGCCAGTAAACTTATATCAAATGCTTTACGTAAACTTTCATTTCAAACCAAAGATCATCCTAAGGCCAAAATGAGTAAGAAAAAACAGCTTATAATGAATGCAATATTGAAGATAAGCTCAAATGAGAAAAACCAACCGTATTAACTTTTATATAAAACGTTCAAAAATAAGCACAACAAGTTTAAAAACAAATTTCTTATTTTCAACATGTTTCAACTCACAGCATCAAAGTACGGAGCGAGAGAGAGCAGCTATTACGAAACTAGCTACAAAGGCGCCACCAGGTCACCACCCTGTTCATTTTAGCACATGCTAGATAACACACTGCAATATAACATATATAGCACAAGTCATATTTGTACGAAAGAACAGAATACTATGTGAACTGTAAATTCCCACCGGCAACAGTATAAAACAAATAATAATAATGCGAAGGCAGGTAAACAAACCAACAGCATAGTGTTGCAATGCTCCTGGGATTGTCATAACAGGGAAATCACTTAAACCAATGTGTCTTTTATCCTGGTATCCATTGCACAATTTTGTGACAAATTATTTTCTACTGGTGTCGAAAAATAGTTCTAGTAATTTGTGATTCCTTACTTTTATATATACTCCATGTTAAAATAAATAAGCGTCTTGAACTTTTACGTTTTGAGGGCAATGGTAGCATTCATTTAATACATAATATAAGTATAGGAAAGTCGAGTGAAGGCCACTCCAGCTGTTGTTTATTAAAATATTTGGTTTATTACAAAATTCGCCGAAATCTCAGTAAAAGATATCAAATGCAAAACAATAATATTGGAATTAATGATGAATGATTAATTTAAACTTATATTAGTAATTTAATATAATTTTTAAATTATAGTAAGCGATATTATTTTAAGTTTAGACATATTTCATATGAAGTACTTATGGCAAATTATAAGCATAGATCATGCTATAAATGCTTGTTAATAACAGACATATTAAAGGCACATTATTAAATTATAATATAAATCTTTGATCAAACTAGTGATTATGTTGTATACATATATCAAAGGTTGTTTGAGCTAATTTTCAAATTACAAGGCAGTTAAGTTCAACTTGAAAGCAAGGCAAAAACAGGCCATTGTCTCCAGTTGACTGTGTGTGCAGTGTACGTGGACTGCGAACCAAATTAGAGCGATTGGATTTTGTGTTAGTGCAAAAACTGTTATAGCGATTCGATTATGCACGGCTTGTATATGTGGCTTCCGAACAACAACAACACCACAACACACAAGACTTTGCTGACGTTGAACAACGCGCTTTTAATATTGTCACACCAAAACACACTGCACACCAAAATTAAGTAACAAGATATACGAAACAAAATAACATTATTATTAAATATACATAACATTATAATTTCAAATATTCATAATCTTTTTGTGTTTAACGCTATCTTAAAAATTTATGAGACAACAGTGCAAATGGTCATTAGGATTTAGCAATAATAATGACAAAGAAACCGAAGTGGCCTTCACTTGATTATTCTGTCCTTTAATTACTTATAGTAATGATATATTTTATTAAATATTCACCCAACGATACCTTAAACAAATTCAATATGTATTGTAACTAGGGAAACGTGAATATAAAATAACCATTATTAGCTTGTACGAAATACAGAAGAGCTAAAACAATCATTTGTGTCCATAACAAAAAGTGTTAATCTCATCGCTCTGAATGCAAAAAATATATATAACTCATATACTTGAATGTTAATCGTCGCTCACCCGCTCGTACGACCAAAATCCTCTGAAGATACCGGAGCGATTTGAACCAAATTTGCTAGATATATCCCGTTTAAATCCGTTCGCAGTTTAAATCCAATCGCCCGTATACTTCCGGAGTTATTGGGTCACAAAATTTTGAGTCCCCCTTAATACTAACATCCAAAAATTCTACAAAGAAGTCAAAGATATTTTATGTTTATGAAATTTCTACATATTGGTAACTCAAAGTATAATAAATTATATAAAATTATGTGAAGTTATATCTATATGTAAATATGTAAAATGACAAATGGCAATAATACTTCCAAAATATTGTCACACCTCTAAATTCTGTTGACAAGTTGCGTTTGAAAAACGGTACTTCTAGCTGGTATAAAAATCTAAGTATATACATTTTATAACATTAGTTTATCAATAGTGTGGTTTCGTAAATTTCGCATTAAATATTTTACTACCAGTAATTTATTAATAAATATTTTACGACAATAACTTATTTATAAATTTCCCTTATAAACTATCAAACTTTTCCGCCCGAGTTTCCTTTACAAAAAGTAGAATAATAGTCACGCGACGTCGATGTCGACTCCACCAACACCAACCTACACAACTTCATATTGAGTTTTCCTTTATAGGTAGCAGCTACTTTTTACTTTCTTATACGTTATGTATCAAAGAAAGTATAGTAATCATAGGTTTGCGAACGATCTACATACAATACCATTGCACATAAAATATATAATGTTTTGTAGTAAAGATTTGTATATCTCTTGAAAGTATTTTTGAAAAGGATATTTCAACCGGAAGTGCTACTTTACTCGTGTCAACTGTTGCATATCTCGAAAATGAGACTATTGCAATAACAAATGTCACAATTCACAAAGTGAGGTTTTAATTCTTGGGGATTTCACACATATGTATATAAAGTGAAAACTATGTATGAGAAAATAGAGTCAAGACCACTCCAGTTTTTTGTTTTCATTTAATAGGTTCATAAAAATAATAATTGTCCTTCAGCGCTAGGAAGGATAACCAGTACACGGGCTTGTGTCGAAGTCCCCATAAACTAGCAGTAGTAGGTACTAATCATTTTTATCGATGCCTGTGTCTTCATCGTAATCTTATTAAATAAGAACTAAAAGTTGCCATAACAAATGTTTATTCAGTTATACTTTTATTTTGTCACGGGTATCAGATGATATTTGCAATATTACATTCAATGGTTGTAAATAATGCATTATTAAATATTCCAAGAACTATAAAATATTTAATATACTCCTTCTGACTAGACTATAAAATGTTACTTCATAGTTTTATGGTACAATCACCGAAATATACATTTAACGAATCTCCCTGCAATCTTTATAACCGAGATATTATTAATTATTTGCGTGCTGGAATGTACGTATATATACCAACGTTGATCTCATTATGACTGTGCTTGAAACTTTTGCTGGAAACAAACATATAAGAACCATGTGACTCTTCTTATTAAAAGTGAACAACGTTGAAACAAATATTTAGAAGCATGTTGAAAAGATCGCAAGATATATTTAATGATGTCTGGTTTTACTTTTAAATAAACATATTTTTCAATTAAAAATGTTTGAAAAATAAATTAAAACTAAATAATAGAATTCACAAATGCATAAATAAACAAGCACTGGTGCATTTATATTGCTGCCAGCACCATTAATGTGTACTTATTTCATCATCCCCAAGAATAATTTTCTTGATCAATAAGTCCACTCAAGAAAAATCTACTTTATATTAGTTTATGTTGATTATCTCCAATATACGTCTGCTTAGAGTAATTCCCCTTTTGCACTCAGTGATTACAATTACATTAGTACTATATCTGCAGCAACAATATGGCGTTGAAACTAACTATAATTGCAAAGCACATAATAATGCAAATAGTCCAAGTATTGGTGACGATTAAATGAGGTTAGGTGCGAGAGTGCGGTTCCAGCGTGAAAATTCAAAGTGGTAAGATCGGCACGTTGTTTGGTTTATAGCAGTCCGTACTGTTTGGTCATTCGTCGTGGGCAGAGAAGGGAGGCAAACCGACCGACCAAGGACCAACCGACCGACCGACCGACCGACCGAGGATCGAAGAGGGTGGCGGATGGCGGTAGAGTGTTTGTGTCGGCGAGGTGTTCGTAAAGCATTTAGTGACCACCAGCACGTTTCGTAAATCAACGGTCTCCGGCCCGAGTCCGGCCTCTTATTCGGTTATCCACCAGGTCTCAACTTAAAGCCTGCCTGATTATTTATCCGTTTACTGCAGAGAAGTGTGACTTGCGTATTACGCTCTATACATGTGTGTGTGTGTGTGGACGCACATGGGCATGTGTTGGTTTGTTTCAACTGCATTAACTCATTCCATCCTGATATACGTGGCTACGTGTAATCTATCATTGGAGTTTTCTTCGGAAGAATAAATGGTGTTAGTGATAATAGATTTTGGCGTTATGCTTGTATCTGCGAATTACATTTTATATATATATATATATATATATATATATATATATATATATATATATATATATAAACAGTCGATTCTGGTTAACTGGGTCATCGGTTAAACGGGGCAGCCACTTATTATTATATTAAAGAAGAAAAATGATATCAAGGAAATAAATAACCGTAATTACCATTACGTTTAATCGGGACAAATTCCTCAACAGCCAAAGAAATGAGTGCATAAATTAACCTCTTGCAAGTCATGCAGTATGTCGGTGATAGTTTAATACCTTTACAATTCTGAAAATGCAAGCGATAAGGAAAGCGAGGACAGTTTACAAGGTGTCCTTTGTTAATTACCAGGAACTCAAGAATAAAAGTTATATAATTTATATTCCTTGTAGGAACATATTTTTATTCGTTCAATCCAGATCCCCCGTGTTTAAATTCATAGTGCACCACTGTGCAAGTGTGTAACACGTGTGTGTGTGTGTGTGCGTGTAAATAAATTCCAGAATAAAGTTTACGACCCTTTTAGCTAAAACACCATTTGATTACTTCCTATTAAGAAACTTCTGATTAGATATCGAACTGTTGGTTGGTGTTGCCGTTGCTGTCGCAACGCCGATTTGCAAACACCTTTATGCTTACATACGAATGCGAACATATATGTTTCTCGTCACGTTCACGCGCTTGCCTTATGTAATATTTCCTTGAAATTGCTTTTGAGTTATACAAAGAATTTCTATGAAATATCGTTAAAACTTATAAATAGTGCAATTTTGTAAGTGCAACAAATTAGCAACGCAGGATAGTATGACAATTAACTGTTTCTAAACACAACTCTGGAAAAAAATGCGTTCTTCGCAAGAGAAATAAAACAGCAGAAGTGCTACGAAGTCGTCGAGTATATTCTCTTACACCTCCAAGGGTAGCCGACAATGCACGATACCATAGTAGCGTAGCGAGCGTTAGCAAATTGAAATCGCAATCGCAGAATCAATAAAATAAATAAAACAGTATCGCAATCAGTCTTTCGCTTTCAGAGAACTTACGTAACAGACATACAAATATAATAATAATTCCTGCTCATTCTACCACCTCGTCACATGTCTATCTTTTTCGCCATGCATCTTATAGTATGATGTATGTCAACGCATGGCAATGAAAGAAAATAAACCAATTAAAATAATAATAATAATAATAATGCCCATAATGGATCGTATAATAAACGTGTATCGTGCCTGATTGTGAACATAATTCTAGCCCCATTTTTTAATTATTTCGGAATTAATTATACGGGCATACCAAATTGGGTAGTACACCAAATTTTTACGAGTATAAAATAAACCAACTGAACTGAAAATAGGGTTTTGTGCAGCTTAATATATGCGACCTACGCAATAAAAATTATAATTTATGGATAGTCGTGAAAGTTCCTGAAGTAAATCCCTTATCGCACAATAAGCTGTTGATATTATAACCGCCTTTAATTTATACATGCATACGAAATACTTTAATAACCGCGTAATCTGTCATTTTTTATTTACCTCAACGACTTATTTTCACTTAAAATGTTAATTTACTTGTTTAAAACATGCAGCAGACTGGTCTACTAAAATATTCTATTCAATTTCATTTTAATGGAAACAATTCATTCAATTCGGCTTTAAATGTGCGTATCAAAATTAATAATAATATTGCTTGCCTGACTACTTACGTAATTCAATCTGTTTCAGAAAGCAAGTGTAAATGACATGTTTCAATTTCAAGATAAATGTTACTTGTGAACGGAATATTGGTATTGCCGTCAGTAATTGGATTCTAATGACAAGCCATTATTTAAATCTAAATTAATTTTATTGCAGCAATTATTGACAGGATTCCCAAAATTAATAACAAAAAAATTAAATTTTAAATATATTTTTGTATTTTTCTCCAATTCCTGATTTTTTAAATACATACAATATACATATGCACATGCGAGTCAATTTTTACTTTTTTCGCCGTGGGAACTGCATGGCATTGTTTCATATCCTAACTAATTACGATAATACAACAGGGAATAAACTACTGAACTCCTAAATTTCGTCAACGAATTCAACAAAAATAGCCTAAATAGCTGACCCTTACTGGGGATATCCGAGTAGGTAATACAATATACTGTGTGTGATCATAATTAAAGTTGGTCTTGTTCCGAAACTTCTTTTGCGGCCGTAACTAACGCAAAAGAATCAAGTTACATGCAACGAAGAAGGAAGGGTAAGAAGAGCGCATCAGTGCGTGAGTTAGCATGGCAATGCGCTCATGTTTAGCGAGTCTTTATTAAATAACGTATATCTGGCTAATTCCTCATTATACATTCCACGCATTCCAGTATTTCCTTTGTGTAATGGCGTCCCCTTAAACCATGATAACCACCTCCCTAGCAAGCACGCAAGCCCTTAACGAAATATGTCCCTTGTTCTAAATCAACAATTATTATGAATGCAGCCGTTTGCTGTCCTGAAATAATTCGGTCACAGTTGAAGGTTTTACGCAACAGCGACTTGCAAATTATTATTTCGGATGATACGCCTTGGTTTGCAATAATGAGTTGTTAAATCAACTGCTTTTGTCTGTGGTGTATACGTAAGTGGTACGTTTTGGAACGGATTACACGGATTAAAGAATATTACATGGCGCCACAACACTGTTTTATAAAGAAGCCGAAATAAGCGAAGGTTCACATTACAGTTATTAAACAAAAATTAAAATGGGAATAATTGGTAATAATTTTATTTAAATTAGATTTTCGCTGTCATATTTGTCACTGTAGAAACTAAATTTAAATCTAGAATAATGATTGGTTTCCAATGTCACCGTTTAAAATGCAGTGATATTTTGAATTTTGTTTGTGTCAAGGAATTAATTCTGAAAATATTATGTCTATCTGTCAATATTTGACATACCTTTCTGCAACTGGGTCAATTAAGACACACTTGTATTTGATTTTATATACAATCATTATGTTTTGCTTCCAATCACGTTACGTGTTTTTTTTTTCTCTTGTAGCTTGAATGAGTGTGTGAGTTGATTGATATTTGAGTGATCGGGTATTTGTGTGGCTTTATTTCGTATATTTTGCAAAAATATTTTCTTTCATCTGCCGATTTCCGACCATCAGCAATTATCTGCAATATAATTGCGATGAAGTTGTTTTAATACTGCGATACTCATCCATCAGAAAGAGAGAGAGAAATGGAGGGGTGACCAAGGGAAAGGGGTAGTATAGTATCATTTTCATGCGTATGTTGTTTCTGGGTACAATGGAGTGAGGGCGAAACGTGTATAAGCATAATAACGATAACAAAAAGAGCGAATTCCAAATTGAATGCTCTTCAGTATTTCCCTCACGATCGCACAAGTACTTGCACTAGGGTTACACATATACACACCCACATCATCATATGGACATGCACACATACGCACATATACACAAATATATATGCCATACAGTCATGGTTACACAAATACACACACACACACATATAAACATACTCAAATATACACACCCTGACCTGTATACAATAAGGGAAGTCAAGACAAAGTGGATTGTTCAGGCAAAGAGAAACATGGACATTTTCTAAATAATAAAATTGGTGACAATAAATTTTTATATAGAAATACGGTTCTCGTATCGAAGAGTTCCAAAAAATGTAAACATATATTATATTTAGATTATACCAATTTTGCGGACGTATCTCTTAAAGGTAATAAACGAATTTAACAAAATGGTTAGTGTCTAATTTGTATTAAATAGTCACTTTACATTCATTGTTATAGGGCTCTAAGATTGAACCCTTTATTTATAGCTAGTTAATTTTTGAATTCTTTTATCTCAAATATAGCATATATGTACTTGGTTTCATGTTCAACAGAGAGCCCCATATGCATATGTCTCTTCACAAGTTTTATAGCAAAGTGCGCACCCCCGGCAACAGTGTTGCTTATTAAAACTACCCCTATATCCTCCATGTACGTTCTGACTTTGTTCGTTGAATCTACTTTGCACACTGGAAAACATGCATACTTACATATTATACTTACACAGAGAATATGTTATCTCAGGAAGACACTTTGTCTTTGTTTCGTAATCAAAGTTTAAACAAAATTGCTGTTGGGTTCATTTACCCTTAGTGTAAACAGAATTATACGAGTAGGGCCATTGCCCTTTTGCACTTGTAGCAATCAGGGCTTGAATATATTGTAGATGCAACAAAAAAGTTGTATACATTTTTTATTTTCTTATACGAATGTATATTAGAATATATTTTAACGAAAGTACACGTTTTACCATCCTTGAATCGAATCAGAATATTATCAGAATGATAATCGTTATTCGTAACACCTAATTGGTGCCCTTTTCATCTCTGAAGGTACCGAAGTGATTTAAACCAAATTTACTACATATATTTTTTAGCAACTCATTAGAATCCGGTCTTAGTTTAAATCCAAACGCCTTTATACTACCGGTGTAATTGGAGTCACCCTTAATACAGTCTCTTATAAATTCAATTACTTGAATTTCTACAAAAAATTCTAACATATTTTAATGACAACAAAATAACGTTACGTAAAAGGCCGTAAAAAAATATTAAGAATAATAATTATGTATTTTAAAATATGCAATATTTCTTTTTATATATTTTTAGTAGCAAACATAACATGAATATAAAATGAAATATAACAATATATTGAGAACTGCCTATAAGAAAGTCCAGTACAGGGCACCGCCGACTTTTTAAAACAAGTAAAAAGTAAAGAGTAGCCGTAGCCGTAGTCGGTACGAAGCGTTAATTTTAGTGAGTTCGTATTCGCAGTAAAGTAGCGGGCAGTGTAAGTAACGGGTGTGCTGGCTCTCGTCTGACTGTAACCACTTTAGTTTCTGCCCCCGAAAACCTTTTACTTTTTATGTGGCGTTAACTAACATACACTAACCGCAATTCTGCCACGACCGACTACCTACCTACCTACCAACTTTTGTTCCTAGCTTCATAATAAAACCACCGCATTTTGTTGCGCCACACTAAAACAGTTCGTTTGCCCCTTTTTTACAAATAAATTATTACATGCTACACTTCTTCTATTGCCACAAATAAATATAAATAAAGTCCATTAGGATTCATTTATCGAGATTAGTTGCTTAAAAATTCTTGTTAGAATTTATCCAATAAAATAATGGTGAAGCACATCTGGAAAATTTATTGTATATTAAAGTTATGCTCCATTATTGTTTCGACCGCAGTACTCAACTTATCTCGATGAGCTATTTCGATTGTCTTTGACATAGCTATATTAGATTCACACAAAAATCAAGTTCTTAGTTCGAAACCCTGTTATGAATTATTATCATTGAAAAATTAAAATTATTTGCGAAAATATATTTCATCTAGTGCAAAATTGCTCATTATTGTATTTGTAGTCCTTCCAGCCATAGAAATGCATTTCATTGCGGTGACATTATACAATAAAAGTCAAATGGTGTAACAGTTTTTGATTTAAAAATGAATGAATATTTTTGGAATGATCTTTAAATTACTATGAATTTCGTTTACATTTATTTTTGTTGGTAATGATCATTACGTATTTATGTATAAGACAAATAATTGTCATTAGAAAAATGACCTTGAATGTTTAATGGAAGAATTCGTTATCAGGGCATCAATTTTGATATTTTCTCACTTTGCACTTTTGTTCTCTTTGTGTGTTTATTTCTCTGTGAACCGGTAAACAGAGAAATACGATGTTTTAAAATTTAGATTTGTATATTCCGGGAACGAAAACTTCTTATTTTGGATACGAATATTTTAACTGAAATGCTTGTTTACTTGTGTCTAGAAACTGACACACACAAGTTAAAGGGAAGAGTGAATATTATAAAAGTTAAAGATATTAAAAAATTTTCTGGCAACTCTGCTTTGAGTAATGTACCATTTACTGAAAATTCGCATTTGAAGATATTTATAGTTGTAGTAGTTCTTTATGTATCATCATTCGCTTTTCATTTTAATTATACGTAAGACTTGTTCATCATTGGCAATAACTAGAATGTGTACAGTGCAAATTCGTTGGATATGTGTAGTAGGTAGTAGGTTTGCGAGGGAGGAAGAGGAGGGCGGGAGTTAGAGAGATAGAGTATAGAGTAGGAGAACACAGGCTGTATACAAACTGAGTGTTCTACTTTGGCAATCTACTTTGCATCCATTCGGAGAATGTTAAAGTTGGGGTGCAGTGCAGATGCATTTAATATTGCACGAAGAATACGTGTCTGACGGGGGTTTCCTTTGCTTTATATCCACTAAGATTCTCTCACCCACTATACATATACATATATATATATGCATACGCTAGCACACAAGCACTAGAGTGCAAATGCAGAATATGTATTATTAACAAACCGACTTTGTAATAAAATATTCCAACTCTGATTCACGCACACACCTATACACAAACTTTAAACCGCGTTAATATACATTTGAATTTATTTTATTCGTACATGTTCTGGGTGGAGCGTTGCTTCATAGTTTGTTTTGTGTGAATTGCAACGAACATACATACATATATTTCAGGCATGATGAATACAAATTTTCTCAAACGAATTTGCCGTCATTATTGGACTAGAATGAAAATAGCACTTTTATTATGGCCGCAGTTGCACAAAAGACATTAACATCCGCTAGAACAATCACAACTTCTGTATTTTCGAAAATAAGATTGCATTGCATTATTGAATAAAATCCGAAGACTGGAAACCTGATATACAGTGTACAGAGCATTAGTTTTTAATTTACAATATTAAAATATTTATTATTATAGTAGATATAATATTTGAGATGTGCCGCTTCGCAAACAATCCTTGTTTTCTTCCATTATATTTACCAATGAATAAATTGAACCTTGAATACAGTGGTTAAATATTGAATACAAATAACAAGATTTCTTGTTTTACGTAATAATATAACCAAACAATAAAAAAAAAAGGTTAGTAAATTACAATTTATAAACAATTCATTATTCTACTCTGAAAGTAATGAATAATAAAAAAGGGAAACTGAGTAATAAAAAAATAAAAAAAAGTTATAAGAAAAGTTTCCGGTGCTGCATTTAATATCGAAGGAACATGCGATTTTATATAGGTAGAAGAGGTACAGACAATAATTGTAACAAAATAAAAAAGAGTGAGTGAGAGAGCGCGCAATGGGTATTTTTCAGTGTATAAAGTATGAGTAGTCGAGGCGGAATGATCAATGTGTATTAATCATGATTTTCGTTGGAGGCTTGTGAAGTTTTTCATGATACAACTATAAACTGATATAAAGTTTATGGTCTGACTTTTATGGCGATCGTAAAACATATTTGCGAAATACACTTTATATATGAGCACATGCTTTTGCCTTGTACGCCGATAAATCTTCGGTTTCAGCCTGAAATTTACAAGTTTCATGTGCACTACGTTTTCCTTAACTTGCCGTAATTGACCGAATCAATTTCAAATTGACAATTTTCATATTTTTCCTCGCCGAAACGCGATGCAACTAAATCACATTACACTATTTTGTTTTTTCTTTTTTACTTAATCATAAAATATCAATATCATTCTTTATAACATATAATGTATAATATTCTGTCAGAATCGGGAAAAGAATTAATCATTTTTAGCTCACCCATACAGTTGTACAAAAGAGTTGAAAAATGTGTTATTATTTGAAACTTTTTTGCGAACGTCTTTGCTTGTTAAAAATTACGAAAAACAAAATAACTTTTGACAGCATATTGTCTGAGCAAATTTGTGTAAGAATGTTTTGAGTAGAAGAATTTAAACAATGTCCATATTTTGTTGGAATTCCGTTATTTCCAATAAAAAAATCCGCTCTAAAAATGCTTGTTTTTAACCCTTTAACGAGTTGTTGACTAGTACTTATGAATGGAAATTGCACATAATAGAGTGCTTTAGCAATGTAGAAATTGTTTTGTACACAAAGTTCAAGTTGGGAACAAAGTTGTTAATTTTATAACACTGCATTTGCAAAATTATAATGATATAATATACCTATGCATTATCTTACGTAATATATTGTTTTCATTTGTGGAAATAGAAGTGTCATTGCATTGTTTTGTCATTATTGCTTATAAATAGAATTTGACGAAAAACGATATAATTTACTGAACTTTTAAAATAATTCTAGTTTGTACGTGCAACTGCAGACATTGGTGCCCCTATATCAATGCTTGTTTTAATTAGTATCTTAGCCAATCATATTTTTATGAATAAAGCAATGTTGAGACTGTAATATTATTGGTAATCTGAGTACAATATTAATCCGTTAATTCTGATGGTAAATGTTGATTCTCAGTCTATTGGCATCGCGATTTATGGTATTAAATTAAATAAATTGCATTTCTTCCTTTTTTTATGGGCAAGCATTTATTTTCGTATGACTAGCGCTCACATGGCTTTTATGACTGGGTCTTAGTCAGCAGATTATGCATTCATATTATGGAATTTTATCGCGTCAGGACCAAAGGGTCGTAAAATATTAAAACCATGTGGCTTAATAACATAACCGCACCGGAGTAGGTATTATATATACAAGTCATAATAAAACTGCTGACAGTTATACGGTTTCTTGAAACAGTTAACTGTCCCATGTAATACAAATAATACCATTTACGTAGTGTTTATACGACTTTAAAAGCTTTGCTTCATGTTACATGTGCTATCTCTAAGATCTCCGTTTCAGTCACGTATTACGTGCATCGCCATTTTGTTCTATGGTTATTATCATTTTAACTGCATTGCCTTGTTTTTCGACTGCACTAATTGTCGTTAAAATGATTCATGGTTTGAGGTGTACGCGATTATAAATATTATTTAATCCTATTACGCCTTGTTGTTGTTTCACAAAAATTGGTACTGATTTTTAAAATGTTTCTAGCTTACTATAAACAATATGAAATATTTACAATTTATGATCACAAAAAACATCTACCTCGAAACTTTATTAGTATGTGTGTGTGTAAACGTTCTATAGGCAATGCCGTTGAACATAAAATAATTCGGTTTTTAAATAAAAATTTATATATATATCGGAAAAGAAACCTCCTTTTTTTGACAATAATATTTTAATTGGAAATACTTGATTACTCGTGTAACTACTTGTACTTCTTGATACGGATAAGAGTAAGAGTAAACTAAAATCTTATTAAATAAAGTAAAAATATTTCTAGAAACTTTTGTTGAAAAATTGCATTTGAATTTGTTTCTCTAGTTACTACACATATTGATTTTGTTTCATGGCAATATTAAAATATATTTAATGAACAATAAAACTAAATAACATATTTAGTGAAAACCAAATATCAAAAAGTCGAGTAAGGGGCAAACCAGATTGTTTTCTGTTTGGTGCTATTGAAAAATGGCCCCCTTCCGGTGTATGATAATTTTATTCTGAAAACTTTACAGATATACAAAATCTTCAACACAATGAGTGTGCCATTATAAAATCAATTTTAAAGTTGGTCGGAATTTTCTCATGAAAATATGTTTTGTTCTAAGAAATCTGGAGAAAGACTATATAAAACAAATATTAGCATGGATCAAAAAATCACAAAATGAACAAAGAAATCTAATCAATTTCTCTCTCAAGTCTATGTAGATATAAAAGTTTTACTATATCTATACAACGTATTTCATTATTCACGCTTATTAAACCGACGAAATAGTTTCTCCAAGTTTTTCCATTTAAACTTACTTCAGGCTGATTTTCTTTTCTGAGAAAAATGGTGGCAGCCAGTCATAAAAAAGCTAGACTAAATAGAAATAGCAAGCAGTGTCACATCTTCGATTTTAAAATATGTATAGCTAGCCACCGTGGTCAAGCTTACAATTAACATCCGACTATAGGCAGCGTTTTGGCACTCCGCATGGATGTTTCTCAGAATGAAAATAATTGCTCGACTTGTAAAACTGAATTAGAAATAAATTAAATGTTAACTCGTCACAAACATAATACAAATCTTTTATGAATGTATGCTATAAAATAATATTGCAATAAATTTAATTAAAAAACCAATTAACAGTGTCATTAAATGAGAATTTTTTTAAATGTGTTCCTATTTTATAATATTAAATTTGATTCGCGTAACCATCATCTAAATAACAAAACAAACCAATAGAAATACTATGTAACATTGCGTATATTATAAAATATATATGTTTCTAAATATAATTTAGAATTGGCTGCAGACCTCATTGTTTCTTATATTTTATTTTGTGACATTGTATTTCGCTTCTTTTTATTCTCGAAATGAAATGAAGTGGCTGGGCAATATTGTCTTAGCGTTTTTCATCTACACGTTCCTCGTCGCCGCCAATTGGAACAATAAGAAGTACGAGCCCGATAAAAGGAAGACAAAGAAGGCGCTCGTTGGCAAAATGGTGGAGGCGCTAACAGCGACACACACATACACACACACAAAGAGTGAGGGGTGAAGTGGGGATTTAGTGAACTACGTAGCGCTAACCAGACCAGACGAAACACGTACCAACTGAACGGCGACGTATGAAATATTCCAACATACTTACTATGCTATATTTTTTGCTTTAAATAATTGAAAAACTCGTTTCATTTTGTAGGTAAAAATTGTTTAAAATGTACATATCGCTAAGGAAAATACGTGCATAACATTAAACATTAAAACAAAAAAAGCATATTCTAATTTTTAAATTCAATAATTCTTATACTTCCGAAATTATAGAGATCTACGTTTTATTGCCCCCGATTTTCATTATATTTCTTTATAAAGCGAATTATTTTACAATTACTGGGTTTTCAACGATTTGCGTAAATTAAACCATTAAATTCAAAGTAATGAATAAATATATTAAAATAAAGAAAATATATTGCTTTTGTGTTCAATCTGAAGAAAATTTATGTGAAACAACTTCAAATTTAGTGTAGATTTTTATGATCAAAAAAAATAATTAAATGTCAAATTAAGGGGGGCTCTGATAATTGGGGCCCATAACTCCAGAAGTAAGAAGTGTAATGGATTTTGAAATACGTAAATATGTAAATCAACTTGTTTATAATATTTTCGGCTCAGTATCCTTAGAGGACATGAGACATACATTTGAGTACATGAGTTATATACAATTTCGGAATTAGTAAGATGATAAACAAATATTGTTACAGACAGACAATAGAGCACTATAGCTCTCGTGTTATAACGTTAAACGTACAGAATGTTCACAAAAATGTGATCGTCACAAACGAGGTTAAGATGCAAAATACCAATTTTATTACATGGTCATAAACTGATAGTTAAAGCGCTGAATTTCAAAAAAGTCTTGCGATAATGCGGACTTACGTTGTTAACGTTTCGTGCATAACGTTCACATATAAACTATCCGATTTTTGTGTCGTTAGTAACGTTTCTAGTACCTAACTACATTCATTATTTTACAGAAGTTATAATATCACAGTAAATTCTTTACACTGACATAAAAATAGACTTGCATTTAACATAGCCATAAAGCTATTAATGGATCGCAATGCAATTGGTTATGAATCATATTTTATGTTTCCAGTTTCTATAAATAATATATGTCCTTTATCTTGGTAACCATGATTTCAATATGCCATAGTGTGTGTGTATGTACAATCAAAGACATTCGGTTTGAGGATAACGTAACTCGTAACGGTTCTGACTCTAATATTTATTAAACCTCAAAAATGTTCCCAATTTAAAAGCTGTATATGAGCAAATACAATTGAATTCTGTTTGCTTGTAATTTATCGACCAAAATGCCAATATTTGATTTACACCAGAGTACAAAAAAAAAAAATAACGTAAATGCGAACTATTTTTAGGAAAATTTAATTTTCCCTGGTGCTGACCAAGTGAACACGATAAATTGTGGAAAAGTGCCGTTGGATTGAAATATTAATATGTTCAAATGTGCAGAGAGTTAAAATTTATGGGCTGTATAAGGAAATGTACATAGAGCTACTGCTAAGCGAATGTTCGAATATATTCTGTCGGTCGGTCGGTTGGTCGGTTTGCTCCTGTGGTATGTCTCGTTTATTAGCTGACTCGTTAGTTACTTTAATGGGATCGTTTATTTAGAAAACTTACATCGCTTAATGCTGTATGTGTACCTCAAAGGCACGTACAGTTATGGACATTCGTTTTGGTATATTGTTCAACTGAATTTCATAATATTAACCCATGCAAAGTGCTTGTCTTTTTGTTTAAACATAAAATAATATATATTTTTAAGACTGTACACTTGCAAAATATTCATGCGTTAACAACATCGCCGTATATTCCTTTTCACGAGAGTACTAAATATTTTGTACGTTTCCTTAATTACCATATTCACTGTTACTATTTCATGGCATGCGTAGCATGACTTTTAAATAAACCAAAAGCATTTAGAATCAAAGTGACGTAAAACGCATTTTTCTACAACAATTCAATAAAACCGAGTAGTATAAATTTTTGGACAATATAGTGCGGTGAGCTAAAAATTGTAGAAGCTACTGTCCAATTCAAAACGTAGCTAGTAATCAGTAATGAAAGTATAGGCGAGTGTCTAAATAACTTATGGAGAGAATGTTTAACGATTTTGAAGTGTTCAGTACGTTTTGACGGAATCAAAAGTCGATTTTAATTTCTCGTTAGTGTAAATTTTTGTGTAAATAATTCAACAGGCAATATGCAAATACGTTCTTTAATTGGCCGTTTCCTTTCGGGATACTTCGCACCGCCAACTGAACTGTAGTAGAGAGTGGAGCCAAGTGACGCGCGGCGCGTCGCGTCGCGAGAAAATTAAAATGATTATAATATCTTGGCTGGCCAGAGCAGAGCTGAGCTGAGCTGAGCTGAGCACATAACGTTTGTTATAGCTTTGGCAGTAATAACAAGAGGGGAGTGACGTCAAGGGCGGACGAACGAAAGAATGTTCTCTTCCTGACGTGGAGGGTTAATAATAATAATAACCTTTCCATCTCGGTGGAGTTACACGAACCTGAAGTTCAAACTTTGTATGGAATTAAGTTCGACAAACTTTAAACAATATCATCTGATGCACTTCAAATTATACAATGAAGGATTTCTATGTACTGTTTATATATATATATATATATATATATATATATATATATATATATATATATTTATATGTACAGTACTGCTCTTTCTTAGAAGTGGCAAACATTTTTATAATTAAATTGTTTATTATATTATATAATTGAAATTGTAAATATGAGAAATTGTAAAATATGAGAAAAATGTAAATACTAAAAACATATTACAGTAAATATGGCAGTATAATTGAAATGTAAAAATGAATAAATAATAGGTAAATACTCATAAACCCATTTCAAAAGTTATATACTGACCGGATTTATCAATCAGCTATTATAACAACAATAACAAAAACGAATTGTGATAAAACAGTGCGGAATGCCTGCAAAATACTTCACTTTTATACAATACATATGATGACATGAATGACAATCACAATGCAAGCCAATTTTAACCGTTTCGTTCAATGCAAACACTTTATAGAGTACAAAAATAATACGTCATTATGGGATTTTTGAATACCAACCATTAAAATAAATGTGAAATGGAAATATTCAAATATTCTATTAACTAGACTTGATTATTAGGAATATTATTATTAGCAATAAGTAAATTGTAATTCATACAGGATTATCTAGTGCTACGTCGTACACGTGCAGAACAGGCAACCTGCATAGCTTAAATTATTGACTGCGGTTGCTTTGCGCCCGACTTAACTTTCTGTCATTATTATACATATGAATATATGTAAGCGTTTTCGTAATGAAATAGCCACCCTCAGTAATAAAATATTCACCAAGGCAATAGTCATTATTTTCATATCCGGAAAACGCCTTTTCAAAACCAGATTAATTTTACCTAATAATGTAAGTAACTAAAAGTTGGTAAACATGTTCAATTATTTATGAAATACATACAGAATGAAGTGTACTTTTAATTATGTAGCACAATTCAAGCTCAGTAAATATGTTTGCTGAGCGGGTTTTTCCTAGATCGCACGGGTACAGCCTGTTGTGTTGTGTGAACCAGCCTTTATGGCTTTCACATCAAGGGACACTCTACAGTGCTTTTTTTTTTTCTATTTTGTGTTTGTATACGACACTTGACATTTTACATTGATCTATGCCAAAACAGGATAAGATTATCATGCTAGGCTGAATCTATCAACGACGTACGGGGTTGTATGGTGTGTATTAAAGTGGATGAATCCTTTGATCCTCGACGGATAAGCTTAAATTTTGTGGTTTTACGTTACATTTGATATGAAGTCACTTGTAAAGTTAACTTATATATTCAGTGATTCCTTTCATAACTAATACATTGATTAATATCAAATTCACAATAAAAGTTATTTGCTCAGAAGCTAATAATACCTATATTAATGTTAAACGTTCTTAGATAAAGTTAAATGGCCGTTTGCACCACTCAAGATTAACATTTAATTGTAGCTTAGAGCTAAGAATATTTAAATCAAACTTAAAACAATTCTGTCAATAAAGATGTCCACCCTTCCCAACATTTGAAAATAGAATTATTACATGCAATTATATGATATTTTAATGTATAATTAATACTGTCGAAAAATATGGGGTTGCTCTTCACTTAAAGTAATGGGTACTTACTGTATTCTGTGGATAGGAACATTAGTTTAGCAAAATATCTCTATACTACGCAAAGAACAATTTCAAAATTTAGCTACGTTCCATTATTCTTGTAGCAATGTAGTTAAAATTTTAAATAATCAACTTAAGGTAGGGTTTAAATTTGGAGGAGAAAATATGTCGTTTACGTCGAGATAAATGCGCACAATGAAACATCTTTATCCATTTAAAATTCAATTCAAATGGTACAATTGTCATCGTATGAATAATTTTCATGGTGAAACGGCACGGGAAGAGATGTATTGTCCGTTGAATAATACGTAATTTATCAACGCGTCTTTAAATTAGAATGGCAGAATTTTAAGCTAAAAGTGATTGAATGCAAAATAGATATAGTATTAGATACAGAATTGGGGGTTTGCAAATATATCCACCTCAATGCAAAACATTCTTTGACGTAATCTAAAAGAAGGATTTTCATTTAAAAACATAATATTGATGATATCTTATAATCTCATACGGCAAGCTAAAATTTAATCGTCACTTTAAAAGAGCATTTACTCTGCTTCTGGTGGATGATCCACACCAAAATTGATGAAAATAATAATATAGAACTTTGCATTTAAAATTTGTATATAATCACTCGAATTTATGAAAATACTACAATGCAACAATTAGCAATTGCTAGAGTAAATTAAGGTCGTTTATTTAAACTTGTGAAAGAAAAAAATAGTAGTTCACGGCGTAGAAAAACAAGAGAAAAGAACAATCGGAAAAACATCGGAAACTATAAAGTTTTGTTTTAGCAATGTACGTACGTACGGGCAACATGCAAAGTAACCCTCGGGCGTGGAGCTTCACGCTAACGCGCCAACACCTCTGCAAGGCAACGTAGTAAACGTATACGTTCAGCAGGAAAGCACGTAGCGTGTTGGGCTCGACGCATGCGTGCACCCGCAGAGCCTAACAGCCCTCAAGGGGGCGACAGCTGACATGTGACGCAGGTCATAGTACAATATGCACCATCGCCAAAGCGCCACCACTAAAAGTATATATATACTCGGTTCAACGATCAATTCTCACCACGTGTTTGTCCCATTTATACCCAATTCTGCCCACACTTAAACATTACCGGTCTTTATATATATTTATTAAATACATTGTCCAAACAGGACTAACATATTGAATACATATATATGATACAAAAGATAATATTATAATATAATATCACTTTATTATTACCTATTATTTATATCAGATTCAAATTCTTATATTACAGTGTATTAATAAAAAGAAAGAAAAATCCGTAGAGGGCTCACGTGCTTTCACCAATTTTTGTTCTTTAGTTAATGTATTCTATTTTCTAAGATGATCGCCAACAATAACATTAATTGTAAATAATCTTCATATTAAGACTAGGATAGCTAAAAAAGAAAGAAAGTACAATCCAATATGTTTCTAATGTTCCATAAATACGGCGTGGAACAAAGTTTAGTAGTCGTATTGCAGTACACATAAAATAGCAGCAAGTGGTCGTTCTTTGTCGTTTTACTTATTTATCAAACAGGCCCGTCTTCAATAGTAGACCGGTCCCCCGGGAGACACAGGGCACACCATATGACAAAACGGGGTCGTAGCCATAAAACGGCCGAAAAGGGGATGTTTGGACGTTTTTATAGGTTTCACCCCGGCTAGATATAGGACTTAATGAAAAAGAGGCGGTCTCTGGTGCTAAGATCTAATTACGTCCGTTTCAGACCAGAGGCAGGCAGCCATAGCCTCTAATAAAAATAGTTTCGCTCGGTCGGTCGGTCGGTTGCGCTAGCACCAATGCTTCTCGCCCAATGCATTTTCAGCGCTAAAAACGGCCAACAAATATTTACGATTGAAGTTTTTTCTATGATTTATATCACACTTGCTAGCCCTATTAATATTACGGATATATTTCTCAGATTATATACGTACAGTACTTGTTTTTTTTTTATGACACTCGATTATTTGGTATTGCCACCGGAACCTTTTTGAGATATTCTAGCAGCAAATGTATTGGAAATATCATGAATATTATACCAAATTTTATTTTAATCGCCAATTACATGCTGATGATATGATGTCCACCGGTTTACCTAGTTTATATATAGGTATATATATATATATATATATATATATATATATATATATATATATATATATATATATATATATATATATACCAATAGAGAATAAACGTATATCTCGATAAAACTTTTATTACACTACTAATATATTTATTATTATTACTTTTGTTTTAAACTGTGCCATTCGTTGATAATGGGATTATCACAACAATTTACTATATACGATATCTATGGTTATAACGTATAAATATGACATCTGGTTAGTATTGCAGAATGTTACAGAAAACAGTTTTGTAAGTATAATATTCCAAATGGCAGTGAAACGTTGAAACACAGCCATAGCGGTTTTATCAGTGTCATATTTACGATGACAAAACGCTATTGGTCATATGTCCAAGAACAGCATGCAAAAGTCAGCAATTTCTCTGAAGGGAAACATAAAAAAACAAAAGGTTTTGTTCATTTGCATTATAACGATATTGCACCATCCACTTTAATTCGCACGTTAGCGTTTCTAGCTAGCACTATTAGCTATACACTATATAGCATACTGGCAGAGTGATTTAAAAACAGTTTGATTTAAGTATCCGGATTGCATATGCAATGAAAGAACTACACTAACCCTTACTTTTTTTATTTTCTCTAAAATGGTACCAGTTTATAACTGGTATTTATTTTATTTTTATTCATAGCAAAATAAAAATGCATATTCTTTAATTATACGTACAATAAAGTCCAGTTCTGTAGGGTACTACGGATTTGTTTATTTCATTTAGGCGAGAAAGTAAAGTGGGAAAGTTAAACGATAACATTTTAAATCTTCAATGATTCCTTATTTCAATTTCGTTCGTATTTGCGCTCAGTGGCCCCCATTAGCAATAAACATTAAAAAAAAGAAACGTTTATTCTCTGCTCTTGTGCGGGGCGGGGCGGGGCGGGGCGGGGCGGCTCTTCTATTTTTATTTTGAAAAGGTAAATTATTTGCCTCTTAAAAACATGTAAACGGGTAAGTCATTTAACGCTGCATACTATAGAGTGGGCTGTGATGGAAGGCGGCAGACGAAGGAGGGGTTCGCTGGTTATTTCACATTACAAAAGTTTTAATTGGGTAAGAAATTGGAAGAAATGTTTTCCACTGTGGAAGTTTCCTGTAATTCATTTGCCTTCGGGACTCTAACAAAAACCCAAAATAACTGATTCAAAAACTTTTAGCCCTACATGCCTACTGCGCCGCTTCTCCTCCCTCTATATTAAAACGATATCGAACTAAATCAATTGCAATTGACGAACAGTGATAAATTGGTTTATTATTCCCAAAAAGCCATTTAAAGTTGTCTCGGCGACCGACGCGCGACGCCTTTCTATTTCGCATTCGAAAATTTTAGAACATATCCCTGCTACAATATTCATCCTATTATATATTTTTGGGTGCTTTAGGATGTGGTTGGTGACAAGAAAGTCGAGGGACAGCCATTCCAGCTTATTTTTTCATTTGAGGATATATGTTCAAAATTAAATTGGCTAAAATTTATTAAATAACACATCCAATAGTAAATTAGTGTAATTTTTCCAATGAGACAAATATGTAGATATATTTTTGGAGATAAGATTGGCAACTGGAAATGGAAATACATATTTAAGAACATTTTCAAGGAGAAACAAAAATTTATTCCGTTTTTATGGATGTGTCTAATAATTCTTGCTGCATTATTTCGGGAAGATTTTATTACTTATAAAAAGATCTGGTCATAAAACAATATAATTTCAAGAAAAATTCAGATATTATGTGGGAGTTAATAGTCATTTTGTATTAGTGTAGAACATGTATACCTAAAATGCATGATTGTTATACTATCATTACAATGGAATGTGTTTCTAAAGTTGTATAGCTGTCTTAACTTTACGATTGAAGTGATTCAAAAACTTTAACGTAGACAATACTTAACATCGAAAATAAAAACTTAATTTGTTTTTAATGGCCCACAAAAAATTTAAGTAATTTTTATTACACTTTTATATATTTACTTTATATACAAATGTTTACAAATTTAAGTGGCTATTTTAAGTGTCAAAGTTCAGCATTGTTAAAAAGTTCATGTAACAATACCTTTATGGGGGCTAGTCGCATAAAAGAAGAAATAAAAATTGCGTTTCGGAAATAATCTGAAGGATGGTAAAGATCAGTAAAGTAATCTAGTACGTACGATGGATGGGGCGAACACTTTGAAGACATTCCGTTTAAATTAAAATGCTTTGGGCATGTTTTACTACTAAACTGATGTAAAAAAGTTAATTAGTAATAAAAGTGCATGAAGCAGAAGCCGTATCTTTCACTTAATGCACCGTCAGAGAAAATGCAAAACAATACAAAAACAAGTGAAGTAAATAGTTCAGCCATGCACTTACGAGTTGTTGCATTTTGCGAGTTATCCGAGCACGCTTTCCCCATCCAAGATATTCTCTTCTTGTTGCTACATTCAGCTTTCAGCATTACTGGTTTATATTTGAATTTTAGATTATGTTCCGATGCTACTGCGTATCAAAGTTTTATGAATCCACACACAGACGTCATTCGCAAACATTTTAAATAGATTCAAGCACCCTCTAAGCGGATAATTCCATTTAATGATATGCTATCATTACCGTTGCTATATTATTAAAAATCTGGAGTGCCATTGACTCGACTTCCTTATACATAGCTTTAATCTAATTTGAATTCGTTCTACTATTGCCATGAAACAATATCAATATTTGTGGTTACTAGGGAAACGTAAATGTCCTATGGCTATTTTCAAATGCGATTTATTAGTTAATAGTTAAATGGAAATGTTTATATGTTCACCTTTAATAAGATTTGATCTTTCTTCTATTCGTGTACTTTTCAAGTTTGCAAATTCTAATCTCGTTAATTACTAATTCCAAATTTTATACTGTGGAACTTGGTCTAATCTGTTTTAATAGAACCATTCTTGTTAATATCAAACAATTAACATAGTTGTTGGTTTACGTATTTTGTGTTTCTTATAATTTCAATATCCACTGGGAATTTGATATATCATCAACTGAAATCATTAATTTTTGCTCATTATTCTATTCTTTATTCTGAATGACTTGAAATTATTGATAGTGAAATATCTTGAATTTGATATATGTATGTATTAATTCTTCATAATTAGAATATCAATAATTCAAAATTCATATAATTAAGATAGATTTAAAATAAATTAAAGTGATCTGTGATCACAGTACTTTCTTTTATGCATAACGTATGAGAAAGAGAAAATTCTAAATACTAAAAAAAGATAATAATCGAAGTTACTAATGAGTTTTATCCCTAGGTACACATCATAGTCATGGAAACATAAAACGCAGAATGGCATATGTATGTGTGCAATATACCTATATACGTAGAGTAGAGTAGTAAAGCAAATGTTCATCTGGTGGCATCTCATTTGCAGTTGTTGCACCAGCGGACTCGTTAGCTACCCGCCGAATCAGACATTTGCTAATTGGCATTCCATCCCTCTCGCTCGCGCATTCGCTAGTCGCCCACTCGGTCCGTCCTTGTCTGGTGTCCGCATCGTCCAATAGGGTGGGGGGTGCATCAACTGGTCCAATTACGCTAAAGACTTTTGGCCCCGGACAATGCCAATAGATTGTTACCAGAAGAAATACACAATGTCACTTTTCTTCCATTTGTCTTTTGTTCGTTCTTTTCTTCCTAGCGATGGCGATGGCTCGGATCAGGGTTGGCACTACTGAACGCGCAGATAACCCTTTTCAAATTAGGATAATCGTATATTGGAGTTTTATTCGTTTAGCAGACGATGTTAGACAATGTTATTTGATTGGTGTAATTACGTATTTTCCTCTTTCGAAGCCGAGCTCTTTGTAGATGACGATCCCTACCTACTACCAAGCAACGTCTACTGGAATAATTGTTTTCATAAAATTTGCCGTTGGATTTTTATTCGTAGTTGAATGGAAATTAAGGTTATGTTCAATCAACTACGTAATTGGATTTAAATTATTTGATGCCATTTTACTACTTTCTAAAAATGGTCAATTATTCGGAAGCACATCACACAAGTGACAAGTACAAATGCTGACAAATCTGATTTTGTAGATATATAATTACGAAGCAAATAGTAAATACATAACCGACGAAAAATTACATTTATTTTCTTGGAGCAATTCTAAAAGGAAGTATTGTAATCATGCATTTTAACGGAAATATACATTTTGACCATCGAATCTCTATAGCCTCTTAGCCTTTAGATCAATCAAAACACCATTTTACTTCGCAGGAATTTGAAACATCAATTTGTTATTACACATGTAATGTTCCCCAGTTGTTTAATTCTGGTTGTACTGTGATCGAAATGGATATTTAATTTATAATAGTTTAACATTTTTAATGCCAAGCGAAAAAACACGGCATTATAAATATATGCACGGAGTAGGAGCAAAAACTGAATATGATGATTAATGAAACAATAATGTTGGCACAGTAAATATTTGCAATTCATTTATATTTCGCAATGGAAAAATACCTTATTACAATATAAATAAAACAAGTAAGTTTTATTTACGTATGTAAGTTACGATAAAATGAATTAATTACTTATGTATATACATGAAGAGCTATCTGTACAATTTTATTATTATTAATATATGTATGTTCCAACTACTAAATAAAATTTTGTTGTTAAGACATTTTATTTTAACATACCGCAGAGGACATTTAATCAATAACAGAAATCCCATTTAGTTTTATGCGTGTTTCTATATGTAAATTACTTATTTACCTCGCGGTTGTACAATGAATTTTGCTTTTATAATCAGATTATTGATAAACAAACTAATCGATCAGATGACAATTTTATTACGCCAATTATAAAATTCCTATATAATTATATGCCATTTCGAAATCTTTCTATAATCCTATTCAATCATGTTCCAAGAATTACAACTACATAATCCTATTTTCCAAAGACTCATTCGGAATTTAAAAAGAATTTATTAAATATTTTCTGTTTATTGAAAAACAAACATTAATTAAATATATATTAACTATATCAAGCGCTATGATTTTTTATTTTCTTATACGTAGTGTTCACAAAAATAAAATAGACTCCAAATGTCCGTTTTGAGCGCCCCTGTGACATTTATGTGTCTGTTGATTGTATGTAAATATTCTATAGGCTATATCTATATGGTAATATCGCAGTATTAGGATGACATTATGAACAATTTGTATGAACTAATAAGGAGGTTAAAATAAACTATGGTTCCGGAAGCACAAGAAAAATATGTAGAACGTAGAGAAAGGGGTTGGCATTTTCTTTTTGGAGTAAAGTGAAATAGCACGGGTGAGCTTTTACGTTCACGTTCACGTTCACGTTCACATCGTATCGCATCGCGTCCCTTGCTTGGATTTCTAAACAAATCGCTGGAAGTCAAACAAGCGCTCAGAAGTGTATTTTTAGTGGGGACATGTTGCAGAAGGATGACAAATCCCTGCGGACACGTCTTGCTCTTTACCATTCCTGCCCTCAGCTAACCTGCTGTGCACAGCTACTCTTTGCTTTGCTGGCCTTTGTCAAAACTTAGAAAAACTTCAACGTTCAAGCAACGGGGCTTCAATGCTTTGTCATCGACATCACTAAACATTCTATGTTGCCAACAACTACAAACACAATCACAATATTTGATCTAATTAAAACACTGGCCTTTACGTTGCTAAAAACAAAGATAATAATATATATTTAATTGAAACATGTCGATTTGGAAATATTGATAGAGTAACTAGAACTAAAATAGCTTTTTATTTTTAAGCACAACATTTTTTGTGTGTAGAGGCACAGACACACGTCATCGTGCTCTTAGACGTTTTACGGTAAAACTTTTCAGACCAAACTTGTAAGAGCTTTTATATTTATTACTTTTTCTTAAATTGAGCCGTTAACGAGATAGTCAAAAAGCTGTAGTAAACTTTAATTGGCGGTTTACATTTTATATTTAATGTTTTGCTATTTGCTATTATAGTGTTCATACACACAATATAACATAATTCGGATACCTTCTAACTCATGAATATTTCATGTTTACAATAGTTTTTCTAATAATTTGTCCAACAAAGTAATAGTTAGTTTGGAAATAATTATTTTTACAATATCTATGAGGTAAGAATTTTAGCTTGGCGTTAGCACAGAAATTGTATGGTTAAAATTTAAATGATAATGCAAATGCTGGCTTGTAATCATGTTTGATCCGTGTCTGTTGGGGATATCGATGCGCGTATTTTATTCGATATCGTCTTTTTTATTCGAAACAGTTTCAGTGCCGAAGTGCGTATGTAAATGGAGCGGGCCTAGGCGACACGGCGCGGCGGCCGTCGCCTTCGAATGTTTTTGCGATGCGAAATGAAGTATTTAACATATTAATGGCATCGGAGTAGGGCACAACGCGTATGTATTTTTATGGACTGATATCCGTTTCGCTACGGAAAAGTAAGTAAAAGAAGTATTCGTTGCACGTGGGACCGAAAACGTAAGTAAAGCGAGGCCGTCTCCCGTGTGACGTTGAAGCGCGTCGCGACGCAAGTAAAATTATTTAAATATTTATTCATCAGCGTCGTGCAGATGGTGGAGTGAGTGGGACGAATGAAAAACGACAATCGTGAGCTAGCACCACTGCCACCGCCGCCGCCGAGGATGATAGATCGAAAAAGTTGGTGTTCCATAGAACGCCAGGCACCGTGTTTTGTTAATTATAACCCCTTGACGGAGAAAAAATTAATTATCCTGAACGCTACATTCTCTGTTCAGTTCAGTTCGGTTCGGTTCTGTTCGGTTCGGTTCTCTTGTTGGCGGAATGATTTTATAAACGATGCGCTGAATGGCGCGCTCACTTCAACGGATACCCCAACTGTAAACACCGCACAATCATTTAAAAATTAATCAAAAAATAAACGTTTGCCTACATTTTAAACTAATATGAACACGATCATTTTTAATGGGAATTTAATTATTTTCCTGATTTATTTTTCTCTTATTTACAACACAGTTGTCGTGACCGACAGGATTAATGTGCTGTCCACCTCTTTATAATTGTTACTATTATTAATCTCGTTCTCTGGCTTCAAATTAAATTAATTACAATTATTCGATCCGCAATGATTTTACAACTATTATTTTAGAAGATTTCTCAAGAATATCACAATTCCTGTTTCCTTGATAGTCGAAGTTTCTATTTCTAATACTTTGTAATTATATATATATATATATATATATATATATATATATATATATGTTCATATATTTGTTTATATGTTTGTTTATTTATATATTTGTTTATATGTGTAGAATGTCTTTTTTTCGACAAGTGCCAATTAAATTTTGAAAAAAATTTCAAGATATTGAATAAATTAAAAATGGCATTGTTCTGTGCTGGCAATGCACTAAGAGTCTGGTGGAATAAACTCTAGGTATATGCACTTCTATAAATTAACATATAACATTGGTGTCGATTTGTACGGCATATAGGATTTATTTCAGAATATAGAGCGAAATCACAGTGTACCTAAATTTAAGTAACGACTTGTGCTTTGTGCCTGCGTAATTGCCCCTAATTTATAAATGCAAGCACACATACGCACACACACACACAGGAATCCACAGTGACGTAAACATATAGCAGCAGCAAGCCAGTTAAGAGTAGGCGAGTGTCTATATTAGTTTGGTGGCGGTCCCGCCAGAGCGCAGCACGGCACGGCACGGCACGGCTACGACTTTCGAATTAGAGGTTTCCGTTAGAGTACGAGGCGGGCATTCTTATCAGGCAATTAGTGGTATGTAACTTTTAACCGCCCGCAGATAAATTTAACTTTGTCCTTTCTTTATGTCTCGGGCCCAAGTTGGCGTCTTTTCCGTGTTTCCCACCGAATCGGGGAAACGTTGAAGCAATTAAGTACGCCGCCACCTAGATGTCCGACGGACGCACACCGACCGACAAACAGCGGTGCGATGCGATGCGATACTTACTTCCGCAACACGCGGATTAAATTTTCACAGCCTCCCTTTCTCAAATTAGATTTCTGTTGATTTTTACACCCGAATATAAACTTATCCGTTACCAAAGTTCACACAATATCTTTGACACCTGAACCTTTCCAATATTGATGATACGGCTGACTTTTAATTATTTTTACCTATATCAATATAGTGGTGCGAAGTTTATGATTTAAGCGGTGAACATTGTAATTTTAAATTTGGGTTCTTCATTCTCAGGAACTATGCAGTCAGTTATTTAGAAATATTTTATTTGTACGTTTCAACGTTTTGATAATAATATTTTATTTACATTTTATTACATTTAATAGTTGTACTTACTAACTGAAAATTTTTAGCGTGTAATTTTAGATTATAAAAATTAAGTAATCGATTATTCAAATACATTTTTAATTCAAAGCAACTTCGAATTTCTACCATTCTGTTCATATGGACGAGTGTTATTGAGCCAAAGTACTTTTTCAATTTGCTAGTTTTAAAATTGAATTTTTAAAGTTTTCAATGCGTCGCTGGCGTCACTTCGTTTGCATCACATGTGGATTATACAGAGAAACGATTCGTAAATCGTATACGATCCGGTGTGTATGCTATACAGCATACATACACCTATTGCAACTCCACGAAACTAAAGCAAAATGGCACCGGCAGGTACCGTCATGTCACACTGAGCGTATAAACGCGTACGGACGTCGCAACTGACATTTTCGATATAGTGCATTCTAGTTGTGTCCGACGAACTGCTGCTGCTGCTGCTGCTGCTGCTTCTGCTGCTGCAACGGACGTGACTAGTAAATATTTATCTCGTACGTTTGATAAATTTATTGTTCGTGTGTATTACTTCCAACAGCGAACATAATCATATTCTGCGACCAATCAATAAACTTACAGCAACGCTGTTATGGACGTTAACCTAAATATAACATATTTTAATATTTAATGAGCAGTCAAGACGAATGGCTAAATTAAGAAAATGCACAAGGGTGCAACACAAAGTTAAACTTTTAACCACCAATTACATTTGTAAGAAATATATAAAAAGGTCAAACACTTTTATATTAAATATATTATATTAAAGGCTAAAATCGTAAATGTACCCCATCACGAGATAGTTGGTCGTTCTAGGGTCTACAGTTGAATTCTTTATACGTACCACCAATCGATATTATTGTCATTTTTATAAATGAATTTCGTGTATTTTAGTTGTTCGGAAATCTCTACGGAATAAACTAGATTTTTTTTGTAATACACTGAATAAATATGGAACAAAATTGGTTCATTAAATTTTCACTAGCAAATGCCCTCAAGGCACTTTCATCTTGGAACAGGTTAAATATTTTACAATACGTTATATAATATTTAGTAACATAAACTGGCATTTAACATAGTTTCACGTAGATGCAGAATTTTATTTTTATTTTCTTAGACATCCCTGAATCGTTTCAGACTATATTCGAAATGATATATGTATACGTGTGCCTGTTTTACTCCGCAGTAAAAATTGTTGGTGATCAAATTATAAAACTTTAAATTTTTAGAGCTGTATAGAGCCCTGAAGGAAACCTCCTATTTTAGAAAACAATATCTTATATGGTTTACTCATATAACAATGTCTGATATATTTATTATTCAATAAAGAGTTATTATTTAACGGAATATCTTTGGATTGTCGTCCTTATGGTTATCCGAGTACATTTACTTAGTAATTATTATTACTTGTTGCATTATAAATATTTTATGTTCTTTCGATTCTTCAACGATAATTATATATTAAATAATTAACAATATGTCCATCACAAACGTGAAAATACTTATATAAATTATTTTTATTTTCAGATTTAAAAACCCATAACAATGGCTGTCGAATAAAATGTAAGTTTTTAAAATTATTTTATATATAAACATAGATATTTTGTGTATTCAATATAGGTATATACGCAACGATAATGCAAGTTAGTCACTACAAGTTCTTGGCCAGTAATTTAACAATTTTATCGCGTAAATAAAATATTATTCAAGCGCAAAATCATTCATCAAATATCGAATGCCTTTGAAGAGCAATTTTATTGTTGACTTCATTTATTTATTGTGATGAGAAAGACATAATTTACTAAAATCGACTAATAAGAAAAATTAGAATTCTTTAAAACAAAGCAAAGAATCTAATTAATTTAACAAATTTTCTACCCTTAGTAGCTTAATTTATTTATTTTCTAATAAGCGAAAGTGCTTCGGTGCGACCTTCAGTAAAAGTATATTTTATAAACCTAATGCAAGATAATTTTCCTTTTGTTTTGGTATAAATTATTATAAATATAACAACATACTTTTGATTACACGTACAAGTAAATCCAATTAGGGCATATTATTTATCATATAATTTCATATTTTAATAACATAAACTTATGACCAATTTTATAGTTAATTACTTGCTCAAAGTTCATTGTTTTAAATCTATATACTTTTAAATATTTTTGTAGAAATATGTATTATTAAAAAAACATGTCCGTTTGTGGGGTTAAAAATCCATTCCAGTTATACAAATAATATGTGTTTTGTTTAGTTAACCTTAATATAAAAGGTATAGACCGTTGACCTAAAATAATATTTCGTTGTAGAATTAAAGCAAATACGTAGACCATTTTTTTAATGTTTTATTACAATGAATGTTTGATAATTATGTTGAGCAAATAGTAGAAAAATGAAGGGGGGGCATTTTGATAGTAGTGAAGGAAAGAAAATGTATGTATGTACGTATGTA
The DNA here is from genome assembly GCA_933228885.1 of Leistus spinibarbis. Lineage (NCBI taxonomy): Eukaryota > Metazoa > Arthropoda > Insecta > Coleoptera > Carabidae > Leistus > Leistus spinibarbis. The sequence continues at coordinate 7,730,725 of OW121799.1, forward strand.
TGTAGACGGGAAAGAATTTTCGACATGCACCTAACCAACATATATTGATTTAACAATTTAGAAAATTAGGTTAGCCGTTGTGAGAGTGCAATGGTTATACACGTTTACCAACTCATTTTATCTAAAAATAGACGCACACCACATGTACAGTTTCACTAACCATTATTAAAGAAAACTCATACGACTACAACCAACGAAACAGGATATACAATTTAAGGCCGAGATATCATCCACCGTCCAAAACATTTATTCGATTAGAGTTTTTACTTTCCTATACGAATGTTTATAATGAAGAATTGTAATCATAAAAAAATAAATAACGGAAATTCATATTGCCAAATTTTGCTGAAATATCAATTTGATATTTCAGTTAAGGGTTTAGGCCATTCGCTTTACATCTATCCAATTGTAAATTTTTCGTACAAATAATCTACCTTAAACATTTTATTCTCCCATACCTAGTTCTTGTTTTATAAACTTATATCTTTGACAGTTCAATGTGGTTACCATCTTTTCATGTTGCCAATAAATGACATTTATGAAATTTCACTTGAAAACGAATTTAGTCCACATCTATTCCTAGTAAGTAAATTGCCTACGAAAGTTTCAGCCACTGAAATCCTCGAGATGAAATTGTTGCAATTTCATATTGTAGTAATATGACTTGACATGACATGAAAATGTTTGTGTATGCAACATGAACTATACATATGCGTTTATTTATACACACATCCTGCATATGGAAGTATATATATATATATATATATATATATATATATATATATATATATATATATATATATATATATATAAATATATATATATATATATGGACATATAGTGAGTGTTATACATTATCAAATAAGACATGCCTTATAAATACGAGGTCGACCCTATTAATGAGGCCTAGTGCACATATGTACACACATGCAGTGAAAGGGCCGTAACTGTCGCCGTTGCCACAGCCGTACCTATTTGCTTTGTGGTTCGCTCCCTCATACGAATGTCATAAACCATACTGTCGCGTTACCGGATCTCTAGTACCGACTGTCGTTTCCGATGTGAATTAACAGTGTTTATCAGTACCACTTGGGCGCCACTGGTGCTTGAGGGACACCACTTATTCAGGCAACCAAATCATCTCCTCCAAATTCACATTTAATTTTTGTTTATCTCTAAAATAATATAATAACCGTTGTATGGCGGCATGCGTGCGCGATAACTTCGTAGAATAGTTTATAAAAACATACAAACTTATATTGATTTAACTTTTACATTATATGAAAACCAAATGGTAAGCATTATTTAATATTAATTTAATAATAAACTATTTGCTGTTTCTGGGGCAGCTATTCACCCAAAAGGTATTTTTTAAATAATTCGTAATGATCATTTAGTCTGTTTTTGCTCTATTTTTAGGTGGCATATTTATTTGATAAAATCCTAATGCTAAATCTAAAGTTGTAAAATATCTGCATTTACCTAATAGATCAAATACCTTCGCAATATATTGGAAAAGGAAACGCATCTCCAATCATAATATCATTTTATTTTCTAAAATCTACAATAACTCGTCATTTAATTTCGCCTGATTTATCGAATTTCTTTTGTACCACTAAAGTACAATGAGAATGGCTCATCAAGAGAAAGATAATTTCGTTGCTCTTTCGTGCTCTACGAATAAAATCGGTATGACATCTTACATTTAAATTTCACTATATAATAATGGAAAAGTTATCGCATGTGATTTTTACAAATGTCTTTATTTTATTATTTAAGTTAAACGTATTTTACTAGCACTGAAATTAACTATGTAATAAAAGGTAATGTTTATTATTTCCTTATCTACATATATATTTTATTTCTATGAACGGTAAGAGATTTAAATCGCTATACTTCAAGATAAATATATGCAAAAATGCTAAACACTACCAAACTAATAATAATATCTATTATAATTATAATAACATTTTAGGCCTGTAGTCTAAATTTATTTACAAATATAAACTCGACGATTTGACCACTATGTCATCCTTTAGTATTTAACCGTTTGCTAATGACTCCAATGGTATGGCAAATATCAAAGTGATGACTTCGCCAGAATCATAAGCAAATAAGCGAAAGGCGCCAACGTATGTATAAGGGAGTTGAATACGTAAACCACTTGAGTATTTTTCTGCCGTGATGGTGAATCTGATTTTGTGTGCGTATGATGTGCCTGCCTGCCTGCCTGCCTGCCTGCTTTGGAAAAAGAAAAGTGTTCGTTGATTTGTCACGTAGACGTTCGCCTCACCACGCCCGCCCGCCAGCCAGCCAGCCAGCCAGCCAGCCAGCCATGGTTGTTGAAGAGAAAATAGTGAAGGATGCCTCTTAATCATGGCAGCGACGAGATCTCTTTCCTGTGACAAATCTAACGCTTTAGCTCTTTCTCGGACACATTCACAAACAATGCTAAGAGGGGATGACGACACGTGACGTCTGCTTCCCTGGTCTCCCTGTCTGCGGTGCTTCTGTACCAGGACGAAAACACCATACAAGTACAGCAGGACATATTAACATGGATGAGCAGGAATTCAAATCAGTACCAACATAATCTAAAATATAGAACTAGAAACTACTAAATATCCGTAAATGCATTTGACGTTGTGTTTGTTGCATTAGTTTTCTACTGAATCCCACACGCCTGAGGTGGGATTCTACAACTTCATCCGACATGATTTAAGTACATTGAATTGTAACTACACACTATAGTTATGACTTTGTTCACAAATGTATATTAAATTGTACTGAAAGTATTCATAACTGGATTAAAGTTATTCACAATTGTTACGAGTTATAGAATCCCAACCCTGATCTTATATAGAAATTAATCTATGATAATAATTTAATAAAATAAATTAAATTCTTATTTTTCTCATTTTTTCCTATTTAAAATAGTAGTAGTAGTAGTAGTAGGGTAGTTTTAATTTTACCCTATTAACAATTTCTCAATCACATACATTATTTTGTATAACTATTCATTAGTTCAATTAATTTAAGTCATGATAAGTCAACTGACTTACATTATAGATTTCAGGACAATTCTAATATGTAGTCATACGTATACAGACCATAGAAACTATATTGTTTATAGAGTGCATGTGTATCTAGTTTGAAGTACTTATGTACTGGAGTCATGGATAACTGGAGTATACAAGTAGCACGCGCACAAACACACACACACACACACATGTATAATCGTGTACGTGAATATAAGCTTCTGTAAAGCACATCCCAAAACTTTGGTTCAGTTGCTGCTTCGCGCACAGGATATAATAAAGAAACACTCCCTATTCAAGCCTATATAATAGGTTGTCTTCTGTGCTGTATAGTGTATACGGTACTATATATAAAGGTACTTAATTAGTTGTATGATTTGTGATGGTAGTAATTGCGGCCATAAAAATTTCATTAGTCCATAAAGGCAGCAGAGGTAACTTACTATACGTATACACACCTACTATATAATGTTGCATGAAATGAGTTATTTATAATTTGCGTGGAATTAGATCGATTAATAAGTTATGGAGGGTAAACAAATCGCAATTTTACTGCGCCGCTTTCTGTATATAGCACATCAATAAAAGCTCGGCGTTAATTGTGTAATTTCATTTTTAGAGGGGTTTCGCCGTTATAATAAAAACCATTAAATCATTGTTGATCTCGTTTCGTTAGCACTGCTCATTTTAATCATTTAAGCACTTAAATGCCTCTCGAAATGAACACTTAATCTGCAAGTCATAGCTTAGTGTTGATTGAATACACTTGACTGGGGGGCAGGGAGGAAGGGTATTCAGGCCGACGACTCTTGCCGGTGGGAATTTTTAATTACATATACTTTATTTATCATGCAAAAAGCACTATGTTCAATAAGCTCAAGTGACCCTCACTCGACATACTTATGGGTTTGAAATTATACTACGATTCTTATGAAACAATATCAATATGTATTGTAACTATAGGGAAACGTAAATGTAACATAGTCGTTTCCAAAAGCAATTTTTACAAAAAAAAAAAAAAAAAAATTTATTAAGAAATCTTGCTTGATATTTTATTAACTTCAACTTGTTTATGTCTAACTTAAACTGTTTTCGATATATTGGAAAAAAAGCACGAAATTTTGTACTGGCTACAACAGTTATTTTATTTCTAATGTATTCAATAAGTGAAGATGTTCTTCTACTCAACTCTATGGAAGCATTATTTATGAAGACATGATTACAAAACAAAAATATAACAACAGCATAAAATTACCACATGATTGACAGATGCAGTAAGATACTGTATAGTGAAGCATTCATTATTTATTACAACTGTTTCTGAGTGATGAGAATCTTCCTAATTAACAGCCAGCAAACTTGCAGCAAATTAGTTTCATCGTGTTACGATAGAGATTCTTTTGTAAATATTATAAAGTTGAAATTATATTTCGTCGAGAATTAAAGTGGCGCTAGTGTTCAACAATATACAGTGAAGTTTAAGTGAAACTTGTTTATTTTGTTCAGATAGTTGTTGTTGCTAACCGGTAATGAGTTTTCTTACTAAAAGATATTACCAGACCTACCAGATACCAACCAAACTTTGTTTACGAAAGTGCCAATACGTTCCGGTCATAAACAGCTGATACAGGGTTACACCAGCCCCGATATTCTCTTGCCAACTTAACCTCAATCAAAATTACTAAACGTTTGCTCTACCACCAACCATCTACAGACATTTCAATTGTTCTTGCTACTATTTGTGTTTAATCCGCTTTTAAAAGCCGACTAATTTCATTACTGTTTCATTACTAATATATGTCTTCCAGTTACAGAGATAACTGAACACTTTCTGATTTATTATACATTATTTAAATGAGTTGCTAAATCCATAACAACACTTCTATATTTACCAAACTGTCATCCCAAAATATTTATTTGTGCTGTGGAAAATGTACGTCAAAAATCTTTTATTTTATTTGCTATATAAAAAAAAAAGCTATATATTGAATTTACGTACACCGATAATAAAATGATAATAATTAATTGTAAATTTTTAATTAGTAATATGTAAATATGAGAACAAAGAAAAATTAGCCAGGTTAAAATTTTATTATTCGCATTGCACATTGGATAGACCATTTCAAAGGAATTCATTATCCAACTGATGGAAGTAATCTTCGAAAGTCATTACATTCTGTTTTGTAGATCGTGTTTCACTTGTGTTAAACAGACACACACACACTCTCAATCAAAAGAACAGGGTCGTTGTGGAAATTGAATTTGATTTAAAATATAGCAAAAGGATATTATACAAATTACTGAATGCTGCATCTTTCCTCACTTCTCATCCCTATCTATTGAAGTGATCAACCATAACAGGATTTTATTAATGACGAATAATGAAACAAATTGAAAAGAAAACTATAAAATCAATATTATATCCCCTTTGGTAAACGAGTGAATTTGTTACCAAAGTTTTTCCAGGGTTACAATGGCTGGTGGGGGTTAGAGGAGTTGAAAACATGTATCCCATCTCCACGAGCCCCCAGGAGGTTGTGATCTAGAAGAAGTTAGGCAAACGGTGTCGGAGAGGGCGGGCGTCACCACACAAGGCACAAGCATGTGAACATGTCTTTTACCCATGTGGATTGAAGCGTATCATAAATCTGTCAGCTAACTTTGTACTCGTCGCACACCAATATAGCTTAGGCCCATGGAAACCTGGATAATAATAGTACACACACAATGTGGTGGCGCGCACAACTATGCACGCAGAACGGTAGGGGATATGTAGCAGGAAACGGGACGGGACGGTGTCCTGAAGTGAAAGACGGTATTAGTGGTTTTACGGCAGATTTGCATCCCGCAAAGTTGCCAGCAATGCGTTCTCCACGGCCTCTAGGGATATTTCACAATGTTAGGGATACACACAGTTTGCCAAACCTTCCTTTAGATTTATAACATAAAGTTGGGAGAAAAAGTGGCATAAATAAATGTGACGCGATTTCATCTAAATAAATACAAAGGATAACGGATTGATTCTATATGTGTGCTTTTTCTTTGCCGGTTTCGTTTGAAAAGACATGCATGCATGCAAGAGAGGTTAGGTTTGTGACACCATTTCAAATGCGGATTTAAATTCTAATTCTAGTTCAGAAAAACGAATCCAACACACTGCGCTATTATTGTGGAACTATTTAACTATCAAGTAGGTAGGTTCGTCTAGTTCGATGTAATGTACTCTTGCTCATCTTATTCAGATTGGATCAAAAGCGCACCATAAGTTTTTAACTGATTGATCAATATATCATTTAATAATCGTGCAGAAATAATCTATGATTACCGTTAACATCATTTCCGTTGCTAAGTAACGGCAAGTGGACATTTTGCGAATGGTGGTATTCTTTCGCTTGTGGGCAGATGGGCTGCTGGGCTGCTGGGCTGCTGGCTGGCTGATTAGTCATATTATAAAACGAGACAATTAAATAAAACGCAGCCGAGTTTGAAACGGAGATAATTTGATTGGGGCAGAGGGCGTGTTGGGTGGTTGGTTGGTGTCGTTGGCAGAAACAATATTACAGGATCCAGGCAACACGAGCGCGAACGCGAGCGCGAGCCCAGCATGATGCACTCTAGACGTATCTTCTTGTTGGTTGGTTGCAATTGAAGCCGTCGCCGCCGCCGCTGCCGCCGCCGCAGCGCCACACACAAACTTCTCACGAGGAATAATCAATTTTACAAGTCGGTAAGCTTTCGTTGCCAACCGTCTTCTCTGTGTGTGATTCCTCTATTTGTCTTAGTCCCACTACTGCTTTCACTCTGCGAAATTACAATGGCTATATAATTTGTTCTCCAACAACACATTCACGATTCTCCCTGCACACAAAACACAAAACACAAGATGCACCGCACCGCACCGCACCGCTTCCACGAAAGATGTAGTAGTAGTAGTAGTAGTACCTAGTGTTTGCATACAAGTTTTTCTTTACCAAGGTAATTCTTGCATTCAACGTGTTTTATTTATTGTGTGTTCTATGTATACACTGACTGAATTATTTGCTAGAATTCGATTACTTGTTACATACAAATCCCACATTCTACGACACCTACGTACGGCTCTATATATATATATCGTATATGTATGGGAAGGCGATATACAATAGACAAACAAAATATGATCACCCAACGCGAAATAAAAGAAGGAATGATCCTATTTCCGTCACGATTCCGAATAAAAAGGCGATGACAACAATAATATCAATTATAAATATGTCAATTTCATACAAAATATAAAAATTTCTAATAACAAACAAAAATGATTAAAAATCTTCAAGGAAATTAAAATGTTGATTGCGAATATGAACCAGATTCTCGCGAGTGAATATTGCTTTTTGGGAAGCGTTTTCCGTGCAAAAACAAAACACACCTTTTACAAATAGTGAATAAGGAGAGAAATCACAAGGGAGAACAGAGGAAGAGAGAGAGAGAGTAGCGTCATTGAAGAGAGATGTAAGATGAAGTGGAATAAAAAGGGCGACAAAGGTTTATTCCAACAGCGTATACACATCACATCAAGGGTAGGTATTAAGGGAGAAAGGTCGTTTCTCGCCGAGTCGTATAGTGTAGTGGTGGCAGGGACTTTCATTATTATTTCGGCGGCCAAAGACGGGCACTTGAGCGCGCACGCGTAATACTGAGCCTGTCGACGAGGTAATACCACCCCATCCAGCCGAACTGAGCTGAGCTGAACTGCCTGGAACCAAGTGTCGCTGGTAATTGGCACAACTACACACACACACACACGCACACCAGACTGAATTCAAGATGTCTTTTGATCCGTATTAAGAGGGACTTTATGTGGACGCATACCCACATACAATTTTTCTGTAAACAAGAATGGCGCCATGGTTGCCAGGATAGGGCACACACACACTTGACACAAACGCAACCAGATTGGTTTACTCCATTTCTAACGCCCGTATCGTTCCATTATCTCAATTGCATCTTTGAAGTGACTTAGAAACGAAAATAATCGCAGATAAATTATTCTTCGTCATTTTTTAGGTTAATCAATGATTTAAATTGACTGTTTTTATGAAAAATTTTACTGGCTAAATGGACTATTGGAATTTGTTTTTATTTTTTAAATTCAGTTTTAGTAGAAATTCAATTCAATGCTTTTTGAAAGGTTGCTTTGATGTTAAAATTATGATTGTATTGTACACTGAATGCTTAATTAATGAACAAACATAAACCTAATTCTCAAAAAATAATGATTGCTTCCTGTTGCAGCCTACGCTGTTCATTGCTTTACTTCCGTCTACTTTGATCAAGTTTATCATTTATGCATTGAGCAAACAAAATGGCACCACACAATAACTCAATTGTACTTTTCCAATTTAATTAATTTAATTTATTGAATTGTATGTTGATTCAATTCTTTCGACAAAAGTAATATTTATTTAAGAAGAATTGATTTTGAAATATATCTAATGGCAAAATAAAAAACATTTATAAATTTTATAATAGAATTTTGTTCAATCTGAAGAAGTTATAAAAAGAAAAAAAAAACATTAATAAATTGATTTTTGATGTAAGATTAATCGCACATGATTTATAAGCTAAATAATAACTATATACATTTATTTTGTTGAATCATGAATTCAATATCTTATGTTAAAATCAATCAATATGTACGTATATGAAAATAATAACAAATATGTTTAATGTTGTTCAAGTGACTTGCAAATTTAAAATTCTCGTATAAAGAAAAAAAAAACTGAATTTCATTATTTCCCATCATGTATAAATTATTATTATTAATCAATCTTGAATATTTCTAAAACTTTTTCGTCTTTTATATATGGCACAAATGCTGTTTAATATTTTGCTTTAAATAAAATGCACGTCTCATTTTCGATGGACCCTTTTTTTAATTAATTAGCATATGAAAAGTAGAAGCGTCGAAAAGCTAATAGAAAATTAATTAAAACGATATAAAGTGTGCCATGCTGATGAAATCTTTCGGCATTAAATTTTAATAGATAATTATACGGTGCCATTTCTAAACACAAAAACGACATTTTAAAATTAAATCCAATTTAAATTCTGTAGCGAATGTATAATTTCCAAAAAAAAAAAACAATAATGTCAAGTTAACGTTTTTAGACTTAAGACAATAGTTTGGTTGATATAAAATGTACGTTTTGTAGCGTTGGCGCAGCATAAAAGTGACATGTACTCAGGCGGGTACGTGGGTGTACGTAGGTACTGGCAGGGCCAACCGAACACAGGAGCACGGGCATCCAGTCAGCTTTGACAGTGTCTGTAACGAATTTCCGTAAACCACAAACTAAAATTGGAACCAAACTTTCGAAAAAGTTTCCGAACAAGTTTGCCACTATTGCTTTTGCATGCATATACACAGGAGAGACCGTCTGTCTATCTGTCGCAATACTGCGACCACGTAGACTTCTACTGTTCTTTCTTTTTGTTTTATTCATTTCTTTGTTTATTGATTAAATAACAATATTCATCAAATTGCTAACTATATGAATTTAAGTTTGTGTTAAATTCCTTTTATCCATTGTATCATATTAAGTATATATGTTACGGTTGATTTAATAAAATAAATTAACCGGCCATTATCAATAATATCCGCATCTTTTATTAAATATAAATAATAATTATAATACAGGTAAGTTTAGAATTTTAGAATTTAATCAGTTTCACAGTTTTTACTGTAGGGTAACTATGGATACACAGATACACTGCCTTTTAATACAGTTTATTGATGATTATTGTTGGGTTTCTATATTTTAAATCTTGTCTTTGTTCGAGTACCGGATTTCCTAGAAAATTCGAATCGAAGCAACGATATTTTAACGCTACGTTAATACATGTGCAGGAATCCTGTCGAAAATTTTGTTTATATAAGGCGTTTTCTCTGAAAGGAAGCTTGTAATAAAGTTTGAGAGAAATGAAAGGCACTAAACTCCTTTCAGCACGCAGTTAAAATCGTAATCTTTAAAGTAATATTGTTCCATTTTTCTTGTGGCATTACAATAATGAATCACTAGTCGTTGTTGTTCGGTGAATGGAATTCCGCGCAATTATCCATCACAAATGTTCATCGCTTCAGAAGCGTCAGATTAGTAGGCGTTCATTCGTTCGAACGAAATATCTGGTAATTAATAGCAATGTTGCCCGAGCGGCGCTCCAGCATTGTCCCCAGAAACAAAGAAGAACATCGCACGTGAACTACTTAAAGTTATCTGTGAAACAGGGCCAAAGGGGCAGACAATTATTAGAGTAGAGAAACGTATGTTAAACAAGCAATAAAAGGCGACAACTGGCACTTGTTAGCCTTTGTCACTCAATTGACAGGAATCCTTGGAGAGTCGTTGGCAGCACATGACATGGCGATACTGGTGGCCATATACACTATGCAGCAACGAGACCATTCTATTATTGGTTGGGGGGCGAGAGTGAGAGAACAATGACAGACACACGACCGTCTGCGTCCAATTAGTTATAATCAATTTACATGGCGTGGTACGTGCCAGGCCTACGTTGATCCTCATTTGGACGGGGGCGATGGATGCAAAGATCGTCATAACCAGTGAACCCGCGCCGCACAGCGTGCCGTGCCACCCGCAAACCGATCGCAAACTGATGCAGCTAATACACATTCACTGACACATTCACGTTTCGTCATGTCGAACATGCTTCATTCCATCCAATCACGAATATCAAACATACACATTTACAACTTTTGCTTTACATCATGTTTTCATTTCAAATTATACTGCAGCATCCAATAGTTTGTAACGGCTCGACAAATTATTCCAGCCATTAACAAATTAACAGAAAACAGTGAAGAAAATTCGATTAAATTAATATATAATTGTACCTAAAATGAACAATGTTACCAAAGTTTTATTTTCATATAAAAATATGTAATGATCATGAAACTAAAAAAAATATGGTAGATTGGAACCATTTCCTCACTAACTATAACTCATGGATTAACATGTTGCTCATTCGTTCGTAAAACCAATTTTGTGGATGCTATATTTGCTTATCTCTGAAGATATTTACCGATTATAACCAAATTTGATATACGTATAATATAAATGTCCTAAAGAATGACGCTTCTCTTAATACGACCCTTAGAAAATTAACATATATAAATATATATGTATATATTTGGTTCTTAATTTGTAAAGTTTCCTTAGATGGAATACCGAAAGGCAAAAGTAATTAAAGATAATAAGTTGGCATTTTTAAAAATTATATAAGGTAATTATTTTCATTATTTTGTTTTGTTTTGTTTTACGCCCGCCAATCACGTTTATTTAGACATATTTGTAATAATTCTTCAATATCAGTGAAAGCAAACCGGTCTTTCATCGTTAAATTATCAGTAAAAATAAAATTATTTTATTAATTTCTTTTTTTATTAATAAGAAGTGGTTGGTGCTTGCAGCTGCAAATGTTTCAAATTTTCAAATTAGCTAATAAGACAATAGTTTTAATAGCACATAGCGGATAATCGAGATATTACTCTAACGACATTGTAAGCAAGCTTAATAACTATCGACAATGAGGTGATCATATCATATCGTTCTAACGTGTTTAATGTGTTATCGAAAAGAATTTATTTATGTTTTATTTTGTTTGTCGTCGTTGGCTATTGTTGTAAGTCGTAAAGAAAAGCGAACAAGATAGTCGTTTTATTTTGATTTGCTTATCTCTTGAACCTTTCACGACTGAAATCTCTCGTTGATGTTTTGTTTGCAGTTTCTATAAGAGTCTTAGCTGGAATCGTATTTCCGGTAAATGCGATTTCAAAAGTGCTCCGCTCCATTATTTATGTGGAGGCAAAAAGCACAGAGTGTTGTGTAATTGAGTCACCGGCTTTATCGAATTATTTTCAATGGATGCGCGTTTCTGCGCATGCGCCAACCACTAACCGAAACCACTGGAACACTATGCTACAACCGCAGAAGACCAAGTATGCAAATTGACGATGAATAAACTGTATTAAAGGTGTCTGCGACACTGATGCCCGCTAACACAAAAATCAGCCCAATTCGGAATTGAACGATAATGCCGCTATATCTGTTGGCGACGCCACCTATCAACTTCGATAATTCATATCACTATAGTATTAGAAATATGCTATTTTTGCGCTACCATCAAAAATATTCCGTCGAATAATGACTGATAAAAGAATAATTTGTAAGTTTTTATTTTTATATCCGAAACTGTGTATTCCAAACAAACATATTTTTATATATTTCCGGTTAAGATATGGTTTTCAAAAATAATAGCTTTTCTTCTGGGCTCTGTACAGAATTTCCTAAAATAATACATGGTGTATGTGTTTGTTTCAAATGCTCGTCTGTATAGCTACATATAGATCTCGGTCGAAGTATTAGAATTTAGTTTGGTGAGCATGCGCAGTAAAGAGTATCAAAAGGGGAATATGAACTTGCGTTTGCTTCAGAATAGCTACTTTGAAAATTTTGCACGCGGCAACCGGATCTTGATGTTTCCTTTCGTTTCCGCTGAAACAGTTGCGAGATCAAACGGGTTATGAAATGCCGAGCAGTAAAAACTTTACGCCCTCCGGCTGCTAGTATGGCAATGTTGTACGCGACAGACCATAGATACCGGAACTTGTGCGCCATGGACGGCGAAACCGGGAAATTGGGTACTGTATAACAGCCAAATTGCAAATCTTCAAAGGGTTACACATATACATTCGTAATTAGTTTATCCATTGTCTGTACGCTACAAGCAAATATTACACGTCGACTTGGTCAATGATATTATTTATATGAAAGCAACTATGATTACTTAATTCTCGAGAAACTCAATTTTCTATATATTAAAGTAAAACAAATGGTTATAAACAAGGTTTATGTATTATCTACAAGAATATTTATATTCTAAAAGAGTAAACTACGAGCATATAAAAGAACATTACAAAAATACTGTTTTAAAGTTTTTTACCAACGCTCACCCGCCATGCCCATAGTGTTTTTTATGACAAAGAACGTATATAAAAAATATAAATACAATACTATCAAACTTTGTTAGTTTATTAATATGGGAGACATCGTAATTATATTTATGTTCAACAAATTATAAATATAGTACAAAAAGAATAATGCCAGCATTTCTGCTCGATTTATACTACTCAAAAAATAACGTAAACGTGATTGGTAAAACTCTAATAAAATGATATTATTGTTTTTTTTTTTTATATTTTTCCACTAATTTGTTAATTTCGCTGTATAAAACATTAATGTGTGTGTTGGCCTTACAGTATAAAAACCAGTCTAGTAATTAGTTTCTTTTGATAATTTGGCACAGTACGCCAATGTATATGCCTGTTCGGTTCATTTAGAAAAGACTGTAGTATCCTTGTGTGTGTCTGGGCTAGTTACTGTACCGGGACGTGGTCCCGGTTCCGATTGGATGCGAGGGACGTGCAAACGTTTCCGGTTACAGTTATAACTTGTGACAGTGGACTGTTTTCGGCTGCTACTTTTACTCTTAAAGCCACACCATCGAATCTACACGTTTCCTTCGCTTAAATTAATTATTCTGTCACAAATTTATATATGTACATAATTGAATTGCTCTAAACCTATAACTGAATTGTGAATGTATAAATCTATCTTCAAAACATAAACATGTATTTCATTATTTAAGTAGTATTATTTTTAGCATGACGTATAATATACAATTCTTGTATTTCAAGTCTTATGTCGTTTGAAGTAAAGGTGTAATAATGGATAACGTTATAGAAATTATGAGTACCTCATACCTCATTTTGTTTCAAGAGTGAGATACATGTCACATAGTTGAACAAAATACAATTGCACAAGTTTACACCGGATAACACAATAACACATTTTATTGGTCAATTTAAGTTTGTACAGAAACAAGCGAAAGATTTGTTTGTTTTCTGTTAAAAATTGAAGTTGTAGGAATTCTCGACTAAGCTTCCATATTGCGGGCTTATATGCTTTTCCAACTTTTAAATAAGTTTTCAAACAAAATTACACTTGTATTTATATATATATATATATATATATATATATATATATATATATATATATATATATATATATATATATGTATAAAAAAGTAGAATTTCAATAACATATTTTACGTTCCCGAAACACAAATATAATATTGATAGAATATCAATATGATTTTTTTCTCGACCCAAATTTTAGATTCTTCAAATTTTGCGATGAAAGTTTGATATGTTTTATAAAATTGAATGTAAACAAGAAAGTTGTAAGCGATCTTATGAACACTTTAGTTTTAATTTATCATTTTTATGAAATTTAAATGTGTAAACTCTAAATCAACTTCAAGAGCAGCACTTGGGCGGTGTTGGATTCAAGAGACACTGGTTTAATGGTGAATTTACACATTACATAATTTGAAATATTTCATATAAATAGTTTTTCCAAGAATACAAAACAAATAAATTACTCACGTTTGATGTTGAAGGTTCTGCACTTGACTCAAATGCTAGATTCAGTTCCTGGACGTCTTCTGCAATAAAATATAAGATTACATTTCGCTAATCGAATATAAAATGAAGATATGTTCTAATTGTTGAATTATTCTAAGCGATATTGAAGATACAATAACAACAACAGAGAAATTATTTTAAATAATATATTTTTCGAAATACCATTTTAAACAAAAATTGCTAGAAATTTTTATATTCTTATAGAGAGTACTTTAAATAATTGTGTACTTATTAGATGTTCGTTTCGAAGCGCGCAACTGCGGTTGTTAATATTATAAAGGCCAATACTAAATATTTTATGGAGGTAAGAAATTTTGAGTACAATTTAATTTAGTTGAAGTCGTTTCCTTCATATCGTCATTGCTTTATTTGTAAGTTGATAATAACATCGTAAAGCAGCCCCTAGTTAACAGACAATTTAGCTGATTTTATGGTACGTAATAATATAATGAAGGAAAAATATATAATGAAGCATTCCATGAAATTTATCGAGGTCTGCGATGTGTTTGGTTGCTGGGAACGTGTAGTAACGTAGCTTGCCACTTGGGAGGTGCATGTACACGAATTTATGTCTTTAATTCAGATACGCATCGTTTGCTGAAAGCGAATCCCCGACCTACCACATTACATAAATAGTGCCGCCGCCATGTCGCCGCCAACCAGTTCAACTCACAGTCTGTCTTTCCACGCGCTCTGGTATATATGCCATGAATTACGACAACTTAAATCAAAATCTACGCTTGTTAAAACATATCTTTATTATTATTTTCATTATTATTATTATGCTAAACTTTCCTCAGTTGCTTGTGTTCTGTTTCTGTCTTGGGACTACATCCTTTTATTACTTTTACGATTTCTTACTTTCAGTAGTTTATTCTTCTAACAATCTTATCAATGGCAATTTATTTAAACACCTCAACTTATTTACTATTTCAAGTCCTTTCATATAACGAAATTCTCATTTAACATTTTAATTTCATTGCGTCTTTTTCCGTCGTCACATTTCAGTTGGGTTTTTTGGCTGAATTTCAATGTAGGAATCGGATTTTCATTTCATCCACTTAATCCTTTCGCTCAACGAAATATAAATGCAGCAATAAGAAGTCCTTTAAATTCAAAAGTGATGATCAGAGCAGGAGCGATTATTTGGTGAGTATATCTGGCAGTAAAAAATGGTGATCGCATCGCATCGCATCGCATCGCATACGTTTTGCATTATACATGACGAGAATGGTGTTGCGCGCGGTGATAACTTTCTAGTGATTGTCTGACGAACGCGCGCATTATATAACTTGCAAATTGTCTCCAATCCGGGCAGCTCCTTTCTATGCTGATCCTTTCTGTGCTGTGTGTGTGACACTCGAGAACAGTGACAGAGGGCAGCAGCACAGTTGCCGAACCAAGGACGAGGTGGCAGCGCAGGATGTGAGGCGGCATACAGCGCCGCTCTGAACGTGCGGTCGCCATTGGCAACCGGCCAGTCGACACCTAATCTACATAGATACTTTACACTACCAGCGAATAACACACAAACATCATTGCGTATTGTTACTGTACTATTATTCTTCTTAATATGATTTTATAATATTTTTTAGTCAACATTAACATCTAACATTCAAATTGTTGTGGTTACTAAGATTACGTTCTTAGGTTTTAATTTCTTTTGACTAAATTATTGATTTATTATGACTTCAAATTGTGAACTCAAAGGCCTTAAAAAATATTATTTTTGATTTATAATATGAAATAAAATAATTGGTTTCGTTGTTGTGATGAATTTTTTATGCCCGTCAATCAAATGTATACACATGTTTGGATTATCGCTTCAAAATCATGGTTTGTAAAACAGTAGCCTTTACAATAATAAATGAAAACACAGTGCCTTTAAAAATGTTTTCTTAATTTAATTATTTTATAATTAAATAAAAGTAGTATACAAATAGAATGTGAACCGTGATTTCATTTAGAACCACTTATCGAATTATAGAATGTATAGAACATAGCACTAATTTAAATTGACTCGTTTGTAAAATTGGTGTAATTTTGCATAACTTTTAAAGTATAATTACTCCAATTAAACAATTTTTTAACAGTTTGCTTTCAAATAAACTTTTAAAACTTGTTCGGCGTGTGCGACGTTGCCTGATATTCTCTGGTAGTGATCAGTTCGCAAAGTCAACCAGAGAGCCAGCCAGCTCTTATGTATGACACTCTTGTATGTATGGCGTGTGGGTGAGTGTGGAGGCGCTGCGTGGTGACGGGATCAGAGCATCGAGCAGAGCTCTCTTGTTTACGTATGCCTACGTCGCGTCGGAAGAATTTCCATTAGATGAAATTTCAGAATGTTTGCATCCCTTTACTATCTTCTTTCTCTCTTTCGCTATTCTTTTCTTTTTTCTTTTTTTAGGGCTCTCGTCCACGTAGTGACTTTGCATACATATATACTGTATAGACTGAGGCTTTGTCATTGTAAATATACGCAGTTCTTCTTGCATTTGATATCAAGGTGGTAGGTGGTATATTTCACCTTCAAGATATGTAATATTGTATTTGTATATATGTGTTGGTATTCCATATGATGCTGATGTCTTACAAGAACCATCTTAATAAAATAAAGAATTGACCAATGCTAACAGTTAGCTCGCTGCTGAGCATATATTTTTTTTTATCTCACCAGAGATATATATATTTATTTTTTTTAGCTCGTTGTACGAAGTACAGGAGAGCTAAAACATTCGACCGTGTGTCTGGAACATGTTTGGATCAAGAACATTTCTTACAGAAAGTGTTTCTTGGAATACATGTGTATTTCTTTTAGTGGCAGTGGTACCTAATTAAGTACGATGGCTGGTGTACACCAGATAGTGTTGTATAAATTGGACATTGTAATGTATGTACTCCGTTTTACAATAGAAACGAGTTTTTAAAATGACTTAATGTGTGAGCTAAGAGTAATACATTCTTATTAACACTACCACCCCATAAAAATGCCTTATTCTTAAGATTTGGGCTAGACGTGACTAGCAAGCGAAAATGCTGAGAATTTTAAAATGCAGTACTGATGCCAAGAGCTGACACATCTCCCGATATTCGATATTCGATATTCGAAAGCCAGCAAATTTTGTATTCTCTCATTGCGACTTGCGTAAAAATCAAATGTCTCTTCCCCAAGAATTTATGACGATGGAACGGAAACTCACGATTCATTTCCCATATCAAGCAACTCACGGAGATGGGCACGGCTACGGGCTGCGAGAGATTCTTATAAGTGCATGTGGCAAAGACCTACGCCAGCGAGCGAGCGAGCAGAAGCAGCCTTTCAAAGGAAATCATTCCTTTTAATAAAACATAAAATGGAATATATATCTATATAGACTTCGGCGAAGCGAATTTATCGAATAAGTTTCGATTAAGAAAGATCTGAAGAAATGCTGACTTAAGACATTCTATGGATTGCGATTGTATAATATGTTGGATATTACATCGAGTCCCCTTCAGTGGTGACGTGCCATCACACACACACACACTCAACGACAGCGCCCTACATACATAAAATAACGTACATTTTCATACGAATGTATAAAAGGAACCTATTATTATACTTATATTCAAACCCGAGATTTTATCGAAAATACACATCTTGACCATCCCTGGATTTTATCAAATTATTTTCGAAATTATGTGTTTATGTGTTAAAAATAAAAATTATGCATCTAAGAAACAGTTTTTAATTTGCAATATTAAAGAAAAAACATATCTTCTTTTTCTTTTGGAAAGTCATTTTAATGGTTTCAACAATGTCATTATTTTTCATAAAAATATAATAATTTTTATAATATTACTTGCTTATCTAATTTTCAATCAAGTTAGGAAAAATTAGCATGCATCTAGGGCCAGGTCTTAAACCAGCAATTTCACATATTATATTGCGAATGCTTTGCTCAATGAACAGCGATATTAACTTTCTCATCAGGATTCATATTCACATATATATATTTTACGGTCTAAAGGCTATGTATATTAAAACAAATAGCTGTACTCATAGAAAGGGTTAAACAACCCAATCGGAGGTTGAGTATTCCCTATCATAAAGCAAAGAATGTAATAGAGTTGTGGAATGTGTCGGCACTAAACGGCTTTTATAATGATTATGTTAATTGTATATGAATGTATCTTAATTGGTGTCCCCGTTGCCTGCCAGCAGCTCTAAAACTGTTTGTTTTGCATGACACGCACGCCAATGGCCGAGCCAGGGCAGGGCAGGGCACAGCACGCTAGACCACTCGAGGACTGACTAGTGTATGCGCGGCCATGCCTGCCGCCATTCTCCGGAATATATGCAAAATTGAGATGTGCATGTCTGCAAATTAAGCAGCGTGTCACACATAATTTTATCACATCTTTTGCTTAGGCCCCTTTGTTTCGCTTTGAGCCAACACGATCTTAACATTTAATTAACCGCTGCTGCGTTGGTTGGTTGGTTCGTCTCGTCAAGCTTACAATATACAGAAAGCATTAAAAAAAAAAAAAAAACAGATCAGAAAATGAATAGTCGTATTTAGACTTTATTTTCACTGAAAATTTAATGAAATACCTTACAAAAGATTTGCAGTCGCTGAAAGTCTCTCATTGAAATATTTCTGATCGAAAATTATATTTAGGAAGGCTGAATTCGAGGATTTTATTTTGATAATTTAAAATTAAATATAAACAGGGTGTTTCAAGAAGTGCACAAATGCGAAAATGTACTGTATGTGTAAATAAAAATAACTAGTGCACTAAGTTCATGATGTGCTTCTTGGATATCAAAATGGAACATTGGTGTTTGTATTATTTTGCCCCGACACTTTAAATTCTGGATATATTAGAAGTTTTAGCCACGAGTCGCTACTGGTTACTGATGTAGCAACAACCTGCAATGTATTTCGTTTATTTTTATTTTTTCATTTCTTCTTTGTGAAGGCTTCCCTGTTGTTCGTTCCTTATCACAAAAGTCGGTTGTATTTTTACGTGCGCGTCATAGAATCAATGGGAAATCGGATGCCTTTTTGCGGCATTCTGAATTATTACTGTTTGCAATGTGCTCGCTCGGCTGCCGATACATTTGTTGGTTGGTATGCCACGAGTGCAGCACGACGTGTACTGCCCGTTAAATAAATCTAGTACTGGTCTCTTTCAACAGTACACGGGAGCAACGCAAAATGTTATTCGATAATGATCTGGCGATAAAAACAATAAAATCACAGGATAACAAAAATTAAAACTAGTTCACAATGAAAACGATATTTAAAATATCTGTTGTGGTCAGCTGTATACTTTCTTATAAAAAACTGGATATTTTATTTGATATATGTATATTTACGAGAAGATTACTATGAAACAATATCAATAAACGAAAATGTAAAATAGCTATTTTCAGTACTGCTTTATCCGTAAGATATTGTTTTCAAAAATAGAAGTTTTAAGTTTTAGAATTCATAATTTAGCCTTTAACGGGCTTAGCACAAACACACTGAGACGTCATCCCGAAAATTCAGGGATTGTCTAAATGTATTTTCTGTTAATATCTCGAGTTTGAATTTCTTTATGATTACAAAAACATGCGGGTGAGAAAGTAAAAATATTAATATGAACTGTTGTTTGTATACAAAGGCAATAAACTCCGTGGGGCTTTAAAAAATTTAGCTAGACAAAATATATCACAGATGTTTGTTGCCATGGTAGTCACGATTTGAATTTAATTACACAGATATACCGGCAATATAATATAATTTCTTGACATATCAGCGCATGTAATTTATGTGAAAAGCATATGTTTGTGCGGATATGTTGTGTATTATGAGGGTATAATATTAAATTTGCTAAATAAAACAAACAAATATACAAGGCAAAACAGCGCTGACTTTATTGGCACAACAACAAACAAACAAACAAACAGTGATATCATGATGATGATGATGATGATGATGATGGTAACGAGGGCATTCAGAATGAATATTTATTACATATTAAACAGCCCCTGCTTGTATTAATGACAACAGACAAACAGAAATTTAGTATTTTAGATGGAACAAGCAAAACATGCTACTCAAAAATGTTAACCCATTTACATTATCATCATTTGCAAAACATCAATTATAATGAAACATATATATTATATACTATAGAAATTCGCAGTACATTTGAGAGCAATATTAAGAATATAAGATATTATTTACAAACATATATCTGCATGAAATTATAGACTTTTAATTTTGATTATTATTATTTAAACGACGTCTCCGTGTGTAAAATAACAGATAAAAATCATGTATTACGCAATTTTTCTAGAACCTACATACAAATTTCATGGGTTTACATACATGCATACACGGAAATGGAACTTATAAAAATATTTAAATTTTTTCAGCATCAACAATGTCTAGGTATATACGAGGTATATGTATATAGGTATCGCGCGTCGCTTTAACAAGGCAAAGGTAAGGTAATTTAATTTTCAACAAGGTTTTATGTTTTAATCAATGCGAAATGGGTTCTTGAGTTTGGAAAGGTCTCAGTTTTTCGGGTAATGAGTCCCACGGTAGTGTAGGGCTGCGCCACGATGCGCGAGCCCCTATCAAAAGAATGCGATTACTATACTATGCATGCGGGCTGCGAATAAATTGCAAATTTTAATGAAACTACCCATTTCTTCTGTCTCTCTCTCTCTCTCTCATCGTCATTGGCATCGTTACAGAGCCGTCACACACACATTTTAGAAACCCTTAATATTATTCAGAGCCTACGTGATTACATTATTTAATAGAAACATATACCTTATTGTTAAATATTTTATATTCTATTTGGGGTTTTGATACAGTAGATTTATTTTAATATGTAAAGCTAATAGTCAATAATTATTAAAACATATTGATATTAATTCGCAAGTCAATTTAATTGGGGCATTGAAATTGGATTCATTTGAAATAATTGTTAACAAATGAGGTAGTACATTTAAGAGAAACACTGTGCCAACGTCTTTTAACTTTTTATAAATATATATATTTAATCTGAATGTATATACGAAAATATCGTTATAAATTATTCAAGAATGTTAAAATAAAAAATATAATTATCCTAAAAAGGAAATGAAATAAATGAGAATTTCTTAAAAAAAACTTTAAATTTAGAATATAATGTAAGTAATGCAGAACACGGTCCTAAGTAACAACCCCTTAACGCGGTGCTGCCTCGTATAGCGTATAGAATGAGTGTCGGAATGCTTGTCTGGTAGTGATTACCTTACCGGAGTTTGCGCCGCCCGCCTCGCCTCACCTCGATCATTAGATACGATAAGATGAGTCTCTGAAGCCGCGTTGCATCCCACTTGTTATTGCATACATATCTGCACTGCACTGCGCTCCCATAGTTTTACCTGTATGATGCCTACCAATTACGAACGTCGAATTTCATTGGGGTTATAGAAATAACTATATTTCAATGCTTATGTATTCAGAACTTTTATCCCTATTGAAATAAATAACACTGAACATGATTATGCTTAAAGCAACGAATAGTATAGAAATGAACAAAACCCTTTCGAGGTCCCTTAAGTTTGATTTTATCTCACACATGTCTGACTGTGTCGCCAATACTTAATTTTGTTTTTAGCCTAAAATATATTTGCGTAAATGTGTTTAGATTTTGGGCATAGCCGCGTAATTGGAAAAGGGCCGTTACTCCTCTCCGGACATACAGAAAAATAGTTAAACTTCAAAATGAAGTAATTAAGCGTTGATGGATTGTCACAATTTTGTGTATGTGATGTATATTTATAATTTCATTACCAAATGGCAACTAAACAGTAGTGACATAGTTAGATCCCAAATAAGCCCCGTTATCTACGGCGGTAATAACCAATTTCCCGCAATAGTTTTTCATCCGTTTGTGATCGAGAGTGCATCGGCAGCGAACATCATTAGGCCGTCTGTCGTACGTAATAAACTGTCTGATTGGTATATGCAATGGATGGAACGAAATAATAATACTATAGCACATATAGTTGTTTATAAGTTCCCTCTTATTTATTAACTGTGTAATTACAATTGTCATGTTGTGAAATATCTTTGATGCCTTTGTACTTTGCGACGCATTTACATGCTCCAATAGCTCTCGTCCTACTGCTATATCATTATTATTCCATGTCCACTAATAATAATAATAATAACTACTGTTTGAACCAGTGCCGGATTTAGGTGATTCAATGCAATTTCAACTGTTTTCAGGCATATCCATAGAGCACATATGGTGACACATCCGTATTCTAAAGATATTGTTCTTTTTTTTTCTAACCAAAAACCTAGAATATATTTTTATTAATTTATATAATACATGTTTTTTCCTTCCCTTCCAGTATAAATTATTTGGTGAGGGTCCTAACCAGAAACTTCTACAGCATATTGCAGTAAATCCAACACTGGCCGGGCCCAATTGCACACAATGTGTGGTGATACGTGCTTTAATTATTATATTAATATCTCACATGTGTTGCAATTACCGCTACGTATAATACCGGTTTTAAATGATGTCCATCATCTAGTGTATTTGTAGTGACTGTAGCGCTGTTTGTGTTTGGATTGGAATATCGGGAGTGGAATAGTGGATGTGTTTTGAGAGAATGTTTCCAGGGAGATATATACGTGGTAGCCGAACGACGTGCTTCTGTGTGTACGTACGGTATTATTACGGTTATGATTTATCTGCGAAACGCGAACGCCGACATTCTGTGTTGTTATACTTCTGCAGCAGTATATTGATGCTGTTATATAATAATAACACCATCATCCTCAATCAGCCATCATCATCAACCAGGAAATGAGATTATTGAATTTTATTGTACAAGGAGATGATGGCTCAGATGCAAATATTTGTAATTTGTTATAATGAATTGATGCGGAAAATTAAATATTTCTTATTTCTTTGCAAAAACTGTAATGGACACTTTTGATGAGAGTTGAATTTTTTATATCGTTAGATCTAAAAATAAGTATTTTAAAATAAAAATAAGTATATCTACACTCGTATTCCCCGATTATGTAAATGGAGACCACTATTTGTCTAGAAATTAAGAAGTTCAAACCCAGTTTAACACTATTGGTGAAGAAGTGATCACAAATTTTAAAGAATGCATTTCAAATTTAATTAATTAATTTAAATTAATAATAATATACACATTTTCCCACATCAAATGCGTTATATAACTATTATAGTAAAACACTGGGTTGCAATTTAATATTAATAACATGTTGTGTGTGTTTTCGCGAAACAATGGAACGGCTATTTATTACAACTTAAATTACAAACGGAATCAAATGGGATACGAAAGAATATGTGTACAAAATTTGGTTCAAATCACTCTAGTACTTTCAGAGCGAGCGAGCGACGACTAACATCCAAGTATATGAGTTATATATATTTATGGATTCAAGCGACGAGATAAGCACTTTTTGCCAAGTAAATTTTTTGATTCGAGAATGTTATAGACACAAGACCGAATATTTTAGTTCTATGTTACAAACGTAGGTAGACACGGTAATTAAATTTCAATTCTTTATTTACGGTGTTTCCTTTGCCAAAAACTTTTCGCTTGCAATTAATTCTAAAATGTTCTACAGTGAAACTTTAGCAAAATGTTTTTGTGTATGGAACGTTTAACGGTCGTTTAAACTGACCTCTGCTAGATATCAACAAAATCAATCAAGTTCAAGTGAACGAGTTTGGAATTAATTTACTGTCTAAAGCACAACTAACCGGCGAACTTTGTACCAACATGCGCTCACTGTATGACCAACCATCAGACGCTGGTTGGTCGTACCGCACCCCGCACCCCATCCCTTCCCCAGTCATTTAACCATCATGCTGTATAAATTGTTTTAGTTCTCAAGTCCAGTTAGTCTTGGCTGGTTAAACCAATGCAACACACCGTTAACTCGTCAGTGTCTTCTTATTGGTCACTTTGCACACAGAAGTATCGATAACCACAAGTCAAACAGATACTGAAACAAGTGAACTGCATTCAAATGCAAAACGATCAGTCACTGGCGGTTACAAGAATTTGGAAATTCATGGAATTCTAAACATGTTTTTAAATCACAATTTACGGTACAAATAACGTTTACAAATATATAAGACTCTCTTGGACAAAGATTATAAAAATAGTATTGCTATATGCCAGTTATTAAAGCTGTCCTTTACATGATTTTGTAATTTTCTTAGATATATCTGATTAATACTAATTTTTATGTAAAAATTAATAATCTGCCAAATCCGACATATCTTAAAATAAAGGACAGCCTTTATCAGTGTGAAAATCAAAGATAAATGATAGTCAATATTAGTAACACCATTCCTTGGAAAATCACATGAATATATGTAATTTTGTAACTATAATTAATGTTCTACAATATCAATTAGATTTGTCTGTGGTGCAAATAATACCGTTCTATTATGCACCTCCAGATCAGCTGCACACATACTACATTTCGCAAGATTAATTGAAGAATTACTGAACCAGAAATATATAATAGTGCAATGAGATATTACCAATCAATTACTTCATACATGTAACCTACCGCTACCGCCTCTAAAGTGGAAAAACGGTTTTATTATTATTTATACCGCTGTCTATGTAAATTGGTAGGTAATTAAAGAAAATTGCCGGATAAATGAGTTTAATTATTGTCAGTTCAGATGCTAATAATTGTACGAAAGTTTTTATTCATTATTTAAGGTGAGGCAAAAAATAACAAATAAAATTGGTAATTGCCTCTACTACGATTTTCATCTCTTTCTTGTTTTTCTGTAAGCAATTAGACAGACATTTATTTAAATTGAAAAAGAAAAAAAAAACAATGGTGCAGGCAGCAATGCTTCAGGATTGAGCTCAAGGTCATTAATAATTATTTAAAAAAAAATCCTTATTAGTAATATTTATAACATTACGAAAAAATCATTACCATTACCTTATGTTTCCGATTAAATTTAATTCGGTTCTGATACGCCGCCTTGATAAATAAACAGCCCAGTAATTCAAGAATTAGTGAACATAATAAAAATTGATTAGAAAAAGTTTTGTTTACTTAAGAAACCCATGTTGAAAAGATTTAAGTGGACACGCTTTTAATTTCTTATTAGTAAAACTTTTCCTTACAAAGTTTATTGGAAAATAATAAATTACATTAGCCATTTTGATATAAAAACGTAATGAATCAATAGCACCATCTAATAGGGCAAGTTTTCTCCGCAGGATATTGCTCATATAATTCCAAAAATAAAGTTGTAGACATTAAGGTGATTTCGGTGACGTTCTAACGACACGCTCCTACGATTTCGTCTGGAAGACAAACTTTCTGTCATTAATAAAACACTTTTAATTATAGTGTGTTACCAAAAGACCAACAAAACCAGTCAACAAACAAAGAGAAAGATCTCTCTGATTTGGGGGATTAATTTCCAGTTGGAAAAAGTGCGCTTATAAATAATAGTTGGTAGATTACGCGCTAATGACAAATATCCATTTGCTGGATAATAATAATAATAAGAATAATAATAAATGCAGTTTGGAACAAATGCCCTTTGTGGCAGATTAGGAGGTCCGACCTGCTGAACATTCTCACGATATATAGATATCCTATTATTCTTTTCCGTTGCGTTATGGCCGTGTGTCCGATTCTATTTTTGTGCGCGTCTGTCTTGCTTGCCACCCGTTTAAGATGAGATAATTCAATTACTACAAATGGCAGGTATTAATATCAAATGAAGACAGCGCCGTCTAATAAACGTCATTTTGTTTCTTATGTTATTTATCCTCGCGCTCACATTGATTACTTATTTGTAGGATAATAATAACGATACCTAATAACATTGATACGTTAATAGCTTTGATTTATTTCAAATGATTCAATTAAAATTACAATACTTGTTCTAAGAAAGTATAAAAATAAAAATAGATAAATGCACTTTTGACTACTTCCAAATCACAAAATATAATGACACTTTTAACACGAGTTACATAAATAAACACTTTCAAAATATTAAACTGAATGTCGTTAAAGATTTAAATATATACTTGCTCAGAATGACTCCATAAATCCGAACAATATAAACTTTATATAGCAATAACTAAAGTAAAGTCTTCAAAAAATCTAACCATTTACAATCTGTATCTTTTTCTATACGGTGTTGTGTTTTTTTTTTTTGCGAAAGAAACTGCACTGCAATCTATTTTTTCACGCGCGCAATTTTTCACAATTTCACAGTATAATATATTCATTTGAAACACTGACGTTATAAATGACAGAAAAACAACACACACAACAAAACGAAGACACCTTAAATAATAAATTGCACGTAATTTATATTCGCGTAAACAAATGATTCCGTTGAACAAGACACAAACGCAAACTAGTAAATAAACAAAATAGCAAAAATAATCATAACAATAAAAGAGATTGCTGCTGGCGATGGTGACGCTCGTGCAGACGGTAAGAATGGGCACTAGAGTGTATATGTAAGGAGGGGAAATCAGGAGACAAGTAGTCCTTACACTTCAATTTATTAAATTGCACATCTCTACGTACAAGTAGGTACTGCGCTTGCCATTGTGCAAGATCCACAGCAGGCATCCATTACATGGAAATCACTCCATTCAGTTGAAACGAAAAGAAATACTATGAAAATAGAGACCAAGTCACACTATATTCTTTGTTTATTTATGTGTGTGTGCGTTAATGAAATTTCGTTAGTGTGACTTACGATGACACTACAGATTTATTGATCTTATGGTACTATATTCAATTATTTTTGTGTCTGGTTTGTGCGCATTTACAAATTCGGGTGGAATGTCTGTAGTTCATTTATGATGTGCTGATGTTCGCTTGACAATGAAATTTCATTCTGACATCACCACATCATAAATGAGGTGTAGCTAAAATGTGATATAATTTAATTCAATTTCACATGGAAATGTGGAAGCAATAAAAGTGTATAGTTATTATAAGACTAATCCAGGGTGTAGAATGTGCTCGACACTGTACAGATACCGCTGAACGTGCACAACCGACCGCCCGTTCTTTGACTAGAACATCAGTGTAATTAATGTTATGTGCTTGCGTATAATAAAATGATTGTATGTATGAATATCTGTATCTGTGTGTCTGTGTGAGAGTGAACGAACAAGGAAGCTTAATGTTTGTTAGTTAGGATGTGTACTCATACATGTATGCATTACACAAAGTAAAGTTATACGTAGTAGCACGACATGTATGCGCGACTATGAAATCTGACTAGCTCATTTGGTGCTTACCAACTGTGGAACACAAGAAGCTCCTTAACTTTAACTTACCACTGTTTGCGGGCTTTCACTAAATTATCTATTACACTGCGGTCGATTGTTCACTATTATACACTATTATACCTCATATATGTATTTGTGCGCAGATTCAAATAGATGGACAAGTGTGGGTACAGCCAAACTTGCATCGAACCCCAAAAGTGTAACCATTGTACTTCAAGAATTGGAAAATTCGAGTTATTGAAAAATGTTTATATATACATTCATTGTATATACATTAACAAAATTATTTCATAATAATCGTTGCGTGAATATTTATAAACAATGTAATTATAATTTATATTTATGATGATTCCTTAGAAGAATAGGTTGTATATGATATGGGCACATGCTGTACTAGTCTTATATAAAATAATTTACAAAACTCCTACAAAAATTCGGCTTATGTAAGATTAGGATGTGGAAGTTTTAATATTGTATATGAAAAATTATGGATAACTAAAATTGAAGAAATATATCTCGTATTATAATCCTTTTAGTAGTATATTTCTAAATGCAAAATCAGGCGTTGAAAGTCGTCGTAGATAATAATAGTTGGTGCGAAATCCGTTGAAAAATTGAGGTGGGTTTGACTGGGTCGGTCGGTTGGTGCGTCGCGTCGTCGAAGAAATAAGAGATTTATCAAATGAAATATATTCGTAGTCACTGGTACAAAAGAAATCTCACATATCCTTGTCTTAAAAACGAGTGCCTACAACTCTTCTAGATTGTATCATAGCACAGGATGACAGTCTAATATTGGCTTTATTCTTTCACGTAAAGTTCAACCGGAGAATGAAGTGATAATAGGAACACAATTCTGAACTCATTCAAGATAAATTGCTCGTATCGTATCGAGATTCAAACTTCTTATATCTTCTTGCAGACAAAAAAAAAAAAAACGGAAGAAAGAACTACCTCAAAAAGATAAACGTATTTCGATATTGAAATATGTGATTTTAGGTCAGAATGTGAATCGGAATATAAGACCCTGATTTCGAATATATTAAATAATCATATTTAATATATTCGAAATGAAAAGAATACAAAAATAATCATATTTTTGTATTCTTTTCAATTATGAGATGGAACACTTTATATCTTAGGATTATGAAAACCTTTGCTATATGTAGAAGGTCGACTATTGCTTAAATTTCCCAATAGAATAGCAAGGTTTCGCAAATTAGCGACGGGCCAACTGACCAAGTAAAGATGATGTGATATTGATTCGCAAATATTGGTATTACCCGGGAGATTCACGTATCCGGTCATAGTAAATTGTGTCGTAACGCAAACGGTAACGGTGCAGTAGGTACATACGAATATAGATAGCTCCGCTACGTAGGGTATAGTTAGTTCCATCGTTGAACTTTCCATTGTGTCCAGCGTTAGGTGTCCATTATCCCTGTTTATGCAACATATCCCATATA
Organism: Leistus spinibarbis; assembly: GCA_933228885.1. Classification (NCBI taxonomy): domain Eukaryota; kingdom Metazoa; phylum Arthropoda; class Insecta; order Coleoptera; family Carabidae; genus Leistus; species Leistus spinibarbis. The sequence continues at coordinate 7,760,107 of OW121799.1, forward strand.
TCGCTTACCAACAACGTTGGGATAATAAGCCTGCCGGCACTCTATACCCACCATCGTATACGTATACAATACGTAAACGATTTAATAGCGACACCAAACCCATCGGGCTTGATCTGAATTTTATGTCTCGGAATAAATTAGATTTATAGCCTTTAAATTCTAATGTATCTTGCAAGATTCCATTGCTAAATTAAATACATTTTAGACACCAATGTTTTACAATATTTAAATGTATTCATGTACACTAATACTTTCAGCTCGCGGACTAATCAATTATTAGATATTTTATTTTTTGAGTATTCACAAAAATCAAAGTGAAGACCACATACAGATATGTTCTTCATATTACGGGAAAACAATCAAATATGTTTAACAGTCACACATCCCCATAACAAACTTAGACACAATATATGTAAATATAAAGGAAATGTAAAACATATATTATTTGTTATTTTCTTTGATTCTTATTCGTTTCGTATATAATAGGATAAATCGCCCACGTAAGTATCACACTTGCTTAAACATTTGTATATGGAATTGTGATTGTATTGGCACATGTTCATGTCTGTATATATGTATATAGCAATACGTGTCTGAGTGCGATATGGGGTGATATGAAGCCTCTGATTCGTGACGAAGATGACACACGTGCCTTTACGCCATTGATTCCCTTTCTAGGCCCCCTCCATTTCTCCAGCCATCGATGCTGCAACTGCAACCCCTTGTGACTCTTACACATACTGCAACGACGACGCGTTCTCAATCTCCAAGTGTCACCACTTAAGGACGACATACACCCATTCAATTTGGTGCACTTAATTCTCTACGACTCTTGCACCATACATACTTGTGCTTGCTTGCTTGCTTTATTTTTCAAATCATTACATTGAACTTTTTTGTCTTAATTTTGCTACTTCAGATATTTCTCCATGAGAGCATATCTGTCTCTGTTTGTCTTGCAATGATTTATAATTGATATTCAGCGTCATTTTTAGTCAATTACCGTAATTACGACAACCCTTCATCTGTTCATTATTATTATTATTGTAATTGTGCATAGAGTTCCTAGAGACATAAAAGCACTGCAATTATAAAATACGATAATTACAATTATATGTATAAAATAAAATAAGCACAAATTATTACTTAAGCTTTTCAAATGAGTGCTTCGATAAATTAATTTTCCATGAATTCAGATCCATTCTGCCTGCTCTAATGCTTGTTAAATGTGAAGATATATATATTTGTTTAATTAGTATTATTACAGATTTCATGTTCAATGTGATTAATTCCAACAATACGAGATTAATTAAAATTAAGGTGAAAACATTCGTTATCGAATATGCTTGAGATTTATTTTACTAATTTAAGAGTTCACTCAGAACACTCAAACATATTTTAATAGACGATCTCTCAAAATTTAATGGCATGATCATATAAGATACATTTATGAAAATTATGTACAAATTATAAAAAGATTACTGAATTTATTTTTTCTTTCTTGAATGAAGTCTAATAGAAAGTATTGTAATCATGAAAAAATTCGAACTCTAGATTTTAACGGATATACACGTTTTGACCATACCTCTGAATCGAATCGGCCTATTTTCTGAATAATGTCTATTAGTCTATTGATACCAAAAAGTAGCCTAATTACAATCTAATTCTATACCAGCTTTTGGATGTTCTAAAACTTTAGGGTAACAACTTCATGTTTTTAAAATATAGAGGTGTGCTTTTTTCCCCTAAGAGGTTGAAAACGTCCCCTGAATTTCATAATTTAATACTGACTCAAGTATTGAAAGTATGTTTTTGAGGTTGCTAATTACGAATCTGAAGTTATAAGAAATAACCTGGATAATCATTAATGTAATGTAGGTAGTCACTTTGAAAATTTCCTGAAAAGAGAATTTGGTTATTTCAGAGTGGTGGCGTAAGCAATATATATGGGCCGCATTAAGTAAGCAACGTAGCCTCCTTAGTTCGACTCTAAATGTAATTTCCAGTTTCACGCTGGCTTACAAAAACACATTATCGGAGAAAGGAAACTTTAAATTTTAGCAGACATGAAAATTGCGTGCAAACGGAGCACAAACAATACAAATGACAGCCGGGCTTAAGGGGGAGCCGGGAAAATTAATCACAGAACTTCATTGAGTTGGCGCTGAATAATTGCTTTTTCAACTTGGCCAACATTATGATGTGTTGTTCTCTTTTCTAACACTGTGGCCAGTAGTGCGTCCAATATGAAATCGGTTATTGTTGATAAACGGCGCATAGCGAGCGCAAATCGTGTCCAAATTACGTTATTTTTCCCATCGATTGGCCACACACAGTGTGACTATTTCAATACACCGGACACATTCCGAACCACATTTGGCATGATTTTTATTCACGATAGACACATTTAGAGGGAAATAAAGTTTATTAGAAAAGCTAAGTGACGCATTCATATAAATTAAAAGAGATTTTTGTTGGTTTAAATTTCTTAAACTTACTAAGGCACTACAGATTTGTATGTAAAATTTAATGAATTTCGCATTGAATTCATATTTGATCAGATGAGGTGAGACTTTTCATACATTAAAACATTTTCTAATTAGATAAATCAGTGGTGGTTTGGTATTATTAGCCATTGCAAAAACTCGATTTGAAATAACAGTTTTTGTAATGAGAATCCAATGTGCAGGCAAATGAAAGGGCTTTAGCGCAAATGTGCACTGGTCATTAATCCCGCATTTAAATAGAGATTATTGGTCGATTAACTTGAATCCAATAACGGGAAAAAAATCAGTGCGCCGGCCGACCGGACTGTTATCAATACAAAACAATATGAAACTATTGTCTGCTCGCTAATGACATAAATACACATACCAATATATATTCGACATTAATTATTATGATCCCTACCATAAACCAGCTTCTACATCTTTTTTTTTTTGTAGATTGCATTTATCAATTATTTATTAAACATTGCTATAAAAGAATATCGAAAACACAAACATTGCTAAAACGTGTATTTCCTTTATTTAAAATTTTGAATAATTAAAATTGTTATAAGAGTTACTGTACTATGTATGGAATTTGTTTACCAAATTTGACAATAATTGGTAACGTACCTTCAGTGAGGATGAAGCAACAAATTTTTGTAATACGAGTGAGTTACATCTGTATATTAGAGAAATAGAATCGAATAATATAACTTTTTTGTACGGATATTTAAAAAAGAGAGCAACATTTCAACCTTTTTTTTTCAGTTCATAAATATACAAGTTATAGTTTTTATTAACCAGAAATATGTTTATAATTGGTGAGAACATAATAATTTAATGCATTTTCGTTGTGGTGTAATCACGCAGAGATATCCTAATTTAGACAGTTAATTAGTTGACGGATTTCACCAAAAAGCAATCTATTTAACAGGAAAATTGTAGTTTTACTTTGACATCCGGGTGCGTTTATTATTATGTCTGTTTGTCACGACATATCTTTATTCGCCGTCTGTTCCTCCCTTCCCCTCCCTTCGCTTGCGGCTGGCGCACCGCGGCGCTGTTACGATTTGCCGTCAGCCATGCTGTGGGATTATGGCTTTCTTATCAAGTAATCGCTTATTCAAGATCATCCAAATTTAATACGTTTACATTTCCAAATACAATCAGTCAATAACTTGATGGAATTTTTATGTAGATCTCGTTTATAACGATCGATTTATTCGGATACAGACTCTGTATTGAATAATATAAAGAATATGCTCTACTTAAAATCTAGAGTTTGTGAAATAATAATCCCTTAATTAAATAACTACTTTTTTAATTCCAATGATGTTCATTTTATGTTTTGTTTGTTTCAGGAACCTCAAATGAGCATTTCAAGCCTCTATTAAAAGGTGAGTAATTTTCGAGTGATTTCATTACATTTGTAAAAACCAACAATTTCAGACTGTTGGTAAACAAGTCAAATATAACTGTAATGAAATGTATTTAATAATATTTTTAATTATATAAATTTCTGAACATTTTGTAAGTATCGCGAATTTCTTAAAATTTATTATGATATCCGCAGAACAACAGCCAGTAGAAATAATAAAACATTCTTGGAGAAAATAACTAAAAAATCTACGGAGTTGCAGAGCGAAAAAAGAATGCGAGAAAAGCAACGAATCCATTCGAATAATATTACGCATTTGTCGGAAGTAATATTTTCGCATTATATCTCAGCTTGTTTGTTTATATTTAAACATTATTATTTAAGCGTGCCATATCGAATAAATGTCAAGAAAGTGCAAAGTAATCGATTCAAATATACATCGCGTCATTAATCTCAGATTAGCTGGGTGGCGTGCCTTTTTTGTATGTACACGGGAACGGCTGTAAAATGCGCGCGAGCTTAAGTAGCAAGGGACGTCAGAAAAAATATGACTGATAAAATTAATTTCTCGTATCGATCGCCTTTCGGCGGGTATTAACCGCACTATACACCCATTCCTTCAATTCTGCACTGCAAGCTTTTTAAGGAAATTTCTTATGATTTATAGCGAAGCATTATTGCAAAATATTACACTTATTACATCTACTTCTTTCCAGTTCCTTATTGTCTGATTATATTTTTTGTATTTTCTACGAAAACAAGAAACAAATTGTTTTTCTAAACACAAGCACAAAGCTAGCTTCTACCACTGTGAAAAATAAGATTGATTTTTAAATGGTGTTCTTAAATATTTGATTACATTTAAGCAATGTAAACCCAGTGAGATATAAATAATGAATCCGTAACAAAATGGGCAATCGCAGTCCCATTTTCGAAGCGACATAAAGCAATGTATACAACAACAACAATAATAAAAGTATAGCTACACCTGATTTATTTTATTTCAATACAGCGATCGACCGAAGCTGTGCTTGGCCAGATCGCGATTTATTTTCAAATCTATTTTGTTCGACATTAATTTCCTCTACTCGTGCGCCACCGCGATATTTATCTAGCGTGAAACTGAACTGGATGCGAACCCCGCACCGCTAGGTCACAGTGACACATGTGCACCGGTACGTGTAGCGTGCCATTTTTCCGGGTGTTACAATCATATCCGGAGTTAAATTCTGGTGTTCCGGTTGGTTGTTACATATGAATACGAAGAAGATATTTTTTCTCTATCATATATTTAATATAATATGTAATAAAAGTCTCATGATTTGTAATCGAAAAATATTTGTTTTAAGTATCTAAATATATCATTAAAATTATTCCTTATTTTAAATAAATAATATCCAATTAAATTGGCATTTCTCATGGAAGAATTTTATTTCCGATATTTTATGTTTTAGTAGCCAAGTAAGTTATAATAAAATATGTATAGAGGAATTATAATCATTTTGAAACAATGTCGCGATTTTCAATAATTTTTACTTTCTTTTACAGAGTAATAAGTAAGTATTGTAATCATGAAAAATTTCGAACTCGAGATTTCAACGGATATACATGTTTTGACCTTCCCTGAATCGAATGTGACTATTTTCGGAATGACGTCTGTGTGTCTGTGTGTGTGTGTGTGTGTGTGTCTGTGTGTGTGTGTGTGTGTGTGTCTGTGTGTGTGTGTGTCTGTGAGCGCTCTAGGGCCAAAACTGTCGAACGAAAAATTATGAAACTTCAAACTTAAGACTTGTATATACCCTAGATGTGCACCTCCTATTTTTGAAAAGAATATTCAAACCGGTAGTTCATGTTTACTCTATACATTTTTTGTTCTATCTCCAATATCACTAGAACGGCTACACTTACGGCAAAAATAGCAATATTCATAATGAAAGATATTATTATTTCGCACAACTTTTGTTTGAAAAGTTTCTTCATAAATTGTACCAGTTATGAGAAAACTGCTACGAAAAAACTCAAATATCTTATTTACGTTGCCATGGTGATACCTACACTTGTGACAAATATTACTATTTTTAAATCGGATCAACCATGAGTTACATCATTTGTTTCTTGAAAACAAGCAAAGCAAACGAACCATAACATTGACAATTATCTGTTTGAATTAATATTTAAAATATTGATTTCTTATTAGAATATATTGTATCAGGTAAATTATTATAGAATAAATTTATATTATATATTTGCTAACATAATTAAATAACAATTTCAGAGTTTTACTGTGGAGTTTGACAGTTTAAGAGTGAATACGATAAATACTTCAAATTCAGATCAATTATAAATTGTATTGTTTGAGATTATATATATATATATATATATATATATATATATATATATATATATATATATATATATATATATATATATATATATATATATATAATCTCAAACAAACCAATTTATAATTGATCTGAATTTGAAGTATTTATCATATTTACTCTTAAACTGTCAAACTCCACAGAAAACTCTGAAATTGTTATTTAATTATGTTAGCAAATATATATTATAAAAATTGATTCTATAATAATTATATTATTACTATTATATACATATATATATATATATATATATATATATATATATATATATATATATATATATATATATATATATATATATATAGACGGTTTGTTTGGGATATATATGTATATTAATATCTATTTATTGAAAACTACGTAAAAGAAAGTTGAGTGCAGGCCACTCCAGATATTTTTAGTGATAATATAACAAAAATAAAAGTTGAATATCGCAATTTATAGTATAATTAAATGATATATAGTATTTTACAATAATATTCATATTTTCTAATTATATATCATAATATTTAATATTCAATAATTCCTAAATTATCAAATTTAATTAAATTTCGCAAATTTCATTAATTTATTACATTTTGAAATTGTTAAGTGGAATCGATATTTGCATCTCAACGCAGTCGTTATACTATAGAGTTGATATTTATTTATGTATTATAATTCCAAAATATATCTCATTAGATAATTAATTTGAATTCACTAAATCAGGCTGCTTAATGAATATATATATATATATATATATATATATATATATATATATATATTACTATTAACTTAATTTTTAGTTACAAGGGAGATTTGGAGAATATTCGACCATTTTCAACCAAATTGAACAGATATTATAATTTTCAAAAATTGAATCTACGTATTAGACGCTGCAAAATATCAAAATTGCACGTGATTCGTTCGAAATCGACGAAACCAGTAGTTTATTGTGCGGATTTAATAATTTCAAATCACTTAATATAATAAATACAAATAGTATAATGAAATTAAATAATTACAATTTTATCAAAATGAATTTAGTCTATAAATAATATAATTTAAATTAGTTTTAATCCATTAATATCAATTTCCCCAACAATATTAAATCATATGAAATGATCTAAAACGATATGGTACTTAAAATGTGTATAGGGGAGCTATGTTTAGACGGGTAACACATAGTCACAGGTGCAACGGCTGTCAAACAACGAAGATTGTAACAATAAAACTGTAGGTTTACTGCCAAGATAGATAGAGTACTGTCAATAGCGTATCTTTTTTTTTTATGCTAATGCACGACTACTGTTCTAAAACTATATAAATACATTACTTCTTTACTTTACGAACATGTACTAAAATGTAGTTACTAATTAAATGGGAAGTTTACATTTTTATTGTTATCCATTGGACGATCATTAAAAAATTTCTTACTTACAGCATCGTATATGTAGTTTGGGGAAATGGAGACCACCTATAAAAAAGAAAAATAATTAACTTTAAAATACGATTGACATTGACAAAATACGTATTTGAAATAGAAACACAGTAGTTCTTATACTTCTCTAAGAAAAGCAATTTAAGAAAATAGAAATAACCATTCTATTATCCCGTGCTCACTGTAAGATAAGTGTTGGTTTCTATAGATTCACTTAGTATGTAACATAGTATTTGCAGAGGCATTTCCGTTAAACAATATAAATAAATAATGTAAATATGTAGTGAATGAGAATCACGTTCCAGCAATTAAAATTTGGATAGAAATGACAATGTGTTTAGCGTGTAAATATGTTTACAATTTGGAGGAGACAGTTGAAAGCGTGACAGTGTAACTATTAGAATTCAACCCGAACGATTAAATCGTGTCATTTGAGCGGAATCCATGTTAATACGGGTAAGAGAGCGCACGATTAAAGAGCATTTGCTTTGGGTAAATTATACGGCGCCAGTATTACTACGAGTATACCCTACGCGATCCCTACGCCGACACTTCCACCCGATGGACTCACTTCAGCCGCAAGCACTGATTTTCTTAGACGCCGCGCCGCGCCGTTCTCATACACTCAGCGATACAGGATCGAAACAAGACCCACTGTAAAATGGAAATTAGCGTTCATTACCTATTCTTTCTCAACTTTGTTTTATTCTCGGTAGCTATTTAATTTATACTCGATTGCACTACTTCCATTTAAAATTCTAGTTAACCTTTAGATGGATAAACACTGTATATTGTCGGAAACATGACTAAGAAATATACAATTCTCGTATCTGAGGAATATAGTGTGTGTGTGTGTGTCACGCTAAAAATACGTTTATAAATTTTGGCAGTAACGTTAAAAGTATGATATAGCAATAATATCCGCTAAGCACCATTAAACCGAATGTCCAACTGCACACGGAAGTTAGGAAACCACATTGCACAGTAGGGAAGCAGCAACATTGCATCGTCAGCAACAAACTGACAATAAGGGTGTCGAGAAAAACATCGTCATCGCCAGGCATCATTGTTATTGTTGCACAGCAGTATCCTAGTGCGCAAAATTGTTTCCGGTCCAGGCCACCATCCTACATCACGACACACGACGAACGAGACACCGAATTATAAAGTGCTCCGAATAAAATGGTTGTCTGAATACTATGTGCCCAGCAAGTCGCCGCCATATGTTACCAGTCACCGAGCTGTTGCCGGAGAATTGTAACTATTTTCCCGACACAATGCCGTAGTTTCAGTAGATGAACAATGTGCACCAGTAAAAACAAATATTTAATAGATAATAATAGATAGTTAAGTAAAAGCAATAAGGATTCGATCCAGTGCGATGTATATTCTACGGGAGCGGAAACAGCCGTTGATAGCCGAAAACGACCGAACAGGATCGAGAGTGTGACAGTCGACGGGATATCGAATTGTGTGACTGTGTTCTTTTTTATGTATGTTGGTTTGCGGCTGTTTTACACAACACGTGCTGCCACTGCGGTGAACACTAGGAACGTCTAAACCACCCACTTTCGATGTTGCTTTTTTTTCAGCTTTATTTGGAGATAAATTGTACAGGCTGCAAGAGAACTACGAAACAACAACCTGCAAACATGCCCTAAATAACGCAGTAGATACGTTTGTAATAACTCACGGATTCTCGATACAAGTTTACAATTCTGCAGCATTTAAATCCACACTTTTAGGGCTACTGCTTTAATATCACTGATTTATTTTATATGAAATTACTCATGTGTAAATATATATAATTGAAATCAATCACTTTATAATATATTGTAAAATTGAATAATTATTTTATATTGAAATGTACTATATCAATACATATATATAAAAAATTATATCTGAATTTAATACTGGATTTTCAAATATCAGACGATTATAACTGATAACTAATCGAACATTTTGTAAATAAAACTAATGCATTACGGCTGCTATTCGATTCAACTAAAGTATAATAATATACCAATACAATCTATTTATTTATTCCTGGGAAAAGTCTTCAGTTATTTATTTATCTAGCTATTAGTAAAATTGATACATTTTTATATCAATAATTTATCAGATCGGGGATAAAACCATAATCTATTATTTTGATGAAAACATAGTCGTATTTATAGTGCCACTAAATTATAGGTAAAATATTACGAAAACAAATTGTTTTTTAAATGCACGATTTCGGGTTATAGGCAATCAGTAAATACAAATATAACCGCAATAAAACTAAATATGGTTTTTACTATAATACACTAATAACTAGTATAATGGATTAAAGAATTATTTGTTTAGCTCATACAATAGAGCTATATAGTACTCGGTCGGGTATCTGTAGCATTAGCAGATTAAAATACAGTATAAAACATGTTTAATGTTTTCATGATTCCGAAAATGTATATCACTCAAATACTTATAAGACCTAATAGCTTTATAACATTCGTTTTAATGAAATTTGGTACGGGGTACGGTAAACTGCAACAAACATTGGTGATTTCATTTATGTTTATTACGAGCGTTTCATTTTAAAGACAGTTTTATACTTAATATAAATAAATAATTGTGTATACTTGTTCAAGTTTGAAGTGTTTGTTTATTAATTTTGACAATTAGGCAGGAAAAGTGTTTTGAAATGAAAACAAAAATTGTGTTATGAGGTGAAACATTATGAAGAAAATAAAAAGCGAAGCAAAGAGAACGATAATGACTGAAAGATGTTAAAAGCAAAGTTTGTTGTGTTGGCAACAATGAAGTTATTAGTTGTGCGGCAGTGCAAGACACAGCTTTTAGAAAATACCGTCAGCGTGTTGTTATTGACATGTTTACGAACCCATTAACACTTCTTGGCGACTAACACAATTATTTCACTTATTCCTTAATATTGACATAAACCTATCACATTTTATACCTGCACCTTTGCGAATGCTTTAGTGTGACATTCTGAAATTCTTATATTTTATTTTAGTAGAATCGCCATTTTTACTTTATTATATTATTTGTAATTAAAGAGCTATAGTGTGTCTGTGTATGTTACCATTCTTTCTTTTGAGTATTTTCGGGTTTTTGATTTTAGCTGTTTTGGAGTCTCTATTTTGCGAATCGCATTCTGAGTGTTCGTACCATTTACTGAAAGATCGCTTTTGAAAATAGTTTATAATGTAACATTTACGTTTGCCTAGTTGTTAGCAGTGCAGATTGTTTTAGTGTGTAGACAATATATGAGTAATTGTGCAATGTGCGCACCTATGTATGTATGTGATTACAGTAGATAATTTCAATGTATCTAGATTAGAACGTTGAATAATTTCAGTAAAGCGCATTTAGTGATAATATGTACACACTTTGTGCAAAATGCACGTAATTAACAATTCCGTTAGGTATTACATACACATAAGCTTAAAGTATTGCATATACTACAGCGTCGCCAATTAAAGTTTACAAGTAGACGCTTTTAAGGTTTACGAGAATCGAGCACAGACACACAGAGCGAGGCCCCGCTACGGCACTTGTCGTTTTATCCAATGTCTCTGCTCCTGCGACGTTGGCGTTAAAGAAGCAGCAGTATTGGCCGAAGCGTCATCTGCACTTTACGATGAACATTGTTCGGCCGGCGCAGCGCGGCGCGGCGCGGCGTGGCCAACATGCTGTTGGATATTTATCGAATGTCCACCCGACTTGCACACTCGGGATATCCCGCCCAACTATTGCTTTATCCGACGCAACGACGACGGACAGATCTGTTTTACAGATTCCCATAAAAATGTTGTGTAAGTTTCGCTGCGTGGATTTTCGTAACTGATCGCAAAATCAAATTTAATGGCTCATTTTTTAGAACTTTAAATATGTATTTTTAGACTGCAGCACATGTTGTACAAATGAACCAAAGTAATTGTTCTTGTTTGTTCCATATTGGAAATCACAGTTAAGGTTCTATGATATGCGATACTAGCAAATATTATTATTTATTTTTTATCCAGTGCGGTAAAAGTGTGTTTGAGAATATTACATAGAAACGGACACTTCAGCTCATTGTATAACACGTACGGCGGGCGGTAAACATTGTCGCTACTGCGTAATGTGTAAATACTTTAACAAGGTGAGTTACGAGCACGTATTTACGCCAGCACGGTGGTGGTACCTACGCCTTAATTTCGGTCAATTCCATGCGACTAAAACGGCGAAAGTACGGCTAACACAACAAACACTTAACCCCTCGTGTTCGCGCACCAAATAAATCCTAGATTGCATGGTCAAGGGGGTGCGACGGGCGGGACAGCAGAGAGAGAGCGAGAGGTACCAACTCCAGCAGACTGTGTATACCTATCTCCGTTGCTGCACAAACGTAATTTTCGAATCCGTGCTCCGAACCGAGTCAAAACATTGTAATTGACTTTGAAAATTTATCTTTCACACTGATATAAAAGTTTTGTCCCCTTTGCAACTGTTCTGCGAGCGCGCCCGCCTTGTTGCGCTAAATCTATCACTTTTCCACCGGCTGTCGTGGTTTCGCGAGAAAATGTTTGTTGTTTCAACAAAGTTCCGTCAAGAGCACGACTACTCTGCATGCACGTATAGTATTATTGTCGCTGGCAAATTTAATCCGCGAGACATACAACTTTTCGCCAGTATCGCGTCTTTGATATTATTCTATTTCGATTTTATTCACGATAAAACCATTTTAAAAACACATTATTATGTATTACTGATGATTTCGTATTTGGGCCAGTCCGATTCTGTATGCAATGTATTCGTCGCACAATTTTATGCCGGTAATAAATTCGCATGTAATTATACAGCATGCGTAAAGCACGGACTATTTATTCAAGGCGTGAAGGGTTCCCCTTACGTACATGTATAACACACAGAAGACACAAACCGATTGTCAAATTTCGTGGGGAACTTTATTATCTCAACGACATTGTCTTCTTGTCTTTTACTTAGTGCCGCTATGCAACCACAACAATGTCTCACAAGAGGCACTAAGTTGCTCTAATTTACCGGCTTCACTTTTCCTTCTAATTCATATTTAAAGCTCCTGTTATTATTTCAGATAAATATTGATTCCTCCATAGACTTTTAGAGGGATATCATTATACTTTATTCCGTTTGTCAGTAAATAGTGTAACTTGAAACTTTTTCAATCTCGCCGTTTTAATGTCTCGGTTGCTTCTGCATCTTAAACAATTATATTTCCATAAAGTATACGCTATATATATATGTAATGCGAATAAATAATCATTTATAATTTTAATATCAGTTTATTTAAATTCTTTCATGAACTAAATATATTCCGTTATACCAAGAAATTTAATAACATATAATATTTTTTTAATTTTTGAATATTTCATATAGTTTCTTCAAATTTTCGGGACTCAGAACTCCGGAAGTACTCGGGCGATTGGATTTAATCTGAGAGTGGATACAAATGAGATACAACAAAATGTGTGTAACAAATTTGGTTCAAATCACTCAGGTATCATCAAAGGAGTAGAGGGCCCAAATTTGGTCTTACGATCGAGTACGCGACTGATCTAACGATGACTAACATTCAAGTATATGAGTTATAAGTATTTTTGAATTTAAGACGTCGAGCTAAAAATCGTAACTATGAAAAAGAAAACGGTAATTTAACATCACTGTACATAATATATATTAATTAGTTTGACGAACTAATAATATACTAATTTTAAAATGTTAATCCGAATATTACAATCCTATTACATGTCGAAATGTAATGTCAACAAATTTTTGTTTAGAAATATGATGAATTTCGACATTTTCAATTTCGTTTTTTCACACGATTTCACACACGAATACCTACGAAACTCAAACACACATCCCTGATAAATGTATACATATAGACCAACACGCAGTACATACAACAAACTAAACTGACACGCAAAATCGAAAAGCCACCACACAAGGGAATACGAATTAAACAACATAAAAATTATATTACCCAAACAGCAATAAATTCCGATGACAATTTCGCGCGCACACAACCAACCGACGCGACGTGTATAGTGTTGGTATGCGAATGCCAATGCCAGGCCGTATTTTCTTTTATTTTTGTGGCATAAAATATACGCGCCGGTCGTCCTCTGTGCCCCTAAAAGCACAGCATCAAGTAGTCATTCGGGGCGCACACCATCGTAAAACACAAATAGCTCCTCCACGAACGCCACTGTTCCTTACAAATCTATAAACTACTGAAGCACCGTCTATACATATTGAATTAAACACATTTCGCATATTGATGCGCCCGCCATTTTGCCCATTTCAACTCAAACACGTGTTATGTGATTGTGTAACCATCCTGTTATCCATAATTTTGTAATCTGAGGTACTGCAATGTTTTATACTCGAATCCAATGAATTCAGCTTCGCACACTTTTAGCTTTTACTATGTGTTTGTTGCTACAGAATATTTTGTATAATAAAATATTTAAATCGGAAACCTATTAAAAAGTATAGCCCTTTTATAAATTTTGTACAGCAAATATAAGAATAACAATATCATTCCAACTTGTTAATTTTAATTGGAAATCTGACTCAAATCAATGGCTCACACACACACACACACACACACACAACATTATTCACAAAGGGAAATATCATATTTATGGCGCATTTTTTATAGCAATTTGTATTTGATATTTTATTACTGACGAATTGTATTCATGGTGATTACAAAACATATTTTTGTAAATAAAAGGTTATGTGTATATATAATATATAGGTGAACTGTTAATTATTAAAAATTTCAATTCAGTGGTGTATAGTAGTATAGTTTATGCCCACATACATAAATATTGGGGAATAAGGGTAAACGGCGAAATCCCAGAGGCAGAAATCCAATATTTATTCGCCGTCTGTTTACTATCAGTTCCAGATAGCTCTTGAAATATCTAAGTGGCCTGTTTTTCCAACACAAGTTATATTGCGTGAAGAAAATTATCTGACCTTGTTTCGCGGAAAAATCGTGACTAATAAAAAATGAAAGTTAACTCACCACTATTCCACACCGCTAACGAGCCAAGATAAACAAAACATCTAGTGTGCCCCTTACTCAACATTCTTATACCTAGTCACCACTATATATGTAATTAACAATTGTATTTTAAATTCTTTATAGTATCGCCATATCGAAATAAACTTAAAACAAAACAACATTTATAAGATTCCCTTTTTCTATAAATTAATTAAGAATCGTACTCGTGCTTTGAATTATTAATAAAAACAAATAATTTGTCGTATCACTTCTGACCTGCCAATGTATGCAACTGGCTGCATAAATTTAAACATTGAATATTAATGTGAACAAGGATGCGCTATACAATCGCTAGATGGTTTTGCAGTCATCCGAAAGTTTTTATCTATACTGTTGCAATTGTTTGACACCCCCAAATGAAGACAAATCCAAATAGAAGTGACAGCGTTGGATTTCCAAAGTATTGACGACGGATAAAACATGTTTAGGATTTTAGAGCGAGATTTACGGTAATAGAATATTCCGTGACAGCCGATGCGATTCAAATGAATATTTCATCTCTGTTTTTTACACTATCTATTTCTCTTACTATATTATTCGTTAAATATTATTCAAATTTTGGACGTATCCATGAATCTTATATAAATATATAAATATATATATATATATATATATATATATATATATATATATATATATATAACTTTTAAGTAATTTTTTGTATGATTGGTTACAGTGGTGTATGTCCACTTAATGACGATTAACTATACAATCTATTTAATATTAAATTGTCCATATTTTAAATTTAATTTAATTCGTAATAATAGAATTTGCAAAATATATTTTCGTGGAATCTGTTAATAGAAATTGATTGTGGCGGTTTTCAATAATTTTGCATACGGCATAAACGGAAAGTATAATGCCGATTAGTAGCTTGAAATAAATTGAATATCCAATAAATACGGGGATAAAACATTCAGCCGTAAAACTCGTTAACACGGCAAAATAATGAAATAAGTTCCTTTATATGAAACCGCAAAAAAACGAAATGACTATTATAGGTATAACATGCAATGCAACTCAGGCAAGCGTAATAAGTGACATTGTGTTACGGGAAAACAATCATATATTTCTGACACTATTTTTTCAATATGTAATAAAAAAAAAACAAGCATTGGTGCATGAACCAACTCGCACCGACGGAAAAAAAAAAGCATTGAGTCTTGAGAGAAAAATATATGAGTAAACATTCAATTGTATTCAAGTGAATATATGTGTAGAACGCATTGATTATATTGTAGTTTTTAGCGTAGCTAGCTAATGCAAAAATCGTCGTAATATTTTGAAATATTGTAGTATGCACCAAAACATCGAGAAAACTAATCTATTTGTATTTTAACAAATGGCCATTTATCACTTTTAATTCATTCAAAGTCTAGCTTTGTCACTAGTTATTTATTAAAACAAGTGCTACGTTTTGAAATGCTAAAATTAATGTAGTTATCGTGAGCGAGCTTATTAATGTGCTTTGAATAATCTATTCAAATACAAAATATAAACAGTAAGTAAATTTGTAATTCTGTTTATTTTATGAGATAACTTTATATTGTTATTGGTTGATTAAAAAAAAAAATGCAATACAATGCAATAAAAATCGAAATTATTAGCCATATTTTGTTAACCCTATTGACAATGTAAGTATGAGAGTGAGATATTTATAGTCGTATCCCCGCATATGACCTTTCCGAAATTTAATTGTACTGTAACAGGAGTAAACCCAAAAGAAGCTGATGCCGTAAGCTCGGGTCAGTAATGAAGTAACATTAGACTATTTTGTTTCGAATTAATTAACTTATCGTGCAATAAGTAACAATAAACGTTAGCAGGCGAGCGCAACAGCGACAACAGCGAAAAACAGCGGCAAAACAAAACGTTCATCGTTGGAGGGAGGGAGGGAGTTTAATTTAAAAAGTTTCGTATACGAAGAAAATAAATATAGGTGTAAGAGTAAAAAAGATGGAAAACGGTTAGAAAGACAGTGGCGCAAGTGGGATGGCTACATCATCTTATATCCATTATGGCGCATTA
Organism: Leistus spinibarbis; assembly: GCA_933228885.1. Lineage (NCBI taxonomy): Eukaryota > Metazoa > Arthropoda > Insecta > Coleoptera > Carabidae > Leistus > Leistus spinibarbis. The sequence goes on from OW121799.1 coordinate 7,776,902, forward strand.
ACGTCTACTACTACTACTACTACTACTACTGCTACTACACTACCGTTGAACAGAGACAGACATATGGGCGAACGCTTTTCAATCAGTTTCAGTTAACGCTGCTTCTAGTCTCTCGGTATATATCATAACGGCGACGTCGCATCGCGTCGCGTCGCGTCGCAGGCCGTCGCGCCCTGTGAACTCTGCGCATCTCATATGCATGACTTTGAAACTTTAACTGAAATTGTTTTCGAATTTTAATATAGATGCAAAGTGACGGATAGTTGCGCCAAACTGATGCCATATAATACTGGCTCTAGATTGCTCTCTTTGAATAATACTAAAAACGGCATATCTGCAATAGATATTTTAAAGAAATTAATTTATTTGCTCGCCGTACAGGATGTACAACATTCTACTATGTAAATAAAATAAGCATATAAACTTAAAACGTTACGTCTTGAGTTTGAAATTTTGGATGATTACAATATCTTTTAGATTTCGTCGAAGAAAGAAATAATAATTTTGAAATTATAAATAGAGCAATTGCTATCGTTGTTGACTCCCTAATTGTTTGCTCTCTTCCAATCAGGAATCTACCCACATGCATCGTTCAGAATTCCAGGAATTGGTTTTAAAAATCAGCTGAATACATTAGTTGTATGCTTTGGTTGTGGTTTGAATTTAATTTCTCCCATGTACTGCTTGAGCAAATAGCAGATTAGAATAAAAAGTACAGAAATAACAGCAAAAATCTCACCAACATACATACATATTTGCTTTGACCAAACTTCCCTGCTGGTACTTCTAATCTCATTGTGTGCACCGAAGGAAAATTTATCTGGAGCGTCTGCCCTGGATTGTAATGCCGATGGTGGCCCAGTTGCGTGGCCGAAAGCCCAGCAGCGCACCAGCCATTTTTAGTGGTCTAATTTAAATTCAAGCACCTTTTTATTTCGTCGGTTCGGTCGGCGGGCGGTCGGTATGAATCGGCACACCGGGGTGTGCACACAGCCTTCCTTCGCTGAAGGGAATTAAATGTCGTCTTGAGAAAAATACGTTTGTTTCAATGGTACAGTGACCTGTGGGATGCTCGCTGTTATTTGCTCAGTTGATGAGATCGAACAGTGTGTTTCATATTCCACTGTGTTTGTCTCCGTTTATCTACCTCAGCACTTCTGATCATAATCAAATTGCTTTGCCAGCATCCACAAACGTATCATTCTTTTGTTGTCAATACGATTGAAAATATACCGCGCGCTATGTGTAATTTTGGTAATATCCAAACATTCTTTACTCTAATCGTGTGAAGTGAATATTTATTTTTTCTTTGTGTGATTCAAATAGATGTATGGTTAATTCCGCGAGCGTATTGTGCGCAGAGCGTAAGTGATCGGTACCTATTTCAGTCATATTCTGAAATATTCTTAATTACTTGAACAATTATAATACTTTGAATTATCTGAATTCCAGAGCGTATTTCTAGTAAATGCTATATTTCTTTTGGAAACATTTGCAATAAAAATATATACATATATTAAAACTTTCTTATATACTAAGTGCACCCGTAGGTATCTTGTTCCCAAATCATATACTGAAAACACTTTTTGTCGATGTTATAATAAAAAAAAATTAAAATAGTATCCAGATCCATCTGTCAATGTATCTAGCTATCTAACTAGAACACAATGTAAATATTTACGAACTAACAAAACATAAAATAAATGCATATAATGTACGCAAATGTCAAATATTTGTATAATATTGATTCAAATGTTGATATTTGATGATATTGTGGCTGTGATTATTGTGAACCAGTTTTGTAAATGTTGGAACCACATGAATATATATAACCTTATACCTTATATCTAGCTCGTGTCGATTTTGAGATACAAATAACTAAGCAGGAATTAACTTTAATTACCAGTTTATAGTTAGTCTTCGAATTATTTACAAAGTATTAGTTAAAAATATCATAGTTTTAATTTCAAGAGATTTACGTCTTTTAGACTTCGTCTAAGATAGTAAAAATGACAATACAAATCTAATAAACATAATTTGATTAATATATGTTTTTTTTTAATAATCTAATATATATATATATATATATATATATATATATATATATATATATATCTTTATTTAGCGGTATTATTAAAACAGTCAAGGACATTATTGCTTTTCAATATGTTTGAAATGAATTTCGGTGTACGTAGGATAAGATTTAGTGATTCATTTGATGTTAAATTTCTAATGAACTGATATTGTGAGGTTAGAATTTGAGATAGATAAGTCTTTAGTATAGGGGGCTTGGAACACAAGGATCAAGCATCATCCGGAAGCCATTATTAACTATATAGTTTAAGCTCTCATCCTGTCCCAGTGGGCCTGTATCCGCCGCTCACCCACTCTGCCTCTGCCAATTTCTTATTGGGTTTGCTTGCAAAATGCGCGTTTGTTTTCGGCAACTTTGCGGGGATAATGAAAGGTTCATTGGTGTACGGGTGTACGGGTGTACACGGGTTGGATTACAGTTTAACAACTACAACCAAATACCATCAACCCTTACACGCGTACTACACGTATCTCTCTTCGTCTACACACATATATACTACTATTAAGACCTTATGTTATTTACATATTATCTCTATCTATTTTGCTCCAGACTATGTACCAACTTTAAATTTAAATCTATTGCCAGATTGTGACTTTAGAAGATTGTATGCAATACCCTTCCCCCCACACCGAGCATGGCATTAAATTCTAAGTTACACAATATTTTTTTTAAAATTATTTTGGCCTTTGGGATCAGATCTTGAAAACATGACCAACAAAAGAATTCATATTATAAAATTGTTAATGATAATTTTTAACAATATTTTATAGTATTTTGAACCCATAATGAATAAATTTAATAAAAATAAAATATCTCAGAATATTTTGTATATGGATGCTACAGACACACGACCGAATCTCTTCTGTACTGCGTGCACAAAGTTTAAAAAATAATTGCTGTTAAAATCTCTATAACTAAATTTTTCATGATACAATACTTCCTTTAACTCATCGTACATGACAGTAATAAGGTATACTACCAAAGTTTTTCGCATTAAAAGTGCATCAAGCTAAATTCGAGAATGTATAACTATATAATAATTTATCTTAAATTATCTTGACACAATTTTCTTACGATTACAATAATGTGCGTTGACAAATCTTACGAAACGGTGTCGCAATTACCGTTTACTTAAAAGTAATAATTTAACAATAACCCACATCTCCCCATATGGTGATAATAAAATAAATGACAAACACTACGGCATACTACTATATTTGTCCATATATCCGTTGGTTTGAAATAGAAATTGCACAAGCTTCCGAATGTAGCAACAAAGGTTGTTGTCCGTACGTTTGTAGTATCGTTATTTTATTGTACAAACTATAATATGTCGTGTTTTCAATTAATGTTTATCATTTGACATATACGTATATACATATATAGAAAATGGCATTACAAAGCGTTTCCCGTGAATAAAATTATTAATTGTGCGAACATGGACTGCATGTTATTAAACAACAAACAATAGTAACACCAGCGAAACGACCAACCGACCGACCGACGGATATAAACGATCGCTCATTGTTTCACATTTTGATGCATCACACCTATTATTGTGTGAATTGTGTAGGTGCAAACACTCATTCACTACCACACTCTAAACAGGTGCGCGTTGCTAAATCCACCAATCAGAGTGCTTTCCAAGAATTATTCGTAATCGACAAATTTGTACCCCAAATAACAACCATTAATGCTGCATTCACAGCCACACGATAAGTAATTAGGATTAGAAATTACAATTAACAAACCAGTTTGTTTTATGACAAACAATGCTAGGATTCACAGCAACAATACTGGATATGTTGTGTTTTGAAATTAGTTTAAACTGTATATTGCTGAGGAATTAAACAATGCAGCTGTAAAACATGGTTATTTGTTTGTATTAAAATACAGACAAAGAAATGTGTAATATGAAATTATTATTTTAATTTAATTTTTATAGCATTTAAGTATGGTCTTCAGCAAGTGGGTAATTTCATAGATTATAGTGTAAAATTATATAAAGGTACGAACGTAAAAATTCGAAAGGAATTTATAGTTAGTGCGTAGCCAAATAAAGTTATTAAATAAAGCAGTACCTATATGCAATCCATAGTGGGTATCATAATACATACATAGGTACATTATAGCTGTACAAATAGCGTAACGCGTCCAAACGAATTATAGTCATTAAACGAAATGCATTTTCAATGAAACATCACAGTAGGCAGGCAGCTATGTACGAATGTAGTTATTTATCAGTTGATATACAAATTTATTGCAATCATAAACATAAAACCAGCCAAGCAAAAACGGTCAGCATTCTTTTTCAATTTTTTACATTTTATGGTTACAAATATGAATACCTTATCAAAAATATCGACACATGTCCAGGAGCTGTTATTCACGTCAATTAATTGTCATTTGCAACACTCCCATTTAAAAATTCAAGCACTAGGTTAACTATATGTATAATACAAGTGGCGAATTATTATGAACTTTTTTGTAAATACGTATACCATATAAATGAACACGATTTTCCTAGTGTAGTAGAAACAGAGTGTTTAATTTTGTAGCATGAGGGTGGTGATAAAGCCACTTTGAAGGAAATTTATAAAAGCAGCAGTTAAAGTTGAAGCAAAATGCTGCAGTAAATGTCGCCATTAGCGCAATATCTGCGTGTGATGCTGGGAACTGCGTAAACATATTCATGTATTTAGCGGAAAGTGATGGCAATGGGGTGGTGCAAATATAGTGGTGTAAGTAAGTAAGGCGAGCGAGCGAATGAACAGGAAATAAGTAAAAGCAGCATCGTGACATCGTGCATCGAAACTGATGTGTATTTAGGTGGCAAGCGGAAAGTGAGTATTATTCCCGGCAATGCCATCACTTTTATTGGGCCATTGTGTTTATCTCAATGTTGATTATTTATTGCGACATCGTGAGTCGCTATCAGTGGGGGGGATCTTTTTACTATTATCGAATCTGCTCTTGTGGCACGGTGCCTTGCTTAGTATAGCGGCAGGATACACTTCCAGGAATTAACTTGCTCCATATCCCGTGTGTGATAAATAACGGTGCCGTGCCACCCTCACCACCACCCGCACCAACACCCGCACCCTTTTGATATTAGCAATGAATGTAATATCAGACGATAGTGCTTTAATGGCTCGTATATCAATAAGCGCACGACAACCTATCGTACTCTTCATCGACTACGTACGTACATACTTCAATTCAACCACATCAACCATCAAATTCAATTCCAATTTAGATTTACTCTACACTCTGAATATGCTTCTATTTTTAGCTCGTCGTACAGTAAGTACAAAAGAGCTATAGTGATTGGTCGTGTGTCTGTAACATGCTCGGATCGAAAAAAAATCTTAACAAAAAGTTCTTGTATTTTCGCCCTGAATCCAAAAATATATATAACTCATATACTTGGATGTATGTATCTCGCTCGCTCGCTCGGTCGGTCCGTCGTAAGACCTGAGTTTGTGACCGCAACTCGTCTGAAGGTACCGGGCCGATTTTGATGAAATTTGGTATACATATAATTTCCATGCCCGTGATGTTCCCGTCGCATTTTAAATCCAATCGTCTGTACAGGACCGGCGTTATAGGCCCCCAAAATTTGGAACCCTCCTAAATACTGCCCTTAGTCAACTTTTAATATTTTTAGAATTTTCTACTCAACATTCTAAGATATTTTATGTGATTAAAGTTTTTGCAAATTGTGAGCCCATAGGCTTAAAAAAAATAATATAAATATATTTTGAAGTATATCAGACATTGATCGCCATCTGTTAGTGAAATGAAAAAGTTGTCTATTTGACAGTAATTTGTTTGGTTATATTTTCCAATGTATAAACCATTTGCTTCTGTGTTTTAATGAATAAAATTAGGAAATGTTCATCAAATAATTATCAATATCCTTGGCAAATCACGAAACGAACGATATTAACGTTACCCATGTGGATGTGTGCAATTTTAAATGTGGGGTTTTTGGTAATTAAAACTGTTATGGTACAGGAATAAATAAATGTCGGGATCATAATTGGTTAGATTGGTTCAATGGGCTATGTGAGTATAATGTCGATGATTAAGAATTATATACGTAAACTTAGAAATTTATTAATTTCATATTAAATGCCGATGAAATATCATAACAACAATACATTTTGTACTATAATAATTGTTAACGCTTTTAGTTTTGTATTTATTGATGTGACCGCGCTCGCCGGAACGGCGAGCTGATAGCACTGGCGCTAGCGCCAGTTCTTGTTATGCATAGTTTTGTAAGGTTAGAAAAATATTGAATCATATTAGATAAATAAAATATTTCATAAATAAGAATATTGAAATTTTATTTTTATTTTTGTTTCTCATACGTTATATATAATAGAAATTTTAATGGTAATATCCATTTTATATATATATATATATATATATATATATATATATATATATATATATATATATGTATTCGGATCAATTCGTTATTAGTAACCACTTGTAGGTTAACTTCCTTTAAAATCGATTATCAAATTGTGAATATTACTTTTATTCGATGTTAATGGTAAACGAGTACTAGATTTAATTAACATCGGCATTCCAAATAAATAAATAAATAAATTGTAAAACGCAGGTCAGTTAAAAAATGGGTGTAATTTAAGGCCATCAATAGCAAAACCAGTATGTCAATGTAACTTTGTGAATTGTAGTCATTCGAGATGAACTGAACAGATTCTTGTTTAACTCTGGAAAACATGCAGCCGCAGGACATTTTGGCCATGGTTATTTGCCATGTTTATCTGGTTGGTTGCGTTTTCGGCCGTATATATATTGGACGAATTTGCGAAATGAATTGTGCAATGTTCCAACATACATACATGTTTTGTTTGTATGCTGTTGGGAATTTAATATAACAAGTTAATATTATTAACATGCTACATATGTTGTTATTTGATATTATAATATTACATTTTCAGCCAATAAATAATTTATATTATTTGAACTTATTCGATTCTATAAACGTAAAATTATTTATTTATTTAAAAATCTTAATCCGAATTTCTAATTAACATTTTTAAACACTATATAATTACTAGTATTATATGTATTTATGTACTATATATATACTGTATATTAACTATATATATACACCATGGCAGAGAATATATTATATACATAAATATTTGATGTGAAAAACTTTAAAAGTTTAATTTTTATATTAGTGGTTAATATATTTTTATATTTTGGTACCATGAAATTTTAAGGAGTAAATAATTATCTCAAGGGTCTCTAGACTAATTTGATGTCTGAACTTCTGAGGTTATAAACAAATTAATTAACAATTCTATAAATAGTATTTGGAACATTATTCGTATCTTCCAATGTTTAAATTCTTCTGATATCAGTCTTACATATACACAACAAAGAAATATACAAGCATATACACAATCACCAATGCATTCAGTTCGCATTATTAATTTGATGAGAAAATATATTAATAATAAAATATTATTATAACTAATGATTATTTATTGAATGAAAACCTAATAAATAAAACACTTATTTTAGAAGAAAACATCACTCAACAATGTAATGATGTTTTTACTGGACGAGGGAGGAACGAACTGACCTAGACCGTGTTAGTTACGATATAGGTAGTTACGATGTAATAATATTGATCCAAAAGTTGCAGCAAGTTACGCTAAAATTATTAGCTATGACATTTGCAAAGTATGAATCAGTCTTTCTATTTTCTCACAATTATAATTGACATTTTGTCACAATGTGTTGATATTTAGAAGTAGGTATAAGATTTACTTGCAAAATGTTAGTAATTAGAATTGACAATGGACTATTATAATATTGTATAAAATAATGATACGTTCATAATAATAAGTAGGTGGATACTATTATTTATCAACTATTTTACATTAATTTCTTCAATTCATTTATTCATTTTCTAACAATCACAATCCGACAATCTCCTTTCTATTCATAAATCCTTGCATACTATTATTTAATATTATTTATGCGTACGCGTTTTTCTAACCTAATTGGCTTCAGTAATTTGGTGTCACGACGTTAAATATGTTCCTTCCGATTTTCAAATTAATGTTATGTTTTCTGAGATCTATAACTTTTATATTTATCAATTTTTTGCTAATGAGTTTTGTGTTTGAGTTCTTAAAATTTCTTATTGGTTCACTGTGATTGGACCTTTGGTACGAGTATTTTCGCTAATATCTAGAGTTCGAATTTTTTTATAATTACAATATTATCTACTAGAATTCTTACAAGAAAGTAAAATCAACGGCATAAGAACTAAAGACTATTTCTTAGTATAACATACATTTTGTATCCGTGTATTTCCAATTTCAATTCTGACCGATGATAACGAGTGGCACAAATAACAGGCGCCATTTTGATAAGGCTTCATGTCATATGACCACATATCTGAGTTTCATTCGTTTTTTCCCTTTCCGTATAGGTATCAATTTCTACGCACAACGATGATCCATTTGGATTGTCTTTCATTCGGCTTTAAAGCGTTGCCACACTCGAGTTTCCAATGTTCCCGATGTTGCACTAATACCATTTGTACTATGGATTATTTATCAATATAGAGAACGTACAAAATTCGATTTGATTTGACTCAAATGCAGAAACGACAGTTTCAATTCACAAATATTTCTGACGTTATTAAAAGTCATTGATTATTAGTAATTTTACTATTAAAGACAAGAAGAAGAATTAATTTAGTAAATCAAATTTAATGTTGATGTGTGTCAAATGTGCAGCCAATTGAGAATATTTAAATCACAATTGCATATCAGTCCATAAACGTGTTTATTTGCCCCGATAATAAAATAGCTATAAAAAGGTCATGAAGTAGTAGTAGTGTGCCTATATATACCAAAAAACATAAAATGGCAATGGATCACATGAATTCTAAATGCAATTATCTACCACGCAACCAAACTAAACAATGCACTTGGATTTTTAACAACTTTAAAAGAATGGGGAAAATTGTATAAGGATGAGAGGATGGTACATACGTACGTATATACAATAATATTATGGAAATGTTTGTGACAAGAAGCAGAAAGCAGTAAGCAGTAAACGGAAATAATTGAATCACACCCAAGCAGTAAAACGAATGCAGTTTTAATTTGTAGTAATGTTTGCTTTATGCTCAGTTTTATTACGCGAGGTACGTGTACGTGCCTGCATGCCGTAGCCGTAGCTACATAATTTTATGAAGGTAAGCGCTAAACGTTTTATTCTTTCATTTACCAAATCTACTGGAAATTTATTTAAACGATTATTTCTATTATAAGAGCCGTGATAAAGCTTGGCCAGGCCTTTTAATAGCTACTCATTTCATCTTCTGCATTTCACGTGTGTGTTTACCGAATGGATACTTATTTTATTTTAACAGCTATGTACATATATTCACTTCGCTTTCAATCATAATCATAACAATGGCAAAGTCAGGAATTTGAAATATTCTTCAATTCAACTAGGAGCATCTTATTACACAAGTTCTTTACATCAAGAGGAATTGGCATATTAGAGTTGTTGGATTGGATTCAGGCATGGTCAACAAGTGTATTAAAACATCGAGTACGAACATTTTCATGATTACAATTCTTCCTATTAGATTAGACGGTCCAAGAAAGTGCCTATGGTATTTTTTTGCTGGTAATATATGTGTTATAGGGAAAAGACATGATGATAATTCATTTTAGAAAGTGTTCAGTTTCTAGAATCAAAATTGTCCACCCTCCGTTGCTTCGGTTTGGTAGATCCATTATGACGAGGGTAAAATCAATATTTTTTGTGATTTCTTCTTTTAGATGTGTAGTAGTGTTTGTTTCGCTGATTCCAGTAAACCTAATAACAAAACTCAGTCACGCATCAGTTTGTCAAAATCGAAATGCTACAGGCGAAAACTGAAAATTGCGTTCCTCTTACCGGCCCGGCCGGCCCGGCCCGTCTGTTCGTCCACGCTCCTTATCGTTAAGTTTACCGCAGGCCAGACAAGCCCTGTTATGCATCTAAAGTAGTTAATACACATTCTCTCTCTCTCTCTCTCTATCAGTTTGTGGCTACAAAACTGAATTGTTCCAGGCCCGTTCACCCCATTGTATATATGTGATGTTATTCTCTGGATTGGTTCCATTTTCTTTTTCGCCAGTTGGTCGTCTGTTGCGGCACTGGTTCTGATTGTGTATCTTTGTGCTGCTTGATTTTTGTGTAGATTGTACACACAGTGGTGTCTATGTGTGTGTGTGTGTGGGTTTTGGCCGATTCAACTGAGGTAGAAATAATGGCTCTCTTCACGGTTCACTTCCGGTAATCTTTCGCTTCCGCTATTTCGTACTTTATTTTTTCTTCATCTTTCATTATTCTCTTTTGTGTTGGAATTTCTCGTGGCGGTATTCAATCACATTATACGCCGCATAGAAAATGCGTTCGAACTGCTTATTCCGATCCTTCGAGGTGAGAACATTATTCGGCCCCTATTGCTAAGGTTACGTTCTCAATCGTTTTACGACACTTTACACAAGTACACATTTATCACTACACTCAAACGAAATTGTAATTTGCGCAATTTTTTTTTTTTTCTTTTTACAAAAAATTACACGACTTAACAACAAGCACTAATCCATTTCAAAAGTAAAAGGATTTCTTGTACGAAATATAAATATTGTGTAAATATGTCGCTACATTTTTTGATTTATTTTAAATGATTTGGCCTCATCTGTGAACGAGTAATTAGTTTATTCGAAATCACAGACAAAATTCAATATTTTATTGAGTTTGTTTGTTTTGCTCGCGATGCTTTTCGAATTGTTTTTCATTTATTTATTTTTTGTGTCTACGTGTTTGATGTATTTTTCGTTTTCAATTCGAAACGAAGCCAATTATTTTCATCAGATTATTCGCGATCGTGAGAGTGAGTGAGTGTGAGTGTGAGAGAGAGATAGCTGGCTGGCAGTATATTATTTTGTCCGCAGCCAAATGGAAAACGAAAGAAGAAGAAAATCAATTGTAGGGAAACGAAATTCGCTGCCTCACCCGCCCCTATCTCAACAATTTGCCGAACTAATCAAATGAAATGGTCCGCTGGCTTACATTAAGATACAATCTTTACTTGGCATTAAGATGTAATCGAGAAAACATCGCCTGCTATTTTCTGTTTGCCCCACACACAAACCTAAAGTCCAGCTTTTCTTTCTACAAAGATTTTATTATTTTAATCCTAATATTAATTAAATTCCCTACGTTTACAGTAGGTACTATATTTATGATTAATGTTCAGTGTCCTTAACTGAACTTTTTTATACGTACAATACAGCAATTTCGATAATATTACTATTATTAATTATTGACATTCGTTGATACGGCATTTATCATAAAACTGCATAATAATTCATATCTAGATTGAATCAATTTACCAATTCTAAAAGCGATTCGTTAGGAAATGGTACGCTTTTTTGGTAAATATCTCAAACAGAATTTATAATAAAATTTAATGCCTTTTAAATTTGTATTTATCACTTTTTCTCCCACTGGATCCGTCACCTTGTAAATAGTCAACCGCAATTCAGGGAATTGTGATGATTACAAGAATTACGTCGGCCAAGAAAATGATATCTTATCATTTACAATAATGATTACGTTATAGAACCAAAGCAACAGTAGGAAAATATAAGATTTTGATTTTAGTGCAAATAATTTCTAACCAAAATATAATCATTTTAATTCTTCATATATGAGTAATATAATTAATTTTCACCCCAAACCTTTTGATGAAAAATGAATATTAATTATTTTTGACATACGTCTACCGAAAAATTTGTAAATAGATTTATAATTACCAAAATGAAAATCTGTTAAAAGTAATATGTGTTACCAACAAATAATTTTACGAATAACGTTGCTACATGATGGAGGTACAATAGCTATAATTTTTGTTACATTCATTTAATAAATTTCATCTGTCGAACTTTGTGCGAGTGTAAACTAAAAAATTATATTAAAAAAAAATATAAAAAAAAGGGTGATGCTATGTATATATAATAGTTTTTAATTAATTTTCAATTAAATTTTTAATCGATAGATGAATGCAACGTGTGCGATTCGATTAAATTTGAAGCTCTTTAAAATCATTTAAAACAGTTAACCTGTCCATTTGCTTTATTATTTCGAATTCTATAGTGCCATTCATTTGCTGTTTTATAAATATAAATGTTTCTACGGCCATTGTTGTTGATAATAGGTTTCTTAGCCTATCAAATTTAAATAGGCATCTTAAGAAAAAGCGTGTTAAAAGTGTCATTTTTAACACTAGTACCACAGCGGTTACCAATAGTTCAAATAACTAAATTACTAACCATTGACCATTAAAATTATTTTTGACAGTTTGAGTTATAGAAAATTCAACGTAAAACGAGCTACATACATGTGTCAAAGTATATGAGTTTAATAGATTTTCGGAATCAGTAAGACATGAAACGAATTTTAGTTGAACCCATTTGTGATCACTCCAAGAAAGTTGCAAAAGTATTAGCAACACCCATTTCATAGTTGATGAATGAATTCAATTTACAAGACAAAGAAGTAAAAATAAATTCAATTGATGTATGTAGATGATTTGAAATGGTCAACAATTGTGAAAAATAAATCTAGCGAAATGTACGAGATTGACGTTGAATAGAATTGGAAACGGTGAGGTGAGATCGTGAGCAGTGCAAATACATATATGTTTTAGGGTTTAGGTTTACTTTATTCACACGTGGAAAACAATGGATTTTTCTCTCTGCTCGTAAATGGGTGCTCGTCTGTACATACAAGCACATGAGACCAGACGAAACGAACCGAAATGCAACGGACCGTATGCGACCTGATAAGGGGATGGACATAAAACATTCGAAAATTCATATACATACATACATTATTTGTTTGAGAGAGACACACACTGTCTTTTCTCATTCTGTCTCATTTCGTTTACGTAAATCACGTGTAATCACATAATAAAACAGACATTGGTGCTAGCACGTTAGTATTGTTGGTCATTAAACAATCTAGATTATTATGTGTAATTTCTATTCGCGATTACTAATTGCCTATCGGGTGAATACTGTTTTAAAGTGTATTCACAGCTAGCCAATTAGTAATCACAAATAAGAATTACAGTTTGTTTTATAACAAACAATGCAAACATTCACAGTGGCAAAATTTTCGAATTCATTGGTGAAATTTCTCCAAACTCTATCTCTCAGATTAATACTACGTTTTTAGCTCGCCGAACTACCGAAGAAGCTAAAGCATTCGGCCGTGTGTCTGTAGCACTCTCGCATCAAAAAATTTGTATTAAATGGTCACTATTGATAACTATTTGAAATTTCGACTCGTGATAACTAATTGGATCACTTTGAATACACCTTTACTTTGTATTAATTTTTTGCATATGACAACAGTGGTGGTGTGATTGTTAGAGAATGTCCAATAGGTGAAACTGGCGCGGTTTCAGTGTCAAGAAAGGTAATATGACAGTGTCACCGTTGTCATAGCATGGAGTGTTGGTGGTGGTGGTGGTGGTGGTGGCTTGCTGTCAAACCCTCGTACCTACAAGCTGCGAGATGATAACCATTAAAAGGTCTACTTGGTTGGTGTGCCATGCATTTCATGTACTCAATATTTCACACGTTCGCGTTTCTCAAAACGTTCCTCGCCCCCGCCGCGCTGCCGCCCCCTCACCATACACACGAAACGCGACCCGTACAATTTAATATTTGAAAGGTACAGTTTGGCGCAAGAATGCTTAGCCTTGCCATTGTGTGTTACTTCGATATCTATAGCTCCCATTTTCAACTTTGCCCGCCACACTGTCAACCGTTCGCCGCGACACCTACTGTCAAACGATAACAAATGGAAATTGTTTCTCGGCCAAATTCAAATTCATTTTAACACGTTGCACATTCTAGATATTAGATACGATTTCACTAACATTGCACTTTACTTTAATTCCTTCACTAAATAGATTATTTAATAGTTACTACATGTCTACAAAATGGTTAAAATATCTTTTAGTGATGCTACACGAAAAGAAAGTAAAATTAACTGTAGAAACAAACATAGGTACACAGGCACAAATGCCTTCAGCTTTAGAGGCAATTAGACCAAAATATATAGTGTTGGGTGAGCGAGTAACATAATTCAAATGTATGAGTTACAAACCTTTTCGGAAACAAAGAGCGGTGAAGCGAATGTTTGTGCAAATTATTTTTTTGATTGTGAGAATGTACTCTTTTTTGTATATTTTGTGCAGTGAGCTTAAAAATCAGCTTTATAACTTTTCAAATTGGTTAAAATATATATAATGTTTAGAGAAATGAGTGTATTATCCATAAATAGCAATATTAATTTCATTATTAGATTAATCCAACAAATGCATTACCTAATTTGAGTACTCAAAGATAATAATTTAGTTAATTTTAATAAAGCATTTGCCACATACATTATCCATAGAAGAAAAGAACATGACAAGATAACATGGATGATGTTAGAAAATTAGTTAATAGCTTACTAGTTTAAATGTATTAGTGGTTACCACTACATACATATATTGATCTTGGGGAATATTACCCGCACTCTTTACTACCCCGAACTCCTCCGCACAATGGCCAGCACTCTTAGTCGTTTCAACTTCCAGCGCTAATAATAGAATATTCATAATGATATTATGGTATCGTGTTCTTCAATGCCTATGAAAATTTTATACCCTTAATATGAATCACATGATATACTGAATTTTTATGACAGAAATGTAAGAAAATTCATCAAACACGGATTTGTGATTTGTCAAGAAATGTATACGTTGACCACAATGACAATAACGTATTTCCAACCGTAGAGCAGTCAACGTCCTGTTGACTGCTCTAAGGCCCCAGATAATACCTGGTAATGTGATACCAACTACTGGTTAGGAATCTTTTATATACCTCGAAATATGTATAATCAGCAACCTATATTTGAGTGATGAATTATAATATTATTAAGTGTGATATTCTTACGTATAAAATAACATACGTTACAGTTATGCGGTGCGAGCTAGAACCACCAGAATTTAAAAAACAATAATGAAAAACATAATTTCTATTTAAAGCAGCAATCGTTTGAGATTCATAACATTCGCAGGCGCTTATCCTTCGCATCGGTTGATTTGTTTGCGTTACATTTAGCAGAGTCAAGAAGTAACAGTTTCTCTTGGCTGGGTGGTATATATCGTCCTGTATATAATGCTGTGTGTGTGTGTGTGTCTGTTGGCATGCAAATGCATACGTCTGAATGCGCAACGTGGTTAAACATTAGTGTCTTGAGAAAATTTCATCTTGTGCAAAATTACTTCTTGTTCGTCTAGCTTCGCTCCAAGGATAGCGCTAGCACCATCCTTGTTTACCTCTTCTAGTATTTCTATATGGAGAATGTTTAAATATATTCCAACCGGAATGTTTCGCAGCTTTTGAATATTGCGAAAATAAAGTAATAAGTACACCACGCCAATTCATAGTAGCGAAGAATTGGGTAACTTCTGCAGTTCAGAATTCTTTAAATATATTACATTTGAATGTATATAATTAAAGAAAATATTGTTTTAAGAAACATTTATGCGTTTACATATATTATTTAACGAAAATTATACCTAATTTTGCATTCTTTAGAGGATTTGCGTATTTGGATGAAATCTAAATAGAAGTAGAAATACAGGGAAAGGCTAAAACAGCGAATTGCCAAATAAGAAAATGTGATTTACACTTTTGAGTTTCACTCTTGTGCGTGAATACCGAAATCACATTGAATTAGAACAACGATTGGGTAGTTTGGTCTAAATTCTGGGTGAAATGGATGAGTAGTAATAATAATAATAATAAGATGTGGTGTTTAAATTTGAATGTAGCAATAATATTAGAAGGGGAGTTTGAAAAAAAGTGTTGTTGGGGGAAATGTAAATAACGATGTCAGAGATAAGATTCGTGTTGCCGTGTTGCCGTGTTGACGAGCATGTTTTCGATACTTTTCGCCAATTCGGAAGCTTGAATAATAGGAGATCGTATGGAATCCGTTCGCAGCAGGGAATAAGCCATCAAAACCTGACATTACACCGGATGCCACAACAGCTTGCTTGATCTATCAATGCCGCTCTTTCACTCTATCTATCCAAGAGCAGGGGTGGGGCGGGGTGGGGCGGGACGGGGCACTATCGGAAACTCTCATAAAATAATATTGAATATATACGAAACCTATCACCATCGCCAATGCACACTGCACACACACACACAACCACTACTAGATTTTTTTTCATATTTCATATATAATATATATACAGCATAGAAAAATAAGAGTTTTTATCATGTTTTTAAAATAGATAGGATTGCTTTATTTTTGCTGCATTTTTTGCGTGTATATAACTTTTATATCAAATGCAACCGCACCGTTTTTAATCATTTTTTACTTTAAGCGACTGCATCTAGACAAAGTTGGAATAACTTTGGATATTAAAATTCATATTTACTACAAATCATATATATATATATATATATATATATATATATATATATATATATATATATATATATATATATATATACAGAGTTTCATTTTATTCGCCTAATATGAGTTTGTCTTTGTTTTAAACTTTTGACTGGCATTAATGCAATCATTTTCATGTATTGAGTCATTATGATGCTCATAAAAACAACGACTACAATTTTGCAATGCTTCATACAGAACTTTCATATACAATCAGCAAAATATACTAAAATACATATATTTTGCTATTATGTACTTTAAATAGTATATTTTTTTGTAAATATATATATATTTTTAATAACTTTTATAGGAATACCTATTTTCCTATATCTTATAAACCATTACTTCCGGTTCAGATATTGTTTTCAAAAATATAAATATATAAACATGTATTTCCATAAAAAGTTTGAAAATGTTCGTGACTACAATACTTTATTATGTAGATACGTATAGAAAAATAAAAATAAATAAGTGTAATATAGAAGAGACAATATTTAATTCAGTGAATTGTTTATGATGTAAGAAAATAGTAAGTAGCGATTGATAAATAAAGATTGTAACGGAAAACGTAATTTTGGTTGGCACTTGAATAGGAAACCGTTTATTTATTGGTAATTCACAGCAAGAGTTTCTTGTTTAATACGCTGCCAGTATAAAGTATATCATAGATAACATCAAGCAGAATGTGTAAATTAAGCTACAAATTATTCCGATATCATTCGAATGCAAATTTATATAGGCTGTTAAGGAATTATGTTATCGTTCCAATGAAAGATGCTTTCTTATTTCACCAATCTCGCGTTCCTTTGTTTTCAAAAATAAATTATTTTGTACATTACGTAAAACGGAATACAATTTTGAGAATCATTATATTAAACACAAACCACGAATCTCTACGCAAACAAAACTAAAATACAATAAATATTAACATTTACTTACCATCAGAATCACTGGAACCGATGCCGATGCCGATGCCGATGCCACAATCAGCTAATGCATCGCATCGCCCGTCAAACGAAGCCAACTTGTCCATCACTAAATTTACACAAATACCAATTCCAACAAACAAATCCCACCTCAAAAGTACTAACAATGTAATCACCATCACTGTAGTCAATGTTTGCCACCGAAAACCAAACTCCACTCGCGATAATTACCATCAATTTTATACATTTATTAACAGCATAAAAGTTTCGTCTGTGCCTTTCGCTTGCTTGGCCGATGACAGCAATCAACTGGTCTGGTTTGGTCTGATCAAGCCATTGATCCAATAGATGGCGATAGTATTAAATGTTTTAATGTTGTTGCATTGCATTTATTATAGTCATTGAGTGACAATTGCGTTGTAATTCGAGCTAGAATAACTTTAATTCCTGTGTGGACGTGTATAAATACAATTCATTCCCAGAAACTATGATGACAAACATTAAAATGCAAGTGTCAGTGTGGCACGGCACGAATGAATGAATGCTTTCCACCGGGCATGATGCTTCATCGTGAACATAATATGATGTGGATTTTACCGAATGAAATTGAAACCATAAGCGAATCATGTAGTCGCAGTTTAATCTTGTCAGGTGCTTGTGTAGTTCAAAGACGAGTGGGCACATGATGTAAGTTTTCATTTTTATTTTATTTGTAATAAATGTGAGAAACCTTAAAATAACTGGTGTCTAAGTTGTAATTCATTTCACTAGTTTTATATAGAATTAGTAGCATTTATAAGATAATATAAATAATTAGAAGTATTCCACAATAAACGAAAACAGAATTAAGGTTAGAAATCAGATGATATAAGGACATTAAAAAATACATTTGTTATACTTTTTATCCAAAAATCAATACTTGAGTATTGTACTTAGTAAAAAAATAATTACAATCACGTAATAGTGCAGGCACCAATACCTACAGCTCACCTTGTTGAGAGCTTATTATAAATATATATCGCTGGGCAATAAATTATGTACCTATAAAAAACAAGATTAAGCCCAGGAACCTATGCCTTCAGCTCACCTTATAGGAAATATATGCAATGCGACACTCCCCCTTGCAGCGCTTGCTCATTTAATTTTATTTATTTTTTAATTATTATGGTATTTGGGTGCACAATTTCAAAACATGTTATTGATATAAGAAATCTTACATTTATTTGTAAATTTTCTCGAAAACGACACGAGTTTGAGAAAAATATATAAATTATTTAAAAAAAAAAGTATTAACATATACGGTAATGGTCAAATAAATTTAAAATACAATATAGCTATTTACGTATATAGACAAACATCGTTGCTAGCACCAGTATCTGCAGCTTACTTTGCAGGAAGCTTACTATCGCATTCGCTGGACAATAAAAGATTTTATTATTATGTATTGATTGCTAGTATTTTGATATAAATACGTTAGTCCATAGCAACAGCGTAAAATTTTAATGATTTCAACTAATGTAGACTTTCGTACCATGCATTAACAACAAGCATTAATTGTACGATAAATGCTTTTTATAGCTACTAATCTTTGAAGAGATGGTATCTTCATAATAATTTCTTTTACGGGGTAATAAGTCTCGTACTCAGAAAAATTTCAAACTCGAGATTTGAACAAATATACACGTTTTGACCTTCCCTGAATTGAATGTGACTATTTTCGGAATAACGTCTGTGTGTGTGTCTGTCTGTGATCGCTCTATAGCGAAAACTGTCGAACGTAAAATTGTGAAATTTAAAACTTATGACCTTAGAACCTCAAAATACAGGGCTCAAGTCTTAATATATGTTAGATGGGGTTTGCTGGTTGACATTCAATAATTTATTTGCGAGTTAGACGAATGGTGTTTTAGTGTGTGTTGTGATGGTTTCTGTGGGGTGTGTGGGGTTAGGGGATGGGGGTTGTGTGTGAATGCATTAATGTTAATGAATAAATGTGCGCGACAAACCTTCCCATGTATTACATTCCCTTGTGTATTTTAATTTATTAAAATATAGTCGACGCTAGAAGGAAGGTCGCCTTTTAGAGGATACCTCACACACACACACACACAAACACAAGCAATAATAAAACAAAGGATATCTTTTCCGTAATACGGACTTTGATTTAGTGTTTAACTTTCTACCAAAGTTCGTTGAGTTATTCCAGATCGGAACTGCATCTTAAATTGTAATTACTTTCTGAATATTTACTGCTGCCCAACTCCTCGGGGACTTACTTAACAACCACGAACTTTGCATCTTTACTTTAACCGTTTTAGTCGCTGTAAATAACTAATAATAAAACTGGTGGTTTATCAAAAAAAGAATTTTCATTTGTGAAGTTTGCTGCATTAACATATGTTACCAGTGACGTTATTACCGTCATACATATCCTGCAAAAGTAGACGAGGGAATTGATAATGAACCAAAACTTTCAAACACTTCTTTCTAGAGGATAATATATATATATGTAGATATTTGAAAGAGATGATGAAAACATTAAATTCTGTTTATTTTGGGCTGTTTTATATATATATATATATATATATATATATATATATATATATATATATATATATATATATAATTTTTAATTCTAAATTTATTATGATTACGAATCTGGGGTAAAATTTAGAATTAATCAGCAATTATTATGATGATGTTGTACTACATCCAGGATTTTATGAATACCTTGAATGTAAATGTAATTTAGTAATTTATGATTGGTGTAAATGAAGTTGGCTTTATGGGGGTGAACACGTGAACGAGAGCATATGTTATCGTTGACTGGCGGTGATTATACAGACAGGATCTCTAAAAGTAGAGAATGGCTGAAATGTTTCCCATATGAGAAGTTCCTTCGTAATGGAACTAAATGCATATCTTAATGTTCTTAGTTTTGCTCGGGCTTCTAAATATAGACAGAGCACAACTCCCAAATGACACTTTAAAACTTTGCACACACACACACACACACACACACCGCGCTGTCTACCGGTCATTCCAAGAAGCAACCGTGGTGACGAAACACCTTCATGCGTTCACATACAATCATTATGTCACCTAACGTATTCAGAACTAATTTCCCTCAATCAGAATCGGTTCGTTTGTGAGTGTCCGATAATTCAAGGTCACGGAATATTAGCAACGATTCGATTCTGTTCAAGAGCAATTAGTTCTGAAGTATTTGTGAGTGTCGCGTTATAATTGGTTGAGTAGGTCGTAAGGGTATATTTAATGTGTGTGTTGCGCAGCAGATATAAATGTAAGTGCACATCTTAGGAAAGTTTGCGGGTCGCGTTATAAAGACGACAGCGCGGAATTGTAGTAAAACTGACCCCGTCGCATATTATTACCTGTGAACAACGACACGACGACATTCTCCTGCTTTATTGTAAGTGTTGGTATCATAATAACGAATGTGCAAACTTCCTCTGTATATCATCCACGTGCTGCTGCTGCTGCTGCTGCTGCTGTAAAACACATCCACCTTTCTCTTCATCTTGTGCATCCGGTGTTTGAACATTCGTTTAATACAAATACTTACTTTCACAGGAACAGCAACAGCGCCGACGACAACTGTCACATGTGCACAACTTTACATAATTAAACTAAATTATTATTTACATTTCGCGCATGTGGCACCATCGCTCCTTCCCACTTGTTAACAACACAAACACCTTTTCAAATACACGCCATTTTGTCACTTCTAGCACACATAACTTTATTTAAACTTGTCTTATTAAGACCAGATTTACCTTATCTTACACCACCTACAATAAGCGCAATGTGTTTGAAACATTATTTAAAAGATATTTGCACATGAAGCCTCCCCTAGTACTAATCTTAGATTTCTTTAAATATATATCAAACGCAACAAAACATTTTAAATTTTTGTTGTATATACAGTTAATTGGAATCAAGGGCCTATAATACATAATTTTAAATATAAACTCTATAGTTACTTGGGTCATTTTAGTCTGTGTAACGGGAACGCACCAGGTCACTAATTGAAGTAATTCAGGAGTAACTTCAGAGCAGCAAAAATGAGTCAAGTTGGCAAATAATGTTAGGTTAGCGTGTAGAGGCATGCGCGCCTCGCCACCTCGCCTCACCACCGCATGTTTTTATATCACAGAAACATGTTACCTCTACGTACCGTGCAATTAATTTTAGAATTAATAATTATGCGGACCGAAATGGGTTAATTCAGGATAATTCATCGTAATTAAGTGCGAGAACTGTCCCGTTTTACATAGTTAATGACTTTTAGTTGCGTTTTGCGCGGTGCAACTTTATTTTTTCCCCGTGGAAACTTTAAATGAACTACCATTTGTCTTTTCCAAACACTCGTAGACATTTACAGGGCCGGCATTAAGCATTTTTGCCCTCCGAACACACGTTATTCATTAAATGCACTTGCCTCTGTCTAATCAAGAAATTCATATTTTCTGGTATATTTCTAATGCTTTATTATAAAATATTTCAAACATTTCAATAACAATGACATAATTATATTACGATGCGTTTTAATTATATTTGTCACAATATAAATTCAAGAAGGTTTAAATCGTGAATTTCCGTTAAAATTTAAAATTGCATGATAACAACATTTTCTGCAAGGATAAGACTTTGTTCAAGAATATAAAAATTCTTAGAATGCTTGTGAGGCATTAAATATTTTCTAATGAATATACTAGAAAATTTTAAAACAACTCGAATAAAGTTGAGCACGTTTTGTATTTGAATTGTTGTACGTTTTGCGGCCCACCCAATCACGCACCTTGTATAATATAATAATGTAATCGACATACGTGCTTCCTGTATCGATTTCATTGAATCGAATTAATATCGTGTAATAGTTTAACAGAAACGGTATATTACCACCACAATCAATTTGAGATAATTGCAGGAATATGATTAGTTCTTAATTGACCTCTATAATTTATATTTTCAGCTATTTCAAAAATAATTTGTCTGTTTTAACTCGTGGCTAGTCCGCTGCTCATATCGCACATATATAAGTCGAGCTGAAGGTATTGGTGCCTACTCCTAAGCTTCTTTTATTAAAATACATATTAAAAAAAAATCCCAGATTGAACTCTGAATACAAAATATAATAAGTAATAATATTTTATGGAATTTAAAATATGCAATAAAATAACTTCCTTCATTGTGTTGTAATCAGACTATAGTTATATCTTTTCAAAAACGAGTGGTTATAAATCTTCATTAAAACTCAGAAGTAATAAAACTGTTATACATATATCATGTTCATAGTTTATGCAGCCATGGTGCTTACACCTATGCTATTATAATTGTTGTATTCTTCCGTACAATTTTTTATCTTCTGTGTTGAAATGGATGTTTTATCTTGAAACTATGAGGATTACCATACATTAAATCTAAGTAGGACTTTTGTTTACGTGTTTAGTTGTTTATTATCAAACTCAAACATATCCAACTACAAAACTTAGTCTATAACTGCATAACAAACAGGAAAACAGATAAGCATTTAGTGTAATGAATATATAATAGTTATTCTCAACTATTCAACCCCCCAACATCTGATTATTTATACAAGTACAACTTTATGTCTTTCGTATAGAATATATAATATAATGTAACTGTAAAATTTTAAATGATCACTTCTTTATAATGAGGTTAAGAACATAAGCATATTATATAACTACAAGCACCAATGCATGCAACCACAATCATTCAAAAGAAAATCAATTAATATAAATAGGCAGTTGCTTTGTCGATTAAGTTAATTCCATTTTCGCCTTTAGGTAATTTTATTGACTGTGTATCAAGGTCATTAATTCAACAGCCAATCAAAACCACGCGTCGTCAACGGCGAAAGATTTTACGGTAATAGCATTCCATGTTGTGTTATAGTTATAGTCTGTTTGTCTTTGTTAGCAACTTTAACTGAAATTAGTTCATCTCTTTTGCAAGGTACGAGATAGTTAACAATTTTCTTATTGTTTTGAACCATATTTGAATTCAATCAATTTGTGAATAATTTTTGGAAGCTGGAAACATTGGTACTTGCTCAAATGCTTGTTTTTCTTTAATGCATCTTAGCACGAGCTATATACACTGGTTAATGATATTAAGTAAGAAAAATGGGCATCTGTAACAGTAAAGATCCGTAAATATTTAATGCGTCTAATTTGGTCGTGCGTTGGCTTGTTTCTCATTTAAGTTTGTTTTTTGTGCGTTCTATTTAAGCAATTATTTAAATTGGTGCGTGATATATATAAACATTAATCAGCCTAGCTTTGAAATTTATGCGGGGCCTGATAAATCCGATATTTATTTGGTCTGGGATTTAAACCAATTTGAATACAAGTTCAGTGCGACCAACCAGACCGCTGCCGGTAACTGGTTATATATATTAGTGGTCACAGCAAGTCGAAAAACCAGCTGTGTCGTTCCAACACAAATCAGATATGTATCTTTACTTCTTCTTTGTGAATGTATGAATGAACGAACGAACGAACGAAGGGACAAATACAACGGATATTGTAATAGAATAAAACAAAATCAGAAAATCTTTTGTTATTAATCAGAAACGGTAACTTGATATACTGAATTTATTATAATATATGTTTATAACATGTTTGTTTTACTTTCTTTATTTGCTACGAGTTTATTGAATTATTTATGAATCATAGACCAGAAACCGCATTGAGATTTCTTGTCTGTATCTTTGATTTTCTTATTTTACTTGGTGCAATTACACATATAATTTGTAACTGTACTGGAATATAATATTAATGTTTATTCACACAATATACATATCTATAATATGGTATATAGTAACATAAAATATAACCAAACCGAATGCAATTTATGGATTATTAACTTTACATTAATTAGTACCAAAATTACAGAAATAATTATAATTGGTGTATTCAAAGCGATACAATTACTAATTCAGCTTAGAAAACACAATTAATAAATCCAGTTTGTTCAATGACAAAGATTGCTAGCGTTCACAGCAAGAAAAATTATATATATATATATATATTTATCAAAATTGATGGCATATATGTTTTTAGAAATAACATTATTTAAAATGAATTTTCCGCGAAAAAAAATGAAAGGCTTTTACTTCAATCACATGAAATTGGTCAATATGTTACTGTATCGCTTTCAGTGTTTAAATAAAAGTTCTATAGTAGAATCTGTTTTGTAGGTTTTAGATTCAATCATGGAAATTGATATTAAAAGTCAACGAAATGTCGCAGTAATTTCAAAATGAAAAATTTGTTCCGCTTACGAACCGAACGAGAATTTAATTGAATTCATAAAAGTTTGCAACGTTGTAAAACAAAACAAACATCATGTTTATGTAATTTTAGATCAGCAATATTTACATGTACAAACCATTCTTTTTTGCTCGTTATTTATTTTAATGAAGAATTAAAAAAAAAAACATCACGCTATTGGTTTGTAAAAGTTTTACGATTTTACCAATTGTTAGCTGTCGATTTGAAAAATAATAAAATAAAACATATTTTCAAAAATTCTAATATATGTAGTGTTAATTTATTAAAACAGAAGTTTCGTAACCAGTTTAGAAATGAATAAAAAAATGCGCAACTTAAAAGTTCATTTCATCATTACCTAGATACAAATAAAAAATATGTTTTGCACATTTAATTAAGGTAATAAGATCAGTGTTATAAGTACATTTAGGATGAAAGCAGCATTGCAAATCACAAATGGTGTACATGTAATGCCAACTAAAGATAAGTAACCTTAAGATAGGTAGTGTGAAACCAGGAACACTTTGCGCATACTAAGTATTGCATTACTATATTGATTATAGTGTTCGTTTGTTCGGTACCAACACAGAGATACATAGTAGGCTGGGTATAGCATAGCCACAGGTATACATATAATAACTGGATGCTAGAAAAAACTAGAAAAATATGCGGTTACGTCCTGTATACACACACACACACACACACACACACATACGGGCTATAATACAGAAACCGGATACCGCACACTTCGTGTATTTATATCGTTCATCTTGACTTTTTCTTGCGACTACAAGTTCACGGTATATTTGTTGTTATTGTGTAAATTTATCATTCCACTACAAAACCACTCACACAAAGCACACATGGACACATTGACAAACACACACATATACACACAAACATTTACACTGGAGTACTTTTACTTGGGTTCTTTTAGTACAAAAACACGTTCGGTATGTCCTTGAATAAAATTTTATTATTTGGCCATCTGCATATTTGTATGTATGTACGTTTGCATATCTGTGTGGGTGTGTGTGTGTGTTTTACTCGTTAAGAGAAAGATGAATAATTGCCAAGTAAATTCATTATTAGTTGGAAACAATTACACTCGGAATCTTTGCACGATTTGAGTTGATTTCAAGTTAATTGCAAACATGTTTAGTGCGTGATTAAACATTATTATTATTAAATGTATAGGTATCAATGCATTTAGCTCACTGTATTATTAATTTGGTAAGGGAAAATATAATTAATTTTATAGACAATATATGTATAGCCATTTTTAAATAAACCTAAAAGATAAAATAACTCATTCTTTTTTTTTTTAATATTATATACACGTAATTACTTACGCAAGGTGGGGGTCCATATCTTTAAACAGACTCATCCAATAAACTTCTTATCAGGAGAACTAAAGGCATATGTGCCTGAAGTCAGTTTAATAAGAAATTAGCGAGGCAAATATGCTGCTGTATTACAAAATAAATTTAATCTCATAGTTCACCATAAATAGAAATAAGTGTATAATTTGTTTATATTTCGTGTACGTTGCATTAAAACACTAAGTTTTGTGTTAAATAATTTAAAGACTCTGGTTTATAATCAGGAGAACACTTAATGCATTCCACAGCGTTGTCGTCGCACACGTATAACAGGATTTCAACCTTATTGCACTTGCTGCACACACACACACACACACACACACAATCTTAATTATCTTTTAGCGTGGCGCAACAAATAATGTGTGCAATACCCGTGCTCTATTCAGATATCCATTGCTGTGTGCATGTATCAGGTGCAGCCACCGCGCCATCCCGTTGCGGTGGCTGTTAGTGGAACTTGCGGATATTTTATTGTCTCAAATTTCACGGCGTGCATATCCTCTGGACTAGGTTTCGCGGTTTCCGCCTTATACCCTCATTTCTTCTATGTATACACGAACACTTCATATTTTACTACTTACTTTGTATCTCAACGGAATAATATTAAAATCTAATTTTAATTAAAAACATATTGTAATTATAATTATACCGGTAAAAATAAACTTATTGTAATACATCTAATCAGAACATTCATTTGTAAATCAGAGCAATTCGTCATATTTTTGGCGCCACACTTATCCGATTAAATTATTGTTTATAATTCCACACAAACACATACATATGTTGTAACCGATGCAGATTATATGATTATTTTAATTAATTATTCAGTTTCTAAAATCCAAAAGTAATACACATAATGTGGCAAGCCTTATTTATTATTACTTTCTTATACGAATACAGTCAGCAATGATAACGAATTGTTTTTTTTTTTTTTATAAATGTTTGTTTGGTATATATTTAAACAATGTCATTGAGTATATAATTTATTTATTTAAACACAGATATATACTACGTAAATTCCGATATCTGAATTCCTTGTCCATAATTTTTCTACTGCCGACTGATGCGTGTAGAGGGCTGAAAATGTTTTAATGAAATTCCATTAGCTTTTTAATGGATATTTAGTGTTTATTTCATTTTCGGTTATAGTAGTTACCACAATTAAAACCATTTAAACTCAAATATGTTTGTTATATCTGTGCAATTTTTTCAAACCTTGTACATACATATTTATGGTTATGAATTTTCAAAATTATTTAATTTACAATAATTCCACAATTATTTTAGTTTTTCAATGTACAATATTTTAAATGCTTCTCATATTTCTGTTTTTATACAAATTATTTTGCTAATTTATTTAATTTAGTCGTATTATTTAATAATGTTGGTAATTAATCAAATTTAATTCATCGACAAAAATGCCATTTAATATAAAGAACCTGGATGAAAATATTGGATGTATTTTAATACGATTTTAACTAAACATTCTTTATTTTTAAAACTGCCTCATGAAATATCGAAGGGTCGGGTTTGAATACATTAATAATAAAATTAGTGCAAATCCAGAAAACTACAATTATTTATTTATCTAAAAATGTATAATATTATAAAATACAAAAATAAAAATAATGTATACCAACAAAAGAATAATATATAAAATAACAGTTCAAACAATATATCACTGTATATTGAATGTGATAATAAATAATTCTCTTGTCATAGCGCACAAATTATATTTACCTTATAAATCAAAGCATTCTGATATAAATAAATAAATAAAAAACTATAAATAATGTCCGCACAGACACACATGCCGACACACGCATGAATGATCAGGATCACAGTAACAGCGTTGACATTCAGTAAAACAATTTCAATTCCGAGAACATGTGTACGTACAGGGTAATAGCAAAAGGTCGTATCGTATCGTATCGTATCGTATCGTACCGTACCGTATCGTACAGTATATGTGCCCGCGCGCGTCTACACCAGCGCCCCTAGTACAGAGTAATGGAACTAATAAAACGGTGAAAATGAAATTTCATCAATTCCGAAGTGATTGTCAAGTAGGTACAGAACATCGCATCATATTGAAAGACAAGACTATGGAACGCGAACAACGCAAGTATATGATGATGATGACATCCCTCCAATGAAAAGAGTGGGGTTAGGTGGCGCCGAGTACGGGCGAAAGAGGTAGGTATACTCTACACGGGCAGAAGCTATTCATATTAATATATATCTGTGTGTGTGTGTCTGCGTACAGTACATTTCTGTCTGACACTGAAATATACATCTGGGTTTCTACTTGTACCTGAGCCCTGTCTGCACTCATTATGAATTATATACAATTTCATTACGAACCCACCTGCCTCCCCTCCACCCACCGCTTTTCCACCGCCATCTATACCTTACCTGTGTACGTGTCTTATATACATTTACGGGGGAATCCCGCCAGAATCAGCTGGAATGGAAATACACTGTTTGTCTTACGTACAGGAACAGAAAAGTGTACCTACTCTACTTTTCTGCGACCACTGCGGTCACAAAACAATAACTATTTTCTTAATAACATTTGTGTGTGTATCTATGAACGCTCTATAGCTAAAATAGAAAATCGGACGAAGGGTACTTCAGATTTTAATTTTTACGTCCCTACCGACAGATTTTTATATTTGTTTGATTTTTTTCTTATTTTAGTATAAATATGTAAATTACAAATGATGCTAAATGAATTCTCGTTTATTTAACTTAAAAACAAAAGGTGTCTCAGTTATTTTAGAAGTAAAAGTGCAAATTTACATGAAGTCAGCGACGAGAAAAATGCAACAAAATTATGGTGTTCATAAGATAAGTAGGTAGACGAAAGAACATGTATAATATCATAAATATGTTTATCTGGCATCTCGTTTCGTTAATTATTTAGTCGTATATATATATATATATATATATATATATACAATATATATGTAATTAAATAAAACATTCAACACACGTATGTATACAATATATCTGGAGAAGCAAACAAATTATTTTAAATACATATTTCTCGGTCTGTTTACTCAGAATTCGTAATATAGCAAGTTACGCTGCAGATAGAAATACGCGAATTCTTTTCGCATGGTTGTCAAATAATAAAAAAAAGTAATAATGTTTTTCATCTTTTGTGTACATTTGTAATTTGAAATCCCATATGAATGAAATTGAATGTAGAATTACATATAGCATTATTATTATCAACACGCTGTGAAAACAAACAGCATGTAAAATGTTGTTATTGCAAGAGAAATGCAATTTATTTCTGTTGTATCCACTCTGGATTCGATAAATTTTCATTACACACAAATAAAACTTAATAAAACAACATACCACTGCTTGGTTGGTTGGTTGTTCAGTTTACACACATATGTATGTGGGCTATCAGCACAAAAAATATTGCTTCAAACATACTATTAACCATTTTTCATATCAGAAATACAAATTATTTCCTATTCAATTTCTTTGTTTTGTTTTTATAATCAGCTTAATGTTTACTAACATATTCTTTTGTTATTGCTAACCTTATTGGATGTTCGGATACGAATGTTTATATATTGTACTCGAGATTTTAACGGAAATACATGTTTTACCCTTCCCTAAATTAAATCTAATTATTTTCGGAGTAACAACAAATAGATGTGTTTTGTTGCTAGATAGAGAACGAGATATATACAGATGTATTTTCTTAATTAAAAACACTAGTAGGTGATAACAATTTAAATATAGTAGTGGATACATGTGAACTAGTGCACAATAAATATAATTTCTGCATAATAAAGAAAATAGCCATAAAGTAAGAGTAAACCGTTAGTCGGCAGGTAGAAAACAAACAAAACGGAAGTAATGACACAACAGAGTTCAGCTTCCGCATGATACGTATACGTACGCGATTATTATGATTATTATGTAGTGTGAACTATTCTGACACAATTATGTAAATTTTTCAATTATTTATAACAGTGTTAATTACACGGCGAAGAGCAGCAGCACACCGCCTGTATTCGCACGCTCTAAATTCTTTACCTTTTATCAACACTACATCACACATTGTTTCTAATCTTATTACAAAACAATAGAAATTCAGTTTTATCTAATAACGGCTTATCTATTCTTTACGTTACAACACACTGACACTGGTATAGAATGCTTTTTCAAAAACGGCACACAAGTTCATTTAATCTGTGTGGTAAACCAATTAACTGATGCTATTCTCGAGGGAGCGAATTGTTTCTTTATATTTGACGGGTATTGAGTCTCCAACTTTTCTCTTTCTATAGTTTATTTCTATAGAAATAAAAATATATAGATACTCATTGAAGTTTGATATGATTCAATTAAGTATCGATTGACAAATATTATTTTTATAAGGTGTAGTAATTGGGTTCAGATGGCTATTATCAACTTCTGTTTCATCATATTGGGGCAGCAAGTGAAATCAATGTTTATAAGTTTGGCGAACTTTAAAATTCTGGTTTATGGAGAACAAGTCATAATTAATTTACCATTTAAACAGAAATTCTATGAATATTTTATTGGCAATTCTACATTTTTTTTATGCATACATCCGTTAAATTTCAATCTAACTTTGTTAGCAAATAATAATATTAAAATTTAAACATTATGGCGCGTAAGCCTGATGCATTGAGTGGAAATTTTGCGTTAAAAGACTGATAAATGCTTTCATTTTGGTCTATTATCATTTTATCTCTTCGAAAAACCATGGTTCTAAGTAGGGTTTCTTTTATACTTAAGTGGTTAAAAATACTATTACATAAAAAAGAACCTTCAATTAGATTATACGGTGAGCTAAAGGCATTGATAATCTGGAGTGACCTTCTCTCGACCTAGTTGTCTTATAACTATCTGTATTTAAATCAATGCTTTATTTCTTCACCTTAGAATTGCAATGAAACGTAAATATACAATAATCGTACAGTAATACAAAAGGTGTTTGGTGATTGTGTCTGTAAAGTTGCCGGAATCAAAAATTGTTTGCACAAAATTTCGATTCAGTGTATATATGTCCCATATGTGCATCATATGTATGTAAACAGGGTATGGCATCTTTTGATGGTAAACAGACCTTTAATCCTAACCCCAAAGTCTTTCTATACTGCGCGATGTAAATCGTTCGGTATATAGCTTGTAGGTTAAATTCTTTTTCAATGCATCATCGTGTATATATGCATTCTGGGAGAATCTAAAAGACACACACACACACACACACACACAAGATGCTTGGTACAATACAAAGGCTAAAAAGAATAAGGAGCGAGTGTATAAGATAATCTGTTTTATATAGCGATGATATATTGTTTGTATAGTGCATTTATTTAATGCTAGAAGTAGAAAAAGATGAGCAGGATAGTGTTTGCGGTGTTGGAATAGGCCAGAGCAGCGGATGTGCACTTAGTCGGCTAAAGTTGAATTGCACTTGCAGCTTGTAACAGTAACAAAATGGCATTGGGAGGGCACAAGCGTATTATATGTATGTAGTCACAACTTTGTGCCAAGATTATAATCTATAAAATTATGTATTCACACGGCAAGAGAAACCATTACCGTTTGACTCTGGTACAAAGAGGACTCAGCAACGCTGAAACGACGAAAAAGAAACAAACGCCATACATGTGCTAGAAACGAGCCTCACAGGTTTTCGCGTCATAATATTGTAAGAACCGTAACCCGAAATAGGTTTTTATATATGTTACACACGCTATAAGGTATATATGGTTATACACGGTTCGCGCCACTCGACCCGAGCAAATATCTATCTGAATTTTACCCGTATCCACCACGCAAATGTTATTCCATATAATTATTTTTCATTACCTGTTCACACTACACTGACTCTACGTACCTACCACTATTTTCAACACTCTTAATTAGAACAAAAATTGTTATTGTACCTACCTACCCTCATTTGTGCGTATTGTTTTAGTTGCACTTGTTCAAGTATTTTTGCTGCTCTGAAGTTTTTTATACTATACTTTTAATTATATTTCAAGTATGTGGTAGATTAAACGTTTTAAACACACATTTTTATCTGTTTTCAAACAAGGGTCGCATTATGAGGGGAAAGGAGAGAAAAGATAGACTGAGAGTAAGTTTATACGAGCGATAGAGTACTACTGCAAAGGATTATTATTCAAGGCTCAGGAAATTATTTCAAATTATTCAATTGATCCATTAGTATATTTAAATGTGTAACTATATATTAAGATTATACGCAAAAATTGATGATGTACATTCGTATAAGAAAGTAAAAACATACTTACTATTTTTACCTTCTTATACAAATGTATATAAAGAAGTATTAGAATCACGCAAATTTTTTAATTCGAGATTTCAACGAAAATAATCATATAGACAATCCTTAATTTTTTTCACACTGTTTGTCTGTCTGTCTAAATGTGATTGCTTTACAAAGAATACGACTGATGAAAGAATTTTAAAATATTAAACTTTGAATCTTTATAGAGCCCGATTAAACACCTTTTATATAATTAGTCCTGTAACTTTTACAATATCTCGTAAACGACATTAGTTAGAAAAAAGTGATTTATATAATAGTTAAAGATATTTAAATATCTAGCAACTTTTGTCATTAAAGTACTACTAAAATGTACCACTTACTGACAAATTGGTTATTAAATTTGATATGTTACATATACGTTTCCCTATAGTTACAGCACATATTGGCATTGTTTCTAAACAATCGTAGATTTATTTTTAAAGAAAACAAAACAATATTATAGAAATAGATAGTGAAAGTATAAGAAATTGGTAGAAGAATTTACTCCAGTTTCATATATGTAGAGTGCATTTGCATGGGGATAACCAGTGTTATTTTCGGTAGTCCGTTTTATCACCATCGTGTTTGATGGTAGTGTCCTCATCATTGTCATGGACGTAGGACGTAGCAATCACGACCGACCTTAGTTACTCACATAAGGCGCGCCCAATATACAGACAATGAGTGTGTGTGTGTGTGAGATAATTATTTCGGTTACTAATTGCTAGGGGTGGGTGAGAATAGCGGCATCACGTATCTGCGCTGCTCGCTCCACCTATTAGCGAGCACAGAGAACGTCATCACTCGACGAACGAACGAACGAAGAGAGATATGAACAGATAATTAAATAGTCGTCATCATATAATATGGCGGTGGAATCCAGTGTGCTGGCTGCTGTGCGAAGATCCAGAAACAATCGCGCTTTATAGATTTCACCCTCATGTGTAATTACGCACTCTGTTAACACATTGTTTAATCAGCCGCGTTATTAGCCATCAAATTCGACGGATATAAGACCTGTGCTCGACTACTACTACTTCAACACATTTCAATGGGGCCATTTACTAAACTGTTTATACTTCTAAAAGACAGTGGCGTAACACTGGATATACTAATCCGGCACTAGAATTACTCTACATCTCTTCATTGGAATTCAAATGTTAAAAATGTCGTTTTTAGTTCATCGTACAGTAGTAGAAATAGGCTAAAGCATTTGGTCGAGTGTCGCAATCTATACGCAATAGTACTAATTATATTAGTTATATCAATATAACCCTAATTAGTGATTCATATTTTAGATACATTTTCCACATTTAATAAAATACAAAATTAGCGTTTTTTTATTCGTAATTAATTTTAATCAATTAAAAACTAGTCAAATTAAAGTTTTTGTGTGGTTCCAACGTTTTATCAGTATTCTATGGTAAGCAATCGGTGACATGAAAAGTGTAGGACGAAATAGCTGTTCATGTTGCCCACGCTATTGGGCATTTTTCGTGTTCTCTGGTAATCGTGCATCAATCACAAGATATGGTCAAATGTTTGTGTTACAAGAATGCGGTCATTTAAGGCCGCATATCAAACTGTGCCAAAATTATTACATATTTATAATTTTATCGAAAGTACTAGCAATATACTAGATATATGTCAACGATTCCTTATAGATTTTATTTTATAATGTTATTTACATCATATACATATATCGCTTTTTATAGCCTATTTCTTCAGATATTTTATCAATCTAACATATTATAACATTAAATATCTCATATAGCTGTTCCAATCAATTTATTTCTTTTTAATCCATTTTTATCTGATATATTTAATTATTTAACCATATAGATTAATAGCACAAAATAATAAAATATATGATTTTTATGTCTATTAGAAAATCTTATTGGCAGTCAACATGTTAATGTTACTAATCAACGTACATTAAAGTAGAATTGTGCAGGTGTTTTAAAAACTAAAGAATGAATAATGACAAAATGTGGTAATTAATTCAACATACATATTTTTCGGTTAGAAAGAAATGTTAATGCCACTCTAGATGTTTAAATCCACCTTCAAAAGTGAATTAGGAGTAGGTTACATATATGGCAAGCAGTTTCAAAAACGATTTATAAAAGATTAGATACAACTGTAACTGACACAACTCTTACTGGATGAAAAGATTAAAAATAATATGCATAATCCACGATAGGTTTTATAAACGTTTTTCTACACAACACAGACACACACACACATAAACAAAGTGCGCTATACGTGTATATAAATATATATGTATACACGTTGACCGAGCAGTGGCCTTGGGCTGTTTGTATAATTATGCGAGCATTGTACCGTTAGCTACCGGCTTCGTTACCACCGAAAAAAGAAAACCATACAAACGAACTGGCAAACGAACGCATGCTAAAATATGTAAAACGTGATTCTGATCATAGCACAACACACACACACACACACATTCACTTCATAAGCAACAATAAAATTAAAATAATACAAAGACTACAAGGAAATAATAAGGCATGTCGCATTTGCCTAATGTCTACATAGGAAAACCGATTTCTTAATGCAAATATTGCAATAATCAAATAAGTCACAAGAAATTACAATAATTCAAAGTATACCATGGAATAATACAGCATACTTTATTTCTAGATATGTACATCGATTTTAAATGTTTCAGAATTTCCTTTTCCATTCCCAAAGAAATATTTAGTAAATTTATCATTTAATTTTTATGTATATATATAAAGTTTCTTTAAATTGAACCGATACGCCATAAAAATTAATTAATAATAATAATTTTGATATTTAAATATTTTAATTAGTTTAAAACTTGGATTAATCTTATTGTTCAAAACCTGTGACTTTGCTTGTTCTTGAAATATCTTTAGCTAATTGTGTAGCTTTAAAGTAATCAATTATATTGATTAATTTAAATAAACAAACTAGTTGTTTTTAGCTGTATAAAAAGCACTGCGTGTTCTAATGCATTTGTGTATAGTACTCACAGGAAAACATTTATATCTGTAAACATGTAATTTCATTTTGTTTTTTAGTGTAAATCATATTTCTTATGTTGTTTTACACCTATTAGATATATAACTGTACTGTTTAAACTTAAAAATTATTATGTTTCTTAATGTTTTTACTAACAAAACCGTAAATACATATTTAATTATTTTGTTTGTTACTGAAATGCTTTAGCATTATGAATTTAAACAAAATTATACAGATAATAAAGTATGAGAAAATCGAGTGAAGTCCACTCCAAATTTTTATTATATTTAATAACGTAGCATGTCGGGACATTAATTAACCGCATGTTTATTAACATATTTATTTTTGTAAATTGTTGAATTTTATCAAATGTTACCAGTAAAGAATTTTATAACTATACACAGTAGTAGACGTGATAATTTGAATTTGTGCAACTTTTCTTTGATTTTTTCAGGAAATTAAACCTGTCAAAACGTATCCCAGTTTGATATTATATTATGTGTATGCAAAGAAAAATATTTCGCATTTCCTTCAGTTGGGAATTACAAATATATGTACATTTATCATCAAAAATATATATGGTACGCCTTTTTACTTTCTTTTACAGAGTAATAAGTAAGTATTGTAATCATGAAAAATTTCGAACTCGAGATTTCAACGGATATACATGTTTTGACCTTCCCTGAATCGAATGTGACTATTTTCGGAATGACGTCTGTGTGTCTGTGTGTGTGTGTGTCTGTGTGTGTGTGTGTCTGTGTGTGTGTGTGTGTGTGTCTGTGTGTGTGTGTGTCTGTGAGCGCTCTAGGGCCAAAACTGTCGAGCGAAAAATTATGAAACTTCAAACTTAAGACTTGTATATACCCTAGATGTGCACCTCCTATTTTTGAAAAGAATATTCAAACCGGTAGTTCATGTTTACTCTATACATTTTTTGTTCTATCTCCAATATCACTAGAACGGCTACACTTACGGCAAAAATAGCAATATTCATAATGAAAGATATTAATATTTCGCACAACTTTTGTTTGAAAAGTTTCTTCATAAATTGTACCAGTTATGAGAAAACTGCTACGAAAAAACTCAAATATCTTATTTACGTTGCCATGGTGATACCTACAATTGTGACTAATTTTATTATTTTTAAAACGAATCAACCATGAGTTACATCATTTGTTTCTTGTTTATTGAGAACAAACAAGCATTCCTTTGACAGTTATCTGTATGAATTAATATTTAAAATATTGATTTCTTATTAGAATACATTGTATCAGGTAAATTATTATAGAATCAATTTATATTATATATTTGCTGACATAATTAATTAACAATTTCAGAGTTTAACTGTGAAATTTGACTGTTTAAGAGTGAATACGATAAGTACTTCAAATTCAGATCCATTATAAATTGGTATAATTATCCAGTTATTTTCATTATATATTAATATCTATCTATTGAAAACTACGTAAAAGAAAGTTGAGTGCAGGCCACTCCAGATATTTTGTTACAAGCATTTAAATAGAAATGTTCGATCCATGTTCATGTTCACTTCATCTCTACTCTTCGTTCTAGATATCTAGAATCATACAATAAATATAGAATATGAATGTCTAATTAGCTTAAAAATGCAATAGCTCTTGTATTTTTGAATTTATTTGGATTTATATTACAATTAAAGTACTTCTAAGTAGCCATTTTGAAGATGATAATGATAAGACAAGGAAAGTTTAAGAATAATTTTTCTTTTAATGAGTAGCATCAAGTGCAAGGAGAGGAGGTGTAAGTGTAAGCGCGTTAAGTTGGTAAACGTTGCGCCGTTTTCCCTAAGCAAGCAAATTATCAGCGTCCCCTATCTAAGCAATTAAAGCGTGGCATGGCATGGCATGGCACCCTCCATCTACACTGTCTCAAAGTGATATACATTTTCATTAAAGAAAACTTAATTTAATGCCTAACCTCATCGTCAACTATCGCATAGAATTTACGCATAACAACCATCACAATAGCGTTTGATGAACGTACTGCCAAGCTACAGCCACACTAAATCACTACCGGACCCTTTTACTATTCACAGACCTAATGTACTACATGTACATACGTTTATATAGTAAAACTATCTTAACAAGCTAACTATAAACTAACTATAAACCTTAGATCCGTCAATTTACGGATGTGATGTACCTTAATTTTATTTCGCTAGTTTGCAATTTGATTATTATTATTTTTGTAAAATGATTGCTAAAAATAAAGAGAGAACATAAAAATGAAGTTGTTACTGAACCGATAGAAAAGTTAATTTAACAGCCTTAGGTCTTAATAAACTTGATCTGTAAGTAAGATTGAAATTTATGATTTACGAGCATACCGAAAAATCTTTATAAACGCTCAGATTTAAATATGATTTATCGTGAGTGTGTTTTGTGATTGTGCATAAATCTATAGTAATTTCAAGTATTTCAAGGGAATAAATGTATAATATTGAAAATTGTAAGGGTAAAGTTAATAGTTTAGATATAATTTGAATGTTTAAGTTGACACAGTGGACGGACATATTCGCCTCAAGACGATGTGAAACGCTTTAAAAAATGATAATAATCTCATTGAAGAGAAACTGTGTTGGGCATACGCATACGCACTCTTCGTGTAATATTAATAATTTCCGCCAACATCCTCTGGCCAAGGTAATAATAATCAACTGTCACACGTTATTACGTACCAACACGATTACACCGTAATATTGTACACTATTTTAAATATGCATTTTATTTTCTCTTTCATTTTATACGTATTTAATTTTAATAACATAGTAAACTGTAATTACGAATTTTGCGGAGAGAAAATTACAAAATTCTTCGATTAATCGACTACTTGAAATTAGTTCAGTGCATAGTAGATCTATAAGTTAATTCATATTGAGAATAATATACAGCATTAGAAACACTTTTCATGGACAAAAATAAAAAAATAAGAAATTAGCTATTAGCTGTGTTTCGATTCCACATCAATTAGTTTGAATAACCTCAATCATTTATGATACAACAGAAATTGTATTCATTCAAATTATTTATATTGTTCTAAATAAGTTGTTTATTATTTTAGAATAAATTTTATACAAAATAAAGCTATTTTAAATTAAAATGATAATGAAAGTATGATAAAGTCTAGTGAAGGCCACTCCAGATACTTTTCCTAATAAGTGCATTCATGATCAAATCATACAAAAATACATGGGAAAATTTTACCATCAAAACTATATGTTATTAGATTTTTTATTTTATATACGACAACACTCCAAGTAAAGTCTAATTAAATAACAGACTGGTCGAAACAATTCCGCCTGATCATTTGTAAACATCAGCCTTGGTCGTGTATATTTTTATGGTTTCATTGCAGTAATGTTTTGATCATCGAGTGTATAGTGTAGTATGAATTTATTTAACAATTTATAAATAAAGTTACAAATATATTTTATGTTAATTCAGTTTAAATAAATAATGAAAGGTACATTTATAACATTAGCCATTGCATTTTACTTATAATCTACGCAACTTCAATAATTTCCAAAGGTTTTTGCCAATCGACTTTTGTATAATTCTAAAAATCCCGTAACGATATATTTTAGTAACATTTATCTCACAACAATATACAAATTCTTTCTAAAACTGTTATATTCCAAGTTGTTCAATTAAAATATCTCGTGTGTCGAAATGTTCAGAAATAATGGTCAAATGTTTGATAATATCTGGTTGATAATCCCAGAGAATTCGGTTCGGTGTTTTGTATCCTTTTTTTAATTCTTTTTTTATAAGAATTAGGTAGCATTGTAGCTCCAGCCTAATTATAACTGATCGTAATATCAAATGTCTCTTGAAATATTCGAAATATCTGGCTACCACACTATTCACTGAATTTGGTGTTTTTTGTTTACAGAATTTTCTGGTGCGACATATCCAAGGCGGCGCAGACTAATGAAGTGATCTACAACGGTGAGTTCACTTGAGAATTATTATTATTACGTGTAATAGCTACAGTCATTACGGCTATGAATGTGTATAACAATCCAGAAAAAAACTATTGCTTTAGGGGTCCCAAATATTTTTAAGTATAGGGCCATATAAGAGATTTGAATTTGCATTTAACGCCGGATTAAAAAAGAAATATGCACATATAGTATTATATAGTTAAAGATTTAAACTCTAATTAATGCAATATATAACTAAACTACAATAATAGTTTCATAATAATAACAATAAATATTTTAGTTTTATAAACTATTCAAATAAAATAAAATTTAGATATTCTAATTCACCACTGGTATTGAAATTGGGTTAATTGAAAACTACTTTATGAAGAGCTATTCTAGAGTGTTTACAGACACACACACATAAACATAGATAATTCAGAAAATAGTTAAATTCGACTCAGGGTTGATTATTACGTTGATTTTCGTTCAAATTTTGTTTTCGGAAATTTTCATGAATGAAATATTTCGTAAATGAGAATACAACACCGAATCTGTACTACTACTACCAATAGTAAAAGATGAAATTATAATTATGCGAAAATGATCTGTGTCAATATTGCATATTTAAATTCGATATGAAAGTATTGATAATTTAATAATCGGTTTGAATGTATTATTTTCCTCCAGCTGATTATAATAATTTCTATTTTTAAATAGCGGAACGATCTATATATCCCGCGAATATATTCTCAGCATCAGAGTACAAAAGAATTTCAATAATATCCGTTTGTATTTAGGTATTTATAGTGAAAGTAAAATTTGTTCCATTTCATGCTTAAATATCTAAATAATGATATATGTAGCTTCTTGAGAATATTGTTAATTTGACAAGCCAGTCAGTTGCATGCAAATATATAATTTTGTAAAAGATAATGTTCTAATCTCTATGCGTGACGTGAGTTCTACTTTCTTTCCGAATGATGGGAAAATCGGAGGAAAAATACTATTGTACAAGTGAAAACACTTGTTTATTTTTCTTAGAATATTTACATCCTATAAATAAACGAAAGTGTATACATGATTGAATACAAAATTATATTCTAAATTTCTTTTAAATTAATACGTAAATTGATATTTGTCTATTTGTAAAGATTTATTGTAATGAAATGAAAAAGTTTTCCTTTTTAATGTTGAAGCAACTATTGTTGAAAGAAATCTTTCCGAAATATGTTCAATATAATAAATCGTATTTTTAAATGCTTATTTAATATGTACGTTTCCCTAGTTACACTACATATTGATTTTGTTTCATAAGAAACTGGGAATTTAAAACAAAATAAATTAATAAATATATAGATAGTGAAAGAACAAGAAAGTTCAGTAAAGACCATTCTAGCTTTTTCTATTAGTATAGTTCGAATATCTTTTCATTTAATAATACAGACCGAATACCGATTAGCTTTTGTGTACATATTCTAGGTATTGTAATAATAAAAGTTATTTTAAGAGGACGAAATACAATTCGGATTACTTTTCACACAATTAAATGTGAAAATTAACTTAGAAACTACAATAATAACCATTAGCGTTGAACATGAGAGTAAAAGTAATAGTGTTTGGCGTGCAGCGAAAAGTATATTATTAAAGGCCGTCGTCCTAAAAGTTAACAGCCCATGTGACGATAAATCCGCACCGCAGAAATTACAAATGAACATCAGAAACAATGGTGTTGCTGACGCATTGCGAATGGCGAATGGCGAATGGCGAATGGTGAACGACACGAGAAACGACTTTGCTAAATACTGAATCCCGCGCATCCTTACTGCTTTATCAATTATTCCTTTTCCTGGGAAATTACTTGCGGGTTATCTGCTCGCCTTTCTTGTTTATCTATTCCCACTGTATTTATCTTCCGTTACCACTGTCACTGTCCCTCCCTCTCTGGGTGTCTCGTGTTTATCGTCTTATCTGTCCGCTTTCGTTGCCGTCGCGGTTCTTGAAGCTTTTGTGAGATGTCACAGGAGGAGAGTAGGAAATTGCCACCGTTCTCTATCCTTATGAGCTTGTCCTGGACGGACAAAGTTATTCCCCCTCCTGCTGGGGCGCCCTTAGGGGGGCGAGAGGGGAGTTGTCATTTAATGAGAAAACCGGCGTATGTATTGTGTGTACGTACCCTCTGTGTAAATACTATCAAAAATCCTGATGTAGCATTTTATGCGGTCATGCGTTCAAATTGTCGTCATGATTCGTATTTCATTTAAAGCATTATTTGTGGAGAGCCCAATATTTTTGGTTAGACTCTGACAATTCTGAATAATTTATACGCAATACTGCGTTCATTGTAATCACAATTTAATGTATAACAGAAAGTATTGTGATCATAAGAGAAAAATCAGTTCGAAATTTTATGGATATATCCGTTTGAGAGTATCTTTGAATTGGTTATGAAATATTTTATATAATTTTTAAATCCATCATTTAAATTTACTATAGTTGCGAATTTAGTTTACATTTAGAAAATATTTTAAATATTATGTAGGGTTATGTAAATGTACAGAACTTTATAATATTTATTATTCAAATATACGATTCATTTACACAATAAACAAAATAATCTTTAATTTACATTTTGTAAGATTGTATAGTTTAATATTCCTTTGTTTCAAATAGCTTTGTGTATATTGTAGCAGTAGCACGGTAGGTAGGTAGGTAAACGATTATAGTACCTAGAGCAATGATTCATATTTGCGGATAATATAGAACATCAGAAACAAAAATAATTTTGTTTTAAAACAATATAACGAGAAAACCGGTTTCTGAAATTGTTTTTCTTGCAATTCCTTTTCGCATTTATATTTAAATTTTTTGCATTCTTTATGTATCATTAACTTTTTATTTCAATCGCTTCTTTTTTACTTGCCTCTACGCTTGCAGATGACGGGAATTATTTTGCAGCGTCACCGCGAGACTGTTACACTATGTATTAATATTAAATACACTTGTATATAGTTTGTACTTACATTGGAGTGCATAATTAAATTGATGAAATATTTAACAGTTGGATATTTAATGAGGAATGTTTTAAAACAGAATTATACCGTTTTGGACTTCCTTATACAAGAATATCTTGTGATATATTGCAATTAAGAAAGCTATATTACTTGTATTAATATATATTTATTATTATTATTATTATAGGTAGATAATAAAATAAAAAATTTACAAAGGAACTAGTGAAAAGGCAGATATAGAACGATTATAATGTAAATCATTGTAATTTGTAAAAAGAAAATACCAACTAACTAGTCAAGTTATTAAAATCTATGCGATATGCTGAACAAAGAAAAAACGCAATGTTATTACAACAAAGTAAATAATAAAAAAATCTACAATAAACTATAAGGAAGTAATTTCGCAGTGTTTGTTTGTCGTGGGGATATCATTAGGTTAACCACCGTATGGGGGCCCATTCTGTTTTATTATTCCGTATGACGTTGAACTGACACAGTTAACAAGTGACAATTACATTTACATGCATATGTACTGTACAGTGAACACTGCGCCAACTACATTACAATGTAAATGAAGGTCACCCACACTGCACCACGCGTTTTTCATTGGTTACCAACATACTAAATTCAAATTATATTTGTCTACTATATATAGCATGAAAACTACTACTATATATATATTAAAAGTAAAATTTGAACCGATAGTTAAAGTTAACTCCTACTTTTTTAGTATCGCGAGAACGACACAAAAAGAGAAAAAGAAATAGCCAAAAGTTAAAGATATTAAAATTTCTTATATCTTTTGTTTGAAAAGTTTCTCAGAAAGCGTACCATTTCCTTAGAATAACGATCTGAAATTGTATGTTTTATTTGTTTTGGTCATGGATCCGTATTTACCAAATTGTGTAACGATAATCGCAGTGAAACAATATTAAGAATTTTATATTTTATTTTAATTATACAAATACGAAAGTGCAGTGTAGGGCACTGCAGATTTTTTTATTAGTTTATTATTATTTATAACATTAATCTTGGAATTCGTTCGCACGCAACACT
Source organism: Leistus spinibarbis (assembly GCA_933228885.1). Taxonomy (NCBI): domain Eukaryota; kingdom Metazoa; phylum Arthropoda; class Insecta; order Coleoptera; family Carabidae; genus Leistus; species Leistus spinibarbis. The sequence goes on from OW121799.1 coordinate 7,820,593, forward strand.
ATTTCTTGTTAATTAAACAGTTCAATTAGTATCTTTACGCTACAAGTCCAGCATCACTTAATTGTTCGCTACTCATGGGCCCTGAGATCCCTTAGGCCGGTTCTGCAAAATATGATTATTGTTTCCACAAAGGCGTAAACTTAAAATAACGGATCCTCGAAAACCGCAGACGTTGAATTATGCCAATTAGTTGAATTAACACTAAAATCATTTACATATTTAATGAGTCTGCCAGGGAAACTATATGCAGGGAAAGAGAAAGATGGATGCTGGTGGTAGTTGTGAAAAATGCAGTTGTTACCCCTGGCTTTCGTCTCCGGATCGCCCCCTTCCCAACAACCCCACCCCCCACCCCCCTCGTGCTCTACAAACACATTGAATGCGAGATGCGTACCTATCTCATGCTGCTGATGATGATGATCGCATGCCTTTGCTAGATATTGATTGAACCGTACTACCCAATTATATTATAACAAACATTAAAGAAAACTCGACTCGCCGAACCAAAGTTTACCCAGTGGAATTTTAATAAGGGTGCCATCATACGTATACCACGTTCCATCACATTTTCGTAGTAAACGCTAATTTAGATTGTATCGAAACCCAATCAGTTGTCTATCAGGTATGATCAATTAGAACGTTGTTAAGTTGCTACACGTGTCTATATATCGTTCTTTGTTCAGCGACGGTAAATATCTATTTCTTACTCGTTAAGCTTTATATTATTTAAATAATTTCGTGAAATGTACGGTCAACACGAAACTACATTATAACATATTTAATAAACCAAAGAATATTCCAAGTAAATGTCTATTTACCATTTCTAAAGAACAATAATTATATTTCAATTAAAATAATATATGTTATATTGTAGATATCGTATGGTTTGTCAATTAAATTATATAGGATAATAATGTATTACTCAAAATATATACCAAATTTTAAGACATAAATTAAAATAAAATGGAAAATCATTAAAATAATTGCATTTGACGTTATTAAATATATTTTAAGTTCAATGTTATAATGGCTCTGAATTTCAGTGTATGATACCTTTATTTTTCAAAAATGTTACATACGGACGATTATTATAACTCTTTTGTGTATAATCTACGGCGATTTATAAATAAAATTCTATAAATACGAGTGTTATTAAAAATTCCGATTCGTTATCAATAATTTTAAACACGCACACATGTACAAGCAATAATAACTAGGAATAGAGTATAGTAAGAATCTGCAGTAAAGTTCGCAAAGTGTAGGTGTCGAAACTGAAAAGATCATTAAATGTTTGAGTAATAATTACGTGCAAGGAATTTTGTGCTTTAAGTATAGCAGCAGTGCTCGACGCGGCACCCTTTCCTAATAACTAAATCGCTTTCCGATGTTAATTCAGAAACAATTAGTGCCCTCTGCTAATTTAATCACTCGCTAAATAATAATATATGGCGCGCACGGTAAAATGTGCTTTCAATAGGGTTATTAGATTTGGGGTGGCGCTACTTCGCAAATTGAGTACCTACTTAAAACTTATGCATTTGCCGTGTCTAAGGTCGTCCATTGTTGATGCTTTGTCTGCGCGATTACTACACTTACTAAACTGCTATTATGTATTTACAAATCAAACGTCATATGCAATACAAGTGTCCAGGAATCAAAACTAAAAATCAATTTAGAAACACTACAAACATGGCTGTCAAAAGTGTGTAAATTATAAATTGTTTTTCAATAAACACGATAAATGTATAATCACCAGTTATACGAAATGCACTTAACTATAAAGTGACTTTATATTTCGTTGAAATTAGACACTAAAATGATATTAATGATTAAATTATACTTCACTGCATGATTTCTAGCTCGTTTTGCTGTACCAATTCGGTTGTGTGTCTAAAATCAATGTTTTTACTTTCTAATAAGTTATATCTAAAGAATGTGGAGTGCACTACACTCGACTTTTTCATTCGTAGTTTACACTAGAAATTTATATTCCAAACAAACTACCAAACCAACCAATAATCCACAGTAATACTCTGAAATTGTACTATTTTGTTGATTAATTTATTACGTTATAAATATACTGTTTCTTCAATATAAAATATAGATTATTTCTTTAATATTCACCATATAAATATATTCAAATATATTTAATATGTACTGTTTTTAAGATATTTCATAGTAATCCTAGAAGCAATTTGAAACAAAATAAAGCAATATTATATATAGATAGTGACAGTACAAGAAAGTTGAGTGAAGGTAACTCCAACTTTTTCCAATATAACAGCACATGAAAATTAAAAGTAAAAGTGTTATTCAAGATTGTTGTGTTGAACTTCGATTATTATTTGTTTTACATATTAGCGTAGCCATCGACTGGTTAATTATAATAATAATAATCTTATCAAGTCACTTTCCTAATCTATTATCAATCAATAATTGCTATCCGGCCACCGGATTGACAAATTATAGCGTATGTCGTTGACATTCACTGTCAATTCTGCGGCTGCACTGCGATACACGCGGCTGTACACTGTGCAATGCATTTAATTAGCCTATAATTATTTTGTCTCCATATTATATTATTTTATTTTTTCGATAGCCAACAGCTACCGCCATTTAATGATAAACAAAAAATCAACTCTACAGTGCAATAAAAAAATTAAAGAAATCAAAATGCAACTGCAATTGCATACGTTTCACAACACTGAAAACATAATCGCCATTATTTGGTTGTCAATCAAAACAGTATGAATGATTGCTTCTACACATTTGCTTTTTCCTTTTAGTCATCCATTTTCTCAAGCGTAATTACTCTCTTTGACACTTGAAAAAAACGGGTTTCATTTTTGTGAATACAAAACACGAAATCTTACGATTAGCGAAATATTTTTATTTTCTACTTATTTCCTCCATTCGTTTTTATTATATTATTATTCTTATTATAATTTCACATTTTTTATAATATTAATGTTTCTTTGATGTTTGTATTACTTACAGTTTGGGCCAAGCTAAGATCGCAATTCCCTTGAAATGTATAGAAAATAAGCACCAATGTATAGGTACAGAAAGTTATATTTATACATCTAGAAATATAAATTAACTCGAATATTTTCTTAGCAGTACTTAAGTGTATTCTGTAATCCATAGTTTTTCTTGAATTTTAATTATTCCACTTGTGGATAATTTATTTCGGTGTAGATATAAACTAAACATTTCAGGAACTCAAACATATTTTTACATACGGGCAAACGAACTAAAATAAAGATACTAAAAAACTTTGCGATGGTTAACAACTTTTCAAACAGTCCATTAATATTTAATTAAAGCAAGAATTTTTGCGAGTAGTAAACTTGATTTTCCGTATGATTAAGCTGAGAAGTGATCCCTTTTTATGTGGGGGAAAGACCCATAAAAATAAAAAGCATTCCAACCAGCCAGCGCCCCATATAATCACATACATCTAGTATGGAATGGAAAAACAAAAGATTTACGGGCCTCGATTATTACACTCTTAATTGAAGGATATTGAAGGAGGCGGAGTCAGTTGTTTCGCTGATTGAGCTAGAAAATGGCAATTATTCCGAAAAATACTACGCACCGAATCGTTTTACAACTGATTGCAACATATAATTGAAACATTTCTCTTCTTTTTTTTTTTTTTTCGTTTCGTTACGCTTCGTTTCGTTGTGTCTGTGGCGCGATTTTTAGGTTAGCTTTCCCTTATTGCACGCCACCCCTTTCACTATATGTATTTGCATTGGCTGAAATGCAAAAAAAAAAAGAAAAACCGGCAATTGCAAACGAAAATATAATTGAAATTTGTGTAATGGACATCAGCCTTTGTTAACTCTATAAATGAATTTCATATTATCGATTTTCGATGCTGTAGGCACCTGTATCTTATATTAGCGCTTCCATTTTTGCACAAATAATTTCCGTTGGCATTTCGTTTAATTATATTTTGCATTTTTTAATCGAGTTGCTGCAATTTCAATTTTAAACTTATTTTGATACAGGTGATTGTAGGTGAATATTTTATTAATGGAAATTGATTCTTCTTGCTGCTTACCCATACATTAAGGTTCCTTTATGAAACAGTGAAGTCACATAATATATATGTCGATATTTTAATGTTTTTAACTATTATAAAATTTAATTTCCCTTTACCTAGTGCCGTTTTTGAGATATGAAAAATATGACATGAGTACCTTTGGTAAAAATATCCTCTTGAAAAATAGCTGTTTTTCTGAAGTTATACCAATTTTAAATTCTAAACATCATATTTTTACTTTCTTTTACGAAGTAATAAGTAAGTCTTGCGCCGCATACATTCCGAAGTACGTTTGACGAAATTGTCAAATAAGGAAAGGATAGGCGACGAGACGAACATTTTTCGTTTTCAGAATTGTGAATTTAGTCAAAATAAATTCAGGGATCTTCAAAACGGGTTTCCGTTAAAATATCGAGGTCGTGATCACAGTACTTTCTTTTATACATTTCGTATAATTATGTAAAAAACTGTGGTTATTATATTTGGTATTTATTGAGTCAGCTCGCCGAAGGGCATTTTTTTTAAATCAAATGTTAGTGATGCCCTCTACAATTAGCTTTAATCAACTACAATTATCTCGGCACATTTTCCGCGTAGATAATCCAGATCTGCATTCGACAAGTGAAATAAACTGACCATATATGATAGTTTATGTATGTAGGATATAGGTACATGAAGGCAGTCGAATCGTAGAGTAAACACAAGCAAAATATCGAAATGTAATCGTTAGATATCAAATCGAATATCGATGATATACGATCGTGTAAACTTTCAGTGTGTGTAGCATAGTTTAACAGCAAATTGAACACGTCCGTAGCCGCAGGCCCAACATTTATACACCGAAAACACCAACACATACATACGTGGCTTTACATGAACTACCTATATATCACAACGTTAACGGGGCTCACGTTCATCTAATATTTAAATATTCATAGTTTGCATAAAGTAGTGAACGCACTAAAATACAATCTTGTGATATTTTATTATTGTTATTAAGAGCTCAAGTATCTTTCTAGGCGCGAGTTCGCACGTCATAGCATCGCAACAGATATACCCGCATTGCATACAACGTATAAAAATTAAATTTAATATTCTAGTCGACAACTTGCCTGAAAAAAGAAAAAGCAACAAAAAAATGGCAGTTGTGCGGTATTCGAGAGATGGCGACGTACGTATACGGTTTCACGTAATTAAAACTACAAAAATTATTTATATTACTGTACAAGTATATTTCAGCGTTTTTATTACGTTTGTAAATTTTCGTATTTTACTGTCGTATACTGACAGACAGAATCATTATTACTGAAGCTTAAATTTTCTTTTATATGAAACTAATATTAGCTGAAATGAATATCATCTCGCTATTTCCACTATTAAAAGGATAACAGGGTTCGTTTCTACATTATTTTGTATAGAAATGCGTTTTACGTATTCCATAATCCTCAATATGTATATAATTGAACAGAACTGAGCAAAAATGTGCCCTCTACTCCTCTGAAAGTACCAATGCGATTTAAATCAAATTTGCTACACATACTTTTTGGCATCCCATTTGAATCCGATTTCACTTTATATCCAATCGTCCGTATATTTCCCGAGTTACAAACATCCAAAATTTTAAGTCCCCCTTAATACTGCTCTTTGAAGAATAATTAAAGCATCAAAACTTTTTTACTTATTATATTTCTAAAATATTTTTCTATATATATTTACGCCCTATTTATATATGAGACTGGTTTGGAATACTTTTTTGTAAAATTCGACAAATGTATCTATGACAAACATCAGAGAATTTAGTATTTATTTTAGTCAAAGGACAAAGTTGAAAAGTTCGTTTCTATTTGATAAAATTAATTAATTAAATTATACATAATAGGTACAAAAACATTTTCATTTAGTTGCTATATTCAAGCACTACTTTACATTGCAACTAATTATAACTTTTTTGAACTGCGTAGCTTAGGTACACATATGTATATATATATATATATATATATATATATATATATATATATATATATATATATATATATATATATATTCAGTAATACTAATATATATTAATTACATAAAGGGAACATCAACTTTTAGTTACTAACAAAATAACTAAAAATTGAACTATACCTAACCGTTTTTGTTGTGGATAGTTCAATGCATCGAAAATAGTCAATATCAAATCGGAGAATCGGAAATCCCAGAAATCTCTCAAGTTATTGTCATGATTGCAATATATTTTAGAATTCGCCCAAGAAAATAAAAGTACTATTAACGAAAGAAAATTTCTAAATGCGATTAAAATTAATTGTGATGTATTGGCCAATATATCAAATTAATATATTTTAATTCGTAATTTATTGTAGAATTATGTTCGATTTAATAAGTAAATTCAATCATAGTGTGATTTGTTACTTAATTCCATATAAATTCGTGGTCCAGATTTATGTCGAGGCCAGAATCGCATAAATCTAGATATCTATAAACGAAACGCGGTCTGTATACACATACAGGTTATATGCTGCTGCAGTTGATTTAAATATAGTTCTTATGTCAAGTACAATTGATTTTTAAATCTGGTTCGAACAAGTTCAGGTTTTTCAAGTTATACAGGAAATATAGTACGTTACACTCTGTAAATGTACGGACAACTCCATCGAAGAAGCGAGAGTTCATTGGCGCAACATTTCAAATACACGCGCATATTTTCCTTTTATTATTTCTTGTAAAATAGTAGACTTATACACATACACAATTTACGATAAATTCATTCCTACATTTATATAGTGAGATTATAATATTTTATCATAATTTTAAAACTAAAACTTTAATTTTCTACATTAAAATCGGTTCTGTGTTTTCATAAGCCCCAATATTTGGTCCAAGTATATGAGATATATATTTTCAAAATCAAATTTATGAGCAATTTTTATTTAAAATTCGTGCATTTTACACAAGCTCTTTTCTACATACTGAATAAGCACTTTAGAGCAATTTTGGTGTTGCTGTTCAAAAACGCAGGTCCTTATTAATTCCGACACGCAACTCCATCCCTTTTAAATCTGTTTCACTACAATCTTAAGTTCTAAAATTCCATTAACACTTTTTGCATTAATTAGCAGCACCAATTCGTTCTCACGCTCTTACATCGTACTTCTTATCAAAACTAAACAAAAACCGAAAACAAGCGTTGTTAAAACAATGAAATACTCCACTGACATTATATATCCTCAACAATAAATCCAAAAAAAAAAAAAGAATATCTCAAATTTTAAAACGCTATCTACAACTTCATTTCCTGGCCACACTTTTTTATTTATCGCAACAGGTTTTAACGATAAATAAACTATATAGCCGCGCGATGGCAACGTAGGCCTTATCGAAGACATAGATCGTCTATCTGTTATAATTGTCAAAGAGTCGTCGTCTTTGTCGTCGTCGTCTATTCAAATCTAATCCCCATGTATTTCCATCTCCTTCCATTGGTGCGTTTGTCTTTGTTTTGTGTGTTTATCTGCTTAGTCATCAGGTGTACCACTTTCGCGGGTGTCATTAGCGCGTTTGTACCGAAGAAAACTAACAATCAGTTGTTTACGAATGAGATTTCCAATTATATTTATTGTTATTTCGATCGTTGTACAATTATAACAAATATTTATAGTTTTATTTTTATGAGACATTATATATATATAACATCTATCACACCTGGTTTCTCAATAACCTGAGGTAGCAGAACCAGTATTTGACGATAATTATCGTCATTCGTTCCTCATTTATTTTTAACGATGTTTAACCAACCCTCATCCATCATTTTATTTTTCTGTTCAAATTAAAATACCTAATCATTTACTTCTGAAACAGCTATAACCAATGATTAGTTATTGTAGTTGGAATTGTAACACTCATTACCACAACATATATAGAACAATAGAACAAATATTACCACGAGCCATAATGCCTCCAGCACGTCTGGCAGCGAGAATTATTAATACACTTCGACGGCAATTAAACATTTTCAATTCAAATTTTAATTCAGACACAATTGAAATATGAATTTCTTATAAGAATTACACTTTTGCTATATAATGTTTGCAAAGAGAATTCGATAGGTAGACCTTAACTTTCCATATTTATTAATTGTAAGATTAAACTTAACTGAATTAGAGGATTTTCTGTGCTAATAACAATTCGGAATTGGTATAAGTTGGTTAGCTTTCAATTGAAATGAAGATAAACAAGCACTAAAAGTAATTTGTGGTCATGGTTTAACATTTGCATTCGGCTGTCGTTGCCATAACAATAAATCGTAAAAGTGTGCAGATATTTTGCACGTAGCTGTGTAGCGGGCAGAATGCACGATGCGGGTAGTATGTGTTAAAACTGTTGAACTGGACGGACAACAGTCCAGTCCAGCTCCAGCCAAGTGCGAGTCCAAGTCCAACCAGTATTATATGTGTCTCTGCTGCTGCTGCTGTTGCGGCGAGCTACGAATGATGCGAGAACACGAGACCGGCGAGAAGTTAACAAACTCATGCCCCACGGCTCGACCACATCCGGGGACATGTTTTTATCCGACCTTACGCTTCGTTCTCCACTTCGCTCCTTCTTTCTCTCGCTGCTGCAGCCTGTGTATCGGTTGCCAGCACTATAAGATACGGATTCTCGTTGTCACCTCTTCGTCCCAAGTTCTTCGAGATGTCCGTCCAGCGCCCGCAACAACCTGATAACATTCGTTCACACATTTTAGTATTGTCGTTGGCTCGGACACGATCATTATTATTTTATAAATCCAACACATTTCGTACTTTATTTCTTCTCAACACAATTCCATTCTGGACTTGTTTATTTTGACGATTTGGCCAACTATAAACTAAATTAGTGACCACATCATTTCCGTCCGCGAAATATCAAATAGTTCCCGCTCAACACTTAAACCTGGATTAGTTTTTTGTAGGCGAATGGCGACGAGTCTATTGGAAATATTTATCATCAAATAATGGTGCAATTAAATCGCACGAATTTCAACTGTCTGTAAACAGTGTCTGACAACGTTCCTATATTTTTAGTAAAGTTAATTTTACTAATTGCGTTCAATTTTGTATTTTTGATTCGCCGTATAGTAGAGCTCCAGTGTTCGACCCTTATTTGATGGCTTTATACAACAATTAATATATGAAACTCGTTTAGTTGCAAGTGCTGCCGAAGCAGTGGTGTTATTTTCATACAGAATAATCATTAAAATTATAGACTTGCTTCTAAGCGTAACGTCAATTTGGGTCACGTGTATCCCACTTATTTCGTTCCACTTTTCCCCAGTTTTGCGGTTAGTGACGGACACTAAATTTCATCGAACAAACATAATCGCCCGCAAACAAAAAACTTACTCCCAAAAAGAGGAAATAAATTTATTTTTAGTTTTTTCTTTCAAAAACTCGTAAAGCCGATTATAAATGATTGTACCCCTGTTTTTTGTATCTGAGGTTTTTTATGTTGAAAAGTTACCTACCTGAATCCGTATCAAGTAAATGGCGCTCTCGTGTGTATATTTGTATGTAAATTTTGGCTATATAAGTCACCAACCAAGTTTTTGTATAATTAGAAACTACATCAGACCGATAATTTATGGTAGCTCCAGATCATGAGTGAATTTTAAATCACTCGGAATGGTATCGCTGCAAGATACTAGAAGTGTTCTTAAATGCATGGACTAACTAGGTATATGCTACTAAACTTTGAATAATTAACTGTGATAATTAATTTGCTATGGCGCCAAATTCGTACTAAATTAGCCACAAGTTGGGACGTGAATTAATATGACGCTAATAGCTAAGTCGACCTAAAACCGATCTTTATGGTAATTTTTATCTATATATTTATGAACTGATGAAAAGAAAACAAGAATTCACATTTATCTTCAAACTTTCTTGATTAAAAATATATTCACTTTTGGTCACATAAGTTGAAGCCATTATTTAGAGAATTAATTAAATCTATGAAATTATATACGCAAATGAAATTTATGTTGTTACTGAATACTAATTATTATCCACTTTTTCTCTGTCACATACAATACTGTACCAAAACAGCTGTAGTATTAGAATATTTTGAATTGCAATATAATTTATTTCTTTTCTTCCGACGTAAATAATTATAAGCTTTTCGCAATGCTGGAAGTATTGATCCTTGCTCCTGATTATTTTCTTTTTAATAATAATTATTATATAAAAGTCTATAAGAATATTGTATAATATAGGTATTCAATGAATTTTGCAAGTTTTTCCATTAACCGACTTAAGATACATTTTTCATCGTTATTGTGTATTATGTAATATTATTTTCTGCGAATCTGTTGTTGAAGTTTTCTAGCAAAACATCGTAAAACTTTATTAAAACACTATTAACACAAAATCATTCCTTCATTAAACTTCCTAGTGGAAAGTTTGCGAAAAATTGTTGACGCCATCAGTATCAAACAATTAGTGAAAAGTGGTTTGATGTCGAACACCATACCATGGCTGTGTGAATGTTGTTTTGTTTTGTTCCTGGATCGTAAATCAAAAACCGCCTACATATCTTACATTACATATTAATGCATGCATACCTCACCATCGTCCCCGTCCATATTTAGCAATAACCGGTCAAGTCAACATACTCTTTACGGACAATACTTAACCATTTTTTTGTTGCTTGGTTTGTTGGTTTAGCATAAACACACACACACACACACACACACACACACACACACACACACACATGGCAATCACATCAGCAAGAATGTGAATAAAAATATATACTTACTTGTTTAACAGTAAAAAACTACACTTGCGTGACCGTTAATATAAAAATACTGTGGCATTCAACCAGAGAATGGCACTCGGTCCCTACGTTAAGTATTTTGATCGTATTTAAAAAAAGCCATTTTGTTTCTACAGTAATATTGCCAATTTTAAATTTCTCTGAATAACATTAACTGCAAGTAACCAGTAAATAATAATTTCTGTGTTCTGCAGCGATACTTTTCTATTACTTTAGAAACATATTTAATAATAATCAAAGTAGAATATTTATACGTTTCAAAGGTTCTGTAATAAAATATCTTGAAACATTATAAATATTCAATGACACGAAAATGCTTAAAATATTCATGTGCACATTATTATAGATGTCGCCTTTTCGGAAGTAACAGTAGCAACACAATAGCGCTAGAAGTCGAACAGTATAGGGTATATAGCTGAACCTCCCAGTGACAGAAAGGTTTATTTTTATTTGTTGACCTCTCGAAACCTCGGGCATCCGTTTGATGTGTATCGCACACGGCTTTGGTCTGTCGTATTGCCTATGACAGGACACGATAGAACTTTTTAAATCTACTATTATGCAAATAATACATATGCAGGCGATATCACGCTCATACCACTGCAACGCGGGATAAGCGCATATTAACTGTATACAAGGAAATTACATTTAGCATTTCGCTAATATCGTTTCATTTGATTTTTACATGCTTTGACAATAGATATGATCAATGGCGACTTGAAATATTTAGTGTCAACCGACTATAGAACAATGAAGACTGTTGACGATATTATAAATAATATTTTATTTACATGTATCGGTCATTTTGTAATACCATAATTTCAGTAAATAACAACTCTTCTTCTATAAGGAAGGCGAGTGTAGGGCACGCCACATCTTCATTTTCTTTATATATATATATATATATATATATGTATATGTGGAAGTAAATGTGTTTTGTTGAATACCAAAAATGAACATAATTTGGTTCCATGTCCCGATTTCGATGTTTTACGAAACCATTTCTTCATTTAATCTAGGGAATTTCTCACCCGTCATCCGATAATCTGTGTGTGCAGCCAATTAGGCCGATACGGTGTCTCGTTTTCGAGCGAATTAACGATAAAAACAGAGTGTACGAATACTTAATTTTATGTTTTTTAAGATCGCGCATTAATATCCTTCGATCCGATACCCTGATGGCCACTTGAAGATAACCAAAGTATTTGCAATGATCATAAAACTTCTGGTTTAATTACATTATTATAGGAAGATGCAAATTTATATATTTCCATGATGCATTTATAAGCAAAATTACCATTATTGCAAGTATGTATAATGATTGGAAGACTGCCTATACATATACATAAGCATTTGCATTTGACTTTGTATTTACAATGTCAAAAAATTGAGATTCTGATGTAGTTTCAATTTCTAAAATACATTATATATTTATCATAAAAATTCTGTTTTCTCGAACTTAGAGAAACTAAATATTGTAGGGATAAAATGGAATTTTGATTTTTAGAGCGACAATACTTGGAATGGGTTGTATGCCACCCCATGGTGTAATATGGATGTATGTTATAAAAAATAAGAAAAAAAAAAATATTCCACATTGCATGTTATTGCATTTTAGTCATATGTTTCTAAAAGATAATTTCATAAAAAGTTACAGCAATAAAAAATCATAAAAAATAAACCATACTCTTATCATACTACAAATAATTAAAACTTTTACTGTTCATTAATTAAATGAAAATAATAAAAACAACCCACGTTGATATTTTGATGATAGCACAAATGTTGAAACTCAGGTATATAAAATTATTATTTCTTTTTTTATCAACTTGAATTTTATATAAAAGAGTGTATATTTACTTCATGGTAAAGATATGAAAACTACAGGGTAATAGCATGCAGAGTCACTTTTACATTGATATTAACTAATAGGTGTGCATGTGTGACTATGAACACTCTATCACAAAAACAGCTGAAATAAATGTCATAATACATTTGTAAATATCAAATAGTATATATTTGATTTCAAAATTGGAGTAGAGTTAGAGTTTAGAATAAATAATTTTATTATACTTGTACTTAAATGTTGAATTCAACATTCCTATCAAATCATATAAATATCGTGAATGACTATCATAAAATTATAAATAAATTCAACTTAAATAATAATAAACACAAACTTAAGTCTGAATTATACATCCTAATGAACTAAATAAATATCACAATTCAAAATATTTTGGTGCAACACAATGGAGCAACATTACTTTCTTCAACGAAATATCTGTTTGAAATCGATATATTTCAGCACTGGTGTCGCAAGTACAAAAGTTAGGTTAGCCTGTACTCAGCATGCCGTCCGGGTGACATCTTGTAGTTAGCTGGGACTCCTGCGGCTCGTGTGAAATATACGAACTTGTAAGTGCATAGTTACCTGACAATAACTTAATTGTAAATGATGTATTCAGTAGCTGATATTCCCTGCAGTAGCCAGTACCGGTGTATCAGTACGAGCCCACTTCTCATAATCTTCACTTCCTTCATTTTATTTTATAAATCAGCACTTATTTATCAAATTTTGAAACATAAGTGACTTACTCTGGGATATTCAAGTTTAAAGTAATACATATTTAACCATTAATTATTTAGTGCGACATAGATAGTTAAGCTGGAAGCTTTGTTAATCCTGTCGTAAAGAATTATTCTGCTGAATATATTCTTTATAATATTGAATGAGTTCAATACGATGATAAGTCAAATACTATCAACATCACATGGAATTGGTAATGTGAGAAAAATGCTTTTGAATTAGACTGTAACGCACGTTCGTAGAACATACAACATATTCTGATAGATTTCCCCCCAATGTAGGTGTGTATAGCACGCATAAATATATATATATATGTACGTACATACAAGGTCCCCTCTGTATGTCTTGTTCGTATCTTCGTGAAAAACCACGGATGGGATGGGATGTCGCCTTGATGGCATTTTAAAATACTTTTCTCACACTCACGAAAATTTCCATTATCATTCGATTTGTTGAAAAGCGGGTTTTCATCTGTCATTTCCCATATTTATTTATTTTTATTTATATATATATATATAACGTATCTCGTGGATAAACTATGCAACACCTATTTTTTCCTTACATTTCAACAATTTCAAAAATCGACCATATCATTAAAATTAACTACATGAGTGAATTCAAATGGAGAGTCACTTTTACAATCTTTTGAAATAGATTTGGAGGAATTAAAATACATTTAACGTTTTATTGTTGCCTGTCTTCAACATAATCTGACTGGGGTTTCAAAAGACAGGCGATTGGATTCAAATTTCGAGCGGATTCAAATGGTTTTTCTAAAAATATGTGAAACAAATTTGGATTAAGGCACGAGACAAGGGTTTTTTGGAATTAATGATAACTTGAAACAAAGGCAGTTTTGTAAAACACCAATTTAAGCGAAATAATAATATAATTTTTTTAGATGTAGCTTATATTTCGTGCAGTTCCAGTTTAGGAGTATCACTATTATCTAATCTAAACATAACAGAACATTTAATAGGCGTATCGTCAACAATACTAATTGCAACAAACATGCAACTTAGAGTAAAATTATTTTGTAAAATGTCACGGAACCTGTGTAGACGAAATTCTACGAACAACATTTATTTATTACCGTTGAATTCTAATCAATTTACTAACTTACTTGCAAATCTAATTGCAGCAACTCGTTAGAATTGTGCATCTTAATAAATCATTTAAAATTTCCATAATGCACTTTTTGATTCCGCAAAGATTACGTGCAACTTTTCATTAATTTATTAATATGTTCATTAACGTTGCTGTTAGAAGCGATTTTTTAGGTATTAGATTTTCTTTTCGTTTTGCTGAATTTTGAGCAGTTGCTTCCTGACGTGGATGCACTGCACTGCACTGCATTGCACTATATGGATACAGCTTATATTTTAATAAATAATTCATGGGCGAAAAATTACTTTGTAAAGTACATTTTTCTCCAGAGGCACTTCATGTCGCTACTTGTACCCGGCCATCTACTTTGTTATTATTTTTTTTTGACCAGGGTATTATATTCTGTGAATTTACTAGGAATTTTTTTCTGAATTACCTTACGGTATATTCTACTTGCTTTCATAATTTAGAAATAAAACTCTTTTTTGCATGATATTTTGCTTCATTAATTTATATTAACATAGAAAAATTAGACTGCTTTTTAAAGTAACACCAAAATAGAGAATATGGCCTTATACCTAATAATCCACTTTTTTATTAGATTCTAAATGTGATTAATTGTTTTATTATTTATCTAAATAAAGTACTCATTTATAAGTTAGTAATTAATGCATTACTAGTGTAAAATTACGTGAGATATTAAAATTATATTGCGTGTCAAAACATGTATAAAGATAAATCCAAAGTTAATTAAAATTTTCGCTTTTTGTTCTTTACCGGATATTTAAAATACTCACCTAACTAGAAAATATTTGTTGGGCTCAAATCAGGTCGGTATCTTAAAACGTGATCATAAAATAAAATATTATTCCGAGATTTAATAAAAATAATGGTTTTGAGAGTCTTTGAATCTTTTTTTTTCTAATGATGTCAGTGTGTGTTGCTGTGTGTCTGTAAACGCTCTACACTGCCAACGAGTACTATAATTGTTTTTATTATTAAGTGATGTATGTGTAGTAAATTTGGCAACACCGGCAATAAGTAACTTGTACATTTTATAAAGTAGAGTATATTTGACGCAACAATGGAAGTATAATATTAAGATTTTGCAGTGTGTACGTGCATGGTGATGGTATTTCCTAGGCTTGCTTGCTTGCTTGCCTTGTGCGAAATTCCACTGTACAACTATTGTGTTTGACAACTATTGTTCGCGTACAATAGAAATTGTATGACTTGTTTTCAAAACCTTTATAACTATGTATGTATGTTTGTATGTACTTAGCAGTCGCCGCTTTTTTCATCTGTGATAAATATATCTCACACTTGCAACTTGCCCAACAGATTTTCAAAAGGAAATCTCATCGAATTGTGTACATTCAGAGAAAAACAATCTTATACAAATTGTGATGTAAGCGCCATCTATTGACAAATGATAAAATACTTGAAATATAATTGCTTTCCAATTGCAAACATTGTCAAAAATAGTTTAACTTCTATAAACCCTATCAAAATGTTGTCAGGCATAGTTCATACAATTTTGGAACCATAAATAAGGTTAAAAAAATGTGTAGCAGTTTTCTCGTAACTGGTACATTTATTGAATTAACTTTTCAAACAGAAGTTGTGCGAAATATTAATGTTTTTCATAACTATTTTTTGCCGTAAGTGATATTGGTGACATTACAAAAATTGCATAGAGTAAACAAGCACTTCGGGTTTATATATTCTATTAAAAAAGAATAGATAAACATTTAGACCATATATTTTAAGTTTGTAGTTTCACAGTTTTAGGAAGGGTCATTACGTGTATTGCCGATGATATCTCGAGTTTGAAAATGTTCAAGAATACAAGACTTACTGATAAGATAGTAAAAATAAAAACGAGTTATAAAATTGCTTTCTACATTTTTCTTTTTCCATTGCTTAGCTACATATTTTGTAAGATTATAGATATGAGGATAAAAATCACATGTGTAGAAGTGATACTTTTTTTACACCACACAATAAATTGTCGTAAATATCAGGATGTATGTACATTAGTATAAGAAGTAACAAAAATGAGCATCGTTAAATAAATGATTTGGAATATATGCTGCTATCCTAACGATTTGTATATATTAATGGTAGTTTTTGCATCATGCCATGTAAAATAATAATTTATGAATGATGTTTCAGGTGCGTTAGTCAATCTATCACTCTCACTACTGTGTTTATAATAAACGTTAAAAATTTCACGGAACAGAATAACGATAGTCATCCATCGTCGCGCTAATTACTCGCGGCCATTTGCTAATGCTTGGTAGCGAAAACCCATGGGGGCTTCTGGTACCCAAGACATTAAATTAAAAAATCATCGTTGTCATTTTAGACATTAATATTATTCTATGGAGTAGTCAGACTTAATTAAACAAACGTTTATTATATACAATATGTGCGTTCTATTTTTATTAAAAATGAGCCGTAGTAATTTCAAAATGGAATTGCTAATGTCCTTGGGGTTGTAAATTGACCAGAACATAATAGATAATTACGCAAATTATGTTTGAGTTTTATTAGCTTAACGCACTCAATGATTACAACAAGCGTTCAAACATTGTATCCAGATAATTTAACCAAAAATTTTATAAAATATATTTATCTAGATAAGACATGATTATTACAGATCAGGAGAATAATTTCTCAGTTTCTTTAAATATATTTGGTTGATTCATGGATAATGAAATATTAAACTAATAATATTAATTAATATATAAAACATTTATGAAAATATCTTGATGCCTGCTTGGATATGTGTTTTTCTTTGTATTAAAATATAAACATTGAATACGACATCTTAATTAAATATATAAACAAGTAAGTTGTTTAACCTTTAAAGTATAATATTAATTAATGACTCCAGATCAGTTTTGATGTGAGCGAATTAATGAGCCTAATAAATCTATACACAGAATATAAGAATACGGCTAACTGTAAATATTAAAGACAAAACAGAGTATCATATAGTTAGTTGGATGCCTAATATGCAAACAGATCGGTTGCTATGAAATGTATGCCACCGCACGTTCGTTTAAATTATGAATGTCCGTCCATCCTGTTGCTAACGGTATTTTGTCACCAGAGAAACGACATTCCGACGAATCTTTAGCAATAGCAATTGGCTGCTGCTGGATGCAGTAAGCGGCCGTACGTCCATTTGTACACGTACGCTTATTTGTTATTCGCAGGTTGTCGTTGCTTGGAGCGAGCCACTTTTCAATCCGGACCTGATTCTTATTTCCTATACGAATGTATGTGTGTAGTATATATATATATATATTTTATTTATTCTCCAGCAAGTGGAAGTTGGTCTTTTTGACCAGCTATTTGAATGCTAACTTATTCATATATTCAAAGGCAGCGCATAAAAATTACGGCGGAATATACGTATGTGGGCAGTAGTGAGTGATTGCAAGGATTAACTTTATATAGATTGTTTTGCTTTTGTTGCACTAGTGTTTATTTAAATTTCTAAATAATCCTATTTTGAACACATACTTTATTCACACTACTCAATTTGTGTGGCAATATTACTACCTCAAAACTAATGCTCGTACCATAGAAAATCTAAACATTTAACAAAAGTATACAGAGTTCAGTTTTGTGAATAGCAAACCGTTATATCTTTGAGTGAGTAAAAATTGGTACCTACTGATATCAAAATTAAATTTGTTCAATACTGATAATAAATGAATAGATTTGGCAACGTTGGAAATGTTAATACACTTAAAACATTATATAATTTCGAATGAAATGTCCTTTATTTGGTATCTCTTACAAGTTCTTGCAAATGAAATAAATGTTGTTTGTAAACTATATACCAGTGAGCAGTGAGGTCTTTGTGACTTTTAAATAATTCTGCGAAATTATTCTGGGGTGGAATTAAATGTAATTAAAATTTCCGTAAAGTTCACTTCTCGTTGATCTCGGTTCGTGCTATAATTCCATTGTTTTGTTTACGTATAGACCGTCCTCTATCCCCGCATACCATCTAGACGCAACGCAACGCCAACCTGATGCCAGAACCGTTCAACTTCCAAAACTCATAATTTCGTTAGTTAGTAAACCCGGTTCATTACGGTTTGCTGATTACATTTACCGAAACAAGCGCCGTTTTACTATTTAAATCAATCACATCAAACAGACGACTATGCCCAAACTCATCTTGTTTTTCTCAACAATATATTTGACGCTTACAGGAATATAATATAATATATATATATATATATATATATATATATATATATATATATATATATATATATATATATATATATATCTTTTATTTCCCAATTCTGTGGGATATAATTCGCACTACCAGCTGTATAGCTTAAGAAAAATACGTAGGTATATATTGGGTGGTAATATATCAAAAGACGTGGCGAGCTTCGAGCTTTTCTACCGTTCTGTACCTATGTGCGTATGTCCGCAAGGAATTCATATAGAAAACGCACCAACGCAATTCGCAGCTATATGCCTCCACGAAAATGAAACAAAAACATAAATCACGTAAAAGGAGGAGGGTTTTCTCTCAATTTGCATAGAGATATTTCGTAGAACGTATTTTACAAAACAATCACACTGCGAGAAAGTTCACACGCGCTTTAAACCCTCATCCCCCCACTTCATTCATGCTGTCATTCTCTTTCTTCCTACTATTCCTGATTCTTTTTCACTCGCTACGACCAGAGAGTTACAAAAATATATTTCGTATACGTTCAAGAAATGAATATAATCGATTCTTAAAGATAAACGATTTTGGCGTCCTTGAATGTTTCCATTTTTAAATTTAAATTGCAGACATTGCTTACAATTTACAATGAGTTACCAAATTATAAAACACATTTTCAAATTACAAATAATTACATTGATTCATCCTATTTGAATTCGATTGAAAATCTATAACAATATGAAAAGTTGCTAACACGAAAGAGAAATATGGTAAATAGAAGTAAATGTATATATACGCGTTCCTTTCTATATGTAATATATAGAAAAAGAAATCAGAACAATGGATAATTCTGCAGAGTGACAGGTGTCGAAAAGATGTAAAGTTTTCTAAATTTGATTTATATGTGACACGTGCCAAGCAGAAGGCCCTGACGATTTCCCATTGTCTTTCGGAGAACATGACGGCTGTCGTGCATCTAATATATAAATATAAAAGTAAATGTTACTTCAATAGTTCCCGAATTGCTTGGTCATCCATCGCAATGCGCGCCGTGCATTTTAAAGGAATCAAAAACTGTTTTTATCACTTACAGACCGATATACGATTTATTTATCTCAATTTTTTTCGTAAGCTTGAAAATAAATATGCCCGAGCATATTTCTGGTTGTCCTACTAATTTGGTATATTTTTGCAACACTTATGAACCCGATAAAAAATATTTAAAAATCTTAGATAAATATTAAACATTCGGTTTTTGTTAGAGTAAGCTATTAAATATGAAACCAATTTTATTATTATTATTATTATTTCTTTTCTTTTGAAGTTAACGCTTAATTATTATTAAAGTTATTTGGATAATAGTGTGGAATCAAGAAGAGTTAAAAAGAGATTATAACCTAATTCACAAAATGGGTTGCCATCAAAAGTCGAGTGTAGTGATTTGGCGAGTATTTAAGGAATGTTGACAGCATTTGTATGGCATTTGATGTATAATATCCTTAACACGATGTATAGTTAAGTCGTGAAATATTGATACAAATATCCCAAGCAGGATGCGCGTCAACAAATAAAAATGCGCTGTGAAGAAGTTTCTAGCTGGCACTTGGCCTAGTGACAGCATAATTTATATAAATATGGTGACGTTGACGGCAACTTAGTGGAGCGTTATTATAGCAAAATATATTATGGTACTACAAAAATAATAAAAATAAATACTGCTCTTTTTATGTCTATCCGCAGATTCACTATATTTCACTCACTTTTATTACAATTTCATCTACATTTCTTACGCTTCGTCAGTTACACACATTCAATTTATTTTATTGCTTTTAGTTTACAAGATTCTAGTTAATTAATATCGAGTTCTGCAAGAAAATTTACAACTGAACTTAAATTGGTCAAAGTTTCAGGAAGCTTTTACTTTTCTAGATAGAAAAGTATCATTTTCTTTATATTTTTGTAACTGACGAAACTTTTATTTAGAAATTAACTTTGTTGTAGCATATAATTAACTATCTTTATTCAACAAATTCGTGGTGGTTCTGCACTACGTCAGTCAAATCAATATGATAACTATAAAGCTAAAGCTAATTGGAATTTGTTAGGTTGTTATTTATAAGCCCTGCGGTATGTGCTATGTAAATAAACCTACTGACGATAGAGCTCTATATGTGAGCTTAATTAAAACCGAACTTTTTATTCAATGTTTAACAAATATAAACATTATGCCAAATACTATATAATTCTTTCATCAACAAAATTTGACTGTATTCAGTTTTTATTCAAAATAATCATTACATGCATATAAAAGTAAATGATTACAGACGTACTAATATTATTCGTATGGTAAAATTCCTTGCTTGAATTATCGGATACTAGTATATGTTATTTATTTTAACTCTGTGATTGGCTACATATAGCATTGATACACCACGATTTTAATTCCTACTGAATATGGATAAAGTTGTACAAATTTGTAAAATATCGAAAAGCTTTCAACTTTCCTTTTTATAAGTGAAAATATTCCTTATATATGCCCAGTTAGGAAATAATTTAATTTATTGTTTGCTCTCTGTACAGTACGCTTATTTAATGTTTTATGTAATGAAAATAAGCTAATGTATAGAAAATGACGATTCCTAAGTATTATTATTGTTCAGTAATGATATCCTATCAAAATAATAATAATATACATTTAGTGATGTATGAAATACAGAACATTTTTTAATAACTTATTGTATATATTCATTCTGAAAATATATGCAATGTACTAGTAACGTATAATTTAAATATAAATTTTATATTACATATTTCTGTTGAGTATATTTCTTTTAATGATTAAAGAATAAACTACAGGATGTTTGAATCCTGTTAGTAAATAAAAGAAACTAATAGATTATGGTATATTAATTTCAATAATTACTGTTAATTAAATTTTTATTTTAATATTGTACCTCTCGTTATAATTATTTAAGGAAGCGATTTATTACATTACAATCAAAATTAAATCTTACTTAAACTCGATTTCATTTAAAACGTAGCACACGAACTTGCAACGGATACACACGTTGACCGCTTGCCAAAAGGCACTGGTGGGGGACATATTCTCCTCAAAATCAGAGGAATACAACAGTTACAATGGTTTTGTAACAAAGGCAAAAAATGTAGAGGGAATATTATGCATGCCATTTTAAATTAATCATTATTCATGGTTATATTAGCGTAGCTTATTAAAGTAACATAAATGTATAATAGTTATAAATCGTAGTTTTATGAAAAATAAATGATGTGCCTATGTGACATTATCCGATTGCTTATGTACGGGGTCATACTGTACAACTGTTGGTAATGTAGGAAGTTAATTAAAATGAATTTTGTGAATATTTTGAGACAAAGCTTGCATCCTGCCCTTATACTTTCCCTAACGACCATGTAACACGATACTTACATATACATTTGTATAAACATACCATCACGCTATTTCCCACTATAATGATCTGGTATTAATTATACATTTAACAAAATTTAATATACTTTGTTGACAATCATTGCTAAAATATACTTTGACTTTTAAACATTTGAAAAGTAGTCTCATCTCTTGAATATTTTTATTTAGGTTAGATAATATATATATATATATATATATATATATATATATATATATATATATATATATGTATGTATATAGGAATAAGCATAAGGGCAGGCACCAATGCCTTCGGCTCGTCGTATTGTTTACAATAAATCTTTAATTTTCGGACAGTATATCCGGCAAAACACGTTCCAATTTTTGTTTGTCAATTTTGACATTTAACACAGTTATTCGATCTAGGTTAATTTTTATCGAACAACATTAGTGAATTTACATGTTTTCGGTAAAATATATTGCGGCACACGGCCAACTTGATAAATCAACTTTATATTGAGTCCATTAGAAGATGAATGTATTAATAATTTAAATGTCCAAATAAATTGGTAATAAATGTAATTTTTTTGTTAATAAATGTTTATTGAATGGTGTCATACATTATTACGTACATCATTAGTAAAATCTTAAAAGGAAGTGATTGATTTAGTTTTTTCTTTTTTGAGTCTATCATTTTATTATTTATAACTAATTGTTGTAGTTGAA
This sequence comes from Leistus spinibarbis, assembly GCA_933228885.1. Lineage (NCBI taxonomy): Eukaryota > Metazoa > Arthropoda > Insecta > Coleoptera > Carabidae > Leistus > Leistus spinibarbis. The sequence goes on from OW121799.1 coordinate 7,843,490, forward strand.
AAGTTTAAACCGACAATTAAAGAGCGATTTATTTTTATGGTTACACTTACAAATTTCTATTAGTTCGCACCTAGGCCAAACTAGATTAGAAACTTAAATATAACTTAGATAATAAAGATATCAATCAACTCTAAATACCCCCGAGTACAAATATACATAATAATGTAATTAAACTAATTATCCTTCGATCTATGATTACGAATACTTTTAGAAAATACGAGCAATTATTGTTGGCTATCAATAATTTCTACATTAATAAGCCATATTCAAGTTCAATAATTTTTTGCACGAATACAAAATAATATAACGAAATATGTATTCAACCTTCAAATACAAACCTTGAAGCACTAATTCTGCCAGTTCACTGCAAAACACACCAACATTTTATTTATGTGTCACCTAATTTTGAGTATCAGTCGAACTTGAGAAACCCCATTCTCCTCTATTCGAGTACTAATTCTACATATTCAAATCAACATGTGATAAAATATATTATCCCATTGTAATTCATCGCATAATAAAGAAATCTGTGTAGTTTTGATAAAAACGCTTAGCGACATTTGTAGAAATTGGATACTAAGTGTGTAATGTATGTACCTACCAGTCGGCGTTATCCGATTTGAAAATCGTACAAAGTAGAGTTTATACCAGCGATAAAACAAAAACGTTAAAGGTGCATAGGTACTCAACTCACATATGTGTGTTTGTATACGAGGTTCAACTATAATAACATGTCAAGAGATAAAAACCGGATTGGATTGAATTTTATTATAGAACGTTATTGCGTTATTCAAATGTTACAACAGGAAAGCGACCATTTTGTTTATTACCACGGTAATTAAAACTACAAAACTGTAATGTTCAATTTCGTGGCGAGTTCAAACTTATTTTCTGCCGGATGAATCCATGATAATTGACCACTGATTACTTTGATGCTTATCGCTCCTGAGTGTAACAACGGTTTCTAACACAATTTCTTGACATTTTTAGGAAATAGACATTTATTTTTATTTGCCTACTCACTCTATACGAATCTGTATTAAATCTAAGAGTATTTTCTCATTTTGTGGTAATCGAAGAATTTTTATTTCTTGGTAATTAACCAACAATTAACAGTTGATTATAATCTCCTAAATTGTAGCAATGGAATTATTTTATTTGTTGAGATTTTTCTTTTCAGGAAATGGATATTTGTAATGTTATTATTCTAGCAGTGATTCTCATGATTTTGATTACGATTTTATATATTATTTCAAAAGTGCCTATACTTATCTCTTATACTCGTAATATGAATTCCAATTGAAGTAATGAAGTTAGTAGATTTGCTTAATACTAATATCAGTGTCCCACTTTAGGACTTTCTTTTAGGTATTCAAATGAATCGTATTGATATTTTTTGCTATATTAAAATGCTATTGACTTTAAACGCATATTTTGAAAGACTACCATAGTAATATTTCATATTTATATTTCATATTTTTGCATACGGTGATGATACTGCGCTCCTCATTAGGCAATGTAGTTAATACGGTAACCATGGATACATGTGTACAGCATATACAAATATTGTAAGACACTCTAATATCTTTAATTTTCTTTTAAATTTATTTAAATCTCGAATTTTAAAATTATAAGTATTAAAAATTAAATAGTAACAAAGTACCACAAATTTAAATGTAAGGATCAGCAAATATAAGTTAATCTCAAGCAAAATAAATGAAGAGTAAATTCTCTTTCGAAACTAAAAGTAATACACGCATAATATAATTAAACTTTACCATTTCGAAAACAAACTTCTACTTTTTTTTTTAAATTCAAAGGTGTGTGTGCTTCCTTTAAAGTTTTACGGTCGAACATTTATAAAACACGACAAACATTTTAGCCCATCTTCACTAACCCCCTAAAGCAATATATCAAAATTTCATCTTTGCCATTAAACCGCACATACACAGACACAGACAGACAGACAGACAGACAGACACATACACTCACGCACACATAAACCGTCTATATACGGCAGGAGATATGAACTGTTACGAACTAGAGAAGACCACAGGCTCACACAGACAAACACATTTACAAACAATCCATAGCATAGAGAGACTGTACTGTACACATATAAATAAATTACTCACACACACACACACACACACACACACTAATGCAAACTTAGCCTGATGTATTTTGTTTTCATTTTGCAATGTTTTACACAGTGTTGTGGCCGCCGTACTACGAACAACACAGCTCAACTATATAGTAGTAACAACAAAAATAAAGAGTTGATCTTTATTTTTGTTGCATAAGCTAAATGTTATACCTAGTCGTAATCCTAGCTACTAATCCTTTAGAACCCAAAGAGATTATAATCCTAGAATCTAAACATAAACACGTTCCAACATATGAACATTATTATATTATTTCCGCACTAAATAATTTATAATCATTTTACATTGATTTAATTTTTAAGACTGCATTTTAATTTCCTTTGACGAGGAACAGCATATTCTGCTTTAAAATGTAGATAACAATTAAGTACGTAATATTCCTATAATGAAAAAATATTTTAGGGGCAAGAACTAACTATATATTTAACACCTAATTATTTGGGAATGGAAAATTTAAAGTTAAGAATTAGATGTTAAATGTTATACCGATCAAAGAACTAAAAGATCAATCGCTTCACGGTAGCATATCGGAATGATATCTCAATCGGATATTTTCATTTCATGCCGACCAAATCTCGAATCAATAATATAATAATTAATAATTGGTATTCAGTGAATTCAACTAGGAACTACAGCTACGATTATTAATCGAAATGAATTAGATTAGAAAAGAAAAAAAGAAACAACTGAACTGAACTTTAAATGAAAACTAATAACTAGCATAAGTTAGAGCTCGAGGCCAGTGATACAATGATAAAGATAGTGTTGAAAAATATCTATTCGGATTGATTAATAGATGATAATTGTTATATAATCCCTATTGACAATAGATTATTATTTATAACTTGAGATAACATTCGAACATAGTGCTGCCTCGAACTGAGAAAATGTGAATGAGACCACGCCTGTTTTTTTAACCATTTTACACTCTGCGTACAGATGATTAAATTTGGTACGCACCTCTGGGATCTGACAACGTAGAATTATCAAAAACATTAACTGAAATACATACAATTTCGAATACTATTTTATTCTTTTTATATTCATATATTTATTTAACCAATACACTCGTATATTATTCCAATTGTTACTATAAGAAAGTAAAAAGAAAAACTTGAAATAAAAGTAAACGTCATGGCTCTAATCTAAAAGCATATGTACCGCCCGATCAATAAGCAATGAAAACAGTTTTTCTCATAGATACACCTTAATTACTGAATATTTCCGTTCAAACAAACGCAGAGTGCAGACATTTAAATTGACCGGTGCTCGAGAAACTCTGATGTCTAATTATAAACTGTTTATATTTCTTTAATTAATCGTGAAGCAGTTAATTCCAACTACGCCTTCCCTGAGCACTAATGCTTACACAGACATTGAGAGAGTGAAAGGATGTAAAGAAAAGGTAAAAATGAACAATATGTCGAAACAATTTCCAAATAATTGAAATGGAACAAAGGGTTGTGTGATGAAACAGAGCTATATAGAAATATGTATTTTTTAATGGCGGATTAAAAATGGTTAAATAGTTCAATCAGTCTTCGTATACGGGCGGGCGGGCGTTCGGCATTAAGCCGTAAATGGCAGGGAATATATTCGTTTATTATTCATGTAGTTCCATATGCGAGCAACAGAGGCTTCAGGTACAGTTAATAGCGTGGTGGCTAGAAGCGATTGCATGACATGAATATTCAACAAATCAAAATTCATACCATTACAAAATGACAATACCGTTTACCGAAACAAATGATGTCTTATTTAAAGTTTCTTAAAAGTTGCAATCACTCGCTGTGCTGTGCTGTGCTGTGCTGTGCTGTGCTGTGCTGCTGCTATCACTCTCTCAAATCTTAACAGCACTAAAATATTTATGAACGAACATTAAAAAATACATTTACTGTTTTAACACGAACTAATTATGTTTTCTTTTAATTGCTTTTTAAACTAAAACAAAATAAAAACTAGAACAATTATTTTTCTTTTTATCTTATTGATGTTAGATATATTCCATTAAAACATGTTGTTCACTAATATGCACTTACATTTCTTACTCTGTAAATTACCCAGAATCAATTGAAACATGTTTTCTTTTTGCCCTTTGTCTTAGTGGATTTCAACCAAGTATTAATTGCCACAAATGTATAATTATTGATTTGGTTTAGGGAAATTAATAAATTATTTACACTGTGTAGATCTTCCTTTTATTCTCTTTTTTAGGGGCAAATTCTAAAAGAAGAAATTATACACCTGCACATTTGTTAATTCGAAATTATAATGGTTATTCGCTAAGTATTATATCGAATGTATTTTAAATATTTTAATATATAGTTTTATAAATCACAGTTTATTGAATTTACGAAATATACCACTCATAATAGTTGTTTAATTTAATGAAGTAAAAGGGAATTTAATATTTACAGAATTAAAGAGTTGCAGAGAATCGCTCCATAATTCTTTGTTAATTTGTTAATATGTAAAACATCTTTTATTAAAGGGTGCAAAACAAGTGTGCTGTGTATAACGCATATTATGAAATTTTGAAAATCTCTCATACGCAAAAAGCATAAAGTGTCCTCCACACACGTATGTAAATTCGCATTTGTCATCTGCAAACATTACAGCGCCACCGGACATCAGCAATGTGCGAAAAAGAGAACGACCATTTCAATATTTGCCAAGTGCTTACTTTTTTTCTAATCGCTGTATGACTGGACACTGATATACGAAAACATACCAAAAAGAATCTCAAAAAAAAAAAAAATGGAATATGATGGTTTGTTTGCGGTTCTCACAGCACCTCATATATTTATGCAAATTTATTATATGCAATTTTAATTATAAGTGATAATAATTAGTAATTTCTGTATATATCATGTTTGTTTATGGTCCTCCTAGTGGTGAGTTTATAAACATATTTATAATTAACTAATTAAATAAAATGCAAATAGATACATCTCTGAAGATATTAACAGATAGATGCAAGTTATAAATATAAAAGGATAAATGTATGTCTGTCATAAGGTCTCAAACAAAACAAAAATAACTATCTCGTTTGCACACTACAAAATACAATACCAATAAGGCATCATATTAACATAATCGCTCTTGTAATAAAATTGGTTTTTATGGGCATGAAAGTTATATGTTTATCTAATTTCAATAAAATCGACCTGGTACCTTCACATAATGACACACAGATGCACATACGTCATTGTGAAAATAGTCAATAATTAATCAGATAGATACAATACAAACACACAAACTACACAACTGTCTCCATTGAAAAAATTGCCGATATGGATTCAGGGGCCCTCAAAACGAATATGTCCATTAAAATTACAATATTTTCTTTTATATATGTTGGGTAAAACTAATTTTGCATGTAAACCTGAAACACATATTTTTAATACTAATTTCAAAGGCAATTTTTAAATTTTCAAACAAGAGAATTGCATATATTTTTAAATTTTAAACTTTGGTGGCATCATGTGCGTGACAAATATTAAAATAAATAATAGTGATAGAATAACATATATTTGGGAGCATCCTTATGTAAGAGATGTAACTGTACGTTTGCTGGGAAAATATTTATTTTAACTAATTACATGGTTGAATGACATCTGTCATGTTTTGACATATGTACCAAGTATATCACTAAATATCAAGCGTTTTCTTATTTTTATTATGTTTTCTACAGGAAGTGTTGTTCATTTTGTTGTATTGTATGATAATAATACTCGTGTGTATATAATAAAATAATATTATATTACAATTAAACAGAAAAATATTTACAAATTTCGGATTTTAGTTTTCTTAGACTTGCCACTTAAAAATCATTAAAAAGATACTTGTTGAATAAATATGAAAAGATGATTTGTATATGGAAGTGAAAGGGTAGAGTGTTTTCAGGGAACATTTAGTTTGTTATGATTTAATTAGGCTAGAATTGCTAGACGTCACATCATCATCATATAAATCAGTGATGCATATATTCAGTTCGGTAAGCAGTGAGTATATGTATTTCAGTCTACGTGCAGCAGTGGAAGAGAGATGGAGCGCGAAGTACTTCAGGAGTAGGCAGCAAGCAGTAGCATAACTAACATAATACACCGAGCCCGAGGTCCACAGAATGGATGACACTCATCTATGCCATGCCAAGGCTCTCTCAGCTTGACTCCTGCATCTTGACATACCTGGACGTGGTGCGATGCTCGTCAAATGCCGTTGAACTTGCCTACACCAGGACCGGAATAAACACGCATTTTACCTCACTAATCTCGCGTTCAATTACCTCAATTATTATGTGCTAAACATATTCTTCTATAATCTGATAAATTATACACACAATCAGATATCATTGAAACAAGATTCGGTACGTACAACGCACTGATGCGTCCAGCTCGCCTTATAGGTACGTTACATTTTTGTTGTTTTTGTTGTATATATTTGTTGTATTAACCAAATAGTTTAATAAGATTAATTTCTACCGACAATATGATAATTTTTACCATCAATAAAGTCGTATTTTTCATGTAAAGATGAAGAGAAAGTTGTCAAAGGCAAGCATCAATAATACCATCTTATCGCAGACTAGTCCAGTGATGTATATAGCTCGTCTTTGGTTTGTCTAATGACCAACCGAGCGAACTAGTGAGCGACATACCACTTTCAAGTATATGATTTATATAAATTTTCGAAAGCAAAATGACGTTGAACGATTTTCTGCGCATTTATTATTTTATACTGAGAATATTATAGACACACGGTTAGACACAATAGTTTCTTTTGACAAAATGTACGACGAAATAAATGTTAAATGCTAAAAAGTCAAAGAATATTCAATTTTCAATTCTGAAAGTGTACTGAAATCTGAATGCAGAGTTCAATATACCAAGTGATATTTCTGTTTGATATAAAATCATATTTCCTGAGTAGGTACAGGTATAGTTTAATAAATCAATCAGTGGGTATTGTTTCGTCAAGCAATGATATTGAACGGGCACGGCCTATATATTTCAGACGGGAATTTATGAATAAATCACATGAAACTATTTGACACATGATGATTGATTGATGTTGCCATACAGCTCTATGATGCTGATGCTGCACACACACACACTCTCACATACACACACGTCAAAGCATAATTTATGCTTTCTATAATAATTCGCGATTAGTAGAAACGATTCTGATCGGTGGCAAGTGCCGATAATTGCGAGCCATGAGCAAGTAAGCCTCGCCAGTAATTAACCGTAAAACAATTTTCTTTTTACCGGCTTTATATCAATGGCCTTTTATCATTAGATCTGACAGCGAGATTGAAATCGAGTACACCTCCCAGATATAGCACGCCTCTAAAATAAAACTAATTATTATTGGACAGTAGATCCTGTGGCAACTATTGCGTCATCCGTATCAAATGACTTAATGTAGTCTACATTTTACATGACTTTTATTTTCTTTGTTTATATTAAAGCGATTTCTATTAAAACTAATTATTGTTTAAAGTTTCATACACATATATAAAGTAGGCTGATTTTTTTTTTTTTTCACTACACCTGAGTAAACTAGTGATTAATACCACTCAAAATGTATTATTATTATTACAATATACATTTTTTACTTTCTTATACGAATACAAAATGAGGAAGTATAGTTAACACGAAAATTATTATTATTTTGAACTAAGTGAACATACCTTTAGTTTGTCTCTTTGGTGGTATGAACTATGTTTTAAAATCTATAAATAACACAATAGTAGTTTTTTGTTTTTAATTAAAAACATGCTTCTTATTATTACCAATTTCATAATATTATTATAAGGACACCGACTCAATGACAACAATGGACAATGATTAATCGAACGAGGAAAAGGTTAAAATTATTAACAGAAAAACTGCCGAACTAAAATTACAGTACAGTTAAAAAAAAGTAGCCGCCCAAAGCAAGGTACTGGCAGCAAAAAAAAGGAAGAAAAAATCAAACGCCGGGGACAGCAGCACATCCATACGAGCTTAGTAGGTGAATCAATTCGACGCAGGTCAAATAAAAAAGTAATTTAATGTTTCGGTTTTGTCTCACATGAGCGTCCATGTGGTATGGCGTGCCTTTGATACTGCATTGTTTCACTAAAATCCATTTAATTTCCTGTAGTCCCTCAGCGAAATAAATTCGAGCATCATACAACAAAAAATTTAAAATATGTAATCATATACAGTATACACCATATAACGCGAGTAGTATAAAATATTTTTATGAAGAATGTAATTAATTTTTTTTATAAATTGTGTATTTTTCGATATAACGAAATTTTAGCACATTTAAACGTAATGAAAATATGATATACTTCATGTACAGCTGTAAAAAATATTAGAGATCCATTGTTCATTATCAGCCTTTCAAAATATATTCGATATGTTGCAATAATTCAAATATATGATTCAATTGAAATTCAAGAAAAATATTAATTAAATTACAAAAATTTACAAATCTACAAATCAGAATCGCAGCATGGGGATTCTTTACATGTTGTAGATATTCCAGTTTTCTGATTAGTAGTGATCTAGAGCTGTTTTTGATTTGAGTTGTATAACGAGTTGTGAAATCGGTTAACATATGCCACAATTATAATTAATTATATAAAACTAAATCACATTAATAACAAAATTTAAAAATTGTGCAAGTTGCTCACTAATGATGAAATAAACCGATTTCCTATACTTAATGATTGCATGCATAAAAAGAAATTAAAAGTAAAAATAAGAAATATAATAAATAATGGAATGCGATTTGATATAAATTCAATGAAGCAAGAAAACGACTTAAATGTTTAATCCGTTAGTAATGAAGTTGTGACCACGTGACTATATTTTACTAAACATGTGTATTCGTATATATACCTATAAGATTCTTCGTAGGTTGGTACAACTGCGTTGCATGGAAAACACGTCGTAAGAGAATTTATGATAGGGAAAACTGGAAACTGAGAATATTAATTTCTCAAGGGTGGTTCAGTTCTAATTAAGTGAAACACTAATTGCTTATAACAAGACATATTTCGAAAAGTTAATTACTCGAAGATATGCATACTGGAATTATACCTAATTGTTCTAATTGCCATTGTATACGTATGAATCAAATTAGAACTACTATACTATTTAGTTTAAATCACTTGACGAATACTTTGTATAGATACTAGACTATTTATCTAATTTTGCAGGAAATATATACACATAATAATTTCAACATTTTTATAAAAATCACTATTTTTCTCATTTACTTATAGCAGTAATTCAAAGGTGGACTAAACGTGTATTTCATTTCGGAAATGTTCACGATACCAATACTTCTTTATATACATTCGTATAAGATTAAAATATACAAGTAATAAGAAGATACATGAGAATATATTTTAATTAAAATCAAAATTAATAGTGTACAGTAAAACAGTAAGTTTCTCAAACAAATCAATGTCGAATAGCTAAACTTTAGAAATTATTTAAATTAAAACAATAAAAGAACAAAGTTTGTGTAAAAATAAACGAACAAGATGTATCGGATAAATACAAAGCCCGCCGATAAAAACCTGATAAGAGCATAGTGTCTAGTCGGGTGTGTACGTGGGGTTCTATCCTATTAATAGGTACTCTAGGAGTATCAATGTACAAGATCCAAAACGATAAGGAAGCGGCGCGGCGTAAGAGAAAAAGAAAATGAAAAATAATTCAAGTGTTATAGGAACGTTACGAAGCATAAATGCACTGATATGGCGTTACAAAAATTTCAACTTGTTCTATTTGTAATTAGTGCCTGGAGTCCCGCAACCAGCTGACTTGGAGTAATTATTAAAAATCAGACAAAAGCGGAAATCAAGGTGTTATTAATTAAAGTTCAAAATTAAAAGCAAAAGCAATGTGAATGTGATTTCTTTTTTTTTTTTCTTTCTTCTTTGGACCAAATCTAAAAGGAAGTATTGTAATCAGGAAAAAAATTGAACTGGAGATTTTAACGGATATATTATATTACTTTACCATACTTAAATCGAATGAAACCATTTTCATTGTTACGGAATTAGCGCTACTCAGTGGAAAATTATATGTGTTCACTCTACTAAAAGGAGTTCACTATATTGCAACTCCACTGTAGTTTGATACTTGATTAAACTGGTTTTCGCTATTTCTACTTATGACACTTGTTTACACAAAATAAATTATTTTTATTTAATTGTGATTTAAATAATGGTTTACGCTTTAAAATATCGCTATTTGCAATCCTTTGTTCTAAGTGTGTACACATTTCTTTGTAACTTGAGGCTAGAATGAACCTTTAGGATCACTAACGAATTATAATACAAAAAATAATGCGTAAAGTGTAAACCATTGTTTTACAAAGAGATTCGTTTAATTTTTTCAATGACAGCAAAAAATATAAATTGGTTGTGAGATGAAACAGAATGTGTGTACTTTTGTATGTAACAACACTGATTAGATTCCATATACTATAACTAAAATGCTTTGAGTGTATCAAATGTAATTTTAGTGTTGATTTAAACTTGAATGTTGCATTTGCTTTAACGAAAATTTCTCGATCCTTTGAAACTGGTCGCAGTGTGCGCAAACAGTCACAAACATGCCTGGCAATAGAAACACCACTCGTTGTGACGTTGTGTTATACAATCATATAAAATAAATCATTGCCATTTTTTAGTTAGCTTGGGGCACTTATACAAAGCATCATGTTTGTATCTTTGATAACGTCGATGACTATAATAGCTATTAAAAACACAATTTGTTGCAAAAATATGGTATTGTAGTCAATATACATTTCAAATTGGCTTTTATGTCTTTCCCGTGCTGCATTTCCGGTGAAAAGTCCATGTGAAAGAATTCTGTAGAAATACATTTGTTCCTGAATATGGCTCTGCCGTAATATATTTTTTATATTATTTTTTTTAAGAAGTAAATTAATATTTACAATCACTGATTCTTGAAAACATTCCATGCTTATTAGTGCGATAATTTTGTAAATTTGCTACAGACATTCGACCGAATACTATAGCTGTTTTGTGCTACCATATGACGAGATAAAATTTCTAATTAACAACAAGAGTTTAGAGGATAGACGTTCTATAAATACTCATTTACAAATTGCGAGGATTCACCAATATCTGTGCTAGAAATCATGGTGAGAAATGAGAACACCAAGCCGTGTTGCATATTTTTATTTTTATAGATTAATATTTCAATAAAACTGATATTCATTTCCATCCGCTAATGAATAACTAATTACAAATCAATAAGTTTAGCATAAATTTCGATTTTATTTTAATGTACAATGTATACGGTGGGTGCGCTACAAATTAATGCTTATATCACATTACTAGAAAGCGTGTCAACAATGAAAACATTATAAGTGTTTCCTTCCTAAGTAAAAGTAATTATGTACAAATCACCACTTGAAAATTATACAAACGACATACAAATGACGTCATAATGGCGTGGTTAGTGTATAATAAATTCGTGCAACATCTCACTCTTAAATCTTGGTGAATTCCGGCCTAGGTTACCGAAACGGACATGGACAGATGTTCCAGGAACAAGCAAACAAACGAACACAAAAATATGAAGAGAAAAACGGTGGCCGGGAGAAATGAAAAATAGGAATTATGAAAAATTCAAATAACTGAATACGGATGGAGGTTTCGGCGCAAAGTTATTGCATATTCTGTAAGTTTTGTTACGGAAACTAACTTTTCGATAAGTTCTTTTTTGGCAACTTTGCCCCTTGTTTGAAATAGATCACTGCCATTTGCTTGTTCTCTGCGTTATGCTTGCTCTCTCGCTCCCTCGTCGTCGTCGTCGTGCATGTTTCGAAAATCTGAAATCGATTCTCGCCACGTTGTGGCCTATATCTCGATTCTTCGCTCCCGACCTAACGCAAACAGACATTGAAATTCAATTGTACAAATCCATTTATTTCACAGAGAAGCAGAAAAGAGAACAAGTCTGGACTTCTAGCAAAAAGTTTTAAACTTTTAAGCTTGTTAGTGTAGGATTAAATTATACTTTTATAATGTTGGTACAATCCAACATGTTTATATAAAAGGTAGCTCGATGAAAAAAAATTAGAGACTATTAATGCAGGCACCAATGCTTCCAGGTTGACTCACTTAATCAATCTCTTAGATATAAAGCCCTATAATACATTGTATATCTTTTTAGCTGTATAAGACTTCACATAAATAATTAGGGAAATATAATAAATAGCTCTGATAACTTTTACAAATTTTTATTTTTTTAATTTCACCATACTGGTGCATTTTCAGACTATCCAGATTGTCTGAAGGGGAAGTTAGGAATAAGAATAAAAATTTGTTACACCTAATATAATAATCTAGTATTTCAACTAACGAATTATTTTTAGAAGAGAACTTATTTAACCACTATTTTATATTCATGAATTTGCGCTAAACTAATTCGTGGTAATAATGCAATTCCGGCCTTAATAGTGAAAGCAATTGCCTTTGAGTACAATCGGAAACATTTAATGTATCTTACTTTAATTAAATTTAAGGCATTTTGTAAAATAACGATAAATTTACTTGTTTCATTTTTATTTTTGCTAAAAATGCAAATATGTTAAAGAAAAGATAAACTGAACTGGCCTGCACTAGATTGTCTTGTTATTTCACTATCTGCATTATTAGAATTTCATTTTAAATTCACTCTACGATTGATATGAAACAAAAGAATGATTAAATAATCCTATTTACTTAAACCTAATCCAAAATTAAATATCGGTATAATTTTCTATATACGTTTCAATACAAAAAATGTAAATATATCGTAATTTTACAACTTAAGCAGCGGAAATAAGACATTTTAAATACTCCTATTCACCTTATTTAGAAAATTAGTATTTTCCTCAATGTCATTTGAGTAAATGGGATAGAAAAAGCTGGCAGACGTGAAGTAATTGCGCTGCAATCGGCTTGTGACAACAAGCCAGCAATTTCTTCGTTAGTAAGGTTAACAATCAATTGCGATTTTAATTGTTTCGTTTACAATAAGAGATGATTTTTATTTAGAAGAACCGGCAAGAGCTGTTTTTAATTGCGTTCATTGACATTTGACTTGGCTTGGATGCATTGCACACACATACACACACATGAGAGAGAGAGAGAGACAAACAGTGCGCATGGTATAAATGTGGTTGTAAATGTTATTGGATCGACAAGGAGCGTTCATGCGGAAACAATTGGGAACTAAATAGATTAAATGAACGTATGTACGTGGCACATTGTTTTCCTTTTTTTTCCTATTTTCATTTCTATTATTTTTATATTCTGAAAATAAATTTCATTCAGTTCACAATCCTGACAATGATTGAATCGTTAAATTAGTTTTGTTTTGTTCTATTACTTGATCTAATCATACAATAGTGACGTATATAGATGAAATATTTATATTTTGATGATTTATACACAAAATGTCAACATTGATGTACTATGCTTTTTACATAACAACCACAGCATAATTCATATGAGTATAAAAGCAGTTCAACCAAGTTGAACATTGATTAATTTGATAACTTACATGTATGACCAATTGTTTTTGTAGTATAAAACTTAAACTTACGTTCAAGCACAGTTTAAATGGCAGAATAGTTTAACCACCATTTATTTGCGTTCAAAACTCGTTCAAGAATTAACTGCCGCTTAGGAATATACAAATATTGGAATAAAACACAAAATATCAATTACCAAATTTGAAAATTATTTTTCATGAATACAGCATTTCCTTTTAGACTAAGTTCAAGATAGTAACAATAAGAGTTTTTTTTATTTTTACTTCAAACAAGAGGGACGCTTACAATTAGAAAAGGAATATTTTGGTATTGTTTGTGCCAAATACGAAATTTAAAATGCGCCTGTTGTAAATTTGTTGAGTCGCAGGTGGGTAGATATATACGGTTGGATCGTTAGATGACGTAGAATTTAAAATGATTTTTGTGGTACAAGGGTTGCGAACCTTTTAGAACACTGTCAGTTTAATTTTCCAAACAATTAATTTCTCTTTACTTTGTGCCACGCAAAATTTGTCCGAAATCGGAAACAGAATTATTATTAATGTATAATAGAGATTGTATATACGGGCGAAGGTTGTTGTATCCCTTCAAAATGCAATTTTACTTATGATTGTATTATAAATGAATGGTGGTGGTTTTTCGCGTGTGAATTGGAGCAAAAGCGTAGAAAAACTAAATACGTTAGCAACAGCGCAGCGGCGGCCGTCGGTATTAAACAAAAGCCAGCCCCACCTCCCGCTTGAATACAACCAGCAACAAAACGAACGTTTGACCGTTTACTGGATTATAACTCTTTCGTTAAGTGTTCTACATCCGTGTTCACACTGCACACATCTATTCACACTTCACTGAAACGAACAGTGAACAATACATGTCAGGATAGTTACAATTGTGTATTTGAAAAAAAGGTTTGTCTTTTATAGTTAATAACTCTTTATTTGGGCATTTCTTTGGAATAATTTGATACTGAGAACTCTATTGTTTTTTTATATAAACTATATGAAAAGTTTAAAAGGAAATCGATCTGAACCTATTGATTCATTTAAATATCGGTTAATACTAACCGAACCGGTAAATATAATCCTAGTTATATGATTTTCTTTTAAATATATGCATGCTAGACGACATGGTCTGGTGGCTAATCAAAATCTTTTGTAGCAAATAACCAGACGACTTTCCGATACCGCTACGGCTTGTAATTCATTCATATTTTCCATTGTCCTTAGTAGAGTGTCCACCGTGTTAACTTCATCCCTTCCAGTAAAAAAAAAAAACAGCTGAACTTTCTTGTCCTTTCACAATCTGTATTTATAATAATGCTATATTATGTTTAAAATTCGCACTTCAACAGTTTTGGCTCTAGAGCGTTCATATACACATATACATTATCTTGATAATATTCAGATTTGATTCAGGGATGTATATTTCCATTAAAACCTCGAGTTCGAAAATGTTCATGATTACAATACTTCTTTTTAGATGTCATCCAAGAAAGTAAAAACTAAAACCATGAGTAACAAAATTATTAATATTTTTCGTAAATTATATATTATGATTTTAAATAGGCAATTTAAAATGAGTAATTTGCTATTATTATAAACGAAAATGGATTTCACACACACACACACACACGCAGTTATACAAACGCTAACAAATTGGGAGAATAGCGAATGTACGAGCGAAACCCTATTAAATAATTTATTTTGTGGTTAGTTCATTATTGTAATTTAAATTTTGTAAATAAACTATATGTTGGAACAGATTTGTTTTATGGACTCACAAACACTAATACATTATGAAACATTTTACAAATGGGTAATATACCATGTTTAGTACAGTTGCTGCCACCAGAGTTGACCGGTCAAAGGAATACGATTACCGTTTAATATATCAAGGCGAATGCTAACACTGGTTAAATTAATTGCATTATTTAAACAATTAAAAATTTAATCTATCATTAAAATTTACTTGAAACATAACTGCAATGTTATTTTTCCATAAGATATTGTTTGTTTTAATAAAAGAATAAATTCATAAAATTGCAAACTATGTTTGTAGGTTTTAAAATTGAATTTAAATGTGATCTTTGGGCGAGAATATATGAAACTACTATCCGTACAACACAAAATTGACATCCGAACATCACATTGATGACTTCATCCTCAATAAACAAAATACTGGCAGAGATTCAAGTGGATGACATAGTTTTAATTGTATGGAGTATTCAAATTATTATTCTGGATTTTAGAGAATATCTTTTAATCGTCAGACGATGTCCAATGGCAAAATGTGGTTTACTGGTTAATAAATAAATCAAAATATCTCCAGATTCACTATGCACTTAAAATGCAAAAAAAAAAGAATACCTAGAAACGCAATTGGAAATAATACCCAACAATTGTGTGCAAACATCGCTTGTGCCGTTTGAATACCCACGGGAGATCCGCTTCCAGAAACGGGCAGAGGAGGAGAACCTTTCTGCCACCAAAATGGAGGTGGCTGCCGTTAAAGGAAGAAGGAACTAGGGGTGTGCATTAGCACACCGTTATTTAAACATTGTGTGTGTGTGTGTGTGTGTGTGTGCAGTGTTGACGGTACATTTATTTAAATCACGGCATGTTGTGTGTAAAAGCAGACAGACGGGCGTTGCTGTTATTTAGTAAACTTTGAATGGATCTGGGAATGGGTTAGAGTTGTCTTGCGGTACCGCATCAAGACGCAGCGTTATCGTCGTGTCTACCACCCCCCCCCCCCCTGGCACCACCACCCACCCGCCCCCCGCAGGGAATCAACTTCTTGATATGTAAATGTGCACCTTAGCGCCACCGAGCCATTCGTTCTACGTTCGCTCTCATAAAATTACATGATTTTGAATAACTTATTTATACCATAAGCAACTTCTATATGTATATATATATACATCGTAACGTCATCCACTGTGTTTGTTTGTTTCTTGCGTTATTAATTAACTATACACCACACTGCACCAAAAGACTGATACCAAAATATTGATCATTTATACAAGGAGTATACTATAGGAAACAAAAGCGAATTTCTATATCCTGCCGCCACATTTGTAAATTTAATAATTGTTCAGGAAAATTGTGATAAAGTTTTACCTCAGCATTTATTATATTTATAATTCATATTTCTGAACACCGGATATAGAAATTCATTTTTCTTCCATATTCTCTTTAATACTGGCAAGCTGCGTACGGTAGTCATTTATTTGTGGCAAGAACACTTTTTCGACCGTAAATAAATATATGCATTAATTATGTCATTGAAAAATCTCAGCCATAAACCACTTTAGCTGCATGCAAATTGTCTGCTTTGGGCATTTTGCTCAAAACCCGGTTGCGGCGACCACCCGGTTACCTGGCATGCGCGCTCCAACAAATAATCACACATGCGTAATAGGCTGACATACTGCGTTGCCTTGGCATACAATTTTTTTTTAAATAGGACTACATATAAACTTAAAATTTCATAATTTTATTCTCACAAACACTCACACACACACACACACAGACGTCATGCCGTAAATAGTCAATATCAATTCAGAGTAGTTCAAAATGTGTATTTCCCTTGAAATTTCGAGTTATACATTTTTAATGTTTACAATACTTCGTCCAAGAAAGTAAAATCGTTATGGAAAGCTTCTAGTCGATTTCGGCAAAAGGAATTTTTTTAAATTCAGAAATGTTATGTTTTATAACATTTGGCTTCAATTTCGTGACACTTTATATAAATCATACAATTGTAAATTTACATTTTTAAATAATATCTACCCACCTAAATTATGAAGGAGAAACACTACATATTTGAACTATAAAACTAAATATATACTTATTGAAAGTTTATAAAAGATATCCAAAAGGTCCGTTTACGAAGGTGTCCATGTGATGTTTACATATTTAACGCATATGCGACATACGTGTAAAGTTGAATATACGAATAGTCTATTTACAATTCAAGATGAATTTCAAGGTTATGATTGCACCGCCGGGTAGAATGAGCATATGCGAAACATGACAAACTAAATGCACATATTAAGTACTATAGAATCTTATATAATCTTTTCTATGTAGTAATTTCAACAGAAAACCAATTATCTCCCGATGGACTTGTCGTTAATTCAAACTGGATTAAGCGCAAATATTTTAATATTTGATGCTGAAAATAGCTCACTGCAGACTATTACGATTTTAGAATTACAGGCAAAGGATAAACGGTCAGTGTGCGTATAGCGTAGCAAAAGTGAATACTTTTCTTTCATGTTGCTTTGTAAAATATCCAATTAAAACGGCCATGAAACTCGTTTGTGTCGCGAACTTCATATAGGTATTTTCTCACGTAGATAACTATATTAAATTCTTTAAAAGTATAAAGTTATGTACCTATCTAGCGAGTTGCTGTTTCATCCACACTCAAAGTATCGCTTTTGATGACAATTTTATACGATGAGATATGTTATTAAAAATCCTTATATACTTTTCATGACTTATTGATACCCGGGCCAAATTAACTACAGGAGGTTAATATATTAAAACATCTGATGTACCTTTCACTCGACTCTCTTATACTTAGTTTTCACTGTAACATGTGTGGTAACTATGATAACTTATTAATAAATGGTACATTATTTGAAAATACTTTACAAACATAAGTTGCGAAATATTTTAATCTCTTTACATTTTCTGGAACTCATGTCTTTTTCTAAATATAATAAATCTCAGTGCTAATGGAAATAGTCCAAATAAGTGAAACTGCATATTTTATACCATTGTGTCACTATCTAACAGGATTACAAATGTATTGACATATTTATCAATGAATAGTGACTGATACAATGCATTTCGGTTGTTCGTAGTTCCCTACGGGACAAAGTTAATTATGATTAACCCATTCCTCATTGAATAAACATGCAACAGTCAAATATTTAACCGTATTAAATTGGCAAGTTAATGATTCACTGCCTAACACCCTAGAGGCGCTCCCGTCTTAAGACAGATAGATGTGTCCGTTGGTCTAGTATTTCTTGCTCAGATCATAATCCATCCTTTTTCTTAATTATAAGTGTAAGAGAGGCAAATCACAAATGGAGCTTTTAGTGCAGAACAAACGAACAAAGCTTATGATGAAATAAAAATAATTTAAATTACATGTGGCAAAAGCATTCATTATGTGTTGTCAACAATACGAAATGAAGATCAGTTATTACAATGAGTGAGCAAGCCGCCATTGGTAATGTCAGTAGTCAATAGCAATTGTAGCATTTTTAATTCTGTGGTGAATGGGAATGAAGGCAAGACTGCGGCAGGCTCAACGCTCAAGTGACAGAGATCATTGAAGAAACGATAATTATGACCGAAGGGTTTGCCGCTCCATTGCGATGGTTCACGGTATTTATATCGACCCTGCGGCAGAACTGGTCTACTTTAATGTAACGAGTATTTCGATAAAAATAACATGTGTGTGTGTGTTGCTCGCTCGCTCGTATTACGGAGAGAGTGTAGATAGATGGCGCGGAGGGAAATGCACAACGACGGCCACTTAAATAATGCAAGTGTATAATTGACATCATGACAATCATCCGCGTATATAGACTGTTCTTCTGTGCTTCTCGACAAAACACTAATTGCTTTCATCATGCACACACACACACACACACACATGTGCTGTACACTGTTTTTGTTTTTGGTTGTCCTCCCGTGATTACAGCATTGACTCTTCTAAGCTCCGTTACGTCGTTAAATATTGTGAAAAACTATCTGGAAAGATTCTCATTAATCCCCTCCTCCCCCCTACACTCTTCTATCTGCACATGTAACTAAGATGGAGACATGTTTTAAATATAAAAACTATACGACAAGAATGCAAGAATAAACCGTTCCTTGCAGTTAAAATATCCTTTTCAAAAATATGGAGGCATATATATATATATATATATATATATATATATATATATATATATATATACAGACTCAAGTGTCATAGAGATAATAATCAAATTGATTGTTTTTTGTGATTGCAATATAACATATATGAATATAAAAACGTTATTGATCAACAAATTTTTTTTGTGTTGCATTAGACAAATGATTTTTTTATTATTTATATTTTGTTCTATCTATTCTCATTAGAATACGATTATTTTTAGATCAAATTGCCTTTATCTAGATTTGATATCGTTTAGTTTTTAATGATTAGAATAAATTGATGGTGCTAGGGTTGTTTCAACTAAACTATAGTATAGTTTTCCTAGGATACGTAATTTTGTAAAAATATTAATTCCTCGCCAAATGGCAAGCAAACAAATGTGTCTGAAAGACCACCTAATCAGTAAATCAGTAATTTCGGTAAGAAAGAAAGATAGCGTTTTAGATATGTCAGCGCATTGACAAGTGACATTAGTGATTTTGAATGATCGGCCATGGATCGGGCGAACACTTCAGCGTCATACACGTTCCATCGATCTGAAATAAAAATATCATTGTATGTGACACACACACACACACACACACACACACAGAGGTCGTTGTGTGCACGCGATAACCTGCCAGGACCAATATAAATATTCGATGAACATATTTGTTGACCACTCCAACTCCAACTGGACGTAAGTCAATAGTCTTTGGATCTGATTAGATTCGAAATTGCCTGCAGTCGATTCCACCCTAGATTTGTAGCTTTGCTTTTATTTGGGTGCTTTAATGGTGTATTACCAACAATTAAATTTGTTATTAAGCTTACGAATTACAAATAATAAATCCAGTTTGTTTTATGACAAACAATGCACACAACAACAAAATTTCTTATTATGTTAATTTTGTCATAATACAAATTGAAATATTATTTATAATTTCTAATCTTAATTACTAATTGGCTCACTATGAATACAGTTTAAATCACAGCAAAAACAGATGAATATTATATAGAAACTGAAAATTACTTATACACTTATAAGAATGTATATGAAGAAGTATTGTAAACACAAAAAATGTGTGTTTTACTTTTGTAAAATTGATGCTAAAAATAGAGCAAATTTCTAAAAATAACTTAGTTGGATAAAAAAGCATTTATGTTATTTTTTAAATATAGCTTAAATTACATCGTATTATGACTAAATCGTTCTACAAATAACAAAAATATCAAGAGAAAATGTAGGAGGAAGATTCATTAGTATTAATACGCATTAAGAATCAACATTTTCAAGCAATCATTTGTCGATCGCGCATCTGTGCCTTCTAATCAGTAATCATTTTAAGAGCCTATTCAAGTATTCGTTACATCAATGACACCAACACCAACAACAACAACATTAACAACAACGTAAAATGAAAAAACAAATAAGAAAACAAACCGAATTTTGAATGTCCAAACATTTGAGTACTATAACGTAAAAGACGGTTGTTGTCATGCACGGCTATGTTGATTTCTCACAGTGAATAATGTAGTTAATTCTATTTTATTTTATTTTATTTTATTTGTGTTTTGATCGTGTCTGTTGCGAGCGACTCAAATGAAGCCATATCTATATCGGCGCGTAACTTTTTTCACTTTGGTTGTTGACTTAGCAGCCGCACTGGAATCTGATCGGTAACCAGTTACAGCAACCGTTGTTGCACCGTTTGCGTTGCAGTGCAGTGCAGTGCAGTGCAGCAGGTTATCCCTGACGACTGTTGCGGTTAACAAACTGGTATACCTATAATATGATCGCGCTCGCCTGACATAACCTGAACTTGATTATTTTTATTGCCGTGGCGGTAGCTGTCGTTTTATTGCCCCCCCCCCCCCCCCCCATCTCGTTCTCGTTCATATTAGTTCTGTACCTTATTTTATCAAAATTGCATCGTTTTATAAATCGTGTATATTGTTGCACTTTATATATATATGAATAATGCCAAGTAATTTTATGGGATATTATACTACAGTGTATGAGTATTTTGCGTGACGAATTTTGCAAAATTGATAAAGAAATGAGCAATTTTTTGCTCGTTTAAAGTGCTGCAGTTTTTGTATCATTATTTTCAATAACTAAAACGTTCTCTATATATATACCACAGTTTGCGCTGAGTTTAAAC
This sequence comes from Leistus spinibarbis, assembly GCA_933228885.1. Lineage (NCBI taxonomy): Eukaryota > Metazoa > Arthropoda > Insecta > Coleoptera > Carabidae > Leistus > Leistus spinibarbis. The sequence continues at coordinate 7,865,325 of OW121799.1, forward strand.
ATTTAACAGAGGAGCAAATGCACATTTCATATAAGAGGTTTTTTTGCACGGTTTAAGTTTCTAGAATCTAGATCAAATAATGCATTAAAGCGATTGTGTCATATCGGTTATGTGAGAAACATTACAACGTCCTGATCAAATAGTTCAAGATATAATCATATTAGAAAAAATAATTATTAATTTATATACATAGCGTATAAGAAAGTAAAAATAGAGAAAATAACTAAATGCATCCAGCATTATTTGCTCCAGATACTTAACTCAGTTCATCATAAATCCAGATAGTGCATCCACATTTTAAGAAAATATAACATGATATTTAACAGACATAATAATAAATAAACAATAATGTTTATGAAAAACAAATTTAAATAACTATATATTTTATGAATATGGGAAAGGTGACCCCGGATACATGATATGTTTATTAAGCGTTATTCTTGTACACCGATGAAACAATTGTCTCTGTTGTCCCGTTGGTGTCAGCGGCTTATTTATGGTGCAATCATAGATTAATAATTCAGCAAAAAAGAGCTTAACCGTGTTCCATTTAAAGGTTTCATCTTGGATAAAATAGGTATTGCATTTGTTATGCAGGAGACTTTGTGTACACTATTGTCACCACCGTTTCATTATTATAAATGAGTCGCACAATGGGTGTTGTTACTTGTTATGACATCATTAACTATTTATCCTAAAAGGCACACTAATACCTGATATTTAATTATCTTTTCCTCGAACAGATTTCATATAAACCGCATCCAAGTCTGTCAAGTACAAGAAAATCTCAGAGTGGGTGGAAATACACGGAATTACAATCAACGCAGGAGTTTAAATTTTACTTTACGTAGAAAACTAGTTATTTCACAATGAACAAACAGTTGCAAAAATAAATAAACGCTTTTAATAATATATCTATTTATGCATAGAATCACTAATTTATTAAAAAGAAAACTAGGGTGTTCTTCAGTCGACTCTCTTGTCCTTTCCTTATCTGTATTTATAGTAATTCTAAATTTGGTTAGAAATTCACCGATACGATAACTATAATTGAATTGAAACTGAGCTAATTCGATGTAATATAAACTTGTTCTATACCCTTGTCCCGCAATCATGTGTCAAAACGAGCATCAACAACCTAATTACAGGTGCAACGTTGCCGGTCGGTAAGCGGTATTGTTACAGTAACATACTATATACCGTAGTGCTGAGTTAAATTATTTTCCGAATAGAAGTCGACTAATTCTTCTATTAGGCGAGTTCAGTGTATAGGACACCACAGTTTATTTAAATAAAGGCATGCCATATAAAACCGACTGCAATTGCAGTCGCAGCAAATGTTAATTAACTCTGTTTAAGTGCAACTTTAGTAAAATTTCAGTCACCATTCCTCTGAAGTACCTAAGTAATTTGACAAGCATAACCAGACAAATTTAATATATTCAAATGTATTTTTAGTTGAATTTGAATAGAACGAACCACCATACTATTTCTATAAAGAATCTAATTTGAAAGCATATGTGACATTCAGATTGGACTTGGATTTCATCGTTCTCTCTATAAACTTAATGGAAATATGTAAAATATGTGTGGTGTAAAAAGGACGGCAATTCTTGTGTACGCATGCGTAATTTATATACTCATCACTAACCCAAACAAACACACATACACACGTAATAATAATAACGTCGTTATCTAGATGGGCCTTGACGCCGTTAACGTTGAAAACAGCTTCAAAGGAATAATTTTATTTTTGTTTTCGGTGTCGCTATAGCAACACCGTATTATTAAATTATAAACACAATCAAAAGGAAAATTGTTCTACGATATACCTACCTACCTACATACATATCCCGACTCCATCATGTAAACCAATTGTTCGTGTTAAATTTATATTATGTTTTAGCTCGCAGGATTAACTGCGCATAAAAGCTTTAGTAACATTTTTAGGATGAATTTTTCTGTATATATACGAACATATTTTGCGATAAATATAAATTATGTTTATCTTTTCTAAAATCAATGGCTACACATATGTTTTTGTCGCCAAATGAACAAGCATTATTTACCCCTGTAAAGGTGAAGATATTTAAAACAGTTTAGTAAATATAAAATAAGACATATTTCAATCGAATGTTTCTTAAATGCAATAAAAATGTTCACGCAGCACTGAAATAGTGAATATGTTTATTTTATTTGTATTGTCGTTAAATGTAGAGTCCACTTATTTTGCTGTAGTAGCAACAGCAGCAAATGCAACTGCAGAATTACGCGAATGAAATATATTTTTGTTTTATTCCAGTGCTCTTGTAGGAATACAGGAGTTAAGAGCTTTATAACTCTTCTTACTGTTACTGTTAAGCATAAACCCTTAAAAAGAGGGATTCCAACAAACTGCTTGTTGCACTAGTCAAGATTTATATCACTGCACTTTGCGAATAAATATTTATCGTCAGTATTAAACCTATACACTACAATGTTACAGATACTATCTTATATCCAGGAAAATGCTTAACTATATTCAAGCAGAGACATTTGTTTTATAGAACAACCAAACTTTCAACAAACAGAAAAAGTTGCAAGACTTTATAACATACATATATATGATTTAGCTCACCGTATATATATATCGTAATTTGGTTGATAAAAATAATGTTTGACAGATTTTTTTGGTAAATATATTTATAACCACTTTCCTTCTAAAAGGATAATCTGAACATGTTTACAAACTTGATTCCAAACACGACAATAAAACCATAATTTTATTGGCTATTTCAATTTTAAAACTAGGTAGTATTTTAATGTTAAATTTTTAATATGTTATATACAAAAGAAAGTATTGTGTTTACAAATAAGAAATCAACCTTGAATTTTTAATGGAAGTTTCCATTTTAAAGGTCCCTGAATCAATTGCGTATTGTAATGCACCATTTTAATAAAGTTCTAGTTTACCAAAATAAACAACAATATAATTTATATCAGCTAATCTATTATAAATTAACAATTTTTTTTGTCCAACATTTCGTAATTTTTAATCGATACGTTTGAAAAGACTTGACGGATAATTGAATGCAACAAATTACATTAAGTTATATAAGTTTAGGTTGAAGACAAGACAAGAATATTGTGGTTACCTAATGGACAAAGTGAATTATCAAATAATTTACGTGTAGCATGTTCTAGGTATACAGAAGCATTTTTTAGCGATACGTTATAAACATAGGTACACACAGTGAAACCGAATTAAGATGTTTTTATTTTGAGCTTTTTTGATGTACTTGCACAGCTCTGTATATATTTTAATATCTTTATAATTGTCAGATACCGTGATGGTATTTACAAAGTACCGACAACATTCGTCATACTCGTCCTTTTTATAGACGCAACATCACACTGCCAGTGCCAGTGCCAGTAAACAGAAAAGAGTTAAATATAATGTCCGTTGTTCATATGTAAATTGATTATCTACTCTATACACATAATGGCTAGTCAATCCGACCAAGAATGTAAATTCTTAATTATTTATCCCCTCGGCTGCCTATAATTAATTCTTTGATATCTTTCGTTTCGGTATTATTCAAGAAAAAATCTACTTAACAACTAAAAGTCTGTTAACCTTTTTTTTTTATCATAAATGTATTTCATGTTTCCATTTTTTTCTTTTTTTTTATTGAAATATTAAATAATAACGTTTGATCTAGTCCGATTTATCAGCGGTTCTTAAACTATAAAGACAGGATTGCATATTTTACATCATAAGCAATATGTTGTTATTTTAAATATATATTTCTTTTATTTCCAGACTTTTTGTCGAATTCCCTAACTGATTCTGTGAAATAAATAAATAATTTCAACAAACTTAAATCCCTCGTAATATCTCGAAAACCCTCAGAGTCCTTGGACTACTGTTTAAGAACTGCTGCGATAAATCATTTCAATCTACTTTACGATAAAAAAATTGTCATCTGTCAAAAACAAAATTAGAAAAAAATGTATTTACATATCGTAATATCCTTGTTCGGCTCATTTGTAACGATTTACATGATTTACATTTTCTTATACGCATTAATCTTGTAATCATGAAAAATTTCCAACTCGAGATTTCAACGAATATAAAAAAATAATAAACTTAAGACTCATTTTATAATTGTGCTTTTAAAAGTGTAAACAAAATGCTGCAGGGGGTTAAGGATATGAATATAATCCCTTTGAAATAAGAACTCTATAAATATATGTATACAATGTCAGTAGCTTTTGTGATGAGTATAAATGCGAATATTTAGTATATTTGTGTGTTCGCTTTCATTACGAATAAAACAAAGAGAAGTATCTTCAATGGTGACGTTGAAGAGAACGACGTTTCGTTCATACGCGCAGAGTGATAAAACAAATATTCAGGCAGCAATGAATATTCACTGAGGGATTTTACAGTGCTATTCGAAGATAAGACCCGTATACCAAAGTCGTAACTTCGTTTTTCGCCATTCTTTTATTTATTTATTTATTTTTTCGCGTTCAAATGTTTCTCGCGAACGTGTGTGAACGAATGTGTGTGGGTGTGTGTGTGTGTGATGTTGAAAAGTCGGTTTTGCATGGGTGGCGGTGGAAAAGCGTTCCCGCAGAGAATACAGTTTTATTCTTTTCAGTGAAATGTAATAACCCAAACAGCAGGACACTTTCTTTATATCGCGGGAAGAATAAGGAGTGAGTGAGTGAGTGAGCGAATGTGCTAAAATGCAATCAAAAACCTTTCGGTTTTGCCCGTGGATGTTTTTCGTTCGTTCGTTCGTGCGTTCGTGTTCATGTTCGTAGTAGAGCAGCAGTTCGCCTTGTTCAATTTTCACGACTTTTCATATCTTTCGCGCGGCTAATATAAAAAGTTTCTGTTATTGCTGTACGGACGGTGAGGCGCTGTTAATGAAGATAAACTTGATTTATTTCTTCTTCATTTGTTTGCTTAATTTAAATGATAACCCTAAAAAAATTATCACTTAGCAATAAATTATTATTATCTTAAATAATTTTTGCTATAGATAGTTTATAATTATTTATTCTTCAACTTCTTATAACACACCGCACCTCGTAAATAGTCAATATTATTTTATGCAAGCCTAAAGTACTATTTCTTGTGATCACAGTACTTTTGTATTTACCTTACATAGCGTAACTATCGTACAAGCAAAACTACAGTCATTCTTATGGAGGTGAATTAAAATAGATTATCCACTATTCCTCTAAATGCAACATTCTAAAATAAATATATTAATCAACCGATTCATATCTTGCGAGGTAAACGTTACAATATAATGATGCAAAATCCACTTGTCAAACTGATAACCAGCCAGTTAAATCAAGTATAAAAATGCCTTAAATGTCAAAGATCACAGAATTAAATGAATGTTCGGTATTTAAAAAGTGAATGAAAATTTAAAATGATCCCCCTATATGAACATTCACTGTTAAGTAGAGATAAACTGGAAAGCCATAAATCACTGTTTATATCGTATTTGTTTTAAAAATCCCGGAGGGTCGTGTAACTATGCGATAATATTTTCGCAGGCGCACTAAAAATAAGAATTATTACTTGGTCCCCGAAATAAATGCGTTTACGATTTCCTTCCCCTAAATATATTTGTATATGCGGGATGCATGCAGACTAGATATTTTCGGTAGTATTCGTCACAATGCGTCACTGATAATCATAAATTCGATGGTGCTGATTGCTTTCGTACGCTTCTTTTCCCCTTTTGCATTATACTATTACTAATTCCAGGATATTGTTGCAGCATAAGCAGCTCCCATGAAATATGCTCCATTGTACGTATAATATTGTACGTATAATAGCTGAAGGCATAAGAGATGGTTTGATCATGTCAAGAGAATGCGGAACCAATACATAATATATTTGGCGTAAGGGATGCTCAAAACGTGTATTTCTGTTAAATTCTTTACAAATCATCCATCTAGAAAAAAGAAATTGTATCTACATGAATAGATTGCTGAATGTTGGTGACATTACTTTTATTTAAATGTATGATTCAACATAATAGAAATTTATATATAGTGTCTAGTCAAACTATAAAATATATAATTTATTTTACTTTTGCTATTAAAGCAGTTCTTTCTGCATTTTCAATATTATGTTATCCCTTGCTATAAAAATATGATGGAACAGATTATATCAATATGTAAAAGTTTAAAATAAAAGTTTTCGCTGAGGTCCGTAGAGAGCAATGTCAACTTTAGTTGGGGCGGCTGTGCAAGCCCTTATGAGTAAGAAACGAAGATTATACTTAACTCCCTCTTTAAGTTTCTTCCCCATTTGCACACATGTCACCCCTAGATACCGCCGCGTAAATCTCGACGCGCTGCTACCATTTATCCCCATATACATTTATTATCCTTCTTATACCTACGTATGTAACACCGCACTCGCTAAAATTATAAGTCTCTTAGAAATTGTTGTTGAATCTTATTCCTCTTATTTCATATGAATTTGGCAATGGAATTATAATATTTATGCATTTTATCTTCATAAAATAAATAACTATAATGGGTTCTAAAATATTAAAAGTAATTTTGGTTAAATTACAATTTTAGTAGAAAATAAACGGCTTTTTATATTGTTTATTTTTTATCTTTGATTCAGTATTTAGACTATAATATAATTTTTTTGTTTTGCAGATTTCTGTCTAGTACTCTTTATGCAAAGTATACTGGTGAAAATATTGAGTGGCACACATTCAGCGTACTTATAAAACGTGTACAAACTATAATTAGCCAACACACACACACACACAGACGCGTATCGATATAGATTTGGGGGAGCTCTTCCTGTCTGGTCTGCTAGGTACTCATTTTTCATCAACACATTCTCCAGTTACAATATCGTCTGCTGCATCTCTTCGTCCCGTCCTGTCCCGTTCGTTCGTCGTACATTCAACTGCGTGTTGCTAGTAGACGTTAGTCTGATCCAGATATTTTTATCTTTGGTTTTTACGCCGAGTTTTTGTTTCTTTTTCTGCTCCAGTTGTGTGTTTCCCCGGCCGCCTGTATATACTTCACCCCAGCCGTTTCATATTTCAACCGCGTTTTTTGTCGGCGCGTTCCCGTACTCTCTTATAGGCGCTTTTCCCTTGACTTTGACTTTGACTGCTCGTCCCTCGCTCGTATCACCGCATGTCTTCATTCATTCATCATCGCGACTGATAAATTTAAATTTCTTGGCGACTCAGTTTAGATTCTGCTGCAGAAGCCACCAGATCGACTCTAACAGATTGCTCTTAATTCGGCTTGAATTAAATTTATATTTTTCACCCTCTGACGCCAACTTTATTCAATTTTATTTAAATTTTTCGTTTTTGTATGTTAATTTCCCTTAAACTTACTTTGTCTGCCATAGCTAAACTCATATTTAGAATATTCATGCCAATTTGCTTCTCTTAACCCCTTCAATATTACTGGAGTTGTAAACGTTAAGAACCGTTGATTTAATTTCACCATACCATTCTCTATCATTAAAGCGTATAGTATACATAAATAAGACCATCTGCCATTTCATATTATTTTATATAATATACCACATATAAATCAATCTACTAATATATTATAAAAACAAAATTTGAATAGAAAATTGTAATTCTGCAGACATATCATTTTCTATTAAATATTTTATTAATGTATCTTGAGCGACAACATGCTAACAATAAAATTAGGATATTCACGCAACACCATTTGAATTGTATATAATGTTATAATTAAAATAAAATTTCAACCTAATAAATAACTCGGTCGGTGTTCTTAAAGACGATGGCGTGGTTGTTCCACATAAAATTCAACTCGGAATCGGCTACAAGCGATAAAGAAATCGTACCAATTGTTTTACCAATATAATAAATGATACAAGCCGCGTATGAAGATGTGATGGCGAGTCGTGATGAACTAATCGTAAAAGTACCGCGAGCGAAATAAAAATGGAATTAAAAATAACGTACAATTGTTGTCTTCGCCGCTAAAGCTAAATAGCTGTAGGAACCATATAACATTAACACATATTCAAGTAGTGTAGACACAAAGGAAATGTATGTTTTTTATTAGTTTCAGCTTGCAGCCATGGCCGATATAGATTTTTCAAAATGACAAAATGGGTATAATGAACATATCAATTCCACCCACATTATTATACATTTGGATGCTTCTAATTTATTATGTGCTTAGATTAAATTAAAGGTTCATAAATCTGGTGCTTTGGATCCTTATGGGAGATGCTGTTAATGTTATGGTAATCAACGATTGGTGTTGTATGAAGACTACGGTTGAGTAACCATCGGTTATATTGCTTCGAGATACATCGACATTTAACTGTAGATATTTCATGTTCCGCAGGCTAAAGTCACTTTGGATACAATATTTTACGGTTTTGATTGTTGGATTCCTTTCTGTTTATATTTACGATTTTTACAAAGCATAGTTTTGCATTATATTCTGATTGTAAACCTAATTTACCAATATCAAGAAATACATCATTTTGCATGTTTTGCTTTTTACGGGGTATTAGAATTTAAGTGAAGTTAAATTAATATTCTTTCAATAAATTACAATAATGCCAAAGAAATATTTCTTCAAGTCGAAACTTATATATAGATGATTTATAATAATCCCAAAGAATTTTAAAGACATCTATAACGGTTTACACAAGAACACATGTTTAAAATTTTATAGAGAAAAAATACCCCAAATGTTTGCCATAACGCACTTGATTTAAGACTGAAATTTGTTTCCAGATAAATCATATTCCATCATGGAGCTATTGGACAGTTGCTGAGAAAATTCCACATTGAAAACAACGAATGTGAGTTAACTTTGAAATTACTTTTTTCTTTAACAGAACATCATCTCAATTTCCTTTTTCTTGAGTGATTCAAAGAAAATTATGTTTTGTTAAAGTTATAATTAGGTGAAAACCATTTTTGTAACCAATACGTTCCAGATTATCTTAAAAATAAGGCACTAATTTTCAAATTATTCTGTTGATATCCGAAAAAAATATTAACTTATTAATGTATTATGAGATCAAACAAATGCTGATGTCTTTCAGAAAAAGTAAAGTGGAACTTTTTCTCGCTTTTTTTTTTTTGGTTTGTTTTCTGATGATGCGTATGCACATGAAAAATAATGGTAAAAGTTAGTATGGCATGCGGTTCCCAGTTGTGTGATAAGATGTGCTGTTTTGTTGACGCATCCAACGAGGGTAGTTCACCCTTCCTTTATAGAGGCTCAGGTTTGAGCTTGTAAAAATACGCCAGCAACATTAGTGCAGTAGCACCCCGTTCCAACTCACCCCAATTATTGTTCCTTCGAGCCTGTAAACGATACAAGCACGAAACGACCCTACGGTCTATATTTAACAAGCAATGTCAGGATCCAAAGAAAAGTTCGCTAATGTTGATAAAATATCAAAAATTTACTAACCTACAAATATGCACTCGTTCAGAGGTCGTTTACCTTATACTATAACATAAGGTGTTCAGTCTTAGAAACACATGTCACAGGGATGACGCAAAATTCCCATCACCAATATTAATACAGGAGTTGACGTAGTAAGACTGACCAAACTACATTTGAAATAAAGCCAATGAGTGATGATGATTCTTTCCATAGAGAAAATAAATATTGGTATATATATATATATATATATTCACAACCGTCTTCTTTTTTATCAATACTAATTTCCACTTTAGTTGCATTTTATACACATCTGTTGAATTTCTCATGACTGGATTCCGGGTAGAGTTATTTTTCCAAAGTTGAAAATCGCTTTGGTGTATTTTCTTATTCTTTCCCTCACCGAAATACATTTACACATTGAAATAAACCCTGCGGCACCGTGTCTCGTTTATAATTGTATTTTAAAACCGGGATGTTTTATCTTCGAAAATAAGTCGCTAGAAGTGTGTTTTTACGTCGAGATGTGAAGATGGATAACGGTTCGGAGTTTAAAGGCGACTATTGAAGGGGACGCGTCTGCATAAAATTTGCGACACTACACATTTATAAAACATCATCAGATGAATTATTTAAAATGTGGAGATATGAAATGTGAATTCTCAAAAATATGGTTAAACATACGGAGATATTTTCAAAGCTATAATATCACTGTACTTTTAGGTTCAAACATTAAGAGAATAATGGGTTTCATTTTTTTATGAGTACAATACGTCTTTGAATACATTCGTATAAGATTGAGGGATGAAATGTCTAAAAGCGAATGTGCACCTGTGTACATACATTAAGGAATAAAAAGTGTCGAATGAGTTGGGATGCGGTATCGATGTTGTAAGATTAGGTTCGGGAGTGGTAGGGAAGCCCTCCCAATGACACGGCAAAAACTAACGAAACATGTTTTTGTACAAGCGTAAAACCTAATATGCAGCACAACTGTTTTATGGCTTCCTGTGCTTTGCCGCACAGCTAAAAGTTAATGATTGCGGACCTAATGTACATTATACACAAGGGTGCTTTTTCATCCGAACTATATTGGTGTGTTACAGTTCCGTAAGATACAGTTACTCTGATTGTGGCGCTGCTATCGCGGATACGATGCTAGTATTTATAATCTCATCTATTACGGAACCAATCCTACTGTTTTATGCGCGTAACGATTTTGTTGCTTTATTTATTGAACTAATAATAAGCACTTGCAGACTTGGTTCCATCACTCAATCACTGGATTGTTACCCTTTTTCTCTCCTTCTGCTACCGCTTCCTTGAATGATCATCGTAATTTATAGAGATATCACTGCACATCGTTAGTACAATAAAATTGTGTATTGAATTTCGAAAGTCGTGTACAGATAACATGTAAAATTATCCCAGAATAAAGCTGAAACTATAAAAAATAATGTTCATCAGCGTACAGTGTAAGTTGAGTGTGCGAGGGTCGTTGCTTTGTCGGCCTTTTAATGTCTTTATGACTCGAGAGGGTGGAACTTATCAAGATACGAAATTTTGACGCACAAAAAATGTGAAATTTATTCTTTTCAACAGTGCCTTGATTTCTGCTCCCACGTCGTTCAGCAGCTCACCCCTTATGACTCACTTGTAAAAAATGATTTTATGTAAATCGACCCTAAAGCGAAAATCAAATGTATTTTACTTATTTTATGGTAAATAATGTCAAATATTTGAACTCGTTTTTCACAAATCAGAATTAAAATTGAAATCGTTTTCTTCAATATGACATTTTAAAAACTGTATATTGATTTCAAATATTTAAGCAAGGTTTCTATGACAGTGAAAAATTAGTAATGTATAATTGGAAATCTATTTCTTATAAATATCCATTTGATATCTGTAAAAATTCTACAAAAAATAATCATAGATATTGGCACCAATGCCGTCAGCTCAACATATAATAAATTTGATGGAATGTTCTTATGTTGATGACATATTTTAACCACTGATGTTTTAAAGGACTATTCATTATCATTTATTTTTGTAGAAAAAATGATAAAGCATAATAAAATGAACACACTTTTTTAATTGATTGATAAGCATATGTATAGGCGCCTATGCCTTCAGCTCACCGTTTATTCTATTTGGAGAATATTTTGCCTGATGCTTTTAAGGAAGTATACCTAATTATAACCACTTACTTTTGAAGTGATATAATTATTAAAAAGAAAACGAAAGCTAATGAACACAATATTGTACTACAAACCTAATGTTTATATAATTTTTTATTAACTTAAAAAGAAGTCCATAACGTTTGTGATCGAGACAAGATATTTTGTTCAGAAAACGATGACATTGTTGCATATTTAACAAAATATTGTTTCATTTAACTAGGGCAACTACTATTTAGCATATAAAAATATGACTTTATAAGAAGTTGCAATCTATATTTAATGATTAATTGGTTTCCCCATATTTTCAATAAAAAAATCAAAGTAAAAGTATGTCAAATGTCAATTAGTTGATTAGTTACACTCATTTTATCATAATTAGAAATCACAGTTTCATTATATGCACGAAAGAATTAAAAATTCAGACAGCAATCAATCTACAATAACAAATTAATTCAATATTATTAATATATCTCTATATAACAATACAAAAGATATATAGTTCAGTTATTATTACAGCAAGCATGCCTTACGTACCGAATACGATAAAAACGACTTTCCTGTATTAGCTCCAAATATATAATCAGGTGAAGAAATATCAATTTTCCATGGTTGCACGTTACTATTAAATATCAATTAACTCCATAAAGCTTAAAACAAAAAAATAACCAAACTATAATTATAAATTTAACGTTTTACTAATGAAGTACGAGTGTAATTACTTACAGAGCCAGGTACACATTATAGGCATAATTAGATTCTAATAATCTAGAATTTTTCTTGCCGCAATTATCTTATAAGTTACAAATAATCATAAAACAATTATGAATGTTGAAAAATGACTTATTAAATTTCATTTTCGGTTTTTTATCGAAACTATTCGAGTTTTATATAAAAGTAATTAGTATATTATCTGATTAACTCATTTCAATTCGAAAGGCTCTCATGATTATGGTTTTATTATGGTATTATTAAATACATATTTGGAGGCCTATAAGTTTTTATGAAATTTTATTTTATTCCAAGAACTTCTATAGTCTATTTCAAGATATTCTTGCTGTAAAATGCATTAGAAGGTAATTCTTATATTACTTACGAAACACGCAATGCTTAAATATCCTGTACTCGTATGTTTAACATATAGCATTTAAATATTGTATATATTTAAATATAGTTACCCAACTACATGTAATATTTGTTTAAGTTTTTGTAGTGTTTTAAATTTACTATAATATTTTATGTAAGGGAAGGTGGGGCAAGACGAGACCATTTGCATTTTTCTCTATATTTTGATTATTATTGTAATTATTTCTATTATATAATTTTTGAAATATCTCCAATTAATCTGGGATTACTAAAGCCATATTGTATGTACTATGGTACTACGAGTGAAACCATAACAATACGACGAACATTGTCTATGAATTTGTATGACAATTTTATAATCTCTCTACATTAAAATTGCAGAATAGTTTTAATTTTTGCATATGAGTTTTATGCAATTTTACAGTTTTCCTCTTTATTCTCGAAAATTAATCATCGTCTACGTCATCCATGACGTGTTTCGCATGCAAATCGAAATTATATGAATATTTAGAAACTTTTCTCAACAGTTTATAATGGTATACATATATATATATAATGTGTGGATAAGGATTTTTTTTTGTTCAAACTAAATCGAGTGTGCTTGACACACAAACATTGCATACAATTATTTTTTGCTATTAGTAAGTAGTAAACAAATTTTAATTTGCTACCAAATTAAGGTTAGTTATTTGTTTATGTATTTCATATGTATAAAGAAACTTCTAAACTATTATATAGTGCCGCTAAAACCATAAACTGTTTATGATACAATAATGAAATCATATATTATACCGATGTTTCATGAAATGATAATTAAATTGTATCTAATACCATCATTTCATGTTATAATACTGATATTACATCTTAAACCGATGTTTCATTATATACTAGTAATATTTTATGCAAACGTTTCATGATAAAATTACTTATTAGTTATAAATTAATAAAGCGAAATACAAAAATTATTGAATATTTTCAAAATTGTTATAACAAATAAAGAATTTCCTAGATTGTAAAGGTTGAAACATTTTAAAATAGATAACAACCAATTAAGTTACAAGTAACATTTCCCCTTGCCCCCCGCGCGTTGCGACCCAATTTGATACTTGTTCCCCAGTTCCACATTATCAACTCTTAAGTTTGGAACATAAATATAAGTTAGTAGTAGTGTAGAGAAATAGGTAGGTAAGTGGCAATATGATTTATTAACTATCGCACAACTATATACGGAAGAACGGATTTGCGGTATTACTCGGATTTGCTTGTAGAGTGCAGCACTGTCTCTCGCTAGTTCGAGGGGAGCTTAAAGTTCGCCTGATTCCAATTTTGTCTCGTCACATTAATCCAACGTTACCACTTCAGAACAATTCCATTTTATTCGGTTATTACTTTCCTACATACACTGTAGATACCTTCCTTCAGCCCCGTATATTATTAAAACTACATGATGCGAATTTAATATCGGATTTCTTAAAATTGCTGCATATTTTTTGCTAAATTGACTACATGACATATGACAGATATATGAATTAACGTCAGCTAAATTAACTGGTATATATTACCTGGGATGCAGTGGCGTAGAATTATAATAATTATTTTAGGTTCATTAATTACTAATATTTGTCCCATTTGTAATCGCTCCTAGTTTAAATCCCATCGCCTTTATATTTCCGGAGTAATAAGTCCCCAAAATGTGGAGCCCTCCTTAATACAGCACTTAGAAAATAACATTTAGAAGCAAAAAATTCAAAGTTATTTTATATCAACAATATTTCTTCAAGTTGAGAACCGAAAATTCATAAAGAAATATTAATAATCATTTTAAAATTTGTAATTATTGTAAGACTGACAATTGAAATGGATTTAAATAATAGATATGACGTCTAGTTTATAAGTCATAACTCCAATTAAAAGGAATATTTTGAAATGTTATTATCGCATGCATATTTCAGCATAAATAATGTTCATAACGATTTAACACATCCAAGAAATTAAAACTATAATATTAAACTCAAATCATGATAGGTTTAACCTAGGCCAAGTGACAACATATAATTTTCAAATCCACGAAACAAAAATCCACTTCCCACATACTCGTTTATCATACAAACGCAATATTATTTAATCGTAAAAATTAAAAACAAATTAATGCCAGTTAAAGAAATGCATATATAGTAAATCGTACTACACACGGTAGCCAGTGATGAGTGAGATTGCCAGCGAATGAGCGAACGACGCGACGAGAGGAATGTCCAGCACAACGTGAAAGTAAAACAAAAATAGCAGCACGTAGAAAAAACGGCATAAATGACCGTTTCTCGGTTAGAAAAACGTGGAGCGCGTCGGCCAGCCAATGGTTGCCTGTTGCCCGCA
The DNA here is from genome assembly GCA_933228885.1 of Leistus spinibarbis. Classification (NCBI taxonomy): domain Eukaryota; kingdom Metazoa; phylum Arthropoda; class Insecta; order Coleoptera; family Carabidae; genus Leistus; species Leistus spinibarbis. Next base: position 7,880,408 of record OW121799.1, read on the forward strand.
GCACAGCGACCGTCGGGTTTTGTGTCACCCGGTATTTACAATTGTATCAGTCGCTTGCTAAATTACTGCTTGTCTTCTACAACCCTCCCGTATTTTATTTTTCCGCTGTGGATCAGCTTTTTTGTTCGCAAATAATATCATTAAATTCTCATATTGACAACTGACTGCGTATGGATCAGTTGGAATGTGTAACGAGATATTCTCTTTGTTTGATGGACATTCACCGGATTTGTTTTAAATTGTGATTCATTTCTCTATCCTGAATATACATTTTAAATACACTCGAGTTTTTTTTTTTTTTTTACAGCAACCAATACTCTACAGTTATACTATGGAATTGTAGCAATAAGCTTATTATTATTGCGTTATAAAATACAGTTTGTTCAATATAAAATATAGATGTTGTATCTTTAAATTTCTTTTTATATATTTCTTTCTTTTTGCATCATAAAATTGTATATAAAGATTTCATTCCCGAAGCCAATATATTTTAGAATCTCGTTGACCCGTTCGTGTACAAACTAATGAGTATTAAACTCACCTCACACCCAGGCACAGATGCACATGGGCTACACATAATATGCACACTAAAAAGAACATAACCAAAAAATGTTAGCTGTCAGTTTACGGTGTGACAATAAAGAAAAAAAGAAATATTTTATATAGGCAAGTTGCCCTTTCAATATATGTATGTAGGTGACATCGCGAGGGACCGTATATATTTTTTATGTTTAATATTTGGTATATGAGTCGACGATCGGTACACTGTTCAATATTTTATACCCTGGTTATATTTTTATTGGAAAGATAAACTTGAATCAACTTTCCCATCCTGTGACATATATATATATTTTTTTTCTTTCTGCCCACTGTTTACCTGGGCAACTGGTTCTGTTGATTTTTATAGTTGTTGTCATAACATTGAAAAATACGAATAGGGATGATAACGTGCAATTGCAATTCCGGTTTAGCACGACTATTTTCTTTAGAACCATTTTTTACGTTGTAAAGTTATATCATTGCAATGTTTACGTAAGGTTAAATGCAACGGGATATTTTACAAAGCCATTATTTTGGCATTCACAAAGGAAAAAGAAATTTTACAGACGCAACAAAGTGGTAAATCTACTCCTGTCTGCGTCTAAGATTAGCCTAGAAATTTCCAGCAAAATTAAGCGTTGTCCATTCCTCATTTAGTATCCAAATATTGGTTTATTTATTTTATTTGATCAATTTTTGTCATCATTCGTCTGTGCTTGTTCTGTAATAGTTGTTGTGTTGTGTCTTTGAATAGCAACACTCTACACGAGACACACAGAGTTCAGTCGGCTATTATTGAAATGGGGCGGTGTGTACCCACGTTCAACGACGCATCCACCGGTATGCTATTTTCGTCAGTTCGTTTCAGACATTCGGTATGTGGCCACGCTGTGCACAAAATTCAACAAAAACTCATTTCAAAAACGGAAAATTAGTGTGTGTTAATTAATTCGGGAAATCGCAAATAGTTCAGTGAAAATTTCGGAGTGAAACGAACTCGCACCACCAAAACACGAACAAATAAACGAAATATCTCCGATCGATCTTCCTGTTACTCTAGGGATATTCTTTATATGTAAGTTGCACAACTGTTTTGCATCAAATTACATCAATGTTCTTATTGAGGATTTATTTTGCCAGCATCTAAAATATGTTTTTCTTTTACCTGTACTCTTGCGGACAGAAGATTTTAAATCTTTTGATCGATTACATTCAAGAAGCAAATTCATCTAATTTGAATCAATTATGGACTACATAGTTGTTTTAAATCAAGATGAATTCAAATGAATAATCATTGATTCAAAACAAGTCAATCTCCGTATTCATACTCTTCACTATAGGTAATATAGAATAAATCTGAGAATGATTCACAATTGACCAAGATTGTGTTCATATAAATAAAAGTATGTTTGATTTAAATAAATGTCTTTGGATACGGATGCATTCATTTCATTTCAAATCATCTTTATTATATACGGATGCAATTCATTTGTAGATAGGAATGAGTTTCATTTTTCCAACCTTTTGTTCCAGGAATATACTGGGTTGTAACTGATGTATTTGTGAAGTATATGACGTGACGTATTTTAATAATTTAGCTAAATCTACCAGCAGAAAATGTTATTTTTATATTTTTTACGTGAAATGTCTGTCCTCTTTTTCAAACATGTGTATGCCATCATGAGGTATTTCCGGTTTAATGAAATTCAGATGCTATGAGAGTTAAATTTGTCAGTTATACATTTATAGAAATTGTGGTTTCTGAACTAGATATTCTATTAAAAAATTAATTAATGATTAAGATAATAATGTAGATTTAGATAATTAAATCTTAATTAAAATAAAATAATAATTTGGTAATAACTCGAGGGTAGAGTCGTAAAAATGAGACTTGCACAATTTGATTGTTATAAATTAATTAATCTGCCTTGTGTCTCAAGAAGTCTGAGACATAAACGTTTAACTTGAAAAAGTAGTTTTTCTTTTCGTATTCATTAAATTATAATTATATAAATGTTTTTTGTCTAAAATAATTTGGATGTAATGCGCACGAAAAGAATCTGTTTTCCAAATGTTCCAGACATTTTAGGTCGCACGTATCCGGAATGTTTTCAATGCTAATGATATGTGTATCCGATATAGATATTTGATATAGTATGTACATAATGACAATATTAAATGATTATATTAATGTCGGTTAGATGAACGTTCTGGAACAATTTTGAGAATTTGTAACTTCGAACGGAATTGGTTTCGAATTACGCCAACTATTTGAGCTCTACAAAATGAATGACATCTGCACACAACACACTATGAACAGAGTAATGTAAGCCGCACTCGGTATTGCCAAACTTTACACCATTATACTCTGAAATATCAGTGGCGTACTGCACATCACTGCTTAGGGTCATACCCATTAATTACATTTGCAGTTAAATTTGAGCTGAAGCATATTATACGAAGTAATAAGTCTTGCAATCATGAAAAACTTCGTATTCGAGATTTCAAAAGCAATACAAGCTTTGTCCCTAAATCGAATGCGAGTATTTTCGGAATGACATCTGTGTGTCTGTTTGTGTGACTTTGAAAACTCTAGAGTCAATACTGTCGAACCTAAAATGATGAAACTTAAACCTAATACAATTTATTAATTTACTTTATTTGTTAGTAATTTTTAGTTACGTTAGACTCCTGTTACGCAATTTTATTCAAATATTATGAAATGCTTAATCATTTTACGGAACCCTGGGTTCGATAAAATAATTCAGACAAAGTGAATTTACAATAATTAGATCCATAAACCCAGCGAACCTTGCTACGCCCTAAATTGAGGATAAATTCATATTGAATCGAATTTTGCTGTAAGTTTATCTTTCTCTTTATTATCTTAAAGTATTTTTAGCTTAAGTATATCTGTGTTGAAATCTAAGTTTGATGTGAAATCAAATGACAATATGTATTATTTCCGAAATAATTCTGTAGAATCATTAAAATTCCTTAATTCCATTTCGTTAGAACATGTTGAAAGCATAAGTTATTTTTTTGTAATTCTAAACATTCTGAAATCATATGTTTTACGTCCTTGAAGTATTTGAAAATATACTTCCGTTCAGTACCAAAATAACAGTTTATGTTATAAATAGAATTCTTTTAAAAACACGGGAACTTTACCAGAACAGCGTGATGGTCATGAAAAACTCTATGACGACCTCAAATGTTTCATGTGCAAGGGAATAACATTCAATATATCAAATTTATTATATATAGTTTTAAATAAGTTACTGATTTTATTATTATATTAATAAAGAGGGATCGCGAAACCTTTGTTAAAAATTTTGGTTCGTCGTACGGTAGTACAAAAGAGCTATAGTGTTCGATCTTGTACCTGTATAACATTTACGGATTTAAAATATTAACAGATTCCGAAAATGTATGTATGATTTCAAATGCAGATTAGTAATTCAAACACCTACAAAATAATTTAAAAAAATTATGTGTTTTTGCGTTTGCAAAAGCACGCTCAGTGAAAGTATTTCTGCATGAGAATCATGCGATATCCAGCTTTAAAATCAATTTATCTTGAATGTAGGCGAATGTGACATGGCATCATCCTCCTCATATAGTGCACATATCTCACTAATTACTGGCAGCCTTAAAACAAAAGGACGTAGCACGAGATCCTTTTGTTTAGCTTTCAGAACAGCAGCGCATGTGTGTTCCTCTGTTGGCCGGCCTCCTACGATGTTCTTTCTGTCCATTCAAATTTTCCGGAGGGGGTAAAAAATATTTCACCATCATTTCCATATCGTAAAAAATTTAATTTACGGCTATGCCACTGTCCGCACCAGACACCGTGTATATTTATGCCCAGCGAAATATTTCGTATCGCATTCTGACATTAAATTTTTTGTTTTTGTACTTGCTTCTCATCTTCTGCAGGAGAACTGACGAATGATAGATATAACAACTAGCGTAAAAAACCGTAATTATTGTTTATAGCGCTAAAATTTATAGCTTTCTATACGCACAAATTGTTTTAATATTTTAACAAGTTGGGTGTTCAAAATTAATTTGTACTAAAATAGATTATAATTTGATTAAATACGGACATAACTGCGAGATTATAGTTTGTGTATTAATTGTGGAAAGTTTCATGGAACGTGATTAGTTTTTAATATAAAATGCCCCTATATATATATATTGAGTAATTTAGTGCAAAAATTTCATTAACAACATTGTCCAATTAAACTTTACAAACTCGACGAAACACCGCGAATTGCTACGAAAGTTTCGTTTAGTTTGCGTTCACACACACACACACCCAAACATCAACATAGAACAGGTATAAACTAATTCTTTAAAAATTCATGACGTTTCTATACGAATACAGAATGCATTTCCTCTGAAAAGTTCAACTAGACAATTTTGCATTTTTATACTGGATGAAAGCATTGAACTGATTTTGATAAATAAATAAATAAAAAGGTTTGGTTCTGTTTATTTTCCGTATATTAAGTATTTATTAGTTTTTATTTCAAGTAAATCTGCTCATTTTTTATTCAGTTTACTAGAATATTCAATGCGTTAGATTTTAAATATATATATATATATAGTTATGATGATGCTAAATATAATAACTATAAATGACGTAGGAAGTTGAAATTGTACGCGTAACTTAGGTTCAGAAAAACAAGTAATGCAACATTCTTCTCAGAAATGGCTACACTGGCAATATAACCTGACTTTATGCATGTATCTGCCAAGAAAATCAGTTTTATTAACTAACCGTAATATAACCATTATATCTACTGTACTTGCTACCTTAACACAAAGATATATTTCTACAGTCGTACATAAACACCGTTACATTCACTTTTAAATTAGATTGCACCAAATGCTACCACGATAAATTATGGCTGAGCACTGAATATCTGTCCGAATAACGTTGCGATGCGATCAGCGAATATCTCCCTTCTACTCCACGCTTGTCATAATATTAAAATTTAAAAATAATTGTTTTTAATTATTATGGCCTATGGGTTCACAATTTGTGAAAATAAAGCAAATATAACTAAATCGTGAAATTATTTCTAAGTAATTACATTTTCAACATTTATGTTATGTTAATAACTCTGCCCTAATTTTTATAAAAATATCTGGATATGTACAGTTGCCATGTTTACGAATACTTATCTATATTAAAGAAATATATGAAATCTGCCAATTGTACTTACGTTTATTTATACGCTATTAACTATAAAATATTTAACAAATCCCATGTTTAATTATTATTTATGTATGACATATGTTATTTTGATGTTATCTACGTTCATATTCTGTTCATTGGACAAATCTCATTCGGTAAAATTCGTAGCTCACAATAAAATACAATCAAACATTGTATAAAGTCATTCGCTGCAAAGATCAGATAAATATCGGAGCTGATTGGACATGGTACGATTTTCATTTTATTTTTTCTCTTCATTAAATTGGGAATGCAGTGTCTAGCGCAAACTTACTCGTGTGGGGGGCTCTGCCAGGGTTAACAACATAAAAGTGAGAGTTTGTCGACGTCAGCTGGGGGGAAAGCAGTCGCTTGTGGGGGGTCTGAAGCCTTAGCGTCGCGCCGCGTCTGCAGCAGGGTGTATAAGTGCATCTACTATGTGTGTGTATGTATGTCTGATGACTCATGCTTCTATTCCTAGCGTCGGTGGGCGCTGAGTTCCTGCGTCCCGTCCCTCCTTGCTCCAACCCGATGGCCGGCGTCGCCGTCGCCCGCTGTCGTCGCTTGCACCGGTGCAGTTTCGTCTAGCACCACCACCGGAAACCGGTAATCAACCGTGACAAGGGATGCACACTACTTCCGATATCCGCTATACCCCGATTCGCATTTGTAATGCCGACTGGAAGAGATAACACCGAAATAACATGCTAAATTATATTTCACCCTTCAAGGAATACACTCATACCAAAATACTTTACGAAATAAATGTTCGCTTTATCAGATATTTTACCTACAAGATGTTTACACTAAATTAAGTATTATCAATTTTTTGTTTCCCAATGTTAGGGTTGCAATAATTCTTGTTGTTTACTCATCTTAAAAGCGATATTCCAGAAAATAGTACGTGTTTATTTCATCCAATCAAAACATCTTACGTTGGCATTTTTATAGTACGCATGCTTATGTATGAAGCATGTATTAATGTTTATAAATGATATAAATAAGGAATTACAAAGTAGAATGTTAGTATATGGAGTAGATAGGTTGAATTTCCTACGATCGAGCGAACGTAAGAAGGTCAGTGACTGCGCCAAAATAATCGCCTAGATCCGGCGCTGTTGTGTTTTCTATTTTTAGGTGATTTTGTTTGAAACTTTTCTATTTGTGATTCTTTTTGGTGCGTTTTTCATTTCTATGTGCGTGGAATGCATCGTTTAACTAACATGGAAAACAAGTAGACACATCCTGCGAAATTGCAACCGGGTAATTTTAATGACGCGTATCTTTACAAGGCCCTCTGTATCTGCATGTGTGTATCTAGTATATACATAACAAACACACGTATTATATATATATATATATATATATATATATATATATATATATATATATATATATATATATTTATACGTTTATTCTATAGTCACTTTACGGGCATGAAATGAAAATATTGCTAGTTAATGTTTATTATATAGCTAGAATATTATACCGGAGACTTTTCATTTCGAATCTTGCTTATAATAGTGATGTGTTTTAATGGAATTTATAATGAATTAATATGAGACCCTTGCATAAGTGATTTTGAATAATGTACATGCTTTTTAAACCTGCACAGACATTACTAAATACATATATAACATATAATGTAATGTTATTTTGAAACATTAAATATAATGCCAATGCCTAGTTCTTAGTAAATGTGAGTAATCTCGGTTTTTACTAAACTTCTGATAAATATAGTACTTATTTATGTTATTAAGTAAACATCTCAAGGAACAGGTATATGATATGGGCACATAGTGCTCACGGCTTAACTTAGTTATTAATATTTACTTAATTTATCTTTTTTATTTGATAATTTCTTTCCATTATTTATATTAGGCTTCCAATAATCAATCTAAACTAAACCTTTAGGTGAATGTCAAGAATAAATGCATTTTAATTAACTAAGCCAACACACAGAAAAGCTGTTTGCTCATTAGCTACGATAATTGAAAACTCGAAAAACTAATAGAGCACCACATGAAGTGATAGAATAAAATATTGGAAATCGGTAAGCGACCGAGCGACCGAGCGACCGGCCCAACGCAAGATGCATAAAGAATAAAGAACACCAATTTGAGATGGTCGATTCGTGTAAGTGGATATGGCCGCATATAAGGAAATTGATTATTTTCACACAAGATCCAACGGCTATGCATCGCATATACAGCAAAGGCGTGCATGGAAACACAACATAAATAATTGATAGTCACAAAAAAGGCCCGAACGCACGCTAACTAGATCCACTAAATACTAGAGAACCGTTCGTTTTTTCCATTTAAAATGGACGCGAAGGCGCCTCATTTTCTGAATAATTAAATCATCAAAGTGTCAGTTTGTCAGGAACAAATGAATTTACGTCTTAATCTGTACAGAATTGCTCCTTCTTTTTTTTACTTTTAAGTGCTGTAATGCTGGTAAAAGCATATTAAGTTATTTTAAAATCATTTCGGTGAGATACAAATTTTGTAGTTGCTTCTGCTTACATTTTTAACAAATTATATAGCAAACCCAGTGTTGGTAAACTATTAATGTAAAGATGTAGTTTCATTTTTATTTTTATTTAAATTTTAATTCTGAGAATGTTACAGATATTCGATAATAATAATAATAATAATATAGCACATTTCTACAATATATGTATGTATCAAGAATTGCAATACAAATTAAGACTCTGTTTTGTAGATTATTTTGCTGAATTTACAATGTATCTGAAAAGCTGTTATAATTATAGGAGGTCTCCAAAACTGGAAGCAATAATTTATTTAAATATATATAATTTTATCGCCATCAATAGAATTCTACAAATGTCTTTTTTCTGGTTAAAAAATGGGACCAAATGTGCAGTTAAATATGTTAATGTGAGAGAATCGACAAATCACAAAAAAGAGCCCAGAGAAATGTAGTTGATGTCCACTTAAAACGCAATAAACCAAGTTAAATGTGTCTCGTTCATATTAAAAATGTTGAGAGATATTTTTGGCTTCTCCGTAAAATGGATGGCGTGAATACAACAACATTTTTACAGGCGACTTAAAGTTCCGTTAAACTAAGAATAGAAATGATGTGCTTTTGTTGATTATTGACGGGCACACTTCGTTTTCTTTTCTATTTTCGTTTTTGTTTACGAGTTTGTTCGGCGCGCCTGATAATAATAATATGGTAACTTGTGCTGCAGACTTGTGCACCACGACCGAAAACCATGTCGAATTTATTGCTCTATTTTCACTAAGATGTCCTTGTCTCTGGGGCACTATAAACACACTAGTATCCAAGATTTGTCATATGGTTGTCTGTTGATATGTGTGTGTGTGTGTGTGTATACTCACTGACTTGTGGCGCAGTGTTGCATTTATTTCATTCCCTTCCTCCCAACTCACCCACCACCACCACCGCCACCACCAACCACATCCACCGAAACAATTTCATTCTTTTTCTTCTTCTTCTTTCATACTTCGTTTGCCTGTGCCATCTGTCTTCACGTTGACAGACTTAAATGAAACGAATTTGCCTTCACACACGGCTTATTGCTACATTTTCTGCCGAGAATATTGCTACTATTTTTTTCGTGTCTTGCCCACTATACCTACTGCACATTGGCTACACTTGTGTATCTATTAAATACTCAGAATCATCCATTATTTTAATAGAAATCTGTTTCAAGTCGCTCTCATTTCTGTATATGTAATTGGTTTTGGGATACGTGCAAAAACAATTAAAGATGAAACTATCAAAATTTAAATTGGTGGTAAATTAGGGGAAAGATAATAAATAATCGTAGCTTTAACACATTTGATAAATATTGTGATATGAAATATTTCCGGTATATTGTCTGCTTCATATTGAAACTTCACGCCGGCGCGGCGCCGCCACGTGCAATAAGCTGAAGCGCAATAATAATATTAGGCAACCACGAAGGACGAAACTAAGGAGTATGTGCTTCGCGGTACAAAGGAACCGAATAGATATCAAGGATCAAAGCCTGACACAACACACTATGTGAAATAGTTTGCGCAGGAATGTATTGTATGTGATACACAGGTAGTATGATGATGGGCTTTACAGAAATTAACTTTGAGGTGTGAACCGGTGCTGGTCTTGTCTCACAACAAAATCTGTCTAGGATTCCGTGCGCTAGTAGTATACATATGGTTTTATCGTCATCATCATCGTATCACAGCGGAACGACACACTCACAGAAATTAACCAAGCTGGTTGTGATAGTCTATTATTGTAGCTAGTAACATACCGACACTGCAGCGGTCGCTGTTTATAGAACAATCAATTTTAACGATTTAGCGCCAAATATGGGTATTTCAATAAAAATCCCCCCCTCCTTCCATGCTACGTAAATCTTAAAATATATATATATATATATATATATATATATATATATATATATATATATATATATATATATTATACTTTCCAACGGCATCGTACAAAAATGTGCTTTCATTATAAATGTATATACATTTAAAAAGCGAAGTGACTATTTGAAGATGTCATTATATAAATCAGCTCAGTCATTCGCAGTGGAAATTTCATTTGGTGCGCTAAGATACACAAAATTATCATAGTGGTTTTGGTGAGCTAGGGGTTCCGGCCAAGGGGTTAGTTTTAATTGAGCAAAGCAAAGATAGAGGGGCCGATGTGTGAGCTGTGTGCGAAATCTCCCCTCACAAACAAACCACACTACATTATGTAGTTTTGCGAGGACACGATTCGCTTGAAAGGTACCTACATTACATTTGATGTATGTTTCATTAATTTTTTATTAGTCACTACACCCGAAATATTAAAGGGGTGAGGAGATCCAGTTGAGTCAGGAATATGTGCATATTATTTAATACTGTTAGTCATCCTTATCTACAAAATATGTTAGTCATGTTTTGCAGCCGACTACCAGTTGCTTAATTCGTCATACAAAAATCACAAGTTTAATAGAAATTATAGAGTCATAGCGAGGGTTGATAGTATAAAGAAATCATCACGCATTTCTCCAATTGGGGGAATACAAAACGTGTTTCATGATATAGACGTATAACTAAATATTGAAGATAAAACCGAAGTAATAGCAAAAATATTTGTTGGCCCAAAAGTAGCCCTAATATAAAATAATATTCGATTTGTGTGAGTTTGCGTGTTATTCCGTGACAGTATTTAATAAACATGGTAATAAAATGCGTGGCTCTTTATAAAAAAGCGGTGTTAAAATTTCATTAGTAGTTTAAGAAGGTGGTGTTGAAGAGTGAAGTTAATTTCAATAAATATCTCATGAAAATGCATGTAGTTCAAGTGGAAAAGTTCCGGTGAAGTTTTTCGTTTTAATTTTATTGAGTAAACAGTGTGGTGGTGGCTGGCTGGTATAAGTTGGCTTGGTTTACACACCGGTCTCGCATACTAAGTGCAAAGTGCCAACCGACCGCCGCCAAATACCCCAAAACGCCCGACTAACTTCATCGTCGTCGTTTGCCCTTCGATAATTATTTTATATATACATTCTGTTCAGATTCACAGAAGCGGCTGGGGGCGGCGGAGGCGGCGGCAGAAATTGAAACATACAAATACAGTATATTCCAAGTTAATAACGGTGCAATTAAAATGTACACACCTCACTTATTAGCAATTTCTAATTAATGTTCACACTACGTACTTGCTTTCAACGCTTACTTTAATTAAAATCGTGAATACTACTTGCAAAAAAATTACTATTACAGTTTCTAAACTTTGTACTATTCTTTGTTGAAATCTTATGGTTAGAACTATTAATCATGATATTTATTTAAAGATATTATCATTTTAATTGGAAATATTATACGACAATATTATGCTACGTATTTCCTATTAAATCAAACAGAAAAATATTTACTCATATTATTTTATACTCAAGGAATGTTTAGCTAGTCGTACATACATTATCTGAATCAATTTTTCTTCTTAACAGTAGTGGTAAAAATTAATATTGATTTAATATTAATTTGAAATTTAAATTTTTCAATTAAACAATTGCATTAATTGTTGAGTCTCGAATATCCACATACTAGGTTTATTACTTTAAAAAATATGTGTTGTAAATATGTTCTTCATTAAAATAAAATCAGTGGTTAAAATATGTTTTCTTACATATTTAATAATAATTAAACCTCACCAAATGGCTGCAGGCATTGGTGATGTATTCAAAAAATATGAAATTGAATTTATAAATATTTTACACTACGCATTCGTGAACACCATATCTTATACAGAATACCCACCCTTTGCCAAAAAGTCAAAATAATTTAAAACAAACAGAATTATTTTACTTAAAAACTATTCTGTTTGAACAATACAAACCCTAGATTTTGCACTTGAACGCGAATCTTTCGACTGGCGTGGACCCGATACATCCTGGAATAAATCTGTCTGAAGAATACTTATAAGAATACACCACCTCTTGATAATGAGCGTGTCAAAGTAAAAGGGCGTAGAGACCTCACAACAGCAACAATTGATTAAGTGACATGAGGGGCTGCTGAATCATATTAATTCGACACATGTGAGTCATGTCGTACCACAACCAGTTAGTCAGCTAGTTGAAAGGAGCATGAAGGGCCTGCGAATATATGTAGCACAAAGGCGAACCAGGGTTAGTTTAGATTGAAAGGGGGTGGAAGAAAGAGGGGAGGGTGGTAGGAGGAAGTACAGATTGTCACCAGCAATGTATATGAGGGTTTAGCACGCGACCACATATGCAATATACTAAAGCCATGAAATTAGACATTCGGAGCAGGTACTATTTCTTTGAACGCGCTGTCACACTCATAAATACAACACAAGTTGTGTGTCTGTGAACACACTACACCAAATACGGTTGTTGAAGACAAAATATTAAACCATTTATAGCCCGAAATAACTCTATTCATTTTTAAGAGCAAAAGTGACTAGATTGTTGGTTTTCTTTTAGATAGGCGAAAATTGGTGTCAGCGTAAACAAATATGTTGTGCCAGGTGGCTTAAAAAATTATACTGTTTCAACACAAGTTGTTATCAGCGAGAACAGATGTAGAAACGTCTATTAAATATTGTGCCTTGAATTAATATTTTATACGCATTAGGATTATCCACTATGAACCAGGTTTTGTTTATTTTTTGAAATGCTGTTACCTATTCAGACAAAATAATTTAGTGTCGAAATATATTTTTGATTAAGTGATAACTTTTGTTGCTTCAACCAATATTAAATTGATCTTCTGACAACATAGTATATGCTTAAATAATTTCGTTTCTATTATATACTTATTATTTGTTATACCTGTATTCAATTTAGAAATCATTGAATTTTCATCGAGTCGTATTAACTTTGCACAAGCTAGTAATCAATATTTAATTTGGTCCATCTATGGAGAAAATAATGATCCAATATTTGGTAGTCAAAGCATTTTAAAGTCGTCACAGCCATAGCAGTAAAAACCAACCGGAAATGGTTGAATAATAAATATTTTTTTGACCTACTATAAGACTCCCGGCTTTTTATACAAATCATTTGGGCATTGTGCGCGCTCGAAATAAGGCCGAGAATCGAATACCAACTGTGATTTCGAAGGTAAACCAGGTGGCAGGTGCAACACGGCTCATCCTTAAGTAACGGCGCGCTAAGACCGAGTATCGCTTGGGCCCAGTACAGTCGCCTACAGGTATCGCAGTGAATTATTTGAGGGATATCTGTGAAGCAGGTGCAAACTATAATGTGTTCTGATTCTGAGACAGACGAGAAATATCCCAGCAGCATATCCACTCCACTGACAATGCACACTTGATTATTTATACTTTTCATGTCCAACAGATATCGTACCTATAACACTGTCAGTCCTCCTTCATATTTTTGATATTCAATACCTTTGATAGTGTCATTAGTTTGGAATCATTGTTATTGCAACTAACGCGGTAGCCAACATTTAAAAATGAAAGTCATGCAAAAAGTTTTTCAACATGCAAAACATGGCTAGGAAAACATTTCCAAGAAACATGTCGAAGCCTATTGTGTGTGTGATTCTTAGAATATAAATATAAGATATCACTACCTCCATGTAATAGTGACAATATAATACATCCATTTTATTTGAACAAATATTTTTTAATGCAAAAAAGGAGGCTTTCTTGTCCTTTCTTTATCTGTAATTATAATAATGCTTTATTATTATTATTTTGTTTTAAATACGCTTGCAGATGCACAAACATTTTATTGTTTTTGTTACGTCAGTGACATTCTTCCCTAATTTTAGGGATTAAGTTGTATGTATTTTATGTTTCTTTATTATTTTTATGTCAAATTATTTTGTATTATTTGTAGAGTAATAATCAGATATGTGACATAGTATAAATTGACATTGATGTAGTGATATACCTGTTTGGACAGCTTGTTGAACAAAGCCCCAGCGTAATGTAGTAGATTTCATAAGTTATGATTTGTAAAGTTTAAAAATGAATAAAATAAAAGTGTTTCCCAAGACTATTAGTATAAATAAAATTCTATACAAATGACACAAAAGAATTGTGGAAAAAAAGAAATATAATCGTGAGAGTAATGATTTTTCTGCCAATAGTGTAACAATAACAAGAACTGAAACTTTTATTATGTAGAAAAGGTCACATACACCACAACACGGTAAAGCTTATTGTAATACGTATTTCTTTTCTTGTATCTTTCAATCTTTCTCTCTATTATTGTCAATCGGATTACAATCAAACGCATATTGTTCGAAACATATTCAAACTAACTTCTTTCAATCATTATTGACATTTTGCATTAATTAATTATAACCTATACTGCAAGATTTAAACGAAAATACACGTTTTGAGCATTGATTAACTAACTTTTTGGTTACACTGCGAATATTATAATTCGGAATGTAAATTTTGCAAAATTAATTTTGACTCATTTTTGAATCAGTCAAAACTTTAGTTTATGTAAATAGCTGTTAGGAATTAATGTCTATTTATATTCACCAGTTTATTGCAATTTGGTGAGAATGGTTCAAATGGCTTTTTCATGTTATATGGAAAAATATTTTTTGGGCACACCAAATCAGTTTAATTATATATAATATATATTAAAATATATTTTGTATTATTATAAAATTCCCAAAATCTTATAAAATAAACTGAAAATTCATTAAACATGTTATAAAATCTATGAAAGTCAAAACAACACAAAATACGACACTGTATGTCTTAATAATGTATCATGACTACATTATAAAATCCTTTATTTTTTTATTTTTATGAATTCGCATTAATTAGCACAAGATCAATCTCGGCTGTCATTAATAAGAACCGATCCTATTAAGCCTGCTTGGTCCAAATTACTTACTCTACACAACCTGAAAACACATCCTTTCACTTGTTCATACCTAACTTAATTATGTAATTGTAACAATGTATTTTATATTATTATATAGATATTTCGTTTTAGTAGTCCGATGAGACCTGCTAAACTCCGAATTCTACGTTAGATGAGTTTATTAACATTCCTACAGTAATTAAAGTAATAATGCGACGCATTTCAACAGCCATAGGGTAGTGTGTGTGTGTGGGGTACACCACACAGTTGTTATGCCCTTCTTCGGGCACGAACGCCACTGCACCAACCGTAAATAACCACTATAATGTTCGGGTAATTAAGAATTTACAAATTTATACGACTTGCGTCTCTTGGCTGTTTCTATAGTACGAATCATCTTTGTAATGCGTATGTGTTAGTATATATATAGTCAAATTATCATAAGGAATACATTATATCACGTACAATATGACTATATCATAAATCTTTGTGGAATTGAGAAAGATTCTCAAAAAATTTTGATCCGAAAATGCTACAGATACACGACCGAATGCTTTAGCTTCTTCGCTACCGTACGGCGAACTAAAAATTCTACAAAACAAAGAACTCATGTAATATTTCAACGAATATTTCTTTTGATTGCAGTAATTAAATAAATAATAAATACTGTCGAATTAGTAAAAAACTGTAGTTAAATTATACAGTGCTAATATTTTTAAATCAAGATAAACAATTTATTAGCCGAAAATAATATACATTATCGAATTAAAACATAACAATTTGTAAAATCCTTCAACTTCTGTCCGCGAATATTCTACCTGCCTTTTGATTTAATATTATATTAAAACCAGTCTTATCACAATCGCATCACACCGCAGCTCTATAAGGACAAGGAGTCATCAAAATATGATCATTCTTACATTAAATTCGGTCTCCAGGCGTGATAGTTAACCCTCGACTTGTAGGTAAATATTTTCGAATGAAATTGCATGGTATTTTTCGTGAAATAATCATAGTAATTGAAGACACAGAAGACATGATAATGACCTTGCTAGGGCATTCTAAATACACACACACACACACATCTGTAATTTTAAGTACAAGATGGCGACCCTTAAAAAAACGTCACTGTTTTTCTTTCATGGGTAATTATTTCTCTGTTGGTAAATTTAGGCAATTTTCAGAAGTGAACTTGATGTTGGCTTTGTATAGCCATATTAATTTGGAATAGTTTTTATAATATTATAGTCTTTCATTATTTAGTAATTTATTTTCTACTCTTGATGTAATCATGTAAGGTAATGGGATTTCTAAAACAGATTTCGGTGTTTCTTTCAACAACTTTTTGATATATTGCATAGTTTTTTTGTGGGCGTGCCGATAGAATAGTCGAAATTTCAAGCGCGATAATAAATAGACGTCATTTGTAGCACCAGCCGTTTTGAAGAATGAAATATCTTGTATAGACAAAGAAATAATGGAACAGTATGAAAAATATCTTCAATTCGTGCAATTCAATATTTGAAATATTACTAATGTAAATTTACAGTAATACAGAAACCAATCGGAAGTTTTTAACGCTATCAATGTAACACGCGTTGCTCTTTAGGGTAAATATCCAGAAATATACTATCCCTTCCACAGCTCCAATTCCGTCTTGCTTGTATCAAGAGAAACGAACCGGACGATGATGAACACATACAACTCGTTTTATAATTATTAGAAAAGCCAGTGTAGTTGAGGCTGTATGCTGTTTGCTGTTTGCTGCGCTGTGCATCTCTTGCTCTTGGTCTTGGAGCAGTTGACCAGTTCCCCTTCCAAGGCGCTGACCGGCGTGAGGCCAGTCGTACGCGGCGTACGACCTTCTCTGCATCTCGCTCGCGCAAATCGGTCGCCTCGTGTTTACTTGATCGTGAGATCAGTGTTTGCTATGGTCCACTGTAATGATTATGAACACCGAACAAGAATCTTTCGGTTGCCACCTGTCTCAGAGCCACACCGCTATTGGTCCAGATTTCATTGTTTTTTACTTTATATTTTGATCTGGTAACTTGTATACACTGTAAAATTACACCGGGGCTTTCTCAGAATTATCTTTTGCTTCTGTTGTTGTTATTACAGAAGTTTCTGTAAATATATTTATTAAATGACACTTCTTAACCCAAAGTTATTCAAAGGCAAACATTTCTAGTTATATACATAATTTTGTGGCATTAATTTGGTTAAATTTCCGGAAATTGCACTCTCTGGGCAATGGTCACTTCCAGAAGATGACTTCGTGCTATTTGGAAGCCTTATCTTCGCAAATTTAGATCCTGAAATTGCCTCAAGGCAAATACATAAAAATCGTTTAGTAAAATTATAGTTAGGGATACGACAGCCTTAAGATGCAGGTGATATGTTCTAATACTCGTATTAACATCAAAGAAGAAACAATTTTTCCTTTAAATGCTGTGCATTTTTCATTTAATGTTTTAGATGTATAAATAAAATGTTTTTGATGTTTTTAGATTTTAATTATAGCTATGAAAAATGTCAATAATTTATAGAATTCTCTATAGATTTATAGATTGACTCAGAATTCTACTATTAGATTACTGTATGTATTTTTATATAACAGTAAAATGTGTAATCAAAAATACAATAAAATTAATTGCAAAAGAATGCAAGCATTATACACATTTATCCGTGTATTTGCGAAACAAAGTTGAGAATTGGCTGTGTAAATGAAACGGGTGTTTTGCAATAAAATATCTTGACAATGCCCGCATGATGTTAATTCATCTACACTACAACTAACACTATATCTATAACTCACGTGACGAAGCATTCTTGTTATTTGTACAAAGAGTTTGGCATGCATGAACTCACAACTACACAACTCTGACATGTGACGTCAACATAATTTAAACATATATTATTGACATTAATTCTCTCATCCGTTCGCACAGCAAAACATGAATTTATAGGAATAATCATTCTACGAGAAATATGCCACTTTACCAAATGATTGATACAAATACGTACTCATTATATTACGCTTTGTATACTGCTAAAACAGTCACACCAGTCGTCAAAGAAAATATACTTTATTTTTGTCTTTTAGTGTATTTCTCCTTGTTTAAGGGCTAACATTATAGCTTCTTTAGATTAATGGGGAATCTCTAGAGTTGGTTTTGTGATGATGCACACTGTGAAATCCAAGATGTCGATCGTGTATCTTTGTTGATAACAGTGTACCTCTGGCCACTTGATCTCTGAGCTGGTAAGAAGGTTGTTTCAGATTCTGTATAATTACGTTCTCTCCGGAGCCGGGTGTTTTAACCTCCGGCCGCCCCCCCGCCCCTCGCCGCGAAAACGTAGCCGTCGAACTGGTCTCCAGTAGTATGCTGACTGTAGTCCCGTGAACTTCTATTAGCTAAGCTAGATTTAGTACGCTGTTAGCCGTGATACAAGCAAGCACGAGGAGGGCGCCAACAACAGAGAGAGCTTTTCGTGCTATGTGTGTGTGTGTATGTGTGCGACATTGTTTGTTGCGCTACCGTTTCGGTGCCGTGCCGTACCAGCAACCCCGACTTGTGATTCTCAACAATTAATTACCGAACTGCTGCGATTAAATTGTGATTGACTTTCGTGTGCTTTCATACTTAATTTCTTGTGTTGCCAATCGATGGACATTTCGAGATTTCAAGGATTCATCAAGCGGCGAACTGCCTCCGAGGATTTTTACACTATTTTGCGCGCATTTTCACCAATTGGGATTTATTAATTTTTGATAATACTTTAAGTGCTTAAAGGATTTATACGATTTCAAATAAATTAGGATTTTATAAAGAAATACACGAGTTTTTTTTTATATAAAAACAAACAATTTGAATTCCCCACTCAAGGATACATCACTGGCTGATCCCCGTTTAAAGGATTGTAAACTAATTGTGACTTTGTTGTGCAAAAAAAAAAAAAGAATTTGTGTTGTATCCAAGGATTTGTGAACGTTACGATATAAA
The DNA here is from genome assembly GCA_933228885.1 of Leistus spinibarbis. Classification (NCBI taxonomy): domain Eukaryota; kingdom Metazoa; phylum Arthropoda; class Insecta; order Coleoptera; family Carabidae; genus Leistus; species Leistus spinibarbis. The sequence continues at coordinate 7,899,543 of OW121799.1, forward strand.
AACTGTGAATGTGATTTATGTTATTGTTTACATCATTTTAAGAATAAATCAATAAAGAACTGTTGGATTTTATAATCTTTTGTTTGTTTTTGTGCATAATTCATTAATGGATAAACTTTCTGTTGTGTTTTGAAATAGTGCTTCTGTAAATCCCCCACATTTGCGTAAATTACAGAATTTACTATAAAGGAACAGTTTTTAAACCATTGTGTTAATTTTATAAAATAAATTTTGGATTATTCAATAGATAAACAAACTATTTAATATTGTTTGATAATTGTGATTTTATTATATTTATTCTGTGTGTCTACGTATTTTTCATGTGCTATTTGGATGTTTATAATTCTTCGTGGATTTTCGTGTTGTAACTGTGTAAATGCTTTTATGAATCAAAAAGCGGACATTTTACCAAATTGTCTGTGTTAATAACTGATGTTTTCTCTGAAAAGTGTGCGTGAGTGCATTACTGGATGTAACAAATAATGGATAACCACTGAATACTGTAAGTACAATATTTCATTCAACGTTTCAGTCCCCATCGTACATTTTTATGAATGAGTGACTGCGCACCGAACTTCTCGCCGCTCGACACGAACACTACAATATTCGGTGCACGGAATCCACGAATAATGCGGCAAAATTCCGACCGACATATTTAACTTTAATTTGTGTTTAAGGTCTTTCATAAATCTGTCAAATCCACATAGAAAGTGACATGAATTCCTCGTCTTCTTCATCATTAACAGGAATAGAATGGGAATGAAATAATTCGAAATATAAGTTATATAATATAAGTTATAAGTTCAATCATCAACATCAAAGAAACATATCTTTTCTTTATATAAAAACAAAATATTCAAAATCGTTATCTGTTATAACAAAAAACTCGAAATTTGATTTTAAAAATCACAATTTTCGTACAGAAATATTTATTGGAGAATAAATTGTAAAAGTAAGAAATGTTCAAGAAGAAAATAATAATATTGTAAAACCGGATAAATTCTACGAGAAAACGTTATAATTCTCATTCTTATCAACGGAATCGCGCAATATCCGTAAATCCTATTGCAACTGTTCAGATGTTGAACAGACGGATGAGTGTGCATCTATGTTTAAATTTCAAGTTTAGAATAATTCGTAGTATAATCGAAACAAACGTGACAAAAAGTTTTCGGTGTGCTGTATAACTCTCTGGCGTTAAAACGGGCGCGTTATAACTTTCCGTCGAGGGCGCACAAGTAGCTTAAAATTTTCATATCTCCTTCGGTAAACATGGCGAATTACTGTGTATATCGCACCAGACACTCAAACTTTATTTTTCAATTAACTGTCACGTTCAAAGTTAACATCATTTCCATCTCAGTTTCCGTAGAAAAGCTGGACTGGACTCAACAAACTTTGTCTTCAGAGAAAATATTAATATAACACAATTATCTGCTTTTATTTCAGTGCACTCTGTTGCACAACTAGTTACAACTTGCTGGAAATGATTTGCATTACAGATCGGCTCATTAATCACAATAAATCTGAAATTAATATTGTCTGGGTTCGAATCGTCAGACAATTAATTTTTAATTGTGTTTACTGCGACGTTATTCTACGAGTATTCCGGATCCATTAGGAACACAACACGAAAGTAACAATGATGACTCGTTCTTCGCTTCCTTATTAGGCATTTCTTTGTGTGACAAAGAAATACAGCTATTTAAAAATTAACGTGATAATATATGTATGTTTTAATGTTGAACAGAACTCTCTATACTAAACTTTCTTTAACGTGAAATCAAAGAAATAATAATCATATTTTGTGGTATATTTATATTACTTTATTACAAAACGGGACTATAAATTTATTTTGATGAGGCTTTCGTAATATTTAGACAAAATTTGCAACAATCTAGTGAATATAATAATTATGGAGCTAATATAAAAGAGTACTAATTTCATATGCGATTATTAGTAAATAATGGTTTTTGAGAAAATACTACTTTTTGTACAATTTTTGCCGATTTTAAAATAGTAACGAATTAGCAAGAGTAAATCTTTACTGGCGCTTAAGATTTCATTTTAATAAATTTGATCATTTGGTTAATATGCAAGTGTTTAAATATTTTCAATATTTTTAGTTTTATAAGAATTTCTTTTGCCTTTTTGAGATAGTAACGAAATAGCAAATATAAATCTTTACTGCTGTCTTAAATTTTATTTTAAAAACTAATATCTTTCAGTTTATGTGCAAAGTTTAATATTTAAGTTTTAAAATTTTAACTTTTTAGGTGTTTGATGTTTAATATCAGATGTCTTCTGGAAATAGTCATTATTAATTCAAAGAAGCTAAAAACTTGTGCTTTTATTAAAATCTCGGGATTGAGGATTTTCATTATTACAATAGTTTCTTTTAAACTTCGTCTATTTAGTTTATTTCAAAATAAAATATTTAAAATTATTAATAATAGATTTGATTATTTAATCATATTGAATTTAAATCTTTATTTTGCCTTTTATTATTATAATTAGTGTTTATAATTCTGTGAATCTTTCACATATTTTAAATGAATAAGCAATATTTTCGTGAAATTTCTAAAGTTTATGAAACACAAAAGACACTCTTGGCACATTTTTAAAATTATATTTATTAAATACAACATAGTTTAATTTATTTAAAAATGAATATTTAATGAATTCACTATAGATTTTGCCATAACGTCCAAAATAGTAATCTTTTATATTAGATTTAGTAGAAGTAAACCTTGTTCTGGTGATATAACAAGTAACAAATTCCGAGATTTAGCAATAATTTAAGTGTATAATTCCCTTAACTCTACAATAGAATACAAACACAAGGGTGCAATTTAGTATATAATTTTTGCAAAATAAAAAATATCACAAGTTACATGTATGTTTTTTTTCTTTCTCGGCATTTTATGCGCGAATAAGCAAGCGAGCAAAGGCAGCTACAAGCACACAAACAGTAGAACTATAAAATGATTAAAATCGAGCACATTTTTTAGCAGGGATTAAAGTAAATTATTTGGACATTTATATCCGTGAAGCGGCAAACGGAACGCGGAACGGCGGCCAGTTATATGTTCGCCTGGCGCGCGTATGAAGATACAAATTGCGTTACGATTGGTCACGTACATTTTTGTTTGGACGTTTTTCCGTTCGGTGTGCTCTAGACCCGATTTTGTAATATATTGATGTGTGCCTAGAGCTTTCAAACAGAAGCTTCGGACGTCCCACAGTGTCAAACCGATTGCTTTCGTAATTGATTATCGCGAAACTTTTCGAGATCGTATTTTCGAAATTATATCTATCTATCGGCATGTAGGCGGTTTGTGCACAACGGAAGGCTTTGCAAATTTAATTTAAGCCAATAAACTAGGGAACAAATGCGTCATCCTTTTTTTTTATTGCAAAAATATAGCAGTGGAATTTGTTATTTCGTTGGAATAGTCGATACACATTTTACATTGCTTGTCATGTTATTAATATTACATACATGCACTCTGAAGCATAGACTTATTTTGACCATTACATTTTTATCAAATTAAAAATATATAACTGCTAGTTCTGGTTTTGTAGCTAGCTGTAGTTCTATATGCTCCAGATTAGGTTTACACGCACACACAGAGAGATACACAGAAAGTGAGATTTATGATAAAATAATCAAATTCGAACTCAGTGGGCATTTAATTGCTTTCATAATCCCTTTACTATGTTTATAGGAAAGTAAAAATCCTGTTCTGGTATAAAATGCCCGAATATTTATGTTGCCTTTGTTGGATTAACCCCATGATTAAAATTCAATAAATTATAGTTTTTGTTGCGAACAAAGTTAAGGTGAATAAATTGGCAATAAATCGATTCCCGTATATTGTAACCGTTGAGCAGGGAGTTCGTTTATATGATCACAAATTGGTTTTAGTTAGTGCGAGAGAAGGTGTTCTGCTGCATGTGTTTTGATACGCCTTTAATATATGTATATAGATTCGATGTGCCGTGGCATAACGTCCAGGTCAAGGAGCGTTCTACGTACTATGAAATATGTACGGATTTCCGTTTGGTAAAGAGAAATTAGGTAGATTGTGCTATGAGTTATGAGTTGAGAGGTGTTGTACCCTATTAACTCCCCTTCCTTTTGCATCCATGACAGAACCAACTTTATAATTCATACACACAGATATACATATATATATATATTTGCATGGTGCTCACCTCATTATCTCTTCCCCTCACCTTGTTACAGTTAAGGAACTCGTTACTTCTTCGAATTCTCAATCCTCGTAACTGTAGCCATTTATGCTCAAATATATATAATAAATAAATAAGTGCTATAATATCCAATACATTATAACGAAAAGATAATGATCAAATCGCATGAATTCTCACATTTCAAATTGAATTTTATTACCATGCATTTATTACCCGAATCATACAAATAATATTGAATTACTTCATTATCCATGCAATGATCAACAAATTTAACACACTTATCATATCTTAGAGGCAATATTAAATTGTCTGAACTGTACTAATATAAATTCAGCTGAACAGAAACTCAACGCGACTAGTTTCTACCACCTATATGTTGCCTACTTTGCATATCTTTGCTCCGTGTTATTTCAAACGTTGTTGAGTCAATAGTGATATCGAGCATTTCCTCTTAGAAGATTCCTTTCTGTTTACTTCACACCAGCAAATGGCAATCCTGCAACTTCCACGATTATTTTCACCTAAAACTGAATCTACTACCAAATAATTGAGTTGATATACTCTTCGACACACGTTATACTACGAATTTTGATTTCTGACCTCATGGTCCATTATGAAACTTAAACTGTTTTCAAAAAAAGAAACTTATGAACATAGACTGAAACTAATGATTCGAATTTTAAGTATTGATTTTCTTAGAATAACCAATTTATATCGTGAAACTTTATAGTGTCGTAAAATCCGAATTACCTTTATTATAATTACGTGTAAGTCTGTAATTTTACGACAAATATGAGGTAGTCATAAATACACTAACAATAGAAACAGTTAGTATGTTACGTTACATTAAATCTACCGTTGTAAGTGGAAATCGTTAAACAACAAAAATAATACTTGTAACTATTTTAATAATCAAAATTAAATAATAATAATATTTATGGTATTTTTATTTACACGGGGATTTCTGTTAAAATCTCGAGTTCGATATTTTTACAATAATACTTCGTCCAAGAATGTATAAAATATTAAACTATTATTCGCAGAAGAAAGTCCAGTGTGGGTCACTGAAGGATTTCTTTTTTTTTTGTTCTATGTGTAAGATATTCTGTCGGCGCACTGCACTGTGTGCGATGTGAGTGAAAAAAACATCGAGCAAACAGAGTGAGCTATATAGCAGGAGTTTCCTTATTCATATTTCATAGACACCACCAACAGGGAAATTTACGTGATTGCAGCAATTCTATTTCTTCTTCTTTAAAATTGCATGTCCGTAACAAATGAGATGTTCAAATGAATGTACGAACGTACATAGGAACGATTGCTCGTACGGCATCCCATTCCATTCCATCCATAGAACACACCATGCTATTTCAAATAATGAATATCCAAACAATGGAACTATATTTATAGTGCGCACACAATTGCAGCTGCAATTGATCACATGTATTTGCCGTTTTTAATTCCACTACTATTCCACCCTACATTATTTTACAATTAGTTCAAAACTTTTATATAAACTATTTATTTTTCCTCTTTTGCAACAAGGCATTTATAATAACGTTCCAATCAGAAAATCAATTATTTCAGTAATTCTACTCAGAAACATAACAAAAAAATAAAAAAAATATAGATTTACAGAGAGTTTACTAATTACCCTTTTTTTAATTAATATTTAAATTTTTACCTGATTTTCTTCAATATAGAACATTACTTTATAACCACAGATTTTTAAAGAGATAATAAATGGCTCGCTGTGAAAAGATAAATTTCAAATTTTACAATCACCAGCAGTTGTTAATAAAATCGATTTTTAGTTGTAAGGGAGTTATGATCCGAAGAAATCAATGCTTCAGTGAATGTATTACAATAATTCTATTGTCATGTTATGTGAGATGGATGGTATATCTAGTTAACGTGTGTATATCCTCGGCGGGCGAGAGAGTGCAGATCGAATACGTAGACATTGTTGTAGTATTTATTGGTGTAATTTCCTATATATGCTGCGAAGGGGTAGCTAGCTTATGCGCTGGCAGCCATACTTTATCTCTGGCTCGTTAACCATGAACGACGTATAGTACCTTCGAAATTCAAGTCATGTGTGTGTGTGTGTGTTTAGAGAATGACCGATGATGCGTTTGAAAGCCCGCAGGTGTAATATTCCGTAGGAGTCGTGTATACCTTAGATCAGTGGGAATTATTCATGAATATTCTCTCAAATACATATTTAATAGAATAACGTTCTCTCTATGCTATTCCCCGCCCCTCTACCCTCGCCCCTGGTTTCACCAACCTTACCCATATCGCATGTTATTTAGTCAATTCCTTATGGAATCACTAACTTAATATTTCCGTGTAATATACGCGCAACCGTATGCTCTTATTGTTCTAATATACACCCCCGAACATTCACCGAGTATATTTGACAACGTACCCAACCACCCCTCACGAGTACACATATTATTTTCACGTTAGCACCCAGCTAAGCTACTTAAGAGGCTACACCTGTTTATACCTTGTTCTCTCAGCAACGATAAATATCTATTTATTTCTTACATATTAACCTCTAAATTTCGAATTTCGTACAACGAACCGTGTAGAACCATACATTATCTACAATATAAAATATTTTTTTACTACAATTATTTATGATAGTAACCATAAAATTTACAAGTACAATAATACAATGTCGTTGTAAAATAATATGCTATATTGTAGATTTTAAATGGTTTTACAATTTTGCATGTTTGCTCTTGTTTTAGGACTTTGTCCAATTATACTTCAACATTAGAATTATTTACAAAATATGTAATAAAGCTTGGAATAAGATATTTATTAGTTTATTTATTTACGTCCGTGATGTATAGGTTATAAATTTGGTTTATTCCAAAAATTTAAATATAAACACAAGTACATAAATATTTATTATTGAATCGTAACAATATAAAAATTAAATGCAACAACAAAAATACATGCAATGCAGTAGCAGTGTTGGTGTGTATTTTCATGCGTAAATTTTATTGAATCAAATAATACAATAACATTTCAAGCGAGTTTAGTATTTATATGCGAAATTGCTGCAGATAATGCAACAGTGAAATATTTCAAATGTTAAACATTCATCCTAGTATGTTGTTGGAAAAATGCGAATATGATTTATATATGATAAATCAATAGTCACAAAATAAACAACAATTAATTAATATCCACCATGTGCTGCATCGGTGTCAAACATGATTAATTGCCCAGCTGTCAAACTGCATTTTAATTGATAAATAATTGACACATATAGGTACATACAATGCCAGCCAAACGACCCTCATCCTAAATTTATAGATTTAAAAATATACATTTTTTATGCATCCCTCATAGTTTTAACAAATTTTAGTTCCATACCAGTATCGACATGAAAATTACAAATTCGATATTTATACATTTTAGGGGATTTTAAACTTTCAAAGACATGCCATTAATTTTTATTAAAAAAATATCAGTCGATGCCTAATCGCATATAAACATGCTTGGTATAAATATGATATTTTTTGAATACATAGTTTCAAAGATAAAAATAAAAACCTCAAAAATAGGCAATTTTTAATAGTTTAAATTTTTTTATCTCCAAAAATATGTATTCAAAAAAATTAATATGTTTACTAAGCATTTATTTATGCAATTACGCATCAACTGACATTTTTTTAATAAAAATATATCGGTCTAATTTTTCATTGTTTCATCATGAATGGAATTAAGCAGTATAACTACGACCAAAACTGTAATAATGTGTTCGAAATAGCTTTATAGTCAAAAACAGTCATTATTCGACGGAATATCTTTAATTGTAACGTTTCTAACTATTGGATCTTTGAATATTCGAAATCGATACGACCTTCAGAAATAGCCCAGAGCAGAGTGGAATTTCTTGGAAGTAATGGACCTGATAAACCATCAGGTCCATCTAATATTTTAGAGGTTTGAAAACATTAATTAGTGGTTTGATCTAAAAGAGTTGAATGTATATTATTTAGTTGTTCTATTAAAATTAATGAGAACTTTAGTTGATTTTGCACTATTAAAAAAAGGCAGCAAAATATAAAAAGTGGTTTTTACCAAATCGTACAATTTACTGGAAATTCCTTTTTGTAGTTATTAGATTTATATATTGTGAACAGTATCGAAGAATATGTAAAACAATATATTATTATCTTAGCATAAAGAAACTATACGTTAGTTTTGTTTATACGTAGTAGAAAGTTCAGTGTAGAACACTACAGATTTGTATAAACTTTTGGCAGTTCAGTTTGAATACAAGTCGAATAGAGTTCATTAAATTGTTGTAGTAAAAATTCATTTGGTAATACGTGTGCGTAATTCCGAACGTTCTCTATAATGAATTATCAATAGTTCAAACCAATGCCGTTGAATGGAGGAGACGAAACTACTGAATTATTGAACATTATGGAATAATGAGGAATCAATAACCCGATAATAGATTAGAAATTATATATATATATATGTTCATAGAATTGTTAGTCTTTACTTGATTATACGGAAAAAATGGTAAATATAATCTCCAATCAGAAAGATATTAGGTGCATACCTAACAAACCATTATTAAATAAAAGACACACTCGTAAACATTATTATTATATACTAAAATTATTTATTTTTGAATCGAGTCAACAATACAATTGGTTCGAGCTCAACTATACTAGGGTCATTCTACTAATGCATTATTAGCACTTTAAGTAGCGTTTATATTCTGTTGTATTTATTGAATAACTTGAAATTTGAACAGTGCTACAATGTAACATGTCGTTTTTAAGATATTGAAAAACTATCCACAAGAAATCCTTGCTTCTTGTTAAGCTATTATTTTCAAAAATAAGAGGTATAATGTTATCAACAGTTTTTGCTGTATAGCGGTTACAGACATGTATAGTGAAAATTACGTAAAAGAAAGTCGAGTGAAGGGCACCCCAAAAAAAAATAGCGTGATGATATATATTTTATTTTTAAGTGTATATGTTTTAGTTTATTATTAAATTAATATTAATAATAACGAAGTATAAAGATAAGATCAAAATTAACTTTCAACAGGATGTGCAAATTGTTATTATTACTCTAAATATAAATTAAACATATTTTAAAGATAAAATCGATGTGTTCAAATTGACACTTGGCATATTTTTTAATAATTTAAGCATAATTTAATAAAGATAAAATCAAGATTTCAAAATATATATGTAGTTTATTCTTTAATGAAACATCATTTCTTAAGATTATATTTATGCACTATTTCTCGTAGCAAAAACAGGAAATTAAAATATATTAAATTAAATAAAACTCATAGATCACATTTATTTTATAATATTAAATTTTTAATTATATTTGTGCATAGATTAAATCTTTAAAATAGTGCACATTTGAAATTACATAGATAACAAAGTTATTTAAATATTTATATTAAAAATGCTATCAATTATTTTATATATCATAAAAGTGTGAAGCATTTTAAAATTTTATCGGTTAACTCAACATGAAATATGTATTGTATATTCTATACAGAACGGGCTTGACTTTTAAATATAAAGCTGTTCTACGTAAAAACAGGCACTGATTAGGGTAATTTTCTAATTAATATATTAGTATCACGGAAAAAATATAATAAGAATAATTTAAAACAGGCATCCAAAAAAATACTGCAATCTTTATACTACATTAGATTTAATTAAAATCGAAGGCAAGGGTAGTAAAAAAAAGAAAGGAAAAAGGTCGGACATCGGGCGAAAAATTAATGATTTCATTACGTAAAATGTAATCGGCGTTGGTGGTTGTGGTCATTGGCGTAACTAAACCGCGTGTGCGAATGCGTACCAAAATCAGATATCGAAAACGCGCGTGTTGGCACAGCACAGAGAGACTAAACTGTCATTAGCGGGTCATTAATAACGTGCTGCCATCTGTGGAGTGTAGTCAGGCGACTGCAGAAGCACGACAGTAGCGTTAAGCAATAGTGGAGAATTGGAACGGGGCTACATTGAAATTACACACATATATTCGAAAAGATATTACATTTTGGGGTTTGCATGCATGTATGTAGTTACCATTACACGATGTTGGTGATATTTCGGGCCAGATAAATAGCCCAATCCAATGGGGATTCGGTGCTATACTGTCGGAATAATGTTTCGCACAACTTTACGCTCATTATTTCATTAGAAGCTTCGTGTTTAAAATTAATTCAATTTTATCTGATGCAATACTCTTTATATTCATTACGATGGAAAATTCTTGATTTATTCACTGATTTTCAAACTAACCTCATTATTAAATTATCAAAAACCCATTATGTACAAGCTTTCTCACTTAATATGCTTAATATTATTATAATATATCCACATTTATTTTTGATTGGGTACAATTGGTACATATACAACTTTACAGAATTAACATATTGCCTGAGAAAAATGTAAAAATGCCAGAAACTAGAACAAGTTTCTAACCGCATTTCCCGTATTTTTTCCCTTTACACTGTTAGAGTGATTATAAAATATCCAAATTATTGGATTATTGTACGATTTATCCACTCAGCCATAACCACCAAATCCGATATTAAATCACATTAAATTCCATAAGTTTTTCCTCGAAACAGTTTCTTTTGTCTTCAATTATTTGTATAAATAGTATCCGCTTAAAAAAAATAGTGAATATGATACATGATTCCGTTATGGAAAATATCCTATTTATGAATTTGCTTTAACAACTCATATGGATCACATGTATTTTACTAGTCGTCCATTTCGTTTCCTCTCGATGTATTTTGTGTTTTCTAGCTCACTCTTTCGCCGGTATATAGCATTTTACATACACAATACTCGCACATGTGTCGTAGCAAAAAAATCTCAGTCATGTGATGATGAATAGTCGTTGTTAGATTAAAAATATATATATATATATAATTTTTTGTCGGTTCACAAAAATTATCCGTTTTTTACTGCTATTCTTTTTATTCAAGTTTTTTTTTTTTTTGTATGCGTTGGTTTAGCTGTTGTCGGTTTTGAAGCCTAACGATTTTAAAATGAGCTTGTTTTGTCTTCTCTGAATTTCACTTGCATTTTTTGTTTTTTCATGCGTTTTTATGGTTTGTGGGAAAATATTTAACGCTGCTTTTATCTCATTCCACGGTTTCGGTTATAAATTTCATTCTATATAGGATTAAGCCTATTTTACATTATCACACTGTTTTTACAATACGGTGCAATGTTAATTATTTCCCTACATTTTATCTTTTGCCTTATAAGATTTGTATCTTATTACAGACAGAGATCGTGTATTTCATACATAGAATAGTCCATTATAATTATAAAATAAATTTTTAAATTATTAGTTCTCATTTTTTGTCCTTTTTTTGCTTAGTTTCAATAATCAAATAGTGACATTTTCAGCAAAAAATACTATAGTATTTCAAAACAATACCATTAGTAATGCAAAAACGCGTAATATTATGCTTAAAGAATTATTTTGTTTCAATTATTATGGCAGCTCAATGAAGATTTTGAATGAACAATCGAGGAATAACTTTAATAGAAATGGAATTGTATCAAATCTCACAAAATAAATGAGCAAATCTTTCCGATATCACATTATATTAAATGAACTGTAAAAAGTGCATTTTCATCTGTCCCCTTTCCTGACAAATCAAATGTTACTGATTGATTTGGCGCAAACACACATACCAAAAAGAAAAGCTCTTATTTCGCTCGAATTCTTTTAATTTTGTACGAACACTGGATGGGATAAGATATCACGATTTGTCCCCGGCATCACAAAACTTTTGCACAAACGAATTCACTGTCTGCATGACGATGCAATTACGAAAATAACCCGGCGGAATCCAATCAGAATGTTCGCAATAGAAAATGAATGAATCGAACAAATCGTGGATTATAAACAAAGGACACAAACTTGATTTTTTACTGCAGTAACGATCAGGATATCGGATACATTTCATTGCAACCGTTTTTCTGAAACGTTCACTCGCATCTCTCTCTCTCATGCTTGAATTCTACTGATTTTAATCAAATTTGTACACTTACTGCCTTTTAAAAGTTTTATTTCGAAATATTTAAATGTGTTCTCTCTCACTCTTACAATTCAATATATGTTCACATGACAGATATTCGAGTTACCTAGTTGTAGTATTAATTGGGCGAATATTAAATGTAACATCTATTCCATTTATAATATTTCTATTTCAAAATTAATTATTATTCCAAGTAAAATAAAAGAAACATGACGTGACGTTTGCAATATTGACAAATGTTCCTTCGGAATCTTGACTCTGTTAACTGTTTAAATAAATAGAAAAATGCGGTGGAAAATATGGAAATGAAGGTGAGTATAGGGTGCCGTGTTTGCCCGAAGATATGTACAAGTGTTAAAGCTATTGACAGATGTAATTATAGTCAGCGAAATGCTCAACAGATGGAACGCGCACTGACAAGGCGTGTAAAGTGCATTTACTTAGTTACTTACTTATTACTAAGTGTTACATGGGTGTTGTAAACGATGCGTGTTCCATGTAAGTAAAACTATGTGTTGTAGTCTGATGTGTGAAGATAATGATCTGCGATGCCATGCTTCGTAAAGCACATCACATACAATTCTACCTGTTATATATCTATATATACGTATACAATATCCCTGTATGTGTGTGTGTATGTGTGGAAATAGTTGCGCTTGAATCTATTATCAAATTAAGAAGGACATGCTAGATTATCTTTAGCGTAAAATCAATTTTAAATGCTGGAAAAATATTATATTACACCATCTCTGATTTATCGAATCAAAAAGGATCATAATATACATTTTTAAGACTGTATGCAAGCGCAAATGTCTACAGCGTATAGGGCAGTTAAATAAAACTATATAATTTCTTTATATTGGTAAACTAATGGCTATTAAAAATTGTAATTTTGAATTTTAAAATATGAACTGTTAGTGCTTCTAAAATATCTACCTAAGACGAGCTGGACGCATCGGTGCGTTGTACGTACCGAATCTTGTTTTTATCATACGTACATGCAAATAAAATATAGATTTTAATAGATACATAGATTAATTACAGAAATGTATAAATAAGTATAATAGAATACAATAATTAAATATAATATTATAGCTCCAAGGATATAAATTAGATACATATAATCAGGGAGATGTGAAATGAATATGTTTGAAATAAGTAGATCTGAGATTGTTACAGATAAGAATAGGTGTGTTCTATATATATATATATATATATATATATATATATATGAATGATCAATATATGAAAATGTGTGAGAGAATCTTAAAAGAATCTGTAGCTCAAAGGGGTTTTGCATTGATTAACTTTTGATATCTTTATAGATAAATTCGTAAACAGAAGCACTTTATTCATCAGTAGAAAACGGTTCCATTTAAGGTGTGTTATTATTATTAGCATATTATCAACGATTTATTTATTTATTTACCTTCATATCACAATGTAGCATCGGGATCGGTTTATCTATGCATTTGAAAGCTTTAATAGAACGATAAATACAGAGTTGAAATAGGCGATGGAATCCTAGAGCTGTACACGATGCTTTAGCGTTGGTTTTAGAGAGACAGAGACAGCGATAGTATATATATAGGAATAAACGAATAGTAATTATCGAAAATTATAGAACATTTGCATAATTAATGGGTATTCACAGGCGATATAAATCAATGGTTCACACCGTGCATTGGGGGTAAGTACGTGTGTATAGATCGTATACATAATACACTTCACCCCAAGGCCTTTAGCGCGCCGTTTATAATATTATAGTTTATATTCGATGCGATCCTAATCGATTAGTTTTGAATGACAACTACCGGCTTTATTCCATTTACATTTCAATTTTAAATGGATTTACACTACTTTCATATGTCACTCAAATATTTTAAGGCTCTTTACTTTTCATTCCAGATTTATATAATTCGAGGAATTCATACACAGTTGATTTATGCAAAATTATTTGTATTAGTTACTAAGCAAACCAGTTATCCCATTTAGTTAACACTTTCATAACAATTTCAATCATGCGATAGGGCCTAATCCTAAGTTGAAATTATATTATTTTGTCTTTAATTATTTCGATATTTTGGTGTCGCTTTGATTCCAATTAGACCTTCTGGGTCTTTCATCCTATACTTAGTTGAAGTTTGATTTAAGTAGCAACTGCTAATGACGAGTGCCAAACCCTTGCATTAGTTTTATAAGCGCCGCCACTGGCCACACATGTTAAACTAAATATTCACACATGTACTGTTTTTGTCAGTGTGTGTGTGTGTGTATGGTAATTGTATACATAAAGGAAGTTATCGTTCACTGTATGCATAAAGAAATATAAAACGATCATCAAGCAACACGCCTCCGTCGAAAAAATCATTTGTAATGTCAGCCAGGTCATTCGGGTTTACACGGAAAATGGAGAAGATATTGATTAGTACACGCGTGTGAAGAACTCTACCTGAATCTGATACAAAAGCGCGCTCACTCTCGCCTCGAAAACAAGAAAAATAAATTTCCCTAGAACAAAACGTCGCAGCTTGTAACCATTCGTTGGCTATTAATAATACAATGACAGAACCAATAATACCAGCATTTGGTACTAGTGGAACTGTCGTAGTCCTCGCTATAAATGGGATAATATGTTTGAGAATGAAATGCGTGAACGGTTATAGTCATGTTTATTTTTTACAAATTCGTGTGTTGCTATATGACAAATGCCGCCCTGTCTTATTAGATATTTGAAGCGAATTAATTTTAAATGGTCAAATAAAGGATGAATTTACACGGCAATGTATCGAATTTTTTAATATTTACGAATTTTAAGTTGTACCGTATTAATAAACTTCAATCCTTAAAAAATGGTTTTATAAATATTGTTTTTTTAAATACTACGAATATATTATTACGCGTACTGTAGGTATTGGTGCCTGCATCCATGCTTGTTCATTTTGTGTGTCCGCTATAAATTTTCCTGCGCCGCTACTGACTAAAAAAGTATATTTGTAAAAACATGTGTAGACGATGCAATTTAATATCCTCTTCAATTCTCGCCCATAATGTCCCAAATCATTAGAAGCGTTATCAAAATAAACGCCCCATTTTCTGCATTTGTTCTGGGCTTATCTTTGAACATATGTTTCCCCGTATCATTCCCCCGGCCGTATTTAGTTACTTTAAATAATAATTCGAATGTTTGATATCTATTTTGCGTTTTAATGGCCATTCTACGCCGTGTTTTGCCCGTACTAATTACCCTTGTCATTAGCTTGTATTGTTTTTTGTGCATTCAATTCGTTTGTTTAAATAAACGATAATGGGCCAAACAGTTTTGTTTCACATTTATTTTCATTTCTTTTTTCAATGTTTTAAAAAACATGGAGTCACTAAACTCAGCGTCTGCTTTTGTTTCACATAAACAGTTTTTTTTTTCTTGTTGTTTTTATATTTAATAAACATAACGTGATGGTTAAATTATCGTTATAAAAACGGCTTCCGTCTGAGACCGGAAAATTTAAATAGTTTTTGTCCGTATATGTATATGGGAGGATGCATATTCACCAGTAAATGTAACATCTCATCCTAGCATACTAAGTTTGTAAATTATCTATATAAATCAATCAGTTTCCCACACAATTTCTGTTAACAAAAAACCTACTGTCTTAACTCGTCTTTTAATGCACCAGTTCCACGTGATCTGCGTACAATGCCTGCGCAATAACCTTATTCAGTATTTTAAGAATGCATCTTGAATCAGTCCACTTTAATTTCCATTGGCCAATGCTGTTAATTAATCTTTTTCATTGTTTTACCAGTAGTACTTTAAAGGCATTTTTACATTTTTCTATGAATTGTAAATGTATTTAAAAAATCCTAATTTAATTAGTAAATAAATTATAAGACAATTTCGGTTCGCAATCAATTTGAAAATATACGTAAGAAAATCGTTTAGTACAAACAATAAATAAATGTTTGATAGACATAACAAATGTTTAATGGTTAGCCAATTCGAATAGTGAGAAGGATACAATTAGATAAAGGAAAGTTAGGAAGAAGTGTATACATACAGAATATCACGAAACACAACATATCTCACATTATCCCATTGTCAAGTAAATTCATTATTCAAAGTGGTCCAGTCCGCTACTCATCCGTCAACCCTTCAGCGGGTAATTGCAGTGTTTGTTTGGTTGGTTTGTAACGGGCGACGAGCATTAATATCGGTTAGTAAGTGTGGCATTGTGTCGCCGTCGCCGTCGTCGTCGTCGTAGGTACGCCTGCCAATCACCCCAAACCCAAGACGATGCACTAAGCATTCTCGCCTGCCAAATCTTACTTAATACAACCCTACTGTCGTGTGCCTCGCGTAATTGTTATTTAAATAACAATGATAAATCAGCATTTGGAAATAACTAGGTCGGAGCACCATATGATTACCCTCACTACGCTCACTGTGATTTTCGTCACTTTTTAGAATTAATTTTGGAATATTTTATTTTACGTAAGGGTTTTTATTAAAAGCAAAATAGTGATAATTTAATGCTTCTTTTAAGTACATTTTTGGATTTCTCTTGGAAAATTTAATTCGGTAAGAGTTTTAATTCATGAAATGGGTTTTTTCATTGCCCATTTTACAAGATACCTCAAGTTAGAAAACCGGAAATTTACGCTCCAAAGAAATTGTAGCTAATTTTCTCCCTGCTGCAATGAAGTGTACACTTCGTCAAAAACAAAATTGAATGAATTCTTCTTCACGTTTCGGTGTAATATCGTATTCTTTTTGGCGGAGTGTACCACTGTAATTTCTGAGTGAAAATTTAGATCGAGCCCAAATCCCTGTAAGGGGGGTGTTTAAAATTAAGCATCGCATGTTTTGTGTAAAGGCGGCGCGGGCGAGACTATGCAAATTCAAGTGCGGAACACTCGTATTAAAAACTATGCATAGCTATTTAGGAAATCTCGTCATGGCCACCCGCGCTCTCGCACAGATTTATCAAATTCTCCAACTTGGGCTATATTTATTATCTGCGTTCTGCATTCTGGTGTACGCCATCATAATAATGTGAAATGGAGCTTAACGCCGTGCTGCCACATCGCGAACATGCTTTATTATATATACGAGTATATAGTGTGCCGTGGACGGAGAATTCTTAGTTTTAATCTGAAATGCTGGAATTCTGGAAAGCATTAATTTCTCAACCGAATCTTAATTCATATTAATAACACGGCCTGTCATGGCGCCACAGTACCGCATTCAACTCAACCGTCATCTTTCGAGCTGTTTCATCCAGCCGAATATGCAGTCACTCAGACACACGCCTTGTCACTGTTTCACAAATCGCTTAATATACAACCTAAGCAAGTAATGCACTACGTATATACTACTTTGATTGATACTTGAATACATTCACACTAGTTATTATATCACAAACGGAATAAAACCCTTGTTGCTTTGGAAATATCCTCTACACTGACACGTTTCGCAAATTGAAATACATCTTTCGATTTAGACAATTATAGAGTGTATAAGAGGGAATGAATATGGCATATGGCGGTGAATATATTGGGTACATATCTGTATCATAAATCGTCTAATTTCTAATAGTCGGCAACAAAATGAGTAATTAGTGAAATATGTACGTGAGTGTGCTAGTCTGCATCTAATCTGTGTGCAAAATCAATGCAATGCATTATCTCGCGGCATAATCACGATGGCCGGCGGCTAAAGATGTAATTACACCTAACTGCCGTTAACACCAATACTATGTTATTCGAATCGAATATGCATATATACATACATTTAGCTAATAGGTGGGTGGGTGGTATACAGTGCTGGACACGGTATACAGTTGCAGTTTAGTTTAGTCAACAGTCGTGTATATACCCATCATCGACAATGACGCTGTAACCAGGTGTCTGTCTGCTACTCGGCGCTCCTGTCTTTGTTCTAATTAACCAGATGAAAACAACCACTTTGGCACATCTCCATTGATTGTCAAGCACTCGGAGACGCGCTCACACTTCATTCCCATCAATTTAACCATTCGTGCTCAACTGACCCACAAATTGGACACTCAAACAGCTTATCTCTACATCTCATTCAATACTAACACAAATTATATGGTGCTTCTAGAAGATCTAGACAATAATCCTTATTACTTTCTTATAAACATTAAACTATCAGTTAATCGTAGATCGAATTACTGTAAATTCGCTTTGCAGGAATTCAGAGCCGCGTTTAGTGAAATTGATGGTTAAGTACGCAATCATAGAATTGGATGCACTTGGACAGTACTTTAATCTTCTTAAATTTTTGATACAAATTGCATTTCTACTATTCTAGACAAAATGTTATGAAAATTTCATAAAGTAATATGTTCGATTACATATAATTGGTAAAATGATATTTGCAATATGAATTAACATAAATATCAAAATGAAATCAGCCATTAGACCATCCCTATTAATTAATTATAGTATTATTATCATTTTCCAAACTAGTATTAATACATTATTGCAATTTATCATCGCAGTTAATACGTTGAAAATCACAAAATTACAACAGTCGATTGCATAATCAGCCGTTAGGTTCGGTCTGCCATAATGTAACGAAAACCGTCGAATAAATCACTATTAAAATCCGGAAATAAATTCAGATGATTATTCGGGAAAACTCTGGGGCCACATTTAATCCGTGGGGCGGTTTATTGTCAATCTAAACCAAATGGAATCAAATTAAATACAATTATGATTATTATATATGGCCAGGCGTTCATATGCGTAAGCATTTGATTGTGTGTGTGTGTGTGCGTGTGTCTGTTTGGCTTGAGATAAATAATGATTATTGAAGCCACCGCCATCTGTTAAATATTATTTTAATCAATTTGATTTGAGACAACAATAAACCTATTATATTTGTCAAATCAGTATTTGTAAACAGTTTAATTTAAAACGAGTCTATCCACTTCTTATCATCTGACATCATAGATCATACAGAATTATTGTAATAATATTTACGCATATTTAATGTATTTATTGTGATGAGCATAGCGCGGACACGGGCGCCAATTACACTATCAACATTGATAAAATCCAATCGGTTAAAATATATTTATTTGTGAATTATAAGTATTACTCTGTTCGATCTCGAGATATTCACAACAATCTTAGAGTGAATTTGAAAAAAAATAGGCCACTACAGCTTTTTTACAGTGTAGTGTTGCATTTAAAAAAATATGAAATCTCCCTTGAAAATATCTCCAGAAAATAACAAGGCAATTCATCATGCGCCAACAATAGATTATTAAACATATCCTCAAAGTTGGGAATTCGCATTTGAAACCAACAAAAAACGATTCTTCTTTCTTCTGTGTGCCCCAAACAGAGGGAAAGCGCCTTGCTACAACATGAATCACAGAGAAGACTTTTGTGTCTAAATCCGGGCGCAGGCGGCTGTTCTTTGTAAAACACGCGAATCTATCATTTCAACGCTGCGCTGAGGTCCCCGTCTTTCATGACATGTAACTCAAGCTATTAGTAGGTATTATCATCATGCGGCAAAAAAAATTATTTCGATTGAAATAATTACGTAAAACAAACACAAAAAATGTACGGGATCCACGAAAATCTTTGGTTTAACGGTGGCGCGACTGCTATTAAATTGTTTTTGTCGCCGGATATTCGTCAATTACGGCTCTTTTGTCGTAGAAAAGAATGTGTTAAGAGGTTAGTTATGTTTCGACGAAGAAATCAAAATTGCTTTTGGAAGAATTATTGTTTGTCGACACGTCATCTTAGCTTTATAATGACCAATCAACATATGTTAATTAATATTTGGAGTCTTAATTGGGACTCATGATATATTATAGTTTTTTATACGGTATAGTTAGCTAGATTTATTTAGGGGTTAGATTTTTTATTTATTTTTTACAAATACATTATTTAATATATCCCAAGACCGACTGAGTTGTATGTATTTAATGTTTGTAGCAGAAGGAGCAAATGTGTTAACTTAAATTACTATGTTTTATCAAATAATAAACAAACAGTTGTTCCTGTATAGACTTGTATATGCTAGAAACGTTCAAACAAATAAACATTTCTTTGTTCAACTTTCAAGATGACTGCAATATTACATGAAAACGTAAACAAAAGTTTGAGAGGCGTTAAACACATCTTTAAACGTAATTTGTGACCATCCTTTATTTCAGTGCGCGTGATACAATTTCCGACATTCGATTTTGAATAATTCATGACATCATTAACAAATTTTCACGTCCCAAGAAGTACTTTATATGCAGAACGAAATGTGGTCGTTGCCTTGCTTGCCATAGCTGCGTCGCCAAAGCTACTTTAATGTTATACGTACAACTGTGACGTCGTCGAAGCCGATAAGAAGAAGAACGACTAGCCACAAACATACGAAGGAAGGGTTGTCACTGGGGCGACTTTGGATTAAAAACAACTTAATCCAAAAGTTGCAAAGAGGATTATCTACATCAGGTGCCCACTAATGAAAAAGCTTTCGTGCAAAACGAAGAATATTGTTACAAGTTGCATCAAATGGGTATCTTTTCTTTTTCCCGTTTTGCTCGGCGACATTTTAATAGAAAAACTTTACTGTAATTTCTTTCTGTGGTAAGATGGCCGCATAACGATAATTTCCTATTTAATTTGGACATGCATAGCAGCGGTGACCCGCCATTGCATGGATTAAACTTTAATAGTTTGTGTCTGCTTGCTCTGAAAATCCATAATACAACTCCTACCGTATGGAGAACGTCTTGGCGTTCACGATAGAAAAGATTATGTTTGCAGCATGAATCTGAAACCGGATCGTAAGGAGTACCGGATCTAGATCGAATGTCATGAGTGCTTCTTGTAACCCACACCTGCATCCGTGTTCATCAAACCTCATTTGTTTATAATAGAACTATTTACTGATTCACTATTCTTTCCCAATTGAATTTACTTTGCTGCCCAAACAAATATACGGTTTTTACTGTACAATTATAAATCACTGACTGACAAAATTTAAGATCTTGATAGTTGTGTTGAAATGTATTATTGTGAATAATGTTTACTATAAATACGGATACTAAAGCACTAGGGGTAGAAGTTTTAAAAGAATAAAGGAAGTGTATTGGATATTCAATGTATAGGCTGTATTCGGTAGGTCGCTATGTATTTCAAAAACTATGAAGTTTCCAAAAGCTCTCATAAGGCGAGCATGTGCTATTGTCATTGTTCCCTAGAAGTGGAAATAGGTGTTGGAAATGGCTTCCCCATTATTCGTTCTCCTTAATATTCTAAACTCCAGGTTCTCCAACAAGAACATGCACACATTGTATGCGACTCCATGGGTCTGCAAATCGGCAGATTTTATCTGTAATGTTTTCACACTCTGGTCGCTTGGAGCGCTGCTACCGCACACATATATGAAAAGAAATAAAAGTGAAACGGAACTCATAACAAATCAAGTGCGTTTTCTTTTATTTCATTTTTTATTCTTCATCCCAACAAAAGCCGAACGTATCACAATAATCTTAGAGTATGTTGGATACCTTTATACATCACGCTCAGGTACGAAACCAGTCGGAATTACGCGAATTCGTCCGATTCGGTATGAAATTCGTGGTGGATCAATAACTGTCTCTCTCTCGCACTGAAAGTCACTATATGGAAAGAGGACAGTATTGATATTTAACAGGTATTCTGTGGGGTAGGTTGAGTGCGATACGAAATTCATCAATAGTGTTGTCCCTTTGTGACAGAATAGTAAATTCTTGTCAGTCAAGCAAGCCTTGGGTCTGTAACCACAAAATGTAGGGAGGAGATGCATACTTAACTATTTAGTGACATTATCTTGAGCAAATAACATTGGCAGAATTTATGCATATGTTCAAACAGGTTTATATTAGTTCGCACAGTAATCCGCAAATATATGCATAACGCCGTATATATATGTATCTATGGATGAGTGTTTACTGCTAGGGTGCACATGAAAATATGTGCAAATTCGATTCGAGCCAAACTATTTGGAACTTGAATATCTACACCATGCAAATCAGATACTATTACGCCACTTTTGAGCACTACATTAACGGTAACTGTATACCGACACTGCAAGATGATAATGCGACGGAAACAAATTAAAGTAGCGCGAACACGAAGACTGCATCGAAAATTACTCCATCAGACACTACCAACTCATACTATAGCTACGTGCATTCAACTTGTTACGTTTATTTTGTTTTTGAAACACTACACTATTCCATGCTTTTTAAATTAGAATTACCATGCGAACGGACAATGGCGAAACCTAAAGGGACTCGTCTTTCTTATTGCTAGAATATTATACCTTTATGACGAAAGTCCATTGCCTCAGAACTTATCCAAAATAAAATAATTAAAATGCATTTAAATTAATTTACCACACTGCTGTTTGCCAATATTGAGATTCTATTATCTTCCGTAACATGCATTTAAAGTTATCTTAAGTATAATGGCGAAACCAGAAGAGATATATCTCTTCCTTTTGAAATCCAACATGCTCTCATTGAAAATGTTGAGATATTAATTTGCAGCACTGATCTCTACCAATATCAAGACTCTCCAATTACAAATATCTTCAAAGAGAAGCTTTAAAAAGAACCTTACTGATAATAGCGAAACTAGAAAAGCCACCAATTCCTTCCTTCTATTCAGCATTTGAAGTTTGGAACCGAATGGAATTACCACAAGAATAAAAAGCAGCAAAGTGTTTGAAAAATAAATCTATACCATTGCATATACAATAAGGTGGAAGATTTGTTACAAAATTTAATCGAATATATCTCGTCCTCTGAACTGAAATAACAACATATCATCACTCCTTAAAATCCCTTCTTGTGTTTGGATATATTATGTATAATACAATGCTGCAAATGATTATAGGAGAAATAGAAAGAAAATCTAAAACCCAAAACCATTGCAAAAGGAATGGTCCTGAATTAGAATAATAATTCATCCTCACTCCTCATTACCCCTTACTTCATGAGTAAACATATGAGGCGTACTATCCTCCTGCTCGCCATCGCCTTCATATACCGTCTGTATACAATTCATGTTTGTTTATTTATGGTGTCGCAGTTAAAACTTCCAGCGAAACCGGGGGCAGAGATATTGTGTTAACATTTACACTGTGACCTGCTTTAATTACAGGATTTTTCTCACACGCTGTCGTGCCGCGCGCGCGCGCGCTCTCTGAATATTAAAATACGTACGAATGCTAAAGATCGCCGTTGGAATTTAAATGAATTGCATTATAAAGTTGAAACTGTAAAATAGCATCAAGTCGTCGTTCGTTGCCCAGTTTTTCTGTAACGAAATCAGCGCCATTTGAATTGCCAACTCTTCGACTGGAAGCTTGAATGTGTCTCAAGGTCAGGCTATTATATCCAAACCCAAGTTTTCATTTAAATTCTTTGACCCAAATGAAATTGGAACTGAAATTAAACTCCAAAACTTTCATATGACTTAGATGTTTTCTGTAAGTATATTAAAAGGATTTGTTGAACTTCAATATACTTTGTTGGTTAAGGTTGAACTTTAGTTTCAGTATATAACAATTTTGGTTTAATTTATGCAAGTTAAAATAATTCATACAACATTATAATGTGAATAAATAAACTAAACAACTTTACAAATTACATCCAAATTTGTTTGAAGGTTACGTCGTTTATATTTATGTGAGAAAACATGAATCCTTTCAATTGTTTGACCAAAAAGGAAAACTTTCATTTTATTGCAATATACTACACCATAAAATAGTACCAAGGCTACACTTATTCATAATTTTTACCATTTTATTTATAAAAGCAAATAATTTCATCATTCGCTCCCAAAATGGAGTCGCTAAATGAACAAATTATCCATTAATCTTGCGGCAATGTTTGATACAGTGAATAATATTTAATTTAATAATATAATTTTTTGGGTTGCTATTCAATGAAAATATTTTATTTATCTTGCACTTTCATTATTCATACAGCGTTTTACATAAAATGTATACATTTTTTTTAGAACATAATCCTGGGATCTTATATAAAAATCTCGTAGGTTCATTTTTCATCCTGAGCATAAAGAAAAAAATGTCACGGGATATTTCGGGGGCAAGTGGGGTATGTCATTCAGAATATAGGTATATGTGGGCCCCCCATACAATGTCTCGTACTCTCTCGTAATATCAGTAGGTTTCTTGAACGCCGGAAACGGGGCTGAAACGCGAGGGTTGCGGGTAGTTTTGTTGTGTGGTCGTACACAAATATTTCATCAATATACCGAGAGAGATGTTTTTATTAAAAATGTTCGTGTATACCCCAGCAAATACCTTAGGTTCACGCATGAATTCATTTGGCGTATAGTTCAATAAATATTTATATACTTATTGCACGTTTATTTTTCATCTTATATGCGTCCGTATTCGAAATATATTAGTTTTATACTTCAATTGGTTCTGATTGGCAAGCAAAATGGTATAAAATTGGCGAAAGAGATAGAGAATAATGATTTTTATATATTTCACTCACTCGCACATTGTTAAACAATATTATAACTAAAATAGTTCCATATTCGCCTTATTATTAAAGAATCTATTAAATCTCCTTATTCCATTATGTCATATTGTTCTAGACCGCAACTTTATTTCCGCTAAGGTATTACTGGATATAAAAAATTGATAAAAGAATATCCTTAGTGTAATTACCGGTGAATGAATGTCATGTTTATCGAAAGTCTTTGTGTTTCAAGCGCATTTGGGTAATAAAGGTGTCTATTGGCATTTTTCTCGTTTTGCATCATTGTCAGAGCAATGCGGTTCAACATGGCGTAGCATGACAGGACTCGCCGACCGAAGGAACAAAACCTATGGCGAGATAATGGCCTGATTGTAATTAATTACCGTGATTAAGGAGCTTCTGTTCTTCTCGCTCTCGCGTTTTAGTGATTGATACGGTTCATTTTTACTGCTCTGTGATAATGACACATACACAGAAAGAGTGACTGAACGCGACAGACAGAAAGAAAGATGGCACGCCAAAAAGACACAGAGGATAAATGATTTGTTTGTCGTAAGCTTTTTGCCACTCAACATTGATGGACTATCGGTTTATAGTTTCCTTCTTTTACATAATGCTTGTAAAGGTTGTGGATGATATTTGAAAGTAATTAGAAATATCGTATAATATTCGAGTTCAAAATGGCTAATTTGGACAAAATGAGGAGAGAATCCAGTGTATTAAAACAGTATTTTTTTCTTAACCGATGAAACTTACACAATCTAATGTATTCTGGAGCATTGTATAACGTATGTCGGAGAATTTATCAGCTGCATACACAAGTATCGTCCCTTAATAGTAATATATCTGTTTTGCAAGTGTGTTTCTAAAAATAAGTCTCTATTCAACAACCCCCCATTTCTAGCGATGTTGATACCACGAGATTCTCCAACTGAAACCACTAAATAAAAAGCACCTTTCCACCCGGCAGTGCTGGGTTTATTCAGTGGATGATAGTAAGATCATGTTGAAGGAATGACTAATGAATGAGCTCCGTGAAAGGAATTCGCGCGATGGTGTACTGAATGCAAGAATGATAGCGCACCAATGCCTCTGCGAAGACCGTCTGCTTCCAACTGAAGACGAGAAGAACACAAACCAGAGGAAGGAAGGAACACGACGGCAGAAAAAAACTGGTCCAAATAAGATTGACGACGTGCTGAAACAGAAAAATGTTCTAAGTGTAAAGTACACACATTTACATTCGTGTCTTCTGCATGTGAGTGCTGGTGGGTGCGATTCTGACGTGGAAATATGACGGCACATTATTGTTTCAAAAGGCGCTCATCATTGAGAGGACGTTGCACGCAAATCGTTTCGATGTCTTCACGAATAATACCAGACGATTGGCGCCAGCCACGACTTATCGAACACCAAATCCATTCCAGATACGCAACACTACAAAAATGTTGCAATATTGGTTCTTGTTACAAACGATCTACAAGTTTTTGTAGGCATACACAAGTATGATAACAGCTAGCTTAAATAGACTCATTTATTTTGAAATGGAACTCTGAAAAATGTTTAATTACAAATGTAATTGATAATTGCAAATCATTGGGCAAATGAACATGGCCAAATATTTATCATGAACCTGAACCCTTTTGGTCCGAGTTGAATCTGATAGGTTTTTATTATTTATAACCTGGACGTAATTTATTATTCTGATAGGATAAATAAATTGCTATTGTTCAGGGTATTCATGCATATATCCACATAACACACAACGACAATTTTTGTTTATTGTATGTATATATATTTTGCGTTTATAAAATCAGATATGGTTGGGTACACTGCACGCTCTTTTCATATTCTGCTCAAGTAGTGCGCAAGCAAAATTTCCGAAATTCTTTACGATGGCATCCACATGGAATGCGGGAGATAGAAATTGGAAATGGAAATTAGACCAGAAATTCTTCGTCTACATTTTTCCAACTAAAGACTCACAATGTGATTCAATTATTTGAGCCTAAAATATATATACGGTAATGATACCATTTGCGAAATTATACATATTAACTATATCGATTATATGGTGTATAGTTGTTAGTCCCTAGTGACTAATTACTGCCTTTCCTGTGTGATATTCCTGATGATATTTCGCTCATATTTCTCACTGTCCTTGATGCTCCCTTCGTTTCTCTTCTATCTATAAACATATTCGCATTAAACAGGTATTCACATCATCAAAGTCCTGGATGATTGGAACGGATACATCCATTCAAAGGACACTTAATTATTGAATATATACTGATTATGGCTACCAGCATTATTATCGGTCATATCACTAACTATGCCGTTGTAACATTATCAATAATGACCTACGATTCCAAATATTTCTGTAGGTGTCATGAATCGTCAATGCGTTTCGAATTTCTCAATCATTCGAAATTAATTTACAGAAAATTAATATTGTATTTTGCTGTCTAATTATACACACAGCTGGATATAAAATACATTTTAAATGTTTTCTACCTAAGAAATATATTATATTAATCACCAAATTAATTATTCGGCGTGTACTAACTTATTCTACAGAAAACAGAAATACTCTTTAACAAATAAATACATCTCGTAATTGCTCGGTATAAATCTAGCAAGCAGCCATAATATATCTTCATAGTAATTGTATTCTTTGTACTAAAAATAAAATAAAACAAATTCTACATAAAAGATAAATAGCATCGAATTGGTTCAGGTACGGGAACAAGCGTTTGATAATCTTTGTTTTGTTTCGGGAATGTAAGCATGTGTTATCCAGGTTATCCAATTTATTTAAAATAATGAGAACGGATCCAACCGCCGCTTGTCAATGCTATCAATCGATGAATTATTTTAATCTGTCTTTTGATGTTTTCGTTAGTAGGCAATAATTTCTACAAACGGCAACCTGAGTTACGTAAATTGGTTGCATCTAAATAAACGTAAATAACGATACTTACACAGTCACAAATGCGCACGCACACAGTCACGAAACGGATCGAGAAGGATAGTATAGCCGAAAACGGTTTGAAAACGTTATGGAGATCAATTAAATAAATTTATGGCGCACTGCAGGCGATATATTCGGGAACGATCTGCTCGACCCCGCCCCTGCCAATTTACGGTAAAAGACTGCTTTATTTATAAAAGCGTTATAATTTTTATGGCTTTTTTTGTTAGAAACGCACTTTTACGGTTCGCCTTTTCACCAGTTAAGAAATTGGGAAGTATATAAGAAATAAAATAAAAAGTTCTTACCCGCAAGGCAATTATCATTAAATATATATATTCTGATATACGAATAGAGTAAATTTTGAGTTCAACAAAATTATAGCTTGCTAAATAATTTTTGCTTTCTTTTACGAAATAATACCGGAAGTGCTTGTTTACTCTATTTATGTTTTGTCCATTCTCTAATATCTCTAGAATGGTTGTCCTTAATAAAATGTACTAAAATTTCATTATCCATTGTCTTTATATGAGTATGAGTAGAAGTAAGTGGATAAGGAAAGAGTGTGCAACGATGTTAGATTTCCCAGCACGCACGTTTGAGTCTGCGAATGCGTTGCGGCGCGCACGGTGTCAAACTAAAAGCTACCTTTACATTGGGACATTTCAATTGGACAGATATTGCAGAGTTCGCACAGAACAGCGTGCAATGTTCTTGCTCTTTCTCTCGTCTGTCTCTCGACGTGCCACTAAAAGCCATATATTTACGTTAGGTAGGTTTGCTTGTTCAGTGATTTATGTGCTAGTGTGGCTCCAGAGCCTTCTCTATATTTTCCAATGACTGGCTTGGCTTGGCTTGGCTTGGTCCGGAGACGACAGCGACTACGACATTGGACGTAGACGTACACTTCATTCCATTCTCGCTGCCGCGTCGAGCGCTCCAAGCTCAGATTTATCTCGCTATCGACATCGTTAAATTACAAAGTCACACTATTCTGCCTACACTAGCTCTGCCTGCTTCTTACACAAAACACTACACTACCTCACATGTTGCATTTCATGCAATTAAAGACACTAATCTTTATTTATTGCACGCAGCCATTATCTACGCTCTTTAGATAATTATGCTTCAGTGTATTTGTTACTATATTAAGTTGTTGTTTCAAAAACAAAATTCATCCTTTTTTTACCTTGTACACTGTTTAGCTGTGTTTATTTGTCCTACATTTACTTCTTCGTTATAAGTGGAAATGAGACAGATCATGAATACAAACACAGGTTTTGATTATGTAATCCAAGCTTATGTCTAACCTAATCTAATATCCTTATCACAAACTACTATTATAGCATGAATATTATACTACATTGCATTTTTGATTTTCTTTTCCGAGAATATACAAATCTTAAATTCAAAGTATCATATTTGTAAGACACACAGGCGTCATTGAGAAAATAGTCTAAATATGAATTCAGAAACCCTCAAAACGGATATTTGCATTAAAATATCGAGGTCTTTTTTGTATAATACGTATAAGAAAGTAATATTTGTTTAAATTGGGATAAATTGTTGGGGTGAATTGTGCTTGATACTAATGAAATATATTAATTATTGTTTCTCTTTGTTTTAGGTAAGTTCCATTCAAAATAATTCGACCTAATCAATACTTTCTTATTTCATCATAAACAGTAAGTTATAATTAATCTATTTTTTACGTATTAATCAAATATTTTTAATACCCAACAATATGTAAGTAAACTAAAGAATAATGCTGAATTTAACTACAGAGGTACTCAATGTTTATTGGCTTAATATTAAGTGCCACTCAACGTGTAAACGTTAAATAACTTAATGGTGTAAATAAAACTAAATCTAAGTGTCGTTTACATTGTTCTACCTTAAATTCCTAAGCTTAACTTAACCTACAATATTTTTGGCAGCAATACTAATTTCCTATAAGAATTAAGGTGAGCTTAAAATAAAAAAATACAACTTTAATAAGTTGAATATCGCAATATAATCGAGCCTAGATTTCATATTTTATTTATTTTGTACGAAATATCATCCAGCTTTTATAGTATCATAAAAATAGCCAGTGGTGTGCTTTTTTCTTCTTCTTTATTATCAATCGTTATTTAGAAACGTGACTTAACTTCTTATTATATTTTTTTAGTATTCAACTGACACATTATTTTTATGTAGACCCAATCCAATTTTATTTAAGCTTTGTGAAAATATATAATGGTGTTATTCTGAGTCTGAAAAATCGTGGAAAACTTTTCAAGGAAGCGCGAATAATTGGTATTGACAGTGGCGAAAGAGGATTGGAAAATTGTTTGTGTTGATTAAATTACCAAGTAAAAATAAATATAACCACAAATTTTTAATGTATCAAATTGTAACACCAATTTAACATATTCCTCACTAGGGAACTGAGTCGAATAACTCAATTCACACGACGTTCAGAGCATGCGCAGCTTTGGCAAAAGGGGTTTCATGTGCCTCACCTGTATTTACAGTGTACCAATTAGTAATTAAGATTAGAAATTACAAACACTGCTTGCATTTACAGCAACAAAATGAACACAATTAATTATAAATTGAACTGCGCTGAGGTGAGGTTTGCTAATATTATCTCTATCAAAATGGATGTGAATGTCGGCAAATAAAACAATCTCGGTTCCAATCTGGTTTGGGCAAAGAAGACAAAGCTTGTAGGTTGCTGGTTAAATTATAAACTGATGCACGGCGGCTCTCCGGTGGTGAAGAGATGTAAACCTATGTTGCGGTGAATATTTCGCGTATCGTCGGCGGAATGCGCGCAACCAACCCTTAATTGTTTTACGAAACGGTGTGGCAATTAGTAACCGGGTTGTTTTAAATATTAATTCGAAGAGTTACGTAGCGCGCACAGCTCAGTGGCGTACGTATCGGCTCATAGCGGAGGCACCCCCACGGGATTTGCCCCCGGAAATTGCTAGTCTTACATCCTAAAGGAAACGCAGCTTATAGCCAGGTAACACTCACTCCCCCGGCCCCTGCATCTAACTCACATCCCACGTATACTTTGTTCGTCTACTTCTTGCCCCTAATCGATTAATAAAACCTATAGTATACCGGTTACACGTGTAATTTTGGTACAGTTAACTACTGTAATTTCCGGGAACATAAGACTTTTTAGACTTGAATCATATTCGTAATTTATGGCGCAAGTATATACATAGTTCAGTTTATAGTTTAAATGGTCTATATCTCGATAACGGTTCGACTTATCGAGAAAGTGATTCTTATAAAAGTTGAAGATATTCATATTTCTAACAACTTTTGTTCAAAAAGTTATTTCGAATTATTTACCATTTACTGAAATATTGCTTTAGAAAATATTAATGTTACATGTACATGTAGTTACCGCATATATTTATATTGTTGGAAATCATAGCATTTAATACAAAAAACGTAGTGTCAATCACCCATGAATGCGTTAATTTTGTCGCTGTGAACGTTAGCATTGTTTGTCATAACACAAACTGGATTATAATGTGTAATTTTTATTCGTGATTACTAATTGGCTAACTGTGAATACACCTTTAGTCGACTCGTACCATTAGTCCAAATTGAGTATGTGCAAATTGACAGCAATATTTCACCAACCAGCAAGACATGTAATTGTGCTAAAGGAAAAAAACATACGCGTCTTTTACAAGACTGACGCATCTCGTCAGGATATACAAAATTGAACCAAGCAATTATCTAATTGAGAAGCGCTCAAGCAGCGGGCAACCATAAACAAGACATGAATGCTTAAAAGAATAATAATGCAAAGCATCTCAAAAGACATTCTAACCGAATTAAAACAAGTTATTGTTGTCGCACATCGCACTGCCAATGCCAGTCGCACTCACTAGCTGTGCTATACAAAATCATATCTTGTTTAAATAACAGAGCCCCTTACAAGAGCGTTCCCACTGCGCGTGTAAATGTAAAATCATAATTATATTGTTTCCATGAGCGGCGGCTACGCTACTACGCGAGAACAAAGTCGTTACTTTACGTTCCAACGCTAATTTCGCTGACGGAACGTTACGCCGTTACGGTTCGGCACGGAATGGAGTCTTGACAGTGCGGGCGAAAGATGTAAATCCGCACGGAGAAACATCATCTAAAATATTGACAGCGCGGCAATAAAATGAGGCAGCCACTTGCGTATTCTAGGCACGAATACTGCCCTAAAACAACACACCGAATGCCAAAGACGAATGAATGTGCGGAAGAAGAAGAAGAAGTAGAACAGATATTTTGAATACACAAACGCACATATAGTGGTTTATGCAGCATTGCATCTGTGACTACGTAATCTTTGGTACTTATTTTTTTGCAAGAAAAACGCTGCTGGAATAATAATTTTCATATATCTAAATATTGTGTGTTTTTTGACGAAATAAATTAGTTCACATTTTAAATAAATGATCAAGAGCAGAGCTAGTTCTAACAACATATTTTCTATCTCATTTTGTCAACGTTTTCTGTATTTAAATCTCGAAATATAAACGGACTATTTATTTATTCTATTTTCCATTCAATGAATTTGGGAAACTTTTAGAGCCATCCTATTTTATTCCAAGGTACATTTTTATGTGAAATTAAAGATATCAGTTATTTTTTATATTTTTCGTTTCTTCGGTATAAGTATAGCACCAATAGCACTTTTCGCAAATGGAGCAGTAAAACTGAAATTTATCGTTCAGCTATTAACAATCAATAATACATGTGCGGAGTTATTTCAAGATGTCAAAAAAAAACAGATGAAAAAGAAAAAAGAACCACACACACATTCAAACCCAAAGAAAATGTGCACTTTAAAAACGGCACCCAAAGAAAATGGCTGCTATAAATCTGAATATTAAAAAACAGCATACGATATACCGCACTCATATCTGCCTACAGTGGCGTGCACAAAAGATGAATATAGTAGATTAGTTTTCCTTTTGGGCAAGAAAAAATTGGAGTATCCTGTGATTTTTTTATAAATATAGGGTGTCAAATTATTCAATTAGTCAGATGGACTGTATGTATATGATATGGGTACATGTTGCCTGCGGTTAACCTAGTATTAAAGACAAGTAAAACGTTTTAATACAATGCATTTTGTAAAACCAAATGATCAGATTAGTAATTAATCTTTGAATAAAGATACTTGAAAACTCTTGATTTGTTATCGAGACTTTTTGAAAATTTTAAATATACACGCAGATAGATTTGCGTGATGTGCAAGCAGGGAGGGGGAAGCACTTTAATTAAAATATGCACAATTCATTTTTGCAATTAAAATCAGCAGCTGGCATGGCACAGTTTTAATTTTAGTTAAATAATATCACGGAAATTGACTTGGTGAGAATATGAATTCGTGCGGGTGGAGACAGAAGCGTCATCGCAAAAAAGAAAAAGAAAAAGAGTGGCAAACGAACAAAAAAGAAAATACGCAGGCGAAAGAAACGAATTAAAATTCTTATTTTCATTGCGCGACTCTTTTTAATTACATTAAAAATAAGTTTTGATTCAGACGCGCAGAGTTTCGCTTGCCGCTCATCCAGTCCAGCAGATGCAAATGCAAATTTTTGAAATATCTGATATTTCAAATGAACTCCACAAGTATCACAGCTTCGTTGGTGATGTAGATATTCTGAGGAAACAAATAAAAATCGAAAAACTGGAAATGTTCTTACAGAAATTGAATGTAAATGTTAGTACTGCGTCAAATTGTCATTTTCTTAATGTCGTTTCCACTTTCAACATAATATTATCTTTTAATTTTCTCTTACTTAATACAATAATAAAAGAAGACATTATTTCACAGTTAATTAGACATTCTTTATCAAGTGGATTAAACCGCGGGCACCATGTGTTCATATCATATACAGTTCATTCGTCATTATTATAATAATAATCTAAATTTAACGCTCTTGGCATGCTTGCTCAATAGTAGTTTATATATTTTTTTTAAATAAACCGTTCCACACACACTTATATACATACACATACATCTGTGTTTATATATAATAAAAAATATTATTTAGTCAATGTTTCATTTTAAAATTAGTCAAGTTTAAACTGAATAATTAGGCCTCAGCAATATTAAATGGATCCAATGGACCCATATATGATGTCATTAAATTAAAAGCTAATACCTTCAGTTTGAACTGAGAAAGAATTACCTGCATTAAAAGATACAATGAGATTCGAAAGAGATAAAACAAATTGAATATTTCAAGTTTAAAAGTAATGGAAAAGATGAAGAATATCCAAGTGATGAAACGTGTGGTTGGGAATACATCTTTATGGTTGATCTAAATGGTTCAAGGATTTTGATTAATTGGTACATGTTTTAATAGATAGCTGTGAAAGTTATCGCCGTTTTTCAAAGTGTTTGAAAAGCGACGCTCCACACTTTTTAATAAGAACTTAATTGCTTCCATTTTTTTTTCCCCTTTTCTTTGCTTCTTCCCGGCTACGTACATCTTTGTCCCTATTATAATCTAGTGATCTATCACCAGGAAATTGGATTTTAATAATAGTTTTATGCGATCTCATTACTGTTCGTTGCTCTTAACTCTATTAGTGATCACTAAGCGCAAAGCGTATTATATTTTTAAGTACAAATAATCGTTTAATCAATTTATAAGATTAAAGTTTTTCAACCTTGATACTCTGGCGAGGTTCATATTATTTTAATATGGTTCACGGGTGCAATTTTTTGATTTTTATTGAGTTTTCAGAGATTTGTATATGCTTCATGGTTTTAGAATTTTAATATCAACGATAAATATGATAACGCTTAAAAATTTTATCACAAAATAATAAATAAACTGGCATTTATATAGGCACCAATGTCTTCAGCGACACATATTAAGAATACATTTTTATAACCATGATTACTTTCTTCAACGAAGTCTATAGGTTCATTCTATCCGAGCCAATTAATAATTAAGATTAGAAAATACAAATAATAATCCAGTTTCTTTAAGAACAAATAATGCAAGCGTTCATAGCAACTGAATTTATAATAAATGCATTAATTAATTAATTTTCTTTCTGATCTTTCTCTAGCATATTGTTTATCATAAAACATACTGGATTATTATTTGTTACTTCTTCTTAATTACGAATTAGCTCGCTTAGAATGCAGTTCATAATCATGAAACTCAAAATTTTAAGGGGAAATACGAATTTCTGCGCTAACATATTTTCATTTCGAGAATATTACAGAATCACGATCGAATACTACTGTGTGTGATTAGCTTAAAATCGAGCAAAATGTTTGTCTAAAATTAATTTAGAAATTCAATTTTACTGCCATAAATTCGTAAACAAATTATGAATGAATAATTTACCGACAATAAAAATTTAATATCGTCAACAAGTGCAATTACAATATTTCGTATCCTTATAATAGCAGTACTTATTTATGCAC
Organism: Leistus spinibarbis; assembly: GCA_933228885.1. NCBI lineage: Eukaryota > Metazoa > Arthropoda > Insecta > Coleoptera > Carabidae > Leistus > Leistus spinibarbis. The sequence goes on from OW121799.1 coordinate 7,934,822, forward strand.
AAATGTTCCATTTACAGGAAAAAAACCAGAAAATAAATGGTGGTTATTTCGCGGAAACCGTTGCTTTTGGTGAATTCATGCGATGCCGCAATAACGTATAATCCGACCTTAGTGTGGTTATTGTGCGCGCAGTAATATAAATGAAATAAATGCTTCACTCATTAATTTAAATGTAAGACCGAGAGGACCGAGTATATATATATTTGCAGGCATAAAAAGCAGAACACCTGAAAAAAGGGTGGCACGCTATGCAGCGCTAAAATATTGCGTATAATTCGCCAATTTATGGTTATGGCGTCGATCATATTTTCTTCTTCATTGCTCTGTGGTGTTTTCTGTGCTAAACCCAGCTACATAATCGCAATTATCATTTTATAAGGAGAGACATTTATTTGTGATACATTCTAATTGGATCGTGACGCAGCATAAATAGTCTTGTTAACATATTATCACATTAAAAAGGCAATTACTGCGTATTACTCATATTTAGAATGTAGATACAGACTTTAGAAAAAGTTTCACTAAACTGACGTGACTTATGCGAAGGAAAATACGTTTTATATTGTGTGTCAAAGAGTTTTACAGATTATAAATAGATTTATATATTTATGATTATCAATAATTCAGTATGGCAATGTCTGGCCTAATTCTGTACTGTTTATGTGCCGCTCTAGTAAAATTCTATTAGTCAGTAGTGGGTAGTATTTTTGTCTAGTTTGTGGAGCAGGGGAATTGCCACGTCCACAAGGAAGAAGGTAAAAAAAGGAAAAGTTAAAAAAGACAAACAAGAAACGTAAAACTCGTGAGACGAAAGTGTACCACAGGGTGAAGTTGCATCTTCATTTGTGAGTATACGTGTGAAGTTGTACGTCGAAACTTTCCTCGAATGGTCCACTATCCTGACGTCACACAACTTGTCCCTGTACTTTATGTGCTGTGTGTGTTGTTCAATGGAATTATCACTTGCATGCTCCTTCCCATTTTCACCGTCTGTCGTCGTTTTCTTCATTTTATTATAAACGTTGGTACTACTGTATACTATACGTCTTTTGTTCATACAAAGCGGTTATTATTCTATTCGCCGCAAATTTCGATGTTGCATGTAGCATTACGTTTTTATTCGCTTTGTTAAATATTCCACGGGGCTAATTGAATTTTTCAACAACCTTCCCTTTTTGTGGTCCTCTTCACGTTGACGGCGGATTATTGTACAATCTAGGGTCCTCGCCTGTTAATCTGAAGGGTACTTTATATTATGCGAGCAAAGCTCAAAAATGCATTTTAAAGGAATGCTCATGTTTCATAAAATGTTCGACCCGAATCTAAAATTTGGTGCATTTATCAAAGAATCAGTGAAACAGTTCTTTTAATAACTCTGTAAATATTATAGATTAAAGGCTGGATTATTACTTTCTTAAACGAATGTATAGGTATAGGTATATATTTTAGAAGATTTGAAAGGAAATACATGTTTTGACCCTCCCGGAATCGGTTCCGACTATTTTCAAACCGATGCCTCTGTGTGTGTGTGTGTGTCTATCTGTATGTCTGTGGCTGCCCTACAGTGTTAACTACTGTTAACTTAAGACCTGTATAAGGCCCAGAAGAAAACCTCCTAACTTTGTTAACCGGAAGTAGTGGTTTCCTCTTACTTCTTTTTCAATATCTCGAATGCGACATGAGAAAAATTGAGAATTATAATAGCTAAAATCTCCTCACCGTTGCCTCGGCACTGCGCTATGAAATTAATAAGCAAGAATGTTGTTCACATTTTAAATATTAAGTGTAGAGGCAACATGCAAACTGCTTCGCATTTTCTGGTGGCAGTGCTGCATCTCTTAAGCGATGACTTCTTTTCATTTCTTCCAAATGAGATACCACTTGAATTGTTGCTTCCATTACACAGAGTCAAATAATAATACGATTACGTCTATGTCGCCCTTACTGTCATTAGTAATATTACTTGATATCTTCTCATTATTGTGCACGCGAGCACGCGTTATTCCCCTTCATCCTGACCGGATCCTCGAAATGGAAACGGGATCTATTCAGCCGTACATTTCCTGCAACGATCTATTCACTATTATTAGTTGGATATGATCAATGGTTAATCATCTTGGACATTCATTCAATTATATTGTACGCAATCAAATAAGGATTTTCGCGTTCTGTTTCTTTCTCATTCGCTCTGTCTTTCTCTTTATTTATTTTTCATTTTCTGTTTTGTTTTCTCCTATTCTATATTTCTCTTTCTTCTTTTCCGTTAACTTACTTGCTCTGTTTGTAATATAGTTTAATCTAGCATAGGACACTACCGATTTTTATAAATATATAAGTTATGTAATAGTTTCAGTAAAATATATTTAGTAAATTTATAAACAATTTGAGGAATATTTGTGCATTTATTAGTTTGAGTTGTACAATTTTTGAAAGTAATTCGATTCGACTGACGTTTGAAACTAGTGTTTGAACATAAATAAATAAATAAAAGGAAAAAGGAATTGGTAACAACGTTTTTGTTTGAGAGTTTAATTAAAGTGCACATTGGATTTTGGAGAATTTTAACTGAAAAACGTTGACATTCGAAACGTTGTCGAACACGACACTGGGGCTATTTATGGCTTTGTAGTTAATTGAGTGACATTTTCGAAAAAGAGTTCGTATTGCCGCGCCGTATAAAAAAACGGTACAACCTTTTACAATACAAAACCGAAGGCTCGCACACTCAGAACCGAACAAACGAAACGAAACGAACAAACGTGTGTTGGAACACACACAGAACACATTCCGTTACATTCATTAGCTTTTATCTTTTTAGTTAGGCTGTGAAACGAGAGCTTCTACACTCCACGTTATAAAAATGGCCTTTTTGACTTTCGTTAACTGTCAATTCGACTTTGGATATTTTGTTAACTTATATCTATTATTAAATAGCATTATTTTATGAATTTATAGAAATATGGCAATAGTATGATGTATAAAAATGTTTATATATGTTTTGCAATTTGTAAGCGCGCTATTGTAGTATACTTGTGTGCAATGATTTTGTCGGGCTATTGTACGTGATGTAACATACTGGCATGAGGCCAAATATCAACTGTGAGCTCGTCTCATTGACAGTAGCATTTGCGATGTACAAATGGTTGCAATTACCATAGTTGTGTGTATGAACTGAATGGACATCACAACACACCCGCACAACATTACCAAAATAACAAACCCTGTTTGAAACTGAATCGAAATTCTAGATTTATAACTCGCGCCTAAACTATAGCTTAACCCTACATAAATTACTCGATATTATTGAGAATCATTCCCGTTATATCTATCTATTAATAACTAGTAATATAATATTTGTAATAAATATTTAGAAAAATGGCAAGAATATAAAACTATCAAATATTGTAGCATATTAAAAATGGGAATGCTTGAGTTTGGTGTGTGGGTAGATTATGTGGTTAGGATTGTAAATGTGAATGGTAGTGTGGCTCGCAGTTATCATAACGTGTATTCTAGAATAGAGAAACAAATTGGAACATATGGTGGTCGCAAGTAGCGTGGAGCCAAAACTCTTTAGTTGGTGACCGTACGTAGCGCAATGTCATCTATATACAGCACGTGATATTTCACAGCCACAATTGGGTTTATGTCTGTGCTATTAATTTGACTGGAGGAATGTTTCCTCATTTGTTAAATAGGTAGACAACGTTGGAATTCAATTGTGTTTCTAATTAATTAATCAAAGCCCGCTCCCTATAGACAGATCACTATAAATGAGAATTTCTGAGCCTATCCCACTATTAATTGGAGATTCCTTATACCGAACCTATATATATATAATGACTGCTATAGAACTGTGATTTTTATCCTATTGGAATGCCTATACATATTCTAAATTATATAATAAACGAGCACAGTTAAACCTTCAGCTCTAATTAGCTAAATATTATGCATACATTTTTGTAAAATCTATTTTTTTGTGCACAGTTCGGTTTAATAAACAAATTCTATTTATACAAACTGATTTTTGAAGAGATAACATTGTTAGAGGATGTAGATGATGCGAAGAATAAACCGTCGTTAGTGAACCAGAAATTAATGAAGATTTTAACAACCAAGATTTTTATATTACGTTATTCTTGAATTATGTTATTATTATGTAACCGTACGGATATGAAAATATACGTTTTATACATATTAAATAATAAATGTTTTATTTAATATATCGTAAACCAGGCTTAGCTAATACCGGATACTTTCGCACAGTAAAAATTGGAAATAATGAAGAAATGAAAACATGCTAAGTGAGTTTTTGAAAAGGTTTGGTATGTGTATGCATTGTGTATCTTTAAAATTGGAGGTTCTGTTGTTTCACACATGGGTGTTAAAATCCTTTTTATACATGCAGCACTCCCATTGAGAGCCGCGTACAGAATATGTAATTGTCTGTACAGTAAACGCTATGCATATATGTACAAAAAGCTATTATAGAATTCACAGAATTTAAAATTTACTTATACTGCGAATTTTATCGAAATCGCATTCACTATAATAATAGAATTCAAAAAGAATTATACTTAAACAGCCCTTAAACCACACTGAAAATCATCACAACGTAATGTGTTTCTACGGCTGAACTGATCTAAAAAGAATACAACTAGACAAGCACAATAACCAAGACACATCATTTAAATTAAATAATTTAATAATTTAAAAAGCTATTTCCCAGAAAATATTTCAAAGATAAATAGTGAAAAATGTTAATTTCTTTAATTGTTTATTTGAATCGTTTATCTACAACTTCTATGATTTACGAAATTTTAAAAATCAGATAATTAGAACGATTTACACCTCCACCATAAAATACAAATACAGTCAAACCTCTCGGTTCACGAACCTAATAGATCTTGAAGGTGATTCGTAAACTGAAACTAATTTTACCAAAAGATGGATTAATACGGATTATATAATTGTCGATTGCTTATTAAAACATTTACATTTCTTTCTGTACAAGTTCTAATGAACCGAGGGGTTCGTAAACCGAGGTTTGACTGTATATTCATTTTCTTTGACTAAATCAGATGGATTTAGTCAATTTTTACCAATTTTGTCTACTTTGATTTGCTTATTCTCTTGTACTTTAAAATATTATTATATTATTTTGCACCTGCATTTATTTTATTTCTTTGAAATGCATCGTTTTAAAATAAAATTCAAGTTTGTAAGCGTAAGAAAATATAATGTAATGCCAGCTGATAAAGCAGTAATAAATATGAGCTGTTCACGTTGTACGCTTCGCCAAACAAAAAACAATTTTTGAGAACTAAATTTAAAATAACGTTATATTTCACCCTGTCGTATAATATGTCAAAGTTGATAAATGGCTGTAGCTTCCACGCCGCACAAAATCGCACCATGCGGCTATTATTATTGGAACAACAACCACGTCAACCAAACAACTTTTTTCTTTTTCCATAATAATATATATAGGTATATATATTTATATATTGGCAAATGTTACTTGTTTGACAACACATTTGCACTACAGGTTCATTTCAAATTTACTGTTTTCTACCATAATAAATAACAACTAGAATAAACAAAAAGCAACACTCGATTTTCTTGTCCGTTTACTATTTGTATTTATAATAATGCTTTAAATACAAATCTTAAGTTTAATGTTTCATTATTTTTCCGTCAACAGTTTTGACTCTAGAGCGTTCACACACAAACACAAATAATGGATGGTGTTATTTATTTATACTGCGTTGTTTTATATTGAGGTTCAAAAATACAAGGAAGGTATTTTCCGACTAAATTTCGCAGGAAAAAATGTTGCTTATGTGCGCTTGTGGTAAAGTTCTTACACACAAGAAGAAGAAAAAACCAACTTCCCTACATTATTCCACACACGTTTTTCATGCTTCACGCATGTTAGTGAAAGAGTTTTGGCAACGCTGATCGATAACAGCCATAAATTCACGGTGTTACTGTAATTTGGTTCAAACGTCAATATAACGAAAATTATTACTCGACACCGATTTTTTCCGTAACCACAATTTAAATATATACCGTACAATAAAAAACAAACATAATTTACCGTTTACAGTTTTGGATCTAGAGCGTTCACACACACAAAAATGTAAAAAATAATATATATATATATATATATATATATATATATATATATATATATATATATATATATAATCTGCCCAGTTCGTTGAGTTAAAAATCAAATATAAAATAATGGAAAATGATGTATTCAATTATTTTTGGTGTCCGTATAATATCCAAAATAGGAAATGAAATAAAACCGTGAATTTTCCCAGAATTCAACGGACAAGTTTATTAACGATTTATCAATAAAATATAACCGAGTTTATATTCCCTAACTGCAAGCCATCCGTGTAAATTTCGTAATAGAGCTATTTAACTTCAGGCAATATAAATAAATATATATATATATATATATATATATATATATATATATATATATATATATATATATATATATATATATATATATATGTATATATAATCTCATCAGAAAAACGTCAGGCCATTTGATTTACATATTTTTTAAGGCACATAACTCACACGCTCACGTGCATCCTGCAAAATGCAGAGACGAGGCACTAAATAACACTGATGTTGATGTCATATTCAGAACTTGAATGAAACATCATACGAAGAGTATACATGTATGTAAACCTACACGCTGCCGTACGCGTATAAAACGAAATATCCTAGCTACTAGTGTATCGTTTTATTAAAATAAATGACGACAAGAGGAAACTTGCAACCATGTTACATAAGCATAGAATCATCACTATTTACGCAAAAAAAATTAAATAAACCTTTGAATAATGCTTGACAATGTTAAAACATAACCCTATGACTAGTATAAGGCCCCATTTTATATATTAACCATGTTTTTTTATTACTACACATTAATGGTGTAAAGCAAATTCACAGTCGTGTAGTTTTCGAGATATGCAAAAATAAAACAAGTACTTTTGATTGAAATATCCGTATTTTCAATTATATTGGCTGTAGAGTGTTCACAGACAAACATGCACGGATATTTCCTTTAAAATGTTGAGTTCGATTTTGTGTGACAAACATACATAACGTATCAGAAAGTAAAAATAATTAATTTTAATTATATATTTTTGTGGCGTTTAATTTAATTCTAATTGAACTTTATTTACATTTAACAAAATTTCGTGGCATTTTTTTAATATATTCAAATATTATTTAAATCATAATAAAAATGATATGTCTAAATTGGTGTATATACTAAATTATAAATCAAATGTAAATTATTTCAAATATTCAATTAAGTTACATTTTTTTAATAATATTGAATTGAATAATTAAAAATTGCAGTTTTGTGAATTTAATTTCGATTTATTGTTAATATATTCAATTTTTTATTCATATTGCAGTCGAAATAAATACTAGTTACTTATAAATAATATATTGAAAATAATTAATGTTAATTCCGAAAATTCATCAACATATTTCTTATTTAATGAATAATTATGTGGAAATTTGTACAACTATTATAGTCAAACGATACAAACTGAAGAAAAACCGTGTAATTATTATTAAATTACATGAAAATTCGCCATCAGTTAAAACTGACCTAAGTTCTGTATACCATATGGGCACATGGTGCCCACGGGTGACCCTAGTTTAATAATAATAATGCAAATTACTAATCTTTATATATATTGTATATATATATTTGTTAAAAATTACTAATTAAAATGAAATAATTCGTGGTTTTCAATTAAACCTAAACTAACAATATGTTAAAACTATGGAATTATGCCCTTATTACAAATATATAAGTATTAATTTGAAATGGAAATGTTTGTTACAGATCCCAACTAGTGACAATCCATCACCGGTGTAACAAGCCATACTTCGAGTACTTTGGCGAGTACTTTACGTGTGAGTGAAATGGGTCCACGTCATCAATTCCTTTTGCTGCTGCTGCGGATGGCGCTGGTGACAGTTGTGACATCAGCGTACGCACTGAAAGAGCAGAAGTTTGCGATGGAACCACAGGATCAAACAGCGGTCGTCGGGTCAAGGGTCACACTTCCGTGCCGGGTCATAGGCAAGAGCGGCGTGCTACAGTGGACAAAGGACGATTTCGGGCTCGGCACCCACCGGAACCTCAGCGGCTTCGAAAGATACACAATGATCGGCAGCGATGAAGAAGGTTTGTTAATGGCCATCTATACCTATTAACACACGCCACCACGTTCTGCACACATACCCGGGCTTTCTTACTCATTTCGTCACATAATAACGCTCAGTCGAATTCATTTCAATTAATTTAGTAAAACTTTACTAAGAACGGGGGCTATAATCTTTTTTATACGCTGATTGCATTGGTGCATCTATGCTTGTTCTGATTATATGGGTTAAAATATAGAGGGAATATTTATACGCGGAAGAAATTGACACAGTTGAATGTCATAATAAATTAGACTTTTCAAAATATATATCTGAAGATTTTGAGGGATCACTTCCGTCAGTTCGCGCCATATTATTATTTTTTATGGCAAAATTGGGTAGTAAAGCACTAAAGGATCTTGGCCCCCTGTTATCTTAGTTCTCCCAGCGTTACCAACACACAAACGGAATGACGCATAGCGTCTAACAACCCCAATTTATTATATTGTAAACCATTATCATAAAGGAGTATATAAACTAAACAGGAATGCTACCACACTTAAAATAACCATTACTACTTAATCTAAAAAGTATTCATAGAAATATGAACGTAATAATTTTTGGAATGTTAAAACTGTTGATAAGATATACTTAAAATATTAAAATTAATGTATATACTAGAGCTATTGTTTTAAAACTATGAATAAGCATGTTAAATATTTGCTTTTATGCTACGGCCACGAGACACAAAGGCATCACCAAAATAACTCGGCGATTAGTTATTTTGGTAGAACGAGACCATCGAGCACATATCTACGAATGGTGAATGTCTGGGAACGTGGAAATAGAATTACTACGAATTTAGAGCATTTTACATTTTTAGTTTGCAAAATTAAATTAGCCATTTGGACTGTATTCATTTATCCGTTAAGTAAGCATTAATAAATGAAAGGACAGATTTCGTTCCCTGCGCAAATGGATTGTTTAGATTTGACCTTGAGGTGTTAACAGGTCAAAACTTGTAGTTTTTGCGCACTATATAAGAAAGTTTTGAAATTAGTCCTTTGTTTACCATTGCATAATTAAATTTAACTTGACTAACTCCTTAACTGGATACATTTTAAATATTCTATATATATACGCGGTCAAAACAAAACTACGAGTCCGATTCGGCTGAAATTTTAACAGTAGCCGTCTAAGATAATGTACTACACAATAGGTTAAGTCTCTTGTGACAGTGGCGCCATAGCCCGGTCAGGCTAAGTACTTGTCGGACAGCCCTCGTATGTTTAGGCGGTTAAGAAACATTGCTATTTGTACTGCAACTTTATTAACTTTGTACTTAATACAAACTTATATAATGCATCACACTATTAATTAAGATCAACTATAGTTGATAGAAAACTTATTAAAAACATACTTCTTCTTACTATCGACGTAGTCGTTAACTTAACTAAATTTAGATAGGTAACAATTTTTATTTAGACATTCGTTGTACCAATGCTTATTTCTGTTATAATAGGTACTGATGTACGGTTAACTAAACCGTCTTATTGTTTAGACTGTTAATTTTGATTTAAACGTTTGAAATTGTAATGATAATGTATGGTATGTGTGTGTAGGTGTTGTAATATGTTAGTTTAGGCTAAGTATTGTTAAGTTAACATGTTGTATTACATGTCGTATATGTCATGTGGCAGGTGATTACTCACTGGACATCTATCCGGTAATGTTGGATGACGACGCCCGGTACCAGTGTCAAGTGTCGCCCGGGCCGCTCGGCGAACCCGGCATCAGATCAAGTTTCGCTGTCATATCAGTCCTCGTCCCGCCTGATCCGCCCAAAATTGTGCAAGGTGATTATCTGGTCACTACGGAGGATCGGGAAATCGAACTTGAGTGCGTCAGCCACGGCGGGAAACCCCCGGCAGAGGTAAAGTACCAATAATATATTTATTATTTTGTATAACACAAAGCATACTTAAATCGCAACTTAAGTCGGATTTACTTTACCAAGTTATGCAGAGTGATAGTTGAATAGTCAAAATTGCATTCTGTTTCAAATTCACGATTTGATATATATATATATATATATATATATATATATATATATATATATATATATATATGTTTATATTTTCATTTCAGATAACTTGGATCGATGGATTAGGCAATGTGATGACGGAAGGGCTAGAATCAATTGTGGATCCTCTACCAGATGGTCGACGATTTACATCGAAATCGATCCTGAAGCTAACACCGAAAAAGGACCACCATAACACTACGTTCACATGCCAAGCGCAAAACACCGCGGAGCGGACACATCGATCAGCCAAATTAAAATTAGAAGTACGTTATTTCTCCAACAACACACATTTCATTACATTAACAACCATTTATATAATTACACATCTAAACAAAAATCGAACTAGCCTACAGTTTACGAAATTTTGTATTCTGTTTATCTACTAAAATATATTTCTAATTCTATTAGCGTCTATATTTTTCGATTTATATTTAACTATGTTTAAAAACATTAGCTACAATTTATCTTTTGATTAGGTGAAATATGCGCCTAAGGTGACGGTGTCTGTGATATCCGGTGCATCGTCTAATGGTCGAATACCGGAAGGTGTAGAAGTACGGCTGGGCTGCAAAGCGGATGCTAATCCAACGGACGTTACCTACAAATGGTACATCAACGACGAGCTGATCGTCGGCGATTACACCACCGAACTTATAATACACAATGTCACAAGAAAACATCACGACGCAATTATCAAGTGCGAAGTTCATAATCCGGTCGGCAAAAGCGAAGAAAGCGAGACGTTAGATATCAGCTGTAAGTTGAACATTTGATTTTTATTATAAATTTAATTGCTAATTGCTGTGAACGTTAGCATTATTTATATAAATTGGAGTAAATCTACCAATAAGCCCTTAAATTCTTACATTTGTAATTTGAAAAGATATGATTTGTGGATCAGTTTAGAATGTGTAGGTAGTAGCAAACAGCAGTGTTGATTTAATATTAGACATTTACATTCCAGATGGGCCGCACTTCCGTACGAAACCGAAATCAGTGCAAGCTGACTTGGGATCTAGTGTAACGTTAACGTGCGATGTGGACGGCAATCCACCTCCCGATATCACCTGGATTCATGAAGATTCCGAGCGGGTTGTTGGCACCAATCCAAATCTTACATTACGTGTAGACACTGACACAGCAGGTAGATATTACTGCAAGGCGGCCGTCATGGGCTTCCAAGAAATTGGTGCAGAAGCGACCATCTATCTTAAAGGTATTTAATATATGAACATAAACCACACATCATGCCCCAGCTAGCTAACTAGCACATATTAGCTATCCCAATCTGCACAGTATGCGATTTAGTTACATTATTATATGTATTATTATTTGCTTCTATCTTATAAAAATAATTGTTTATTATAAAGTTCCTTTTTTTTAGGTCCGCCGTCAATAGTGAGCCACCGCACGCAGTTCGGTATCGAAGGCGATAACGTGCGAGTGGAATGCACTGCACTGTCGATCCCCGCGCCAGAAAAAGTCGTTTGGACTTTTAACGGGCGCGCCGTAAATCAGAACGAACAAGATTACACGATTTTAGAAGACGCGCTACAGGACGGCATCAAGTCCACGTTAATCATACGCGAAAGTCAGGAGCGCCATTTTGGCAACTATAATTGCAGCGTGGCAAATCCGTACGGCAGTGATATGGTCGAAATAAGTCTTATGCCCCAAAGTAAGACATTTCAACTGATGCAGCCGACCACGTTCAAAATTATTAAATACTATTTCTCTTTTACAGAGAATTTCCCTTTACTTCTAGTTGTGATAGGCGTTGTCGGTACAGTTGTTGTCTTAATTATCATCATTATGATTATATTTTTGTGTCAACGGCAGAATAAAAAACAACCTGAAGGTAAGTCACAGGCATTACCCTTTTGTCTTTGTTTTGCATTTTCTTTTTCGGAATACATTCATTAATTATATATTTCTGTATAATTTTTTAACTAATTTGCACATTTGTTTATTATTAGTTCAAGTCTTAAAATGCCATTTTAGTTAATAATATATTGTTGTTCTATTTATATTTTATTTTGTTGTTTTTATATTTGTAATATATTTTATTATTAATTGTTTTACAAAAAGTTTCCATATACCATTGTAAATGTTTGGAGCTTAAATAAATAAATAATAATATTATAATAAAAATTTAAAAAGAAACTGGAGCAGCCCGCACTAGACTTAATCGTTTTTCAAATTTGTAAATTAATAATCGACTTTTGAAAAAATCTCTATTTAGAATCAATAAAAATCGGAAAAAAAATCAAAAGAATCCGTTTGAAATCCAAAGAAACGAAGAAATCGATTATTTCTATAAACGTTACTTTGTAAATGTAAAATCGATCGAATTTTTTAAATATATATATATATATATAAATTGTAGAATTAGGATCATTCCACACGAAATTGATAAAAATCTTCGATTTATATCAAAATTTGGAATTATTATTATGTTTCTCTTACGATTTACAAAACCATAATTCGTAGATTATTTTTACTTTCTTTTACGAAGTAATACGTAAGTATTGTAATCATGAAAAATTTCGAACTCGAGATCTCAACGGATATACACGTTTTGACCTTCCCAGGATCGAATGTGACTATTTTCGGAATGACGTCTGTCTGTCTGTGTGTGTGTGTCTGTGAACGCTCTAGAGCCAAAACTGTCGAACGGAAAATTATGAATCTTCAAACTTAAGACTAGTATATGCTCTAGATGTGCACCTCCTATTTTTATATATATATATATATATATATATATATATATATATATGTATCTAGTGAAAACTGCGTAAAAGAAAGTCGAGTACAGGCCACTCCAGATATTGGTGATTATAATCACTACAAATTCCAATAGTTTTTTTATAGCATTTACAAACTATGATTCAAGTAAATAGCGATTTAAAATTCGCATATATACATTGCAAATGTCTACATTTACAGTTGGATTATCTCCAAACTGCACACCAATGCGACATTCCATGTTATTCCCTAGTATTAATTTAAATTATTCCGGAACAGCTAGCGCGCAAAACAAACAACCCTTCATAAATATTTAAGTTGAAAAGGGAATTGCGATACATTATTTGTATCTCCTTTTGTGTTTCAGCCGATACAAACACAATCGAGAAACAGTGTAAAGAATCGGACCGTAGTTCGAATATATCCGATTTGAAATTGGATCTGAGGACGGGCTCATCGGTTAGCAACGTACATTGTGAAATGGATTACATTCCCGGCGCTGAATCAGAAACGGGCAGTGAATCTGTTATCACTCGCATTGGCGTGCCATTAGCGGGACCTGTCAATCTTCCCAGTCAAGATATCTACCGATATTCTGCTGAATACACTGAACCAAACTTCCCACCCAAAAACGTAAGTTACATCTATCACTTTGCGGTAACCCTTCACTGGGCTAGTGAAATACTGACAACTCATTTGGCACCTCATACAATTTACCATCAAATTATTTACAATAAGGCAATATTATTTTAGAAAATCGGGACCACTTCTATTTATTAATAATTTTGTTTTTTATTACAGGACGGTCAGAACAACAACGGCTACGTCCCGTATGTAGACTACTCGCGCGACTATAACCCTCCGCCCGTAATGCAACCAGCGCTGCAATCCTCTTTGGATCAAACACGCGAAAGTTTGCAATCGACGCGGCTGCAACTGAATTCGCTTCAATCGCATCAAATCCCTGTATCAGGTACCCAATTGCCGATGAACGATTTGAGTGACCTACACCATAACATGTCTCCGTCATCGAACCTCCCCAACGGCAACATCGGGGGCATCGACCCTCGGTACAGCGCCGCCTATGGGAACCCATATCTAAGAAATAGTAATGTGGGCCTACCGGCGCCTCACACGGCCATTCCGGCAAGCACACCAGCGCCGCCACCGTACACACGCGACGCAAGTCGGAACCTGCAAAATGCGGCAGTCACCTCAGCGAATAGTATTGTTAGTAGTGGGGCAAACGGGATAAATGGGGCTGTGCCGCAGGTGGCTCGATTGCCAAATTCACCGACGAGTCAGTATATTGTGCCCAATGCGAATTTGGCGACTATTAAACGGGGTACGCTTGCTACGCATGTATAATATTTGTGTAAATAATAGAACAATTATTGGTGACATTTCTTATGCCTAATTACAGTGACTATTTTTTAGTAAAAAAGACTGAATGATGAAAAATTGGCCTGCAGTATTTCATATTTAAATAGTGTACATAATAAAAATATTAAAATGGTAAAATAACAATGATTACAGAAATCTGATTTTTGTAATATGGATATTGTTATAGTTTTCTAGACAATTAAATTAATTGACCGAATTATATGAATGATTAAAAGTTAATCGACAAGTAAAGTTATTATTGAAACTGATGTAAATTGATATTTGAAAAATTATAAATTTAATAATGTACATATCAGAGTATACCATAGTGATATATTAAAAAGAGTTGTAAAAATGTACTTTTTTAGATATTTTTTCTTATAACAACGAAAAACAGAACATTTTCGAAAATTTTTATTGCTATGTGATGTAGCATTCTTAAAAATTGATCTAGAATCGATTAATATATTCAATTGGCATGATTAAATCGTTAATAATCAACGAATTGATTATTAATCAATTTAATTGTTTAATCGACGCTAATTAATTATTTTTCTGAATCGATAATTGATCGAATCAAAATTAGAGATCGCCCACTAGCAAAACCCATTCCATTATAAAATAATACTATAGCACAATTCTAATTTCTGCCTAATTTAAATTTTAATAATATAGAAAATTGTTAAAAGCGTTTGAAATTTGTTGTAAAATATAAATTTTCGTAAATTTTCTGTAATAAAAATAGAAGAATTTCTTAAACAGAACATTTTGGAACGTACATCACTATAAATAATAAAATATCAAACATTAGTGTCCTAAATCAACCGAAAACATAGTGTTTCATTCGTCTGGCACTGATTTATTATATGTCAATTCTTCATTGTAGTTTTTAAGTACCTAAAATACCTACATCATCATATATTAAATAAAAATCAACTTGTTTAGAACGACTGTGAGCTTCCATTCGATTTATTGATAAATAAATTTTAAAACAATCGTGCATATCTGTTGTTGCACAACTCATAGTGCATATAGAGAATATATGTAAAAAAAAATACAATATTTTATATTGTATTTCCCCCTCCAAAATATAATTTTCAAACGAATATTTATCTATACCAAAGAATTTTTAAGTATCTTTACATATAAATATATGTTTTCATTATTTTGTATATTCAATTATTTTGTACTATTTACTCTAATTATGTATTTGTAATTATATATAATTTGTTTACACGTATGTATTCAGGGCCTACACTTAAAGACTTTTGTAAAAAGAAAAAAAAAAAACATTATCATCCAACATTTTTGACCCCTAAGAATGTACATATATAATATTTGTACGACCTAAAAATTGATATAAATACAGAAAAGTGTGTGTATGTTGACATGACAACGATATTATATAAATACTGTGTTACTTTATGTTTGCAAAAACTACGATTGTTATTGTAATATATTAAGAGGCAGCGGTATTATTGATCTTCTATTTACACTTATTACCTATTGCTTTTTTGTTTCATTTTATACATAAAATGTAATTTCTTGAGTCTTCTAGCTCAAATTGTAAATAATATAAATATTGATACTTTTTAAGTTTTCTATACTTACAATCCTAACTGAATAAATAATGAATAAGATTAATCAGATTTTTTTTAAGTCGTAAAGATAGCAATATTTATAAAAAAAAATGTGATTGTAAAAATATATGCATATGATTATAATTTTGTCATTGATTTTACTGCCTACTTGTATAAATTTAATTTTAAATCAAGTATTTTGCTCTAAATCATTTTTATTCCCTTAATTCTATACTTTGACGAAGTCTATTAATTTTACATAGCGCCCGCATTCAAATTTTTACCGCCATATAACGATCACATACAGTTGTTTAACATGAAAATCCCTAAAACTTCTAATAGTCTACAAAGTAATTTAATTTTACAATTACATGCGCAATTATGAAAGACAGCTATTTTAATTAAAACCCTACGCTATGAAATAAAAATAAAATTCAAATTGTGCATAGTGCGCATCCGCCATTTTAGTTCTATGGTAACGAAATTTACAGGAACATTTCAGTTTCATATCATTGGCAACGTTACATTTTGACAGTGATAGCTTTGACAGTTCGTATTTCTTTTTAATAATCCTAAGCTTTTAAACATGTGTTTGTGATATTTAACAGTTCGTATATACTCATTATATATTGAATATATGATTTTAATTTATAATCTAACTTGCATACCATTTTTATAACAAAATGGCCGGCAACTTCTGGCAAAGTTCTCATCAGTAAGTGCAATATTCTATGATTTTATTGCTATTTACTTGAATCTTTTAATAATTGAATATTGTATTATACATTTATATTGATTTTCGGTTACAGTCAGCAGTGGTTGCTTGATAAACAAGATCTGATTCGCGAACGACAACATGATCTTGGCATACTGACGGAGGAGGAGTATCAAAAAATATTTATTTTCTTTGCCAATTGTAGGTTTTTACGATAGCAGCAAATTTATAATTATCATATATTAATTATATAATTATTAAATTCGCAAACGATTCAAACTATTTTATTAAAATCGAAACGAATAAAAATGATTTGAATTTTTACTTATTCTTGAATATAATAATTTTTTTATAATATAACATTCGTGCAACTTAGTTAGGTGTAAGGAAAAAATCGGGTGTGGCCAACACAGGACTTTCTTTTACGTTTTCGTAGTAGGCTTATTTCTCGGTGTTTCTTTCGTGCTTTCTCGGTTCATCTCTCTTTCATTCCCTATATTCGTCATTCGTTCTAATTTTCTTACTGTCCCTGTTCATCTCTCGCTCTTTTGTTTTGTATTCTGGTAGTTTTCTTTGCTATGCAAGTTTTCTGCATATTTTCTTTTTTGTTTTGTGATTTCTTTTTGCTTATATCCTAAATTCAGAGTAATCATTTTCGAGATTTATCGATATTTCTCGACATACGGAATGTGTTTTCGTTCCATTATTCAAATTTAGCATCAATTTTTTAAAAACTTGAAATAAAAGTTGTTTGAAATTAGAATATGTTGAGTTTTTATATTTATAAGTTTTGCCATTGTCAAGATTGTTAAAAATTGATATGAGTAAACAAGCATTTCCGGTTGAAATATCCTTTTCAATATAGAGGTTTTCTATTCTGGGATACATAAATCTTAAATTCAAAACTGTAGAGCGTTCACAGAAACACACACACACAGATATCATTGAGAATAGTCAAAATGCATTCAGGGACCTTCAAAATAATTATTTCTTGTAAATTCTCAAGGCAATTTGTTTGGTGATCCCTATTATTACTTATTACTTCGTAAAAGAAAGTAAAAAATCGCCAAATATGCTTGTTTATTACATTTTTGGAGAGTTTCATCGATTATTTCGAACGTTTGTCTCGATGAGCTGTGAAATTACCACTATTATTACTACTACTAATAATAATTAATAATTTGCAGTTGTTAAATTAACGTTCATTAAAATATTGCAGCATTAAAAGTTTACGCGCACGCACATACATGGGTTATTGTATTGTTATAGTTATAAATACGTATACGCATTTAATTTTAAATTATGGATGGAAAGTGTTATAATTCGTTGTTGTTTTTCAGTAATACAAATATTAGGTGAACAATTAAAATTACGTCAGCAAGTAATTGCAACTGCGACCGTATATTTTAAACGTTTCTACGCTCGAAATTCATTAAAATGTATAGACCCATTATTGTTGGCACCAACTTGTATCTTTTTGGCCTCAAAGGTAGAAGAGTTCGGTGTGATTTCTAACTCTAGACTGATCACCACTTGTCAAACAGTTGGTATGTCGATTGTCAGACATCTTTGTTAGGAATGTTGAGATATGTTTGTGTTGTAGTGAAAAATAAATTCAATT
The DNA here is from genome assembly GCA_933228885.1 of Leistus spinibarbis. NCBI lineage: Eukaryota > Metazoa > Arthropoda > Insecta > Coleoptera > Carabidae > Leistus > Leistus spinibarbis. The sequence continues at coordinate 7,953,145 of OW121799.1, forward strand.
ACGCTTATACTCAAGAATTTCCATATCGCACAAACCATATTTTAGAGTGTGAATTTTATCTGTTGGAGAATTTAGACTGTTGTCTCATTGTATATCAACCATATAGGCCCTTGTTGCAATTGGTCCAAGACATTGGCCACGAAGAGCAACTACTGACGCTTGCCTGGCGAATCGTCAATGATTCGCTACGGACAGATGTTTGCCTGCTCTATCCGCCATATCAAATTGCGATAGGTCAGTACTTACTGTTGTAAATAATATCATGTATAAACTCTCTTTTATATGGAAAATATTTTATGCACAGGAATTGAATCATAGTAAACTTAATCAGGATTTCGTCTATTCTTATATTATTTTTTGGTAGGTTGCCTTCAGATCGCATGTGTGATCTTGCAGAAGGACCACAAGTCATGGTTCGCTGAGCTGAACGTGGACATTGAGAAAATCCAAGAAATCGCCCGCTATATAATCAATTTATTCGAAATGTGGAAATCGTACGATGAGAAGAAGGAAATTCAAGGACTACTTGGTAAAATGCCCAAACCAAAACCAGCGCCACAGCGGTAGACTGATTTTTAAATGTGTTTTGTAATTTTCATCAAGTTTAAATACTTGATGTAATACCGATTTGAATTTATATTATTTTCTTGTGTGAAATAAACTATAGTTATACACCTTTTATGTGTTATTGAATAAATAAAACTATTATTAATCATATTTTCCCTATTTATTTATTTGTTAATATTTTATTCGATAATTTCTACTACGGTAAAGTCCTTGGCATTTATAGGGTTCCGTGACGGATTAGTGGGGCCCAAAATTAACATATATAAATTACACTTAAACCTAAATTTCGAAATCTAATATATAAATGAGAAATAAAAATATATTCTTTCATTATACGAAAAATAATGTCGAATGCAAAATCTTTCAGTAATTTCAATATCATTTTCGCACATTAACACTATAAGAACTGACACCAAAGTGACAATTTTAGTCGTCTTACATTACAGTCAAATTATTAAGTTAAATAATGTCACAAACTGACGACAAAATAACGTTAACTAGTGGAAAAATGAGGATTGGTCTGCACAACTATTGTTTGAAAAGTTTCTTCAAAAAATGTACCAGTTACGAGAAAACTGCTACGGAACATCTTAAATATCTCATTTATGTTCCTATAGATACGCATATATGTTTAACATATCATATGAGCTATGTCAAAATATATTTTAACAGAAATATATTAGTAATTATTTGTTATTTTAAACCGGCTAACACAAATAAATCGACTAAGTACGTGTTTGTAATGGTAATTGCAGATAAATATAAAAATATATTTTGAAAAGCAGTACGTATAAAAATTATATTTGAACATATTGATAAGGAAAAAAAAAGTCAAGGCCATTCCTTATTTTTGAATGTCTCTTATACATAATACACAATCACCATCTTGCAAAATTTGCAGACCGGTTTTTCCAGACAACTGTGTCATTTGGTTTAACAATGAAAACAATTAGTGTTATTGTATTGTTCCTAATTGCTTTAGTTCCTATTTATGAATGTGCTGTTGGCATTTCTTTAAATACCGTACATCCAGGTAAGCAAAGTGTTTATTAATAAATATACAATTCTTTTAATAATATGTGATTGCTTACATTATAGATTACCCTGGCAAATGTTATATAGAACTCAGTAATGGTCAACCACTTTTAATATCGCCTGGAAACTCTAAAAAAGATCCAGGAGAATGTCTTAGATATTCTTGTTCGGAGACTGGTTTCACTTTACAATACGCTAGGTACGTATTTAAAATATATTAATAACATTCTCGTTAAATTTTTTTTTTCAGTTGTGGACTTTTAGCTCCTCAGCCACATTGCTGGGAAGTTGCAGGGGATCCGAGTAAACCATATCCAGGGTGTTGTAATGAATATATTTGTTAGAATTGATTTTGTAACATATTTTTTTAAATAAATGTTTTTATATGCATTCTTATATTATAATGTCATTTATACATATAAATTACATTATTGCAAAATTTGAAGACCGGTTTTTCCAGACAACTACGTCATTTATGATCAAGGCGAAGACACAATCTCGCATCTTAATTTTAGAAAATATTCGTTCTCGTAGTTTAACAATGAAGGCAATTAGTGTAGTTGTATTATTTGTAAGTGTTTTAATGCCAATTTACGAATGTGCTGTAGGATATGCTCCAAATTCAACACATCCAGGTAATCTAAATTCATTTATAATTATACCACCTCTAGCTAAAGTTGTATGGAAAGTTATGCAATAGAGGTAATTATTCGCCATATAATGCGAGATTTACTTAAAATAGGACGTTGGAAGTTACAAATTATAGTGCTTATTCGAATTTGTAGATTACCCAGGAAAATGTTATGTGGCAATCAAGGACCATCCGCCACTTATAATATCACCTGGAAACGCTAAAAAGGACCCAACACAATGCCTTCGATATTCTTGTTCAACAGCTTTTACTGTATATTTTGCCAGGTATGATTTAAAATCTAGGCATTTTACTTAAACGTTAATATAATGAATTTCAGCTGTGGTGTGTACAGCCCTTTTCCACATTGCTGGATTGTCGGCGGAGATGCAAGTAAACCATATCCAGGATGTTGTACTGAAGTCATTTGTTAGCACTAATTATCTTTGAAATAAGCGCAACTATAAATTACTTATTAGGTCAGTTATACGAATTCCAGTTATCTTTATCTCTAGAAATAAATATTATTTTATCAAAATAGCAAAAACTCTGATTATTGTACTAGACAACAACTTAAAAATATCGTTTGAATTTAAATTATTGCTATTTTTGAAGGAATAAATAATTGGTAAATACAGTCGTTTTATTTTTATAAATAATTTTATTCTCTCAACGCTTATGCTTCAGGAGTTTGAATAGTCAAAAAAATTAGAATACTTTTGATGTAAATATATAAAAAGGAAACATCACGGTACAATAATTAAATTAAATTATGTAATATAAACTTTCAATAAAGAAAAACAGAAATATATTTTTATTTATTTTCATCCTCATTGTAATTTCAGCAGTCTTTGCTATATGCTTTGAAATAGTGCATTTATATGTTTGTCAATATATTTTTACATATTCTTGGAAAATCCAGTGCAGGTCACTACAAACTTTTATAAGTATTGTGATTAATCAAATATTTTGAACATTAAACCATATGATACCAGCGGAAAAGGTTATCTCTCAACGTTCTGCAAATATATAATCGATAATCGACATCCCAGTTTTAAAATGAAAACTATTAGTGTTATTCTATTGTTCTTAACTATTTTTGTTCCTATTTATGAATGTGCTACTGCAATGGGCTTAAATGCCGTACATCCAGGTAAGCACAATTTGTTTAACAAAAATGTGATTGCATAAATTATAGTGTATATTCTGTTTTAGATCACCCTGGCTATTGTTATGTAAAACTTTCTGATGGTAAACCACTTTTAATATCGCCTGGAAACTCTAAAAAAGATCCAGAGGGATGTGTTAGATATTCTTGTGGGTTGACTACGTTCAATTTATACGTCGCCTCGTACGTATTTAAAATCTATTGAGAACGTTTTCGTTAATTTTTATTTTATTTCAGTTGTGGACTTTTAATTCCTCAACATCATTGCTGGGAAGTTGCAGGAGATGCGAGTAAACCATATCCAGCGTGTTGTAATGAATATATTTGTTAGAATTGATTTTGTAACTACTTCAGATCAGGAGATCTTTAAAAAGCTTTTGATGTAAATGGATTATTATATATATATAAAAAAGAAGCATCACGGCTTACAATAATTAAATGAAAAAATACAGAAATATATTTGTATTTATTTTCACCCTCATTGTAATTTCAGCTATACGCTTTAAAATTGTGAGTTTATATGTTTGTCAATATTTTTTTTTAATAATCAACAAATGTCAAAAGTTAAAACAATATTATACAGTTTTATCAAAATACGCATACACCATCATTTTGTAATACATATTCTATGTTTTTACGTACAAGAAAGTCCAGTGTAGGTACCTAAGTATTGTGATTAATCAAATTTTTTGAACATTGAGTCATATGATACCAGCGAAGGTCAACTCGCAACGTAATGCAAATATATATTCGATAATCACAGTTTCACAATGAAAACTATTAGTGTTATTGTATTGTTCCTAATTGGTTTAGTTCCTATTTATGAATGTGCTTCTGCAACTGGTCCAAGTGCCAAACATCCAGGTAAGCACAGTGATTACAAATAAATATGTATTCGTTTAAAAAATGTGATGTTAGTGTATATTCTGTTTTAGATCATCCAGACAAATGTTATGCAGATCTCGGTGCGGGTCAATCACTTTTCATATCGCCTGGAAACTCTAAGAAACATCCAAAAGCATGTATTCGTTATTCTTGTTATGATATGCGGGGTGAATTCTATTTACAATATGCCTCGTACGTATTTCAAATCTATTGATAATGTATTCGTTAATATTGGTTTTTTATTTCAGTTGTGGAACTTTAGCTCCTGCACATCATTGTTGGGTAGTTAAAGGAGATCCGAGTAAACCATATCCAGGGTGTTGTAATGAATATACTTGTTAGAATTGATGTTGTAACTTATTTTTAGAAATAAGTATTTCTTGAATTACAATTCTCATTTTTAATGTCATTTTTACATCATATTATCGCAAAAATATGAAGACTGGTTTTTCCAAACTGCTGCATATCAAGGCAAAAACCACATCTCACAACTTAATTTTAGAAAATATTCAATTTTACAGTTAAACAAAGGTTGTATTATTTGTAAGTGCTGTAATTCCAATTTACGAATGGACACATCCAGATAATCTAAATTCATTTATAATTATACCACCGTATCTTTCTAGCTAAAGTTAAATGATGTCGTAAATACAAAGATTTTCACGGAAATCTAACATAAATTTAAAACAAGATCAGAGTGAAGACCACTCAAGCATTTTACAAGATTAATCGCTCGATGTTTCTCATTTAGCATTCTAATTTTCATTCTTGTTATATAAACTGCCAATAAAGACAAACAGAAATATATGTTTTATTTATTTTCACCCTCATTGTAATTCTTCAAATATACTTTTAAAATAGTGCATTTATATGTTTGTCATTTTTTTTTTTTATGATAGTCAACAAATGTCATAAGTTCAAACAAAAATAATACAATACAATAAGAAAGTCTAGTGTAGGCCACTGATGATTTTTAGAAGTATAGTGGTTAATCTCAACGTAATGCCGTCGATAATCTCAGATTTATCTTTAAAATATACCAGATATGATTTAAAACTAATTAATTTTACCCGCAAAGTAATTTTTGAGTTCAACCAAATTTAATGTAAATATTTCGAATATATATCAGAGGTTTTCCCAAACATTAGTAATATGCTCGAGGCAAAGAATAAATGTTATTCTACAGGGTCAGGTAAAATATAAGGAACCATATTCGTTTCCACTGTTAAACAAAATGCAGACATTTATTTTAGTTATATTACTTTTAAGTACTTTTATTCCGATTTACGAATGTGCTGTAGGATATCAACCAAATGCCGTACACCCAGGTGAGTAAAATGAATCTATGTTAATTGAAATTAAAAAAAAAAAATGTGTCCCGACCATAATTCAACGCTCCAAACATATTAAATTCGGTAAACTTGGAAATTCGCAATTGTATATGTACAGAATATAAAAATTTCATTTATGGAAGTTCGACTATAGCTAATTTTCTAATTTAGATTATCCGGGAAAATGTTATGTAAAAATCGATGATTACCCCCCAATTATCATAACGCCTGGTAACTCTAAAAAGCATCCAACCCAATGTCTTAAGTATAGTTGTTCAAAAGATTTCACATTGGATTATGCCAGGTATGTATTTTAAATTTAATTTGAAAATCGTATGAAAATTAACGCTACTAATTACTTAAATCTTGTAAAATTTCAGTTGTGGAAGCTTCCAACCTTTTCCACATTGCTGGACTGTTCCAGGAGACTTAAGTAAACCCTACCCTGGGTGTTGTAATGAAGTTATTTGCTAATTAAAGAGATAATAAACAAAATTGTGACTTCTATTTTTCTTTAATAACAATAAAAGCAAATCATAATTATATATCAATTTTATTTGAATTCAAGGCATTCCGAAGTAGACTTAGATTAGTTATGATTAATTTAATTATGTATAAAATAAGCGAGATTCATTATTAATGTGTACTTTGAGCAAATAATTTGTAAACGGAATATTCAACCCTATAAAAATGGTTTTCATTATTTAAGGGTGCGATTTATTGTGTACATTTTTTGTAGAAACTTTTCAAACAAAAGTTGTGCGAAATATAAATATCTTTCATTATGTACATAACTATTTTTGCTCTAAGTGCAGCCGTTTTAATGATTAATTAATAATGCATTCCGAATTTGGATCACAGTAACCGATTACCAATTTATTTCGTTTCTAATTGACTTTAAAGAGCTAAAATAATATTATTTCGGTAGAATTAGGGATTATAAACAATTTTGCGACTAATTTATGGTCAAAAAGCTTTTAAAGTTCGAAATTTTCGATACTTTATTCGGTACCGGTGTTACAGTGGTCCAATTTCGGAATAGCTATAACTTCTATAGTACTTCGATGATATGGTAGGGATATGATTGAGTGGTAGGACTATATTATCAAAAATATATTTAGTTTTCTTTCGTTTGCGAAAATGTTATTTGACTTGTGATATTTATAGAATAACCTTAAATTTAATGGTTTAAATTTCAAGCAGTGTATAACATATTTAATAGATTAATAATGGAAGACGAAGAGGTTCTCTTAGAGGTAAAATTGGGGAATTGGCGCACGGTTTATGATCCTATCGGTGTTTTGGCACCCGGATTAGCAGTTAAGCCACAATAAATATGCTAAAGATAACATTTTTTTTAATTCATCAACATTACTTTTGCTCCTAAAGTCGGGCTTAGTTACTTTTGTGCCAAAAAACCGACTGATTTTAATGGCCGCCTGATTTACAGTCCCGCCAATTTGCTATTACGGTGTCATATAACATACATATAATTATAACAAAAGTAAACCATTTTTACAGAATGATCCATTGGCGATTTATTTAATGAAGGAGAATATAAGAGATTTTGAAACAGTTAAATCTGCATACGAAATAGTAAATACTGTAATAAATAAAGAAATCGTAACAATTCAACCTTACAATGTAATATAATTAAAATTTTAATATTTAAATATGCGAATATACACATTTTAGTTTCAGGAATTGAAGTTATATTTCGAGAATATATTACAGTCTGAATTATTACTACAGGAAGACCATGCAATTCTTGAGTCTTATTACAGTAACTCTAGTTCTAATTCAAACTACCTAAAAACTTCAATTCTTAGTACTCTTACTCTAGCAAGTGCTCTAATTCTTAAATATATGAATTTAAAAATAATTTTGCCTATTTGTTTTGCTCCATTAGCTTATAAAATTTATGTTATTATTAAACGAAAATTAAAATTAAGACGCGTTTCCCAATTATTATTTGCTTTAAATAAATTAACTAGTTTGATTAAAAAAAGTTTGCGAATTATTAATGAATTTTCGGCAACGATTGGTTATTATTCGGCTACAACAATTCATCTTTCTTCTATTAATCATGTTCATATTCAATTTACGAAAGAGTTTTATTCGATTTTGTTATGCGTCATTAGAATATTAGCAGCGACTACTTCCAAAATTGGAATTGCGATTCCACTTAACATTGAAAATTATATTAATCACGATTTAAACCTGGAATTGTTGATCAAATCCGATATTAATCTTTCTGATTTAAAGGTTTGCACAGCTAATGGTAGCTCGATTCGACTAATTATTTATATACAAACACCTATTACATATAATGGTGGCCTGCACTCAACTTATATGTAGTTTTCACTAGAAATATCCCAAACAAACCAATACTCTTATTATTTTATTACGTTATCAAATATTGTCTCTTCAATATGACACAATTATTAAACAGTGCAAAATGACATATATTTTCTGTTGTCATTTTCTTGTAACTGGTACATTTTTTTGAAGAAACTTTTCAAACAAAAGTTGTGCAAAATACTAATATCTTTCATTATGATCCTAACAATTTTGCTATAAGTGCAACCGTTCTAGTGATATTAGTGAAAGGATAAAAATGCTTAGAGTAAACATGCACTTCTGGTTTGAATATTCTTTTCAATTATAAAAAGTGCACATCTAAACCAAGTCTTAAGTTTGTAGTTTCACAATTTTATGTTCGCTCTAGAGCGTTCACAGACACACAGAAAATAGTCGCATTCGATTCAGGGTAAGTCAAGACGTATATTTCCGTTTACATCTCGAGGTTCTACTGTACTTTGGTTTAAATGGGGAAATGTTAGATTATGTTGTATATGCATATTTAGTCTTATGTACGAGCTACCAACTTTATAAACACAAAACCAACGTACATCTTTTTTTTTCAGTTGATTTTTGAATTATATCTTTTAATACAGTCTGATTTTATAAAAACGATAGGTTTATCATTTTGTAATTATTTATGGAAAACGCCACATTGCGATATAAATGTATTGCTAGCAAAATTAATACCAAATGTTACCATTTCAATTCAAGACTATTTAACACAACTTAATAATAAATATACATTTTTGAAAAATTATGAAGTCAAAACTAGTTTAAATAAAAATTATAAATCACCAAGGAAAATAAAAAATACTCCATTAGGTTACATGAGTACATCTTTACATGGTACTGAATTATATTTTCAGCAATTATTATGTAAAGCTAGAGACTTGCAGAATATTATCGACGAGGTACAGTTATTTATAAATAGATGTTTTTTAACTGCATTGTACAATTTGTTGTAAAATAGGATGAGAAAACAAATGAAAATAAAACGGTTATTATTTTAAATATGTTAAACGAAATGGAAAAACAAATAATATCGTCAAAAACAATGCTTGATGATATAATAAAATACTTCCACCAAATCCAAAACAAAAATAGTGATTCTACTGAAAAAATCAGTGTTCAACAAGCAATAACTAATAAACCAAATAAAGAAATAAATATCGACCATTTAGAACCTGATAAATTAGTCTATGAATTATATATACCAAAAGAAGGCCTAGAATTAACAGAATTAGAAATTGATGGCGAACGACCTGTATTCTCAGTTAAAAACTTAAATTATTCTAGTGTTTTACTAGAAGAATTACGTATAATTCTTAGGGCGAGAAATCCTGAAATGTTTCAGGAAGAAACCAAACCAGAGTCAGATGTAAGGATCCGTTTATTTTGTTGTATTTCAGTGAATATTTAATTTATTTGTGTAGGATGAAAATGATTCGATTAGACCATCTAATATTTTTCGGCCTACGCAACCAATGGGCCTAGCAGAAAATTTAACATCTATTAGTAGTGTTTTGGCAGCGCGCAGAAATATGATGCAAAGTGAAGAATTTTTTGATGATTCTGATGGGTCTGCCGATGAAATTCGTTGATTTTGTACAATTGTTATTTATTTTGAAAATATATGACTATATTTAATAATACTTTTGTGTAAATGTTACTTATATATTCAAATTGTTTACCATTTACTAATAAATAATTACAAAATAGACTATTTTTATAGTTTTAATCTCCTAACATGAAAGATTGAAACCATTGGTATTTTTACAAGGGATATTTTTATGCAAATACGCATTATTTTAATAATACTTTTGTTTGAATGTTTCTTATATATTCAAATTTTTACTATTTACTAATAACTACAAAATAGACAATTTTTATAATTTTAATCTCCTAACATGAAAGTTTGAAACCATTGGTATTTTTACAAGGGATTTTTTTTGCAAATATGCATTATTTTGATAATACACGATATTTAATAATACTTTTGTTTGAATGTTCCTTATATATTCAATTTCTTTTACTATTTACTAATAAATAACTACAAAATAGGCAATTTTTATAGTTTTAATCTCTTAACATGAAAGTTTGCAATCATTGGGATTTTTTATGCAAATACGCATTATTTTGATAATACATGATAATTAATAATACTTTTGTTTGAATGTTCTTTATATATTCAATTTCTTTTACTATTTACTAATAAATAACTACAAAATAGGCAATTTTTATAGTTTTAATCTCCTAACATGAAAGTTTGCAATCATTGGTATTTTTAAAAGGGATTTTTTATGCAAATACGCGTTATTTTGATAATACATGATATTTAATAATACTTTTGTTTGAATGTTCCTTATATATTCAATTTCTTTTACTATTTACTAATAAATAACTACAAAATAGGCAATCTATATAGTTTTAATCTCCTAACATGGTATCTTTAGAAGGGATTTTTTATGCAAATACGCATCCTCATTTTGATAAAATTCTGCGTGTACGTTGTCATCGAGTTTGATGATTTAATACATGCGATTTTCATGATGAAAAGATGACCATACTAATTATTTAAGAAATGTAAAGTGGAGCAATAATGGAGTAAATAGCGTTAAAACTCCATTACTCTAATTTACTATTCCTAAATAATTTATTGACATATTATGTAAGTTTTAGTCCATATACATCTTACGTATTTAATTTAAATACAGAATGTGTTATTATATTTTGACCGCAAACTGAGGATTTGCAAGAATACTTTAAATATTAAAATATGTTGGCAACACTGCTATGCCCCCATTTTAGCTTATATATGTTACGCCTATGTATATGCGTATTTGACGTATTTTTTTTTAAATATGGCTAGTTACGTAAACATGTTAAACATTTGATAGAAAATTTCAAGCTTCAAAATTACCAATGAATTTATACAGCAATATTCTTCGTAATACGTTAGATAAAGTGCCTGGTAAAAAATATTTAGGCATATACAGATTTTTACCATTGTTTTTCATACTGGGGGCCGCCTTGGAGTTCTCTATGATTAACTGGCACGTAGGGGAGACGAATTTTTGTAAGTTGAAATGCTTAAAAATATATGTTCGACGAATGTTAATATATATTAATATTACAGATCGAACATTTAAGAAGCGTCAAGCGAAGAATATCGTCGACGACAGGTTACGCGCTCTGGGACCGCCTGACCCGTAACAATGCCTGTCGGTGTATCGTGGGCTCGCTATTTGTTATTTTATTCCGCGGCTTTAGTAACAATGCTTGCTGGGGCCCAAACTGTGCATGTGTTTTACAATCCCTTCGCTGATTTTGATAAATACATTGACGATGAAATAAATAAACTGAAAATGCATCCAACAACACCAAAAAGGTGATATTGATACATGTACATTTTTAGAGTAAATATATTTATATGATTTAATTGTGTTTTAATTTAAACAAAACTGTTAAGCATATTATACATTTTAAACGTATAAACTGTCAAATGACAGAGCAGAAAATAAAACAGTAATGGCGCATACACATGTGCGCCAACACCTAGTAACAAAATAACCCCAATATCTACTTGCAATGTCCTAAACTTGACATCAAAAATACTAAAGGCAAGAATACTTAATAAAAATACATAAATTTAAAACTACAAGCTTAGGTACAACGCACCTATGCTTCCAGCTCGCCTTATAAGTAATATATGTGATGCGAGCAGCGCTTTTTAATTATTATGGCCTTTTAGTTAACTATTTGGAAAAATGTTATAGATATAAAAAGTCTTACAATTTTTCGTAGATTACTTTGATAATAGCACAAACTTAGGTATAACGCACCTATGCGTCCAGCTCGCCTTATAAGTAATATATGCGATGCGAACAGCGCTTTTTAATTATTAGGGCCTTTTAGTTAACAATTTGAAAAAATGCTATAGATATAAAGTCTTACAATTTTTCGTAGATTACTTTGATAAAAGCACAAGCTTAGGTACAACGCACCTATGCGTCCAGCTCACCTTATAAGTAATATATGTGATGCGAACAGCGCTTTTTAATTATTATGGCCTTTTAGTTAACAATTTGAAAAAATGTTATAGATATAAAAAGTCTTACAATTTTTCGTAGATTACTTTGATAAAAGCACAAGCTTAGGTACAACGCACCTATGCGTCCAGCTCGCCTTATAAGTAATATATGTGATGCGAGCAGCGGTTTTTAATTATTAGGGCCTTTTAGTTAACAATTTGAAAAAATGTTATAGATATAAAAAGTCTTACAATTTTTCGTAGATTACTTTGATAAATGCACAAGCTTAGGTACAACGCACCTATGGGTCCAGATCGCCTTATAGTAATATATGCGATGCGAGCAGCGGTTTTTAATTATGGCCTTTTAGTTAACAATTTGAAAAAATGTTATAGATATAAAAAGTCTTACGATGTTTTGTAGATTTATTTGATTAGAGCATATTTTAAAATTCAAAATTATATTTAATATTTTTTTACGGCCTTTAGGTTAATTTGAAAATATGTTATAGATGTTTCTAGGTGAAGTAAGGAGATTTTTTGTTATTTGTAAGTTAAATTGTTGAGAAAATGAAAATCATGGTATAAATATAAATATGATACGACGTAATACTATGTTTATTTCATTTATAAATATATTTACATGGCAGTGAACTTATAAAAATAATTTGAATAAGATGAAAATGGCAAATAACTATCGATAGTTAAATAACTAATGATAAACTATAAAAAAGTACAGATAATAAATATATAAAATATTTTTTGTTGGTGTTCTTTATATACCTAAAAATATATAATATTGCTTTTTTGCAATATTAAAAATATCTATTCTGAAAAACATTTCCAATCCAATATTAAAAAATAAAAATATCTATTATTTTTGAACTGAAAAAACTAATCATTTTTCATTTGAGCTATTTGTTCCATGTACTCTTTATATAATCGTTGCCAAGGCAGTCGATTAGATATTAACCTTAACGCATCGTCTAATAAAGTACGTTTTGATAAACCCTGAAAAAATGAAACTATAATTTTATTTTTAACTAAAATAATAAATGAATACCATAATCGTTCGATTTTTATCTTTAAGCGAGGAGGTATGTGTAGGGCCCATCAAGTCATCTAATATTGAGCGTAATCTACATTCAGGTCCTGGAATTCATTTATTTAAAAAATATATAACAATAGATAAATTGCATTATTACCTTTTTCAAGCAAATGTTCCACAGTAGCTAACAACCAATACCGAAATTCAACTGGTGATTGAATTGCTTCACAAGCTGCTAATTGATTTTCCAAAAAACTTAATGTCACCCCAGACGGTAAAGATTCCGCTAGGTTACGTGATCCTGGATTAGATTTTTGAAGGGAAGAGAGCGGTAACGAGTCAGGAGCTGCAACTATTAAACCGGAGCCAACTCGGTGTAAAGGATCCGCAGGATTTGATAATAAAACCCTGTTAAATAAACGCATTAGATAAAAGGGAATTATAATAGTAAATGAAGAAAACTTGCCAAGTACATAAATCTATGTTATAAATATATGCTCTCCCATCGCTTAAAGTTATCATTGGTAAATCAGTTGTTGATAACATACAACCATTCACCGAAACTAAAAAGACACAAAAAACAAGTTTTTTTTTTCAAAAAAAAATTGTGGCAAGACTTACCAGTTTTACTAAGTAAACTTCTAACAGAAACTCGACTCAAAATCGATTTACACACATCAAAATTCCACATATGCAACAATCCGGTCGCAGTTAAAATTAAACAAATATTTTTTTCAGATAAATAAAGTGATACAACAGAGTCTTCTAGCGTTAGGGGTGGTAAACACCGGGCGCCTGTTGTGATTTTGTAACAATTTACACTTAAGTCTTCACAACATGCAATCATTATTTTTCTATTGGCAGCGACGCAACGAACAGCCGCACCTAAATTAGAAAATAAAATAAAATAACAATTGTATTTTCATAAAATTTCCAAAAAAAATACCTAAATATGTCTCCCAAATAGGTTGTTCATCTTGAACAGTTTTAAATATTTGTAGTCGAGATAATGTCCCTTGTGTTATCATATGGAATTCATTTGAAATCTACAATTTATTACATTTAAATAGTGTGATTTAAACGAGTCATTTAATAAAATGGCGGCTTAAATGCAGCCAATCACAGCATAAGCGTTATCTCACCTGAATTTTAGTACGATGACAAACTTTAGTAATCGTTACCCCCGCAGCCGCTTTCAGTGGGTTCATGGGGCTAATGAAGTGCACAATAGGCTCTTCACCTGGTATATCCCTACATGAAACAGCATCCAACCGAATGCCAGGTATTTGTTGGGAATGTGTTTGAGATGGTAAAGGTTGTCGTTCAAGAACTTTACTTTAAGTTAAAATCACAAAATATTATTTGAATTTTACCTCAATTTGTTTAAATTTGAACAAACCTAGTTTTTACTGGTGTAGGATGAAACACATTTACTGAAGGAACTTCACGCACTTCTTCAACAACTATTTTACTTTTCGACGGGGAAGAACTGCTTAATGCTTCTGGTTGTGGGGGAACCCCTAAATTATCCCTAAATTTAATTGTAATTATTTAAGCGGAAACAAATTGGTGTTGCTAAAATCATACTTATTGTTTGGTGATGCTGATGTAGTAATAAACATAGGGGTAATCCGGCGTTTGCCGTCAGCTAATCGCACTTCAATTTGCTTATTTGTTGGTGATATTAGATTAACTGGTTTTATTGGTTCTTTACGAACTGGTGTTGTTGTTAATAAGGTACTTTGAGGAACTTTAAATACTGTGTCTTTTTTCGATAAATCTTCCATTATATTTAACATTTCGGGGTTTTCAACAATTTGGGTATTCGAAAATGTTTGTTTGAAATTGTTTTGAAAACTTTTACCATACATACGTTCATATAACGCATTCTAAAATATACATTTAGATACGAATTAAAAATCGAAAGCCATAAATTTAAAGGCTGGTTTATAATTGAAAATTAAGTAAAAATAATTAATGATGTAATTTAGGCAAGATAAATATACATACATTTAAAAAATGTACCAGTTATGAGAAAATATTGTAATAATTTGTTTATATTTATCATATTAACTTTGTCTGAAAAAATTTGACAAATAATCAAAAAATAAATAATGTATGTCATATTGCGCTGTTTAGCCACAAATAGATCGATTGAGAAGGTGCATTTTAAAGAATCAATATTTATGTTTCATATTGAAGAAACAATATTTGATAACATAATAAAATAATAAGCTAATTGGTATAATTTCAGAGTATTACTGTGGAGAATTGGTATTTTTCAACAGTTTGCTTGGAATATAATATATTTCTAATGAAAACTACGTAAAAGAAAGTTTTGTGTTGGCCACAACTGATTTTTTATTTTAAAATGTACCTAACCGAAATAAACCGATTTATTTCTTTAACTCGAGTTTCGTTCCGCCAAAAATACCGGTTTTTCACGGGTTCCGGTATTTTACTATATACACATATCAGTAATATTTTACCATATTTAAACAAAACAGTATAATGTAAATTTTATTTGTAAAACTATCAAAATAAATATAAAAACTACCGCCAGAATACCTGACAGTCAAATAATATGCACTATTGGCTGGAAATGAATGTCACATTTTAATTATAAACAGTATCAAACTATATTAGAACTAATTTTTTTCCCTAAATTTCCAATTATTCACCAACCTTAACGCCAAATACGTTAAACTTACTTTATCGGAACTCGATAATGGTTTGCCGATTTCCTCTGGAGTGAATTCAATGCAAGCCACTGTTCCATCCCAAGAACAGGCGAGTAAATGCAATCCAGAACTAGACCAAGACAAGTCCAGCACGCTATTCGTAAATAAATCATGAATCACGACTAGTGGTCGTTTAAGTGAAGTTAACCAAACACTTAACGACCGATCTCTAGCACCGATTGCACAACAACAATACTGTTGTGTTTTTGGACTTCCAGGAAAAGAACGTTGCAGTATATTAGAGTTGAAACGCTTTAAAAATAAATACGTAATACTATATTGCGCCTAAACTAGTACGCATGCGTTAGAAGCATGCGCAAAGTGAACCCAGTCGGGTAGCGTCGTGTAAGTTCGAGTTATATTAAAGAGAATAAGCTTACAACACATGTGACGGCTTTTCGATGTCCAACAAAATCTTTGTCTTGTTTCCAACCTTCACGTTCGATTATTTGTGCTGTCGGCCCGCCACCGTTCATGGCATGTGCAGAGACAAGGTACTGGCCGTCAGGTGACCAGGATAGTCGCAAGACATGCGTTGTACCCGAACATTCTTCGAAGGGTTCGGTGATGAGAACTTGCTGGCCCCAATCGGCGGTTCGCCACACTCGGACAGTACGGTCATCGGATTGACTAGCCAAATATTTACCCACTGGATCCCAAGTTACGCCCTAATTTTTACAATAATCGTTGATTTAACTCTTTGGGGTAAGTTAAATTAACGATATAAATAATATAAAACTTATACAACTAAGTTACATGTCTAACACAAAAATAATTTGAATTAGTTTTTAATCATAAATCAAATTGTAGTAGTATAAAAACATGTTTTTTTGTTGTATTAAACATGTTTTAAACAATTAAAAAAGAAATACGTTTAAAACTTGTACAACTTAATACTTATACAACTAAGTTATAAAATTGCATTTCTAACACAAAAATTATTTTAATTAGTTTGATTTTTCAATCATAAATTAAATTATTCATGTTTTTTATTGTATTAAACATGTTTTAAACAATTAAAAAAGAAATACGTTTAAAACTTGTACAACTTAAAACTTATACAACTAAGTTTTAAAATTGCATTTCTAACACAAAAATTATTTTAATTAGTTTGATTTTTCAATCATAAATTAAATTATTCATGTTTTTTATTGTATTAAACATGTTTTAAACAATTAAAAAAGAAATACGTTTAAAACTTGTACAACTTAAAACTTATACAATGAAGTTATAAAATTTCATTTCTAACACAAAAATAATTTTAATTAGTTTGATTTTTCAATCATAAATTAAATTGTAGTAGTATAAAAACACGTTTTTTTATTGTATTAAACATGTTTTAAACAATTAAAAAAGAAATACGTTTAAAACTTGTCTTAAATAGTTACGAATTTAATATAATAACAGAGAGAGACAAAGTGAAACTTGAATTGATCTATTTTATAACTACAAAATAACTTTATTCATTTCAAACTTAAATAATAATTTAACTATTCTCTTATATAACAAAAAAAAAGTACATCTTCATAATGATAACTAGTTTCTTGAAAATATATTTTAAACCTAAACTCAGCGCTGTATTAAAAAATTAGCTAATGTTATTCTTACGGGCTACAAATCATAATGAAAAAAAATCATTCATCTAAGGGGAAAGGGGGGTAGAGAGAATGATTTTCCTTCAGTCTATTGATAATAGTGTGAATATGTTTTAATTTTGTACTAAGAAGAACTCGTGTGTCTGCCGCGCAAGCGCTAAGCGTCATACACGCAAATCGGGGAAGTCCCTACGACTACATAATAAATACAGTAGCGTGACCCCGCTGATAATAAAATAAAAATATTCCCGCCAAAATGAAATTGTTTCACACTTGGCAACACTAATTTAAGCTACCTTAATAAGTAGAAAATGTAAAATAACTTACTTTAACTAATCCAGTGTGTCCTTTCAAAACGGCGATTTTCTCGGGAAATTTTCTTGCATTCCACACAATAACACTATTATCAACACTACACGAAGCTAACCAGCCATCATGTTGCGCCCAAGCCAAATCCAACACATCACCAGTATGTGAATTTAATGTCGCCACACACTTCCAGGACTCCGCATTCACTTTGCCACCACCGCCAAACACTGCACTACCACCGCCGCCACTCAACTTCCAAATCATCACCAACTTATCATCACCGCCCGAAGCCAACAAATGTCCGCCACAACTCCATCGTACAATATTTACACAAGCTGCAATAAACACCAATTTGTATTCGTAACATTCATAACACGGCGCCACCATTTTGAAACCAAAACGGCCGCCATTACGTGTGCACCTATTCATTATTCATTGCGTGCTTTGAGGGTGAAGTTACATTACGTAAGTTTTAAAAAAATATTTATTGTAGTGAAAATAAACCCGGGTTCCTAAATAAATGATTTTTTTTATACAAGATTAAGAATTCCAGAATTGCAATCTTTATTTAATAGTCTAGTTTTGGAGATATGCATTTATAAAAGTATTTGTGCCTCCGGCATTTTTATGTTAAGTTTAGGACATTGCAAGTAGATAATGGGGTTATTTTTTTACTAGGAGTTGGTGCACATGTATATGCGCCATTACTGTTTCATTTTCTGATCTGTCATTAGACATTTTAAATTTTCTTTGTACGTTTCACACTTATAATACGCTTTGTTATGCCAAATCAGTCTTTTTCAAGACTACTGTGTATCAGTTATGTTTATGAACGAATGAGTTATTGCAAGGTGGAACAAAACATTTTCTAACAATTGTTAAGTAGGTAAATATTTGAAATATCAATATTGAAAACCCAGAATCAAATGCATAAACACAAAAATCTGGAGATAAATTTCAAATACGAATAAATATTTAATGTAAACGTAATTTTAATGCATTATAAACTAATAATAATTATGTATATGCCCTTTTCAAATTTAAAATATATAATGGTAGTTTTAAGCGGTAATTTAAAAAATTGGCTGTTAAATCACTTTTAGTACACATAAATAATTTATTATTTAAATTACCTAAATGATTATCCATTTGGCACAACATCTTTGGCACTGTTGGGTCAATTTCAGCTTTATGCGACAGACAAGGCTCTAAATTCCAGACGACAACCCGTCCGGAATCCCCCCCTTGTCCACCGGTCGCGAATCGGCCCCCTTTTGGATGTATATCCACCGAAAATATTGGTTTCCCTGCAACAAACAAATTTATTTATTTTAAACTATTAATTTAATACCACGAATATGTATATTACCATCGTGAGTAACCCAAGAAGGTTTTAACAACTGCATTTTGTATATGAATATTAAAACATTATTAAAAATGCGCAAATATTAATAACTATGGCTAGATTCATAAATTAACCATGTGTTGACACTTCGCTGACAGTTAGACGCTGCAGGCTGCCGTATTAACTTTGTAGAATTTCAAATATCCCTGAAATATAAACAGTGATGCCACTGTTCTAGTAGCTCAAAAAGTTAGAGCGTCCATTGGTAGATGGTGCTATAGGTTTCGTTTATTAGAGTAAAGTATCCCCAGCAACGTATCTGCTACATATCTGTGCTCTCTAAATATAATGTATCAGATATGTAACATATACTCATATATTCTTGCCCCAGTTAAAACTTCTTTCACTCTGTGTACACGTTGGAGAGCTAAAATATGAGTTTGAAGCTTACCCGGTAACCATTATGGTTTAAGTAATTTCTCTGCGATGTAGCAGAGACGTAACACTTGCTACGTCGCTGCGACATCTAAGGGATATCACATGAACAAAAATGCTGGGTATATATATACAATATACGTTTGATTCGAGATTGAAAATTAAAAAAGACTATTAACAGGAATGTGCTCGCCGTACTGTACATACAAAGACCTTTAGTATTCGGTCGAGTACTAGTAAAATTATCAGAATTAAACAATGTTTTACTGATATTCATTTAACTTCCCCCTGACACTGAATATTCATATACTTGAATGAATCCCATATAGCACAGAATGTCTTAAAGACGTAATATAGACGTCCAATAGACGACATCTTAAAATGTTTCATCTATTAGACGTCTTTATTACGTCTTTAGGCATTCTGTGCTATATGGGATATATTAGGACGAAATTTAGTATAATTTGTTAGGATTTTAATAAACTTATAATTTCCGAGAAACCAGTTTACAAAGTACAACCGAGAAATTAATCTTAGTACTACTATTGTAAAATCTAATCTAGCGCATATAACAATAAAATAAAAGTACACTATTGTTAGCGACCCATATAATTTAATTAAATGCAATATGAGATATATAGATAACATTATTCCGTTATTATGTGAGACTCTGAATGTATAGGGATCGTTTACTAACAAAACGAAAGAAAGAAAGAAAAGAAAGGTTGAGTTGACCGGCAAATGGCTAATTATAATAATGAAATGAAATGCAAAGCCGCGCTGTTACCTGCGCAAATTGTGTGCGTTTGAGTGGCATGGAATGTGTATGTATGTGTGTGTATGTGTGTGTGTGTGTAATAGAACAACAACGCAAAGTGTATGTGCATGAATCGTGGCCGCAATGTCCTTCGCGAGTCGTGTCGGCCGGTGCCATGCTGTACCAGGCCACGACGGACACTTCCACTACACAGTACCGCATTCAGCGCAAATGTATACCTATCATTCAACGTTTATTTATTATCAAACATACACTGTTCACAATGCCAAGGATGACCGCTATTTTAGCTCATTATTACCTGAATTGTTTATAATGAGCAGTTACGCTGCTGCTATTTTGATGTAAAATCGGAGAATAGATTTTCTACTAGTGTAGACCGTCAAGCAGTAAACCTATCTGCTATCCTTTCTCTCTTTCTATTCTCCGCTTCCTATGGAAGAGTGAAAGCCGCGCGCCAGAGATATATAGAAGGAACACTGTATCTCGAAAACGGTGTAAGTTAGAGGAAAAATGAATAGATTCAATATTAAAGATATTCATATTTCTAGCAACTTTTGTTTGAAATATTTCTTTTGAAAACGTACCAATTACTAGAAAATCGCGTTTGAAATATTGTATACATATTTACTAAATTATTTCATGATAACGAATATCAAAATTAATTGTAAAATTACAACAACATTTTGAGTCTTATTGGAATGTTCAGCCACTCTTAAATACTTTGAATATACGTATAGGAAAATCGAGTTTAAGTCACTGCAAATTTTTTTAAGCTGCATTGTAATTTGCTATAATTATTAAACTCCACGCAAACTTAAGGATCAATGTGACTAAAATTAACTGTGAATTATTATTTACTTTTAATATTTAATTTTAATTGATTTTCCCGACAATTTTAAAATGTTGACATAGCACAAATTGAGTTTAAAGTAGTGTTAGTTATATATGTATACGAAGCATATTTATTTATAATATATATATTTGTATATGAGATCATATTTTAATGGAATATTTTCTATTTGTACTTAACAAATATATAAAACTGTTCATAAATTATTTTCGATTTATTTGATTACTTGGCAAATCGTACAAAAATGTTAATAAACGTCACAGTACACATCAATTACACAATTTTAAGGTATATCAAATTATACGCATTATTAAAAAAAAAACACTTATACGATAGCCAGGTCGCGCCTCGGATCTCGTAAATTTAGGGTTCTCTCAAAATGAAAATAGGGGAAGTGAAACATATGGTGCTTAATCCGCCACTGGCAATAACAAATTCCTACTATTATAAATAAAAATATGTTGTGAATACTTTGAACGTTATCAATTGTTTGTAAAATAGAAATTCTATTTTAAATGTGTATAAAACAATGGTATAAATAATAGAAAATTGCAAGAAAAGGCGACAAACAAGTTTAATCTTTACAACGTGTAAAAGTCAATAAAAGTTTATTTAAAATTCTTTATTTATAACATTTCTTAACCACTGACGTTTTTAAACCCTAATTATAACCACTAATATTTGAAGAGATAAAACAATTATGAAAATAAATTTCAATATTATTATATTTAATATTGCATTTTGTGTCACTAGAACGGCTGCACTTATGGCAATATAGTCTGTGTGTCTATCTGTCTGTATATTTACCTATATGTATGTCTGTGTGTCTGTTTATTAACGATCTAGAGCCATTACTGTCGACGGTATAAGTGTGAAACTTCAAATTTCGTTCTATCTCCAATATCACTAAAACGGCTGCACTTATGACAAAAATAGTTATGTTCATAATGAAAGATATTAATATTTTGCACAACTTTTGTTAGAAAAGTTTCTTTAAGAAGTGTACCAGTTACGAGAAAACTGCTACGGAAAATCTTAAATGTTCTTATTTATGTTGCCATAGGCGTAAATGAGGATTATATTTAATAAGTCGTATGAATTATGTCTGACAACACTTTGATAGGGAAACAAAATAGCCCAATCGACTAATATTGAATATTAAAATTGAATATATTAATAAGGTGACTCATAATATTTGTTATTTAACATCGACTGAGAACGTGTTTCGAGCGTATTGTTGACAATAGCAACGCAAAACAAATAAAATAAAATCAATAAATTTGTGATGGTTATAAGAAAGTTTGTGCTGGCGATAATCGATGTTTATATAAATCAATAAATCTTTATGCGTGAATTACGATGAATACAATCCTGTTCTTTGCCTAACGCGCACCGCAGTTCCCCTGCGTGGTGATGTTTAGGTTAGGTGATTGGTGTTCAAGAGCCATCTACCGCTCCGGCCTCATACTTGTTGACGAGTCAAAGACCCTTCTCTTCTAGAATCAACCGTTGTTTCTGAATCTTGTACATTCGTTCGCATCTTCAACGATCAAACTCAAGTATAGAAACCTTCACGTGCAATAATAACATAAGCCGTGTATTTTCTGCAATTGAAAGTCTTGCGGAATCCATGGAATATTATACACGCCATAAACATAAACTATTCGTTATTGCGATGTATTCATAACTATAACATATTTCGTATCTACAAAATCTTGTCTTTAAAATTTACGCCTAAAATCTTAGTTTCAAATCGTACACTTTAAGAAATTTGCCGTAATATATATTTTACTCTGATTTAAATACAGTCAAACCCCGAAAATGCGCCAAAATATTTCTAGATTTAAAAAGTTTGATTGTAGATTTTGGACGATGTTAGAAATAGAATTTTGAGCGTTAAGGTTTCTAATTTCTGCCATAAATAACATTATTTGAACTGGTTGAAAAGCTTATCAATTTCTCTGAAAAAATTAGAAACAGATAACGATGGACGAGTTGAAATCGTTGATAATATAATTAGCATTATTACGCCAGTTTCTATTGGTTGATAATAATAATCTATTATGTTTTTGTGATTAAAATGTCCGCGCGACTTCAAACTAATTTTCTGATTGGTTGAATTTTTGATTCATAAGAAATTTTATTCAAATAATTCGATTATAAGTTTTTATTTTCCCATTTATGATAACTCTTTATTGATATTTTACCATCTTAAATACTTAATTACATATTTTGATATGTCTCTGTCTAAATATGTAAATATTTTACTTTCTTATACATTATTTATACAAGAAAGTACCTATTGTGATCACAAAAGAAAATCGAATTGGGAATTTTAATAGTTTTGAGGGTCCTTGAATTCATTTTGACTAATTTCTCAATGCCCTCTCCATCTCTGTGTGTGTGTGTGTGTATATGTGTGTGTGTGTGTGTGAACGCTCTACAGCCGTTGAACATAAAAATAGATGTTTGGACTTTAAGATTTTTATATCCGGGAAAAGAAAACCTCCTATTTTTGAAAAGAATTTGTCTACTTGTGTTATTTTTTGCATATCTCGAAAAGGACACAAGTTAGAGAAAAAATGAATATTATAAAAGTTAAAGATATTGAAATTCCTAGCAATTTTTGTTTTAAAAGTTTCTTCGAAAAATATACTATTTACTCAAAAATCGCCTTTGAAAATAGTCATTAAATTCTCGTTTTGATGAAAATTTACACAATATTTACTGTAAAACTATAACTAATACAAATTTATATTTACCGAATTTAGTAAATTTACTTGAATTTTACTATAATTATGAATTGTTACATGATTTTTCACTGTATTTATTATATTGGAAATCTTGTAAATTTACATTTTATATATAAATAAACCTCTAAAATAATGTTAACGATAGGTGTACGAGATACATATAACGAACAAAACGTAAAACGAATATCGTCTTGAATTTAAATTAAGAAAAAATGCGTGATGAATGTAATCTTAAAAGTGCAAGTCATTTATTACAGTGAATTTACAAATATTATGTAAGAGGAAACATTGGTTTTCCTCAATTTTTTGTTGTTCTTAATTATATTTCTATAGGATTATTAATGAATATGCAAATATTACAACTATATTTTTTAGAGTTTTGTGTTGGGGAAAACCGAATGGTTTTAATATTATAGGTCATGTTTTGCGCACATTGAAGCATATAACCTATAAAAATATTGCGTGATTTGGTGCTATACTCCATATTGTGGTTGTGACAGACCATTTATAATAGTTTTATATTGAAATGACTGATAAAGAGGAACGTTAATTGTCAGGTTTTTGTCTGTTCGTGACATTTCAAACATTGGATGGCGCACGTGACAAATTTTCCGCTGTATTAAAAAAGAACAACATAATATTCACGTGGTACATTTAACGTTTGGCAATGCGAAAAAAATCTTTATCTTGCATATTACGTAAAACATATTTTGTGTTATTGATAATACGACACGAACTTCATAGATATTATCTACGACGACGGAAAAACATCATAAATTCATATAATTACACAAAAATTAAATATTTTAATAGCATTGAAACGAACGACCTTCGCCACACTGTGCTGAAATACCGAAACCGGATATCATCATGTATTTATTTTTTGAATTATTCCAATGGATTTTTCCTCTTCTTTTTTGCGGAATGTGGCAAATATAATCATATACAATATTCAAATGATGATCATGTTTTTATGTTGTTTGGATTATACTATATTTATGATAAAAAGCATGTTTGAATTTGAAGTTTATCATTAATTAACTGTGCAAAATTTATAATTGGTTTACGTAATATTTGATTGTTGCATTTGCAATGAAATATGAAGAATGGTTTGTAAATAATTCATGAAATATCTTTGCAAGTATCAAAACAATAGCGAATTGAAATTTTGTTTGCAATTTTTCACAAGATAGATCTGCGCGTGCGATCTTTTTAATTACATGAAACAAAAGTGTCATTTTTATTTCTTACATAATGGACCCTATTAAATAAACCAAAAAATGTAATAACTAGCTTAGGTACAACGCACCTATGCGTCCAGCTCGCCTTATAAATAATATATGCGATGCGAGCAGCGGTTTTTAATTATTACGGCCTTTTGGTTAACAATTAAAAAAAATGTTATAAATACAAACAGTCTTACAATTTTTTGTAGATTATTTTTATACAATAAAGATTCGGTACATACAACGCACTGATGCGTTCAGCTCGCCTTAAGGTATAAGATATGCGATGCGAGCAGCGGTTTTTAATTATAATGTCCTTTTGGTTAACAATTCATAAAAATGTCTTACATTTTTTTGTAGATTATTTTGATAAAAAAATGTTAGTTAATAATAATTTTAAAATTCAAAATTATAATATTTAATCAGATAAAAAAAATAGTTCAGCAACGTTGGCTACAAATTACGACCAGGTCACGTGATACATTAAGATACTAAAATATTGAACGACAACACGGCAATAATCTAAAAATATATTCCAACTTTCTTTCATGTAAATTAGTCTTGCAACATTCATTGAATAAATTTACAGAGACCACAAAGTATTTAAAAACTATACATTTATGGCTTGCCAATAAAAAAGCAAGGACTTATTTTATTGAACATAATTATATATTTTACCACATTTTGCTTCACTTCAAGCGAGATGACTAAATGCCCCGGCAAACATTCGAAATGTATTAAATATGATAAAATTTGACATTTATGTTACTCGTCCAATACATCTAAAATTTGACCTACATATTTAAGTATATATGATTCAATCAGTTGTAACAATCGTTCATGTTGTTCGCCACACTCACGTTTTACTCTTATCTATATTACAAAGATAACCATACTGTCGGCCATTTTGTTCACGTATTTGAGCAATTTTAATGCGTTGTTGCTAGAAATAAATTAGTGTAAAATTGAATTGAACACGCGGAAATGCACTATTGGAAAAGTATTTGTAAATTGGCCTTGAATTTTTGCCATTTTATGGGTCATATAAGTGTCAATATCGAGGCTATCCGTCAAGGATCTATAAACGAAATACACATTATGCATATAAATCTAACGAGAGAATAAATGTCTGGTTGCGAATACCAAATTAACATACCAAATACATAATGTATTATGGCTATTTTCAAATGCGAATTTTTTGTAAATGGTACATTTTTTGAAGAAAGTTTTCAAACAAAAGTTGTTTGTAATTTTAATATCTTTAACTTTTATATGATTCATTTTTTTCTAACTTGTATTCTTTTCAAGATATGTAACTAATAAAAAAGCACTTCCTGCTGAATATCCTATTCAAAAACAGGAAGTTTTCTTTTCCGGAATATACAAATCAAAACATCATATTTCTATGTCAGTATTTGCTCGTCTAGATCGTTACACACACACACACACACACACACAGACAGATAAACACACAGACAGACATTTTTACCTAAAATCTCGGGTTTATGTTTCCATTACAGCCATTTGTACTACGTCTAAGATAAGAAGGAAAAATAGTAAATAGAGACATTTTAAACAGAAACAATTTTGTAGTAAAAGGACCCTTTCTTTTCACTGAATTTTCTTGTACGTATAATCGAAGAAGTAAAGTATAAATGGGGGGAAATTATTCTATGTCAACGTTTAAATGAATTAAATAGAAATAATAGTAGGGTTACTATATAAATATTAAACTAACAAAGTTTTAGATTTTCTGAAATATATTATTAAATGTTGTATAACAATGTCAAATGACAATTCTAAGAAATGATTATTAATTGATATCTATATGGTTTATTTATAATTTATATTATTAGAATTTGATATGTGGGAATTCCGCGTCTTAGTAATAATGATTGTTTAATTTAATTGACTATTTTACTTACTAAATCAGAGCCGTATTAAGGTAAAACCTTGTATTAAGTATGTCCTCATCATTTTAAGCTGTTTGCACAGCGACCCAATTAGTAATTAAGATTAGAAATTTAGAGCCTCCCTTAATACTGCCCTTACAAAAATAATTAAAACACTCAAAAATTGTACTAAAAATTCTAAGATATTTTATATCTTCAAGATTTTTTCATATTGTTAACCCAAAGCCCAAAAAAAAAAGTTAAATATTATAATTGTGCATTTAGTTAGAAAATAAATGTTTCCCTACTACACATTAATATTGTTTCATGGTAGAATAAATTTTAAACAAAATAAAGCAATATTAAGTAAGGGAAAAGAGGTACGATTTGACGAATTTAGTCATGATTTGAGTGAATTATGCGTGTAATTGTAGTTAAACTAGAGTCAACAAATTGTGAAGTAAAATATAATAGTAAGATGTCTCAAGGTCAAGTATAAACGAAGTTAAATAGCAGAAATTTCATTTAAAACCGTAGCGGGTGTGCTTGTTGAAACTTTATTACAATTAGTGTTAAGTACAGTGTCAAAAGAGTAAACATATTTTTCGTTTGACTACATACGTACGTATACGTATGCATGTATATCTGCCTACTACCCACGACTGCTAACTGCAACAAGTGCCTAGTGAATCAGTACCACCTGTGTTGTAAGCGGCACATATGGGCGGCTGGTACACGGCGAGCACACACACCTGGAAGCCGGTAACAGCGACGCTACGTTACGATACCGGCGAATGGCCCATCGCCATCGGTCATGCTTGCTGTTGCCTGTGCGCCAACCAACGCCAACCCTACTTACGCAGCGGAAGAGTCAGTTTGCGAGCGACTTGCGCGAGAGGACGTCGCATCGTTCCACACTGATACTACTCTCGACAACTCGTTGTTTCACCTTCGTACTTCAAAACGTGCGCCGTCATTATTTCACTCACATTTATTATACGGGATTTCAATTTGATGTGCGCGAAATGTTCTAACTTTTGTGTCGACAGTTTTTGTTAAGTTTCCACTACTTTTATAGATTATTTTTAGTTGTCATCAATGCTGTTGTGTTGTGTATAATGTTGTAAAAAGTGTTTTTATTTAGTTTTTTATTTTTATATATATATATACTTATATATAAAGAACATAGTTATTAATTGCATGTGTGTTACTTCGTAAAAGTGTGGGTGTCACAGTGATGATGTGTTCCTGGGATTTATCCCGTGGATTCAGAGGATTTCTGTTGCTCGCTACGGCTTTCTGGACAACGACTCTCGTGTTTTGTGATGTCAGAGGACTAACAGGTATTTTCTTATACGTTTTTTTTTTATGTTTTCGACAGCTTGGCGATCTTGTTTCCCTATAATTAATACGACTTTGAGTTGCGATTGCATCTCGAGCACCAAGTTCAAACAGGTAGTTCCCATGAATATACTTATGACTCAACTTAAATATAACGAATCTTCATAGGGAAAAAGTAAAAATATCGTTTTCAAAAATAGAACGTTTTCTTTCCAGGGGTATACAAATTTTAAATTCAACGGATTATATTTTCTTAGGTACACATATATTTTTAATTTAAACGGTTTTCTCTTTTTGTGATCGTTGTCTGTCTGTTTGAGGAGCTGGGCTACTTTTGCAATATTTTTCGTGGTAGACGATGCATTTAAAAGGTGTATGTGCCATTTTCAGTTAGTTTTCACGGATGTAAATTGTAAATTGATTGTACCCGATGGTATATATATATATATATATATATATATTTGTCCCGAGATACATCATAATTAATGTAATTTGATAGATTGAAACTAATGTTCTCTATTAGTGTTGAAATATTCGTTTGCTTTGAGCTTGTGTCATGGTTCATTCTTTGACACTGAATTTTTTTGCTGTGTAGATAGATGTAGGTGTTGCATTGTATAGTATTGTTTATGGTTCGCTAAACCTACATTAGTGTGAATGCACTGAGAGAGCGCTATGAGAAAGGTACATCGTGGAAAAGAATATAATATGTAGGCGACGGTGTAACTTATTTATATATACATTTTAATAGCGATTATATTTATTATTGTAGTTTTACACGTTTAAATATTTAAATTACTATTATATTGTTAACTACAAGGCATTTACTATATCTAGTCAATTATAATAAATGTTTCAATTTCTATATAAAATGGCGTATACACTGTAAAAATAGGCGTAGATTTTATTATAAACAATTATTTTTAAAATTAACAACAAAACATTTATAATCATTTATATTTAATTATTCAATCATATTTTTATTTCAAGTTAAAATTGTGCATACACTGTAAATAGGGTGTAGTGTTGTATACACTGTAAATAAGAAAGTTGCAATTTTAAATCAACCACAAGTCATTTCAATACTATACATTTATATATTCAATAATTCCAAATGTTTTGATTTCAATTTAATATTATGTTTACACTGTAAAAATGTATTTTATTGTAATTTATTATTTTTTAAATCAACCACTAAGACATTTACAAATGTTTCAATTTCAATTTATAGATTTGTATACACTGTAAAAATGGATAGTTTTATTTTATAAATCAACCACAAGGCAATTTACATTTAACTATTCAGTAATGCTAAATGTGATAATTTTACATTAAAATAGTGCATACACTGTAAAAAAGGTGTAGTTTATTTTGCAATTTATCATTTTCTAAAGTAACTATAAGGCATTTACAATCATTTACATTTAATTAATAAATAACAACAAATGTATTAATTTAAATTTAATAAGGTGTATACACTGTAAAAATGGATAAATTTGTTATTGTAAATCAACCTCAAGACTAGTCAATAATGACAAATATTCTAATTTTAATTAAAAATTATGTATACGCTGTAAAAAAAGGTCTACATTTTTATCATGTATAATTTTTAATTGCATATCCAAAGCAAACATAAAAATTAAATTTGACTAAATTGACGTATATAATTACGTTTAACCTTGGGAGAGAAATCTACAAATGTGAATATAATAGCTACACTGTTAAAAAAACAATTACGAATCTCATTTAGAAAATTGTGGTTTGTTGATTTTACCAAAAATAATGCTAAATTTACACTTTCTGTGTGGTCTAAGCAATAATATGTCGACATTTGGATTAGAGGGTTGTTTTAAGTTCGTCTAAATTATATTTAGGAAGATATTAGAGAATTTTGTGCCCTTTTTGAAATGAATGTTGACGGCGTTTATGTTGTCCGTCCCTTCCCGCTTGTTTATAAGTGTCGATTCGTCTTCTACGTCGACAGTGGAGTGCGAGTGCCTACCTGTAATTCGAGAAACCGGTTTCATGCTTCGTGTCGTTTTCGTATTGGAGATTTTTTTTTACCATTATATTGACTAGTTCAAACATCGGTATATATATATATATATATATATATATATATATATATATATATATATATATATATATATATATATATATATTTATATACCTATATCATTCTTACGAACACGTAAGCATAGTGGTTGCAGGAAAATCTATGCCACCGTTTTGTAATTATTTACATGTATCTCAATCATCTTAATTGCAAGTAACGGCAGAATTCTTATACTACTTGCATATTTTTCTTAATAGTTTCTCTTATTTCTCACATATTTCTCATATTATTTTCTAACCCACTTTTGAACATTTAATTATTTGATATTTATTGCCATATGACAAAAATTAATATTATTATTGGAGAAGAGATTAAAGATGCCTTAAATACTCAAGTACATTATATGTAAAGTTAAATTCTGTGGTTCTATGCAATCCAGGAGAACAAAATTGAATTGGAGTGGCCTTCATTCAACATTCCTGTCGTTTTATTATTTATAAATATGTTTTATTTGGCTTTAAATTCACTCTACGATTGCTATGAAATCAATATGCTTTGTAAATATGATTCGTAATTATATAATAACCAATTTCTAATGCCATTTTACATTAAATAATACGTTTTTTTGAAAAAAGCTTTAAACAAATGTTGCTAGAAATTTTAATATTTTCAACTTTGATTCAATTAATTTTTTCTCTAACTCAAGGCGTTGCCGAGATATTAAAAATTTAACTTCTGCTTAAGATATTGTTTTCAAACATTTTTATAATTTTTCCTTCGACAGTTTTGGCTCTAGAGCGTTCACACAGACATACACACAGACGTCATTCCAAAAAGTGATAGCGATAAGGCCGTAAAAAAAGGTTCATTCAAAAATATGTATATATGATTATTTTCTTAATTCAAGAAAAGTTACTAAATTCGGTAAAATGATAATATTTAATTGCAGCTTTATTTTAAAAGTGTTGGAAATTTACATAAAATTTTTACAGTGTATTTTAATGGAAATATTTTTTAATTTAATGAATTTACATAATGACTAAATAAATGTTTGTGTTTTTTTTTTAATATTTACCAAAATTTTAATAATCTTATTATTATCTTGAAAAGTACCAACACCAGACATTTGTAAATATCATAAAATAAATAAATATAGCTTATATTTTTTCTTAAATTTGTATACGCCGTGTAATAAAACAAGATTCGGTACGTACAACGCACCGATGCGTCCAGCTCACCTTAAAAGTAAGATATATTTTTTGATTCGAGAATGCTACAGACACATAGCCTCTTCGGTATACTTCGTACGGCGAGCTAAAAATGCAATGATTTAACTCAGTTAAATGTTGATTAACAGTAAATGCATTAAACTTGTAACTGAAGTTAGGTATAATTCAATTTTGCTTATAATCGGTCTTGATTTTAGTTTTAGTAAAATGGACCGTAATGGACTTAACTGAAGTTTAAACTACAAACAGGATTATTCACTTATCAGTATGTCATGTATTTAACCTTCGATTAAATGTTATTATCGAAAATGAAACAATGCATGAAAATAAACCTCATTTAATCCATAGCGAATTTCAAAAATTAACTTACAAGAAAAATATGTTTACAAAAGTGCTGGAAAATCATATCTTAATTTGCTTTTGCGTCGGTCGTATTTTTACATTCATTGATTACATTAGGTATAGTTTTTACAACTATTCTGTAATTACATAGCAAACATAAAGATAACATCGATATGTATAAATATGCATATTAACTGTTCTAGAAACATTGGTCGCATTTTATTCCAATTCCAACAAATTGTGAATATAGATTTTTCATATTCATTTTTATTGTATTATATTATACTAATGTTGGAAATTCACCCACTAATATATATTCATTCTAAAAACATTGATTACAATTCAACGAAACATGAATATTAGTAGTACTACCTATACTAAAAACTATAGCAATTTATAATTTCAGAAAATTATATATCATCATTATGCCAGTGGTAATGAAAACTAAAATCATTGCCCAATATTTAAATTATTACTTTGCATATTTATGGAAACATAAATTTTAATGCTATTTTAATACGAGTTTAAAATTCTTGAAAATATAAAATTTCATCACATGATTTATTATTATTATTAAATTAAAAACATTGACCTATACTCATATCATTATAATTTACTATGTATTTCTTTAAATATTTTATGAGTGATTTTGATAGCAGATAAATTCTGAATGTATCTTTGTAACACAAAAATGCAGTATTTTAATTTTCGTAATGTATAATAATAATCGGTCGGTCCGGTCTGTCTCTGGCTTTTAAGTTATTCGTGGTTGGGAGTGGTGCAGTGTAACAATAGCTCATTGTTAGTGTGATATTCACCGTAATATGTCCTATTGTGAATCTGGCTCCGTGGGGCGGCGACGAAGTCCCAAGTACTTATCAAATATTTAAACAGTTATTATTTCTCCATATATATACGATGTCGTTCTTGCCAAGGCAAACGAATATACACATATATATATATATATATATATATATATATATATATATATATATATATATATATATATATATATATTTGTTTGGATAGGCATTTGTAAATTAGTCATTCCTGGTAATGGAGGTAACAAAATCACTTTAATCAATGTATAGACAGTCGTTAATGAGTTTGAAAGTCCCAGACAAAATAAATAGAAAATACTAATAATAATAATTAAACATGCACCAACGCAAACAGCTCGTTGAAATAGTGAAATATATAACAATAATTTTAAGAAACGGGGGGCCCTTTTTAATTTCTTATTATTGACTATAAAAAAAGGGAATATATATAAAGAAACAATTTCCAATTTTTTTTATGTTTATTTAAAATAAATTTAATTTAAGTCTGTCTGTGCGGCTGTCTGTCTATCTGTGTGTCTACCTGTGTGTCTGTGTACCTGTCTCTGTCTGTTTCTTTGTGTGCCTGTAAGTTTCCCTGTCTGTGTGTCTGCCTGTCTGTCTATTAACGACCTAGAGCTATAACTGCCGAATATAAAATTGTGAAAATTCAAATTTCGTTCTTTCTCCAATATCACTAAAACGGCTGCACTTATGGCAAAAATAGTTATGTTCATAATGAAAGATATTAATATTTTGCACAACTTTTGTTTGAAAAGTTTTTTCAAAAAATGTACCAGTTACGAGGAAACTGCAACAGAAAATCTTAAATGTTCTTATTTATGTTGCCGTTAGATAAGAATGTATTGAGATTATATTTATTAAACCGTATGAACTAGGCATGATAACATTTTGACAAGGAAACTCAGTAGACTCAAATAATTTGCAATTTATCATTTGACATTGGTTATAATATACCTAATAAATAAGAAAGTCTTGCACAACTAATTTATATTAAAAGTAAATATTTTGAATATTAAAATATCACTAAAATAATATCGCATAATAATTAGATATATCCTAAAAATAAAATAAAATTAAAAGGTTTATTTTTTGCCGCGATTATTTTTGAACTGTATGATGATGCCTGCGCATACATATTTTCTTGACCTTGGTATAATAAATAAATTTAATGTTATTCTATAATTATATGTGCGAGAAAGCGGTCATCTTCAGAATTTGTTTAAAATATTCAGCTATAAAACAACTTTTTATAAACGAAAATGTACATGTGACCGGTAAAAGAATCAGCAAGAATAGGTATGCGACCTTAATTTGTAATGTGTGCTGTGCTGTGCTGTCTTAAAGAACAAACCTATAACACGAAAATATATGCCAGATGTCAAAGTGTGAAAGCTCGCGTTTAGCAAAATGAAAAAAGTTCTATATAAAAACACACCACAGTGACGGGATGCGACACCAGCGTGTCTCTTCCCTCCTAGATGACACCGGTAAGACCTTATTACACACATAGCGTGCAAACTTTAAAACTTAAAAAAAAAAGATACACATATAAAATTATACACATTCTCTCACATATACATAAAGCATAAAGAATTTATGAAACACCCCGTAGTTATTAAAGCCTGCCTCACATAAGGTAATTAAGAAAGAGTTAGGGATAGTAAAAATTTTAATTAGAAAAATTTATATACGTAGTTTATGTTTTAATATAGTTGCTTTTTATATTTTTTCCAAAGTAAAATGCGGTTTTTGTGCATAAATAATTTCAAGGGATTTTTAATATTGTTCTACATAATACGTTATTACTTTCATGAAGTTACTTGTTGTTATATACATAGGCGCCGACTTTTAATATTAACAGGGGGGCCGAGAGGAGCGAACAAAATTTCATATTATGTTTTCTGGGTTGCATACTTCTTTGAGAACTATTTGAAGCGCGATACTTCTGTGCAGCTGACTCCGGCA
The DNA here is from genome assembly GCA_933228885.1 of Leistus spinibarbis. Lineage (NCBI taxonomy): Eukaryota > Metazoa > Arthropoda > Insecta > Coleoptera > Carabidae > Leistus > Leistus spinibarbis. Next base: position 7,987,903 of record OW121799.1, read on the forward strand.
ATCGGTATGCAACGTATTTTGTATACACTAGAATAAAATAGATTGAATATGAGAAAAAAAAAACAGTTTTAAAATATCGGGTTTTGTCCTCATTTTGGTCAAATTACAATAAACAAACTATCTGACACAAAATTTGAGACGGGGGATTTTGTTTATATTAGATTCGTTTTAACACACAATATTGTAAAATAACTAGAATTTTAATACTGACATTATCTATGCAAAAAAAATAGGATTAAGTTAGTACACATTTAATAAACCGATGGCTAAACTGTGTAGTTGGACTGCGATGGACATATTCGAGGTTGTATTTAAATTGACAAGTCGATAATGAATTTTACGCAGAAGTAATTATTTTCATGTCACCTCCAGATTTTGTTCATTATTGCCGATTATTTCAGATGTTTTAATTGAATATTGTATCCCTACACAATTTATTCGTTTATATACTTTGTGTTTCATGAAAAAAGATTTATTTGAATTGTGACGAATGTTTTTTGTCATCATATTATTTTACATAGTTTGGATTCAAGGACCTTGAAATCGGATATATCCATTTTTTTTTTTTAATATATTTACATTACGTATAATATGAAATTTTATTTAATAAACTATTAACGAAAATGGTATTATTAAATATTTGAAATTTCACAATAGAATAGTTCAATTTTGCAAAACAAATCGTAAATTTCACAAATTGTTTCTGTGTATATAGAAAAGTGTATTTTATTTTCTCATCATTATGAATTAATATCGCAAGAGAATTAGAAATTTTTTATCATTTTTATATATATACTAATAATAATCGAATCATCATTCATTATTAATAAAGTTGATTAATCTTGAAAACTTTCTAATATGCATTTTTCTACCTAAATATTAATAAAACTATTGTTTATGAGTTGATCATGATTACCTTGACCGTATAGAAAAACAATGAACATTATATATTATAATTTTATGTAAATAGTTTAAAAATTCTTTGTAGTACGATTTAAAATGCATCGTATATGCAATTTATATGCTTTTTTTCTTACAGTGTAGGTAGATGGAACATTTTGATCAGCCGTTAACATTGCATATATAATTTATAGGTATTTTTTGTTCACCATACAATATGTGTAAAGGTGCTATAGTATTTAGTGGAGTGTGTATAACATGATATTTTTTTATAGACATAAATTCAGAATTTCGATATTTCTTTTATGGCTCAGAAGCTATTATATTTAAATTTCTTAGGTTTTTCATCGATTTGTCCCCATTTTTGCGGGCGCTCATGACACATATGTAATTTTTTATTACTGTGTAGGTAGATGGAACATTTTGATCAGCTCTGTTTTTGATCTAGCCGTGATGTCCATTGAAGCGTGTTAAGCTATTAAGAATAAAACAATGCATCACACAAACGTGTGTGTGTGTGTGTGTGTGTAGGGGTTACTAACCAGCTAATTAGTTCATTCATATTCGTAACCATATCAGGTACCTAACATAATATACGCACAGAAACGAAAATTAGCCTAAATGGCCAAGAGACGCATGGGCGCAACGGAAGTTTTAATAATTCTAACAAATTATATATGAATTTTCATTCATACAAAAACATAATTTAATACAACGAAAATTTAGTTATAATTCCGCATCAGATTCAATTTTTAGTAATTGCACTTTTAGTGACCTAGAAACATGGTTCTAATAGGAAAAAAAAACGAGCAACTTCTAGTTAGCATGATTTGGCGTCCTAATATACAAAAATAGTTATAAATTATGAACAATACACATAATTTCGTATAATGACAACTCCTGTCTAAAATTTCTAATGGCACATAATTATATTTTAACGACAAATCTTTAAATATAATAAGCCAAATCATTACTTTCAAATAACTGTACAATTTCTCAGAAAGGAGGAGCCATTTATCATGTGATTTGTAGTATTATTTATCGATACTAACTAAATATAGCTGTCTTGTTCGTCTTGGCAATTAACATATGATATACTCAAGCTTCCGTATTCATGGAACCGCTGCTAAACATACTTTAGCTATATTAATGGTGCATTAATGAACAGAGATCTCGAATTGTTTACATAGAAATAAAATATAATTTAATTTAAAAGCGATTTTAAAATTCTATGAAGGCAATTGTAGGAATATTGAATTTTACTTAACCCTCTGATGCATGAAGTGACTCACTTGGCCCGTATTTACATTTATATTATTATTACTATATTTATTGAATATGTGTTCTTAAAATTTAATTTATTTAAATTCTGTACCCAAAATGAGTAATTTTACGTCATCTATCACAAGGTTAATATTTTTGTAACTTTATTGAATTTAAACAAATGACTTCATATTAATGTCAACTGATCTTTAAGTGTAAATATACAAAACATTGCAGTAACTTTATTTAAATTCACAAAATACCATATAAATATTGTAATTAACCGCCTACAACTAATAATTCTAAATTATATTAGTATTATATTAAAATTTCTTGTAATTAACATTATTTGTAGTAAACAGACACCAGTGCCTGCAGCTATATACATGATGACTATTTAATGTAGGCTGAAAATCTTTAAAATAATATTAATTAATTATACGATGAAAACATTTTTATAACCACTGACTATTGTGTTGTCACTCAAAGGCTAATGCACACATGTTTGACTTTGTATAAAAACAATAGACCTATAACAATGATACCAATTGCTATATTTAAATTTCAAAATTATTATTTGTTGTTATAAAATTGTACATAAAATTTTATGTATTTTTTTATATACTAATAATGCTTGTTAATTTAATAATACATCATTTTTATAACCCCATAACTCTGGATATATTAGGGATATTGCATTTTGTATACTCATTATCTTCAGAGTATACATTCTGTTAATATTTTTATTGATTCTGATAATGTTACAGACACACGACCAAATAGTATAGCTCTTTAGTTCATAATGTAGGCGCTTAGTCCATATATATATATATATATATATATATATATATATATATATATATATATATATATATATATATATATATATACATACATATATATATATATATATATATATATATATATATATAAACTTTTTAAAGAATTTTGAATTGTATGATTAAAAAATAATTATATGGATTGGATTGGAGTGAACTGATGGAAAATATTTGTTATATTCAAAATATATTTGAGTGAAGATCGATGCCGATGTGCGAGTAATGAGCAATGAATTTGCATACAAATGCAATTAAGTTGTGATGCATCTAAAGTGGACGGCACAGTGCATGTAGTAGCCGTGGACCAGCGCAGTGCTGCCAGGTACGTGGTCAGAAATAATTGAACGAACGTCTGATACAGAATGCGTTCTATATTCATAGACAGTCGGTTTATATAACCACCGGTTACCCCAATGCATTTTTAATATGGCTCGTTCAAGCTAAACTAACATGAACTTACCATGCCACGTAGAAACACAAACATACTGGATTTATTAAATCTACCATCGAATATATTGTTTACATATTAGTATTATTTAATAAAGCGAATGTAAACGATTATAAAGTAATATTTAATACATTGAACTGTGTTTTGTTCTCCGTACACATTTGCAAAATATGCTAAGAATTGATCTTAAAGTTGGATAATATATAAATGATTTATTTAACCGATTCAAAACACATTTACACTATATATAGGTATACAGAAATACTTGTATACAAATATAGTGATAGTGTGCGTTTATATATAAGTTGTCCTCGTTTTGCCAGTTGCCATTCTGCTGTGCTCTTGATCGTTCATGTCGTTACCTACTTTGCCATCAGGTTTACTGTTACTCGTAGATAATTTTTTTAAAATGCCACCATCACACAACAACTATATAGTGAGACAGAAATAAATACATATTCACGTTGGTTGATGTGAAACCGGCGCAAATCGTAATTGTTTATATATATAGTTAGTGAAATATTTTTCCTATTGTGTTTAACTTTCGTGCCACCCAGTATAATGCACACGATAGTGATGAGATATGAAAATAAGGTTATTGCAAATGACAGGCTATAATTTGACAAAAATTTACTATTTCTATATGACAAAGGAATTACATACTGCCTGTTTTTTAATCAGTCTAACTGGCTAATTATTCTAATCATGTTTTTGATGTAATTGCCTTTAATAAAACAATCCAACCACAAATAGGACATGTCCCATTGCGAAAATTTTCAGAATACTCTTAATTTTTACCATAAGCAGTTTAATTTTTATTCCCAGTTGCACCAGTAGCACTTAAAATACAGCTATAATTCTCACATACATAGAATTTAATAAAAGTATAGGTGCAAGCAGCAAAAAAAAAAAACATCAAATACTGATTATTGAAGAGATAAATCAAGAAAGTAGACACACCTGATTGGCGGCGATCAATTATAACTTCACAATAAAAGCAATTGTTTCATTGTATATTTGAAATTTTACAATTATAATTTTTATGGCTTTTCACTTTCATTTGAAGAAACTTTATTTATAATCAGTGGAAATAATAAGTAATTTAAGAAAACATGTTTATAGCGATTCATTTTTTACTTACTTGGGTGGAGCCTAAAAGGAAGCATTTTAATCATGAATATGTTCGAAATCATGATTTTCACGGATATACACGTTTTGACTATCCTTGAATCAGAATGACGCCTGTGTGTGCGTGTGTGTGTGTGTGTGTGTCTGAACGTTCTAGAGCTACAGTTATGAAACTTAATATTGCTATATGGTCCTATTTTTGAAAACAATATCCGGAAATAACAGTTTACTCCAGCAACTTTTTCAATTTCTCGAAACAATATTTTTTACAATACATAGTATTTATGTCATAGCTATATTGTCGGGTCATTAAACAAAATAAAGCAATATTATATTATATGTAACATTATAATATTATAAATACAGAGACTTAAAGGACAAGAAATACCACTCCAGCTTTTTTTTTTAAATTAATGTAACCTATTACTATACCATTTATTTTTGAAAAGAATGTATACAGACAGTTTAAAACACAACAATGAAAGCTATTGATTAGTTTTATTTTGGGATCTATTTGAAGCATCTTTAGGTCCACGTAAAAAATGGACTTTGTATGTTCTGCTGTAGTAGTGTTGAAATCGGATTAAGGAACCGCAATAAACAGCCATTAGCATTTTAGCAATGATGGGTTGGCTAATATATACGGTAATTGGCATCTCTTCACAGCAATGTTCTCTCTGCTCTCTCCGCTTCTGATCATCATCATGAAGCACACAAAGATGCTGGGCTATGAGTGAGGAAAGGAGTGTGGAGAGCAGCGGGCAGCGGGCCATTGAGACACGTTACGTTATGGCGAGCAGAGCACCACAGAATCACATCCTGCCATTGTAACTACGTATTAAGTCTAGACGCATTTACTACGATGTGAAGTCTGTATTATGTGGACTCTATGCCTAGCCTATATGCGATATAAGAAATTCAATCGAGACAACTTAGCCATTCACTCATTAGCGAGCGCTATTGTAATAGTTGGCTTGTATTTCAACGATGACTTGCAATAAATTGAATTCTTTGGTAAAGAATTGATGATATATCACTTATTAATTTGGACGACAATTGGGTAAAAAATATGTAACATTCAAGTTGCAAATTTATTGCCCCAGATTAAAAATAATATAGTGGAGTAGGGTAGGATGTAACTATTAAGGGTTTGACATCGAATGCAGGCAAATCGGTGGGTTGTCCAGAAGCAATTTGCATGTTCATTTGCTAGAGATTCCCAAGTTCGCACACGAAAATATGGAAATGGGATTCTCCAGCACTGAAGTGGTGAAGCTTGGCTCGCCCCTGCTGTTAGCTTACTAGATCAGTTCGTTTAGTTGAAAACGACGCGACCGACGGCGAGAACGAGAATTAAGTTTCTTATGTGATGTGGGAGAAAGCAATCAAATACTACACAAAAGGGAGACCTTGAAGATAATACACTCAATGCATGCAGACGTGTACTACATTCTTGCTGTATAATTCAAACGGAAACACTTTTTGCTTTGCAATTTATATTTCTAAAGACATATCTCCGCATCCATAAATAAGTCCGCGATTGAAGACACGCTATTATTATTATCTAGAATTATAGATTCAAAATACATTTTGAATAATTTAAATATGAACTTATGTTGGTGAGAACGCCTGTTATCATATTAATAATATACTGTTATATTAATAATTTATATGTACGCAATTAAATTATATTATGATAATTATATACTGAGATATGTTGGCACAAAAAATATTTAAATATAAAGGATATTAAAAAACATGTAATTTCTGGATTAAATTTTGACTCTAGTGGCATTTTGTTGAACTACTCATTTTTAAATATTCTATTATATATCTCGTTCTAAAATCTCTGGTGCGTTTGAAAATAAAAAATTAACCATCTATTTCAATACAGTTAAAATATACAGTTGGAAATATATTCACTAGTTCATAAACTCTAGTTTTAACTTTCTTGGACGAAGTCTAAAAGGAAAAATTGTAATTATGAAGGATTTTAAACTGGAGATATTAACGGAAATACACGTTTTTACCATCTCTGAATCTACTCTGATTATTTTCGAAATGATGTAGGTTTGTTCTAACTGTTTTTAGCATATCTCAAAAACCACATGAGTTAGAGAAATAATGAATCTTATAAAAGTAGAAGATTTTTAAATTGCAAGCAACTTTTGTCTGAAAAGTTTTTTTGAAAAATGTATCATTTACTGAAAAACCGCCTTTGAAAATAGTTATTTTACCCAATACATCTTGATCTATCGTAAATAAAACATTATTATAAATATAGATAGTGAAAGTCGAGTGAAGGTCACTCCAGTTTTTTAACTTTCTTTTAATGAAAAATTCGATAACTAGATTTTGATGAAGTTCTACGTAGTCTGAGTGATTAGGCTATTTTCTCAATGATGTCTATCTGTTTGTGTGAGAAACGCAATTATATGAGAGTGAGAAAAAAGAAACACTACATGACAGACGGTAGCCTTATTATTAATAATGAGAAGGTAATCTTGAACCTAAAAAGTATTACATTATTTATATAAATTATAGTTTAATGATTAATTCTAAGAATAGGTTAATTAATTCCATAAACAAACTACTAAATTATTAATGCGGTTCCAATGTTAAGAAGCTTACGTGAATCCTAATTCCATTTCGAAATAGATTCATCAAAAATTCATGACTTAGACTTACAAATTGAAATCGCGGAAAATACTAAATATTTTAGTAAATATTTGTTGGTTGTTGCTGGGTTTAAACAACGGGTTCACCTAGTTTTATATAATAATAAACAGTCAATTAAATTTGATATGCAATATTTTCTCAAGCCATCAATGAACTGAAAGATAGTATCTTGGTAGTAGAGAAGGTTGAACAATTTTTTGCTATTTCCTCTATGAATCACTTTTCTTTGTATTGCAAATATAACTTTCTAATGTACTTTTTCATAGAATTTCTATAAAAACATGATGGCTACCTCATGTACTTAGAACGTATGCCGTCTTTTGTGATATGATTACCTATTATAAACCAATTATTTGATTAGAGTTGCTTTGGTTAGAATCTCAATTTTCTTGTTATAATCTTCATCGTACGCTGTGTTAAGCATTGAAGGTCGTCACGCTTCTGCGTCGGAAACTCGTAGTGCTGTGACCGCGACTTCCTGGTACTCGGAAGCCGTAACCAGAGCACAGGGTGCCGTATCCAAAACAAACCAATATTCTTACCTCCAGTGTCAATTTTACATTTTTAGCTATACTATTCTCTCAAAAAACGAAAGAAAACCTGCTAGAAATTTTAATATCTTTAACTTTTATATAATTAATTTTTTCTCTAACCCAATGCCGTTTTTGAGATAATGAAAAAAGTATCAAGATTACACCATTACTTTCGTTACGATATTGTTACATTAATAGGAGGAATATATAAATTTAAAATGTTCTACGGCTGTAGAGAAAGTGAAAACAGTGGTTATAAAATTATTTTATTTAAATTGAAGAAAATGTGTTTTCTCCATGATTGATGATTAATGTTGGCGTGAAAGTTTAAAAATGCTTATCTTTTAAAATCTGAAGATTAATAAACAATAAGCTGTAAACATTAGTGCCTACACCTATGCTTGTTTAATTAAATGTGTGTTCAAAATGTTCAACAACTAATTTAAAAGCATAATCCAATATTACACACCGTAATTAATATTCAACCTACAAATTAAATCCGATCTATAAATCAATAAATATGCTGCCTATAATTAGCAGGTAACACGCGTTAATTAAACACATTTTTCTTCATTCTGTGAATGCCCTATCGGAATTATAGCTCGTGACACACTGGTTAAGTAATACAAATGGTTATATAATTCAGGTGGGCGTTGTTTTAAGTGAAATTTACTTAGCAAATAATATTTCTGGTGATACTAAAAAGCGTTCGATATATTTTCATTAGGTTTTCGATGTGGCGCACTTATAAGCAGCAGCGAGGAGGTGCTAAAGTCGTTTATTATCATGTCGCATTATCGCATCACACGATCACCCTACCACAGATTCAAACTAAAATTGATTATAAGGCTATTATAACTTGTAATTACCCATCGACTAGCGATGAAAATCGCGGAAATCATTTTAAAGGTTCATTTTCTTATATTATTTGATAAAAGTATTTCTTCTGAAGGTACCGGTTCGATTTAACTAAATTTAATACTTTCATTATACATATATATATAAACACCTAGCTGCAGAATACAAAAATACAGTTCAATGAAAGTATCTCCATTGCTCGCGTACGTGTGGGAAATACTTTATTTATATGGTGTATCCATTAGGCCAGCATTTATAAAATAATTACATGTAATATCGCCACGCGTCAAATTATTTATTTAGACAGACGTATCAATGAAGAGTGGATTGTATTAAGTATATGACATGGGCACGTGGTACCCACGGATTATTCTAGTATATAATATAAGTGTTCAATTTGTTCCGGTTTTATTTTAAATTTAATTGCCTTTGTGCTTCCGGAGTGGGTTTTAAAAATTAAGGTGTGTTTTTTTAATGTGAACTTATTTATTTGATTTGTTTTTATATAAAGCTTCTTTAAATTGCTTCTAAGGCCATACAAATAATTCTTATATTTGTGGTTAATTGGAGGAAAAGTTTCTGGTATTATTTTTTAATTAATATGATCATTCGAAAAGGTCGTTCATAAAGTGCAACGTAGTAGGTTATCCTTGCCGTAATTGTTATTATTGTTGATTTTATATTTTTCTAATAATTGAGGTCGACCTCGGAATATGAAAATAGATATATATTTAATTGAAAGTGAATTCTATAAATGTTTTGTTTTACACAGTATAGAAAATATGTTCTCAAAAAACTGGATTAACCCTAAGAGGTCTTTAGGGTATTTCGTAGTAAAAATTTTCTAGCAATTATTTAAATTGTTATAAAATATTTTACAACGGATAGTGATACGTTTAACGCACGTACTTCTTATAAGGCGAGCTGAAAGCATAGGTGCCTATACCTATGCTTGTTTTTATAAAATTGGTTAATGCTTGCATTTTTAAATATAATTATACAATATTCTTTTATCCATATCACAATATTGAGATATACTTATAACGTAAGGAAGCTTCTCTAGCAATAGAATCTCATTGATTGCAAGTGTAGGTGTAGAGCTCTCGGTCTTCTCATCACAGTAAGAAGTTGTTATCACAGCAAAAGTTTACGCGAAGAGGAGCAGCCGCGGCGGCAGCAGCAGCAGCAGCAGCAGCAGCAGCAGCAGCAGCAGCAGCAGCAGCAGCAGCAGATCTCGTGTTTGTTTCAGACTCTCCAGTTTTATTAAAGAGGGAACATATTAAAGTTCACTTTGTGCTTGTGCTCTGTGAACACCACAAGCATACAGGTTTTTTTTGTTTGTTAGTTTTGCACGTGTGTTTGTGTCACCCGTCTACGTCTGCGACTGTTTATAATATGGGTGTTGTCCTGGTAGCCATCGTTTAGTGGCATCCCTGGCTCTGATGTGACACAAATACAAGCGCAGCTAGTTGGCGGAGGAGCCCGATATTAAAAAGTTGGCATTCTCCGCGGAATACGGTACACCGCCCGTGTATAAATAAACAAATTTATCATATTTCATATTACATCTGCTGTGTAGTGCAGCGTGTCTTCGCATTTCTCTCTCAAACGTCTTCAAGAACAGAAATATTGTCTCAAATCATATCCACCGTATACATACGTGTATGATCTTGCATTTTATATTTTTCATTCCCTATATTGGAAATAAATACAAACAAATGTCATCGCTTACAAACATCTACAGTGTATACTACATCATCTTGTACATTAAATCAAAGAATATGTGGAGATTCTTATGGTTGGTCAATATTTGAAGATTATTTCGCATAATGTTGTTATAATTTTGATATTTGTTTAATGACAAACAATGCTAGTGTGTTCACAGTAACAAAATGTATAATTAATTACGTAAATTTTGTTTCTGTGAATGTTACCATTATTTGTCATAATACAAACTGGATTATTATTTGTAATTTCTAATCTTAGTTACTAATTGTCTATGAATACTGCTTTATTTTATATAAATATACATAAAATCGCGTTTATTTTGATCTCTCTGGGTTGAGGGTGAGTGTGGGTGCCAATATATTCCCCCAGTCCAAGGAAAATAATCACATCTAAGAGACTAATAATTTATTTAGGACAAAAGATGGAAATATATACCACCTAACTTGATAAATTCAGTGTTGGGGCGTTTTTCATCTGTTATTCTGAGTTGCGTCTTGAATAATTCGTAACACCGATATGAATATTGATGTAGACGGCATCTTTTCATATTATTATTGTTATTTATACAAACAAAATGTTTTATTTTACATTTTCGTCATATAAATCAACGGTATCCAGGAAATAAACCCGTTAAACATAATCCTCGTGGATCTTAAGTTAACGGATCTAAATTAAATTGTTATTTAGCGATCAAAATATGAAGAGAAACTATAGGAGCAGGCACTAATGCATTCAAGTTGCTTATAATTAAAGTAGAAAAAAATATAATAAGTATTTTTTTTTAATTAAGAAATACAGTTCTAATATAATGTATAATTTAATATCTAGAAGAACCAATCAAATATTTCTTAACTGATTACATAAATAACTATTCATCTTAGTTTTTGTTTGAATTACAATGCGCAGTTTTATCAAAATTTATCAAAATATCAACATTTAATTCGACAACACCAAAGGTGCTTCTATAAATCAAAGGGAACTAATTTAAATGAAGAGATACAAATTTACTGATTGATTGGAATCGCATTAGATTTTTTTTTTCTCAAACAAACTTCCCATTCCAAACGTTGGTGAAATTAGAAAAGTAAATAAAAATGTATACAAACTCATTATCTCCAAGAAAGTGTTGGTAATTGACGAAAAAGAAAAACGAAATGAAAAAACAACTTTGCTTTTCTTTAATTCCAACACGTCCGGCGGCAGACGTAAGGAGAGCCATAAAAAGAGGGGTGGAACCCTAAACAAATTGAATCCCCAAATATCACCCTTAACGTGTTCTTTTGAAATTTTCATCATCAAATTTAGTATTTTTGTTTGCGGGTTTTTTGTTCGCCTCCTTACACGGTTTCAGTATCTTGAAAAGAAATCTTTCCCTAGTCATTTCAATATATACTTATCCTTTTGATCATTAGTTGATTGAAGCTTTCAAAAGATCGATTGCTGTTCCAAAGAAATAATCCTTTACAGGGGGGTAATCGAATATAGATTTCGTATTTTTAGATAAAGACACTGCTTCATATAGGAAGTATATATTATTCTATTTATTTTGCAAAATGAAAAAGAAATAAACATAATAGGCACCAATGCATTCCGCTCGCTCTGCGACGAAAAATTAAAGAATTTTTTGATCCGTGAATGCTACCGATTGCTTTAGCTCTTGTGTATTTCGTACGGCTAATTACACTAAGCATTAAGTATTTTCCAAATTCCAGTAACTTAATATTAAAGTTATGTAATTTTTTTATAGTGTACGTAATGTATAAACTAAGGTATAGTGATCGCAAATAATATCGACCTCGGATTTTTAATGAAAACATAAATGTTTCATAAAATGGTTATTGGTCTTGTAACCGGAAACTGAAACCAATTTCCAGCTATATAAGCGCCTAAAGGGATACCTAATAAGAATCTCATTTCCCGAGTTCATTAATATAAAAATCACGTATTTGTTTCATCAGATAGTGCAGTTTAATATTAAAATATACCCTGTAGAATATACGTCCTCTGCGGGAAAACGATTCTGTCTGTGATATTAACTATAAAGTCTAATAAACATATGAGATACTAACATGCTGTGTTAAGTCATGCATAAAAATTTTGTAGAACATGAAACGTAATGGGAAAATCGTGATTGTGTGCTGCGCATGCGTACACGTAAATGTACTATTAAACCAAATGATATCTCTCTCGTGTACAAACACGAGCTTGCAAATATCACGAATTGTATCGCACAAAAAAAAGAAACTAAAGCAGTTGCGATACGAAATTATGGTGGTACGGTCCTGATTGATGGATGACTAATGTTTTTAACCAAGTAACCTACTAAAACATATGCTATATAATACACCAAACAAAAATATAGGTATACGTTTCCGTTTTGATGTATGATTTATATCGTAAAACAAATAACATGATATTATAATTGACCCAACCACAAAAAGAAAACAAAAATCACATGCTACATGCTAGTTATATATGTATATGGTATAATTTACTAAATCTGTATTTAGGTTAAAATACTATATAATTCGAAAAAAGAATAATCCGATAAATGTATACTGCATAATCGTTGTTCAGTTGATGTGATTGAATGAATGTTTAGCATGGAAGATGCCTTGCAGAGGAATCGAGATAATTGAGAGAAATTTATGGTGTTTCGAGTAGAGCTAGAAAACGCATATCTTAATTGTAGACAAAACAGTTTGCATGTTATAGTTTACGAACAATTTTTTTTTAAATTCTGATAATGTTACATTCACACGAATGAAAACTGTAGCTCTCTTGTACATACTGACGAGCTAATAATATAGGATTAAACATATTATTCTTCACATTTATTAACATTAATTTGACAGGTATATTTGAATATTTTATTGGAATATATCGTAACATTTTGATGTGATTGTATGGTATAGCTTTTAGAAATAAATATTTGATTAAAATCGACATTATATTAAATAAGCCGCGGCCTTGCATTGCGACGATCAGTTGAAAGTTTTATATTATCCCGTGAGAACTGATGACTGCACTTTTAGTTATGTCGTCATTCTCTATTCTGTATAATATATGTATGTATACTTAGCAAACAGTTGTTTAAATCAATGTTTAATTTAATTGTTGGTATGTTGACGATACCCGACTATATTAAAATCTATATAACAAACAACGATCGTAAGAAAAATACTTTCAAACTAAATTGTTTCTATATTCATGTTCGAAATTCTTCAAGTAGAACAACGATTTTATCAGATTTTGTTACTATAGGAATTGGACTGTATTTCCTAATGTAGAGGATGTACCTTAAATTGTAATTCATGTGTCTGTGATTTTAACCTTTTCAAACTAAGTTCACCTGAGTAAATTTTAATTATATCATAACCAACCACGACGGGCAATCATAATATTGGTTTTATTGATTGGAAACGGCTAGGTAAACTAAATTATTTATGATTGATATTACTTACAAAGTGGAACTTAACTATTTGAATATTTTTCATTCTATATTCTGAGAAATTATATGTTTACGCTGTAAAATCGTTGAAAAACATTTTTTGTAAACACTAAAACATTTTATTATTCTAAAATTAACAGTTATGTCATTAAAAAAATCTTGTTATATATATATATATATATATATATATATATATATATATATATATATATATATAACAAGATTTTTTTAATGACATAACTGTTAATTTTAGAATATATATATATATATATATATATATATATATATAACAAGATTTTTTTTAATGAAAACGTTTGATAAAAAAATGTCAAAATTATAATATTTAAATTTTTTTTTCGGGCTTTGGTTAACAATATGAAACAAATCTTGTAGATATAAAATATTTTAGGATTTTTTGTAGAATTTTTGGGTGTTTTAGTTATTTTTATAAGGGTAATATTAAGGGGGGCTTTAAATTTTGGGGCCCTATAACTCCGGAAGTATACGAGCGATTGAACTTAAACTGCAAGGGGATTCAAATGGGGTATTAAATAATATGTGTAGCAAATTTGGTGTAAATCGCTCTGGTACCTTCAGAGGAGTAGAATGCACAAATTTGGTCATTCGAGCGAGCGACTAACATCCAGTTATATATATTTTTGGATCCAGAGCGACAAGACAAACACTTTTTGTTAAGGACATTTTTTGATCCGAGATGGCTACAGACACACGACCGTATGCTTTAGCTTCTTCAGTACTTCGTATCTTGTTACTATTGATTTGATTATCATATTATAGTGAAGCAGAGTTTAATTAAGAAATAACTCATATCAGTGTCTGTGTGTCTGAATAGACAGACAGTAAGTGTATTACAAATGCAGTGTTTTGAAGTTAATTGTGTTCTGGTGTTGAAAACGGTTTAGTTCTCCAGTTTGTTTCAAGTGCAATTTACTTGTAGTTGTAATAGTAAAACCCTTAGTCTGGCATGTCTCATCTAAAACATCCAGTCATCCCTATAGTATTATTCTGCAGTGCGTTTGCCAACGAACAGTAGTATGTATGTAGTTTATGTGTCTCTTGCTTGTTAGAACGTGTGTGTGTGTGTCTGTGGTGAGCGAATTTCTCTTGTTGCCCTGTAGCATCATTATATCGTTGTTGTTTGCTATATACTATTAGGTTCCCTACATTACTTCGTCTATATATATTTACTGTTTACTTCTATGATATACACACGACGACATGATTCTATGATGTCTGAGGTTTTCGACTCAAACCGATTTCGAAATGAACGCTACAGGGAAATACCATGCTAATGCTATTTACATATAATTCTATTCAGATATTAAATCAATTCTAACACGTGTACTGCTACGTTCTACACAACTTTAATAACCAAATATACATTAACATGAAATACAAGATTGTATGAATACAGCGTTTTATATTATCCTTAAACTGTTAAGAAATTGATTCAATTTGGAACAGACAGAATCGTCAAAATATATTTCTTTTTGTCAATTCTGGGCACCCATGTATAAACAAATCTAAATAAGCTTCTTTATTTTCTTTTGAAAACCTAGAAAAAATGATGTTATTTGTACGACAAAGTATAATACACACTGGCAAGTTGGTGTTGCTTTGAAATGTTCGCATAGTAATTTGCATATATTCTGACAGCGTGTGTGTGTGTCTCTGGACCGGAAGCGCAATGCGTTTGCAAAGTCTGCGGCGCAAGGAAAATAATTATGAATTCTGTTTTCGGGCGCGATTCCTTTTGCCAGCCGCTGTCTGTTAAGTATGTGAATACTCGCGTGTATTATACGGTAATCAAATCAGTGATGCTAATATGTCTAACTTCACAGCCAGAAACATAATTTTAATTGAAAGAAATTATAACTACATCATTCTCAATTTGCAAGTTGTAATGTATTCCATGAAGTGACTCATATTTACTCCATTCTAAAATTACTCTGTAGAGAATTTTATCTCTTTCACTTTTTATAAAAATTACTCACTATTCGAATATGTAAATCATCAATGTTTTTACAATGAAGTATTAAGTTTTAAATTTTATATATTTTCCTTCAACCGTTTTGGCGTTAGAGCATCAAAACACGACTATTAAAAATAATATCTGTTCCTAAAACAGACTAAATTTTAGCCTATTATATATATATATATATATATATATATATATATATATATATATATATATATATATATATATATATATATATATATATAAATGTGTATTTTATTAAAATATGGTCAAAGCATAACTAAAAGACAAAGAGAGAAGAAGCGTTAAAGCAAATAAGAAAATAAGAACAGCTACTTTGAGCAACAATATTGGTGTATAAAATGAATGTTAATTAAAAATTTGCAATTGTAATTTGAAAATGGATCTTTCTGAAATTATACACACAGTTTTATTAAGATCCGAGTAAGTAACACGTACAAATTGAATGAACAAAAAATAATGAAATCTTCTCATAAAACATCCATTAGTATCTTTATAGTATATTTTAACAGACTCACAAAAAGCGCATTTGACAGATTTTAGATCTGATGGTCACAGTCTTATTCGTTTTCTCTCTTACGTATATAGAAGTAGTGGACAGTGGACGGAAAAAGATGAACATATAAAGAAATGGCAGTTTTTATGTTATTATTTCTCTTTTCCAATGTTGGTCACCGTGAAGCCCATTATTTATATACTACAGTTTGTCAATTGAAAAATGATACAACATTTTTCATTCCGTTGATATATAGAAGGAAATTTTACAGAGTGCACTGCAGTTTCTTATACGTAAAATCAAAGAATATGTGCAGACATTTTGTGGTCTATTCAGGGAGCGAATATTCTAAGATTCTCGTAATATTGTTTTACTTTTGTTTCAAATAATGACATGCGTTCATACTGCGATTATTGTGTGTGGTTTTGGGGACACAGACACACGGAAGTCCTCGCCCAATAGTAATAATTGATTTAGAAAAGCTCAAAACGTATGTTTCCGATAATATCTCAAATTTGACATTTTTATGATTACGTATTGAGAATCTCGAAACGTATATTTCAGATAATAAATATTTCATGAAGATGATACTTCTTTTAGAACTACGTTTACGAAAGGAAAATTGGAAGGAATTCTTTTCGTTCCGTTTTAAAATAAAATATATTCGCTGCAGTTGTATGAAATATATTTTAGTAAAAAAGATAAAATAAACTAATAATATTTTGCACCGTCCTTTTGAATGCCTTTGAACAGGTTCAAATATAAATTAAAAAAAAAAGGAATATGTAAAATGCGTGAATTTTTTTACATAATTCAACCTATTTACATTTTAACGTGTCTGTAAATTTTTTAGGGTGTAACTAATGGCTTTAACGAAAAATGCCTAGCGTGTATCGAGTTACGTTTAATTACAGAAATGAATGTTAAAAATATGCGTATCACTATAAAATACGAGCTGATAAACAGAGACCTGCCCAACGGACTCTAATGGGCGTATCTGCATTTTTATAGTTTCAAGTTATAGTTGATAGTTTGCAATAAATCACATCAGTTGGTGGCTATTGCAATCGCTTTTAAGGTCCATTAATAACAAATCTTCCATTGCACAGATATGTCCACAGTATTAATGGTTTTATATCATCCGATTATAATAGAATATAATTCAAAATTATATTGTTTATTGTTGAATTTGAAAAGTTTCTTTATTTTAATTAATCGTAAATATTAAATTACATATGTAATATGAATCCATAAATTCTGCTGATCCTTTTTGTTTTGAACTAATATTAAAATTTAAAACATAGAAAAGTTTCACTTACAAATAAAATTTAACAATGTGCCTTTATTAAAAAAGGTTCACGTGTACGCAGCGATACTTATATCGGTACAGTGCGTCGGAGAATAAGGGTATACGTGTTTTTTAAATGTATGCGTGTTATAAACATGTGTGTGTGTGTGTATTTAATCTCGCAATGAGTCTCGGTTCGTCGTGCATGACGTTATGCAAATCTTTTAATTGAACAGCGGGTCCCCATTGCCGTAATAGAGACTCACACATACACGAATACCCCTACAGAGGGTGTAACAATAGCAAGTTATGTCTGTGTGTGTGTGTGAGATGGATGTGAACGTAGCTATATATAATAGTGTATTTAGGTTCGACGTAACTCACCGCGAACAGTCCAGTCTTCCGGAATATTATTGATACATCACAATACCTATCAAGGACGGCGGAGCAGATTATACAAAATTGGATATTATTCTCTATTCTGTTCCCCCTTACGAGTACATCTGTATCTCACAGTTGAGGTACCCCAATTCTCTGTATAATAGAAATATTAGTATTAACAGGGGTCCCGAGTTTTTTGAACTAGTCTCTGGTGTATTACAGATTAGAATTAAATTGTGCCATCGAGTACTAGAATAATATGGTACTCTGTAAAAAGGGGGGTATAAATGAGTCTGTGATAACTTTAATTCATTCTGAAGTAGATGCGATTACAGCAGAATTGTTGCAAAAATACATAGAGTATGTAAAAAGAAATGAAGATTACTTTAGGTAAAGTAATCAAGAACTATTTGTTATACATTTAATCGATAATGATTCTATTTCCGAATCTGATTTAGAGTACTTATGAGTTCTTAAATTATATATTACATTTGTAAGATTCAATTTAATAATAATAAATTTCGGTCTAGAAATGCGTCCCTGTAAAACTAGTGCGAGTGTTCATGATGAGTATTATAATGGATAATTGTTTTATGACGATCCCTTGAATTCTCGTGAGGCCAACTATCCTTATATACCCGTACCTCGATTTTCGAATCACAATATATAAAAATTTGTCATATGTTTTCAAATACGTAATAAGTTTTCTACGAAAAAATCATTACAAAATATTAAATATTTCATTCTCAACACTTTCATATATTTAGTTTTCAATATATGAATACACTGTAAAAATATACTAATCTTAAATTCATAACGTCAAATTGTTTTTGGCTGTAGTGCGTTCACAGACGACACACAGATGTCGAAATAGATTTAAGGGCCCTTGAAATGGATCTCCATTAATTTTTCAACGTTGACTCTTTTTTGCATTACGAATAAATATGTAAAAAGGTACAAAATATGTTATGTATTTTTACCTGAATACTGAAGATCGGGCAACACTTGGGGAACAATAAACAAAATTTATTTTCAAAAATATATATTACAAAATATATTTCAACTTCGACATTTTTCATAATTACAATATTTTCTTTAATACTACGAATGTGAAGAATATAAAAGTAAAACCCATATTATGTAAATAATTTCTCTGAAATGTGTAATTGAATATTTTGTTTCTGTTTGTTTCAGGTTAGTACTTCTTAATATTATTTCAAAACATCCGTCATACCTAAAAAATGTAAGTATTTTACTCGTATTTTTAAATTATCCGGCTCGACGGACCGATGTTTCTAATTTGTGCAATGTATAAATGCCGGGTATACCTCATGGCCTGAATAGATAACGCACAAAAATTAAATAATTATATACAATTATTATTAATAATTTATAACAATAAAATAAATGTTAGTAATTGGTATGTGCCAGCGTATGGTGGGTATTCTTTATTAATTGCAACGATAAAACGAAAAACAAAGATTGTGCCATCATAAATTACGTTGGGCCGGAGCCAGTACCCGGAGCCGGGTGCCGGAGCCAATTTTAGTCACGTTTCCGTGTCAGGCGGCCTATCGCTCCGGTATCGCACGTTTCGTTCGAAGCGTTCCCAAGCGGACGGTCCGTCAAGTTCTGTGGTTTGTGTCCGAGGTAGGAAATAAGGAACAGGCAAGGGCAAGGGACTGACGCGACTGGCGGGGTTTCGCACGAATATATACATCTGCCAAAAACGAAACGCGGTCATAAATATATCTCTCTTGGGGCTGGCAATGCCACAGAAAGTCGGGGATATTTTTCGACCCTAGTTTAGGATTCACGCACAAGTGGGACTACGCTCGTTCAAAAATAATTTATTTTAACTCAATTAAGATGCCAGCTTTTTCTTGAGGACAGTGCTGCTCTGATGGGGGCTTATTTATGTATTATTTCTCGTTTTAAATTATTGAATTTTTAGTATCTTATAAAGTATAGGGATTAATAAAAAAAAACATATTTTACGTCCTGCAGTTTTTGCTAAAGAACTGTTTAATTGTGGCCCCCGCATAAATAAATATTTAAAATGCACGCCTATGCCGTTGATGTACGGGTTAAGTTGTAATTAAGAAGGGGAGAAAAGTTTTTCTGTAGATGACGTAGTACCTAATTTGCGGTAAAGAAAATTTGCTTCACAACTGGTAACAATATCGCTTGGTTTATACAGCTTCCCCATTATCAAAAGTAATATCATTCATTCTATATGCTTTTTACGACATTCTTTTTTACATTAAGGCGCTAGACTGGTTTGTATCTCATTCTCTGTCTAGCAACGCTAAATAATTTTTTAAAACAGCATTCCAAAACCGTACAATATGGCATATTTTTTTACAGCAAAATATTATTATTTTTGAGACACAGACGTCATTCCGAATATAGTCACATTCGTCTCTAGGAAGGAACCGTCCTCCTATTTTTAAAAACAATATCTTAATCGTATGTAATGGTTTCCTCTTGCTACGTTTTCAATATCGAAAATACGATATTAGTTAGAGAATGAAGAAAATATATTAAAATGCCTATTAACTTTAGTTATAATGAAAACCATTTCAGTTTTAATTTTTTTTTATTTTGTATTTATACGTTATCTCTATTTAACGTCACCGTAGAAGAAACTTAGTTAAATATTGTTGAAATGGTGCTACCGTACAAGGTATTTTGTGTTTTACATATTAACGACAACCCCTGTCGCAGAAATATCTCTGTAATTAAACTTACATGCATAAAATAGACGGAACAAGTTGATTTGTAATTTCAATTTGTGTCAAATTATTCTAGAACGCGTCGGTGTAAATGTATGTGTGTATTATCTTACATCCAATTAAAGATTCTGGTAAAGTCCTTGTGCTTGCTTTATGCTGGAAGTGGAGTTGGCCCTGGTTTAGCTTGATTCGCGTTGGCTTCGTTTCGTGGGTAATGTTTCATTCCGTCTTTGCCAGAATGGTAACGTTAATTTCGTAGTTTAATCTAGTGGCTTTATTAGTTAAAATTTACACACAAATCTCTGGTGTAATCTAATTGGATATACTGTGTTAATAGGGATAGATACACTTTAATACATTTCCAGCTTTCGTTTGCTATTCCAGCATTTTCCTTAAATCCTTTTCTACGAAAATCCATTGAAGAATATAATGGAACTATATTACAATAGTTCATTTTAGACTTCGTCCATAAAACATACGGTGGAATTAAGTATAGATTTGCTTGATGAACTTCCTGGAATTTTAATAAAATAAAATTAGTTGTGCAGTTCCTGTATTTTATTGAATTTTCATGACTGACGTCAATGTTACCTTGAAAGTTGTTGCAGGAATGCTTTTTTTTTATGAGCTGATTTAATTTTTTATACAGAAATAAATCAACGTAACTCATTACAGCACTCTGAGTGAAGATTTAATGATGCTGTTTACATTGTTTTTGCGATTGGTTTATAATCTTTGTTCTTAGAATTCGTTCAGTTACGGATGTATATAATATGCATTTAAATGAATATTGTTTTCTTATTCATTACAGTTCATTGGTAAGTACTTTACGATGTTTCTCATTATTATGAGACACATTTATTGCAATTGTTAAAAGAAAAGAATCAAGTTCAACAAGAAATGTACAAAATTAAAATATAACTATTCTATTTTATGGATAATAAATCCTATAATGCTTTAATTGGTATACAAACAAAAAACGTGCGAAATTAAATTCATCTTACTTAAATTTAGAAATAATTATAGGACTTTTTACAGTAATTTGGTATAAAAAGTTCACCAATTTCTGACTGTGTTAATTACACTTAAATATAATAATAATTATATTCTTTTGAAAAAATTATTTTATGTTTAACATCCTGATATTTTTTAGTTTCGTATATAACGACATATTTGGATTACCAGGTATATGTAGCTTTTTTTGTGCTTTGTACATGGTCCTGGTCCTGGTTATAGAGAAGGAGAGAGATAGGGATGAATTGCCAAGAGTAAAATACCCGCTAATATACTTTTTGTCGACATATTATCCTGTAATGAAGTTACTGTAAATTTCATGCAGAGAGGCCATCAGCACATAGAGTGGCTCATACACACAGGTACATATATAGTGTCGGTGCCGTAGGCTACGGTATAACCCAGTTTCATTTGGCCATCATCCCATCGCCATTACCATCGCCATCGAGTCGCATCGATCCGATTCGTTTTTAATATTGTTTTGGTTGGGAAAAGCGGCAAAATTCCACATTCTCAACATATTTTATCGTTTTATTTACGTTTTATAATTTGTTGTTTCGCAAAACAAGTTCATCTTCAAATGAACTTGGAGTTGATACTTTTCCCCATTGCTTGACGACGTTTACAAAAAGAATTAGAGTGTCCTTCACTCGACTTCTACGTACTTTTCATTAACAGAATTCATTCTAAATTATATATATTTTAAATTTTATCTATCTACTTATATATATAATTAGGCCCACCCGTGGGAACTATGTGCCCAGGTCATATACAGCCCATCTGAAATTACCCGTCAACTGGCTCTATTCTCTCAATTTGTTCTAATATTTCGAAAACGACATGATTTAGAGGATTTGTTTTCTCATTATGTTGAAAATCTGTATGGTTCTTCAATATCAAATTAGCAATTGTTTTATTTGAAATAATATCTTTCTGTTAATGTCAAGAAAAGTAGGTGGGAAGTGATACACATTATGGGCAATAAATATACATCGAATAATTGTTCCCTCAATATTGTTTCAGACAACATAAGCCGAATCCCGAGCAGCGAATGATGATAATGATTAGGCAAAATACACACGTCGCTCATTCCAACAACTAATTCCACACAAACATGCTGATGCCGGTTATTCGTGGCTATTTCACAAACGTTTCTATTGCTCTGTTTCGACAAGACAACGTTTGATGCGTAATTGAATGCAAAACACTATTTTGCTGTTCCAAACATAAATTATTCCCTAAGTAAATACACACACACATATATATATATATATATATATATATATATATATATATATATATATATATATATATATATATATATATGTATATGTATATGTATAACACCGATTTCGAATGTATTTTTACTTTCTTTTACAGAGTAATAAGTAAGTATAGGGATCACCAAAAAAATCGAAATCGAGATTTCAACGGTTATACACGTTTTGAGCTTCCCTGAATCGAATGTGACTATTTTCGGAGTGACGTCTGTGTGTGTGTGTGTGTGTGTGTGTGTGTGTGTGTGCGTGTGTGTGTATGTGAACGCTCTAGAGCCGAAACTGTCCAACGTAAAATTATGAGACTTCAAACTTAAGACTTGTATATGGTCTAGTTGTGCACCTCCTATTTTTGAAAAGAATATTCTAACCGGCAGTGCATGTTTACTCTATGCATTTTTTGTTCTATCTCCAATATCACTAGAACGGCTGCACTTACGGCAAAAATAGTTATGTTCATAATCAAAGATATTAATATTTTGCACAACTTTTGTTTGAAAAGTTTCTTTAATAAATGTACCAGTTACGAGAAAACCGCTACCGAAAATTATGAGAATCTTGTTTACGTTGTCATGGATTCGAATGTAGCTTATAAAATCGGATCATCTGCGCCTGTCAATAATTCGACAAGAAAACAAAATGGTCTGAATTAGATAAATGACATTTCAGAATATTTCTGTAGAGAATTGTTTAGTTTTGATAGTTAGTACTTCGAAACCATTACAAATTGGTATTGGTATAATTTTCAACCCATTCATTTATATAAAGTAAGCTTGGTTTTTTATATTGTTTCTGTTGGATTATTATTTCTTTATATTATATTTTTATAATCAATAAATATTGATGAAAACTACGTAAAAGAAAGTCCCGCGTTGGCCACAACCCATTTTTTTTATTATTTTTATGCCATGTCCTGTATCAATTGACTTTTCATGTCACGTTTTTATATCAGCCGATATAACACCGGCCAGTGTACGAGAAACTACCAAGGGAGTATAAAAATGGGATATATTCACACCATATAAAATAGTTCGTATAATAGATATATTGCAACACTGTCACACTTGTCAACATTCGGACATATGTAAATAACTGATATGTTTAACACAGAATTTTTAAGAGAAAATTCAATATGTATCGTATAAGTTCTCAGTTATTTTATGGGAGTCAAACCATTTTACCAGGTTAGTTTTATTTACCAAGAACAGTTTGCCTCATTTATCATATACGTAATTATCTGATAATTATTGTAATAAAACATTTTTTAAGTTTATTTATTTCAAGTTTAAAGACAGTAAAAGTTGGGTTCTTTTGATACTAGTAAAAAACAGCACAAGAGATTTAATTTAATTTGTATCTCCGAAACTGACAATTAATAAAGAATAATAATTTTATCAGGCAATATATTTTATTGTATCGTAAAAGTAGCATATTTCTAATACTGGTGTATATGAATATTCGATGTGGCGCCACCAACAGATATAACCCAGAGTGAAGCGGTATTTCTTCGAACTAATGTATCTGATTCTTTGTCTTAAGAGGATGATATTATGTATTGCATATTTAATTCATAGCGCTTATATTGCTGGTAAAAACTAAACTAATAAATTTAGTAAATTACCCATTATACTTTGATTATAATCTGGGATATGCAATGTTCGTTAAATTGCTTGTAGTTTTCCCAGTTTGGTTCCCATAATGTGAAAATTCAACATAGCAAAATATAATGTTACCTTTCGGAGAATTAAACTTATATTTTATGGATAATGCCCAGTGAAATTGCGTGGTTGGGCATAAGTTGCGTCTGGCGAGCACTATTACCATAGTGTTGAAAACACATTTCGGTTAAGTGGGCTTCTAATTTTAATTTGTACCCGTCGTGTGTCAGTTTGGTTGGAAGTTTGAAAACCAACGGATTTTCCACGGTTAAAACCACAATTCACACCACATAAGCTTACAGACTAATAAAACATACACATACACACACAGCGAGATAGAAACAAATATAAACTAGTGAATATGTCACGTCAAACTAACCAACACACCGCCGCAAGTTCAGAAATATTGCGAAAAAGCCGGCGGCGGCGGCTATACGGCAAAACGACACACAAAACACACAACCGCTACTCTCTTGCTCGCTCGCTCCCGTTTTCACGGATGAAGGTAAAAGAGAGCACAATAATAAGCTGATTACATCACGACTGGATATGTAATTCTCTCTTTAGTTTTCGTCTCTTTGAAGGGTTGGATTTGTTTTTATACCCTTTTATACTGTCATAAATAACCCGGTTTTGAGTTGGAAACTTTTTGTAAAATGCATGCGTGCATTAAAGGGTTAAAGGATTGTTTCAAATTTCGGGTTTTAAGCTAATTTAAACTGACGTACCCCAAAATATATGTATCCAATATTTGTTTGTTGAATTCTTCATCTCCAGAGGAGAAAAGAAAAAATGGAATACCCCTCATACATACATACATATATACATATATATATATATATATATATATATATATATATATATATATATATATATATATATATATAATACTAGGTTACCATGTGCCCATATCATATACAGATTACAATCCACTCCGTTCTTAGAAATTTTATTATTAACTTTTTTAAGATTAACTTTTTCTCTAATTCTGGTTGTTTTCGAGATACTTAATAAATAACATGAGTAAACCAGTTTATCGGTATTGGTTTTGTGATGTCAATACTTTATACATTACGTATAAGAAAGTAAAAATTCTAGGACTGCAATAATAATAACGAAACTTTATGGCCGAGTTCCGTTATCTGTTCCGAAATACATTTTTTGCATGTATTGTAAAATTGGGGATTATGTAAAACGGATATTTTTTTAGCACCCAGCAAAAGAAACCAAATGAAATACAACGTACCAACCAACCAACGAACCAACATTGATGACTGAACCGACGTATCTGCATATAGATTAATTAAAAAAATTCTGATGCGCACAAAAATTCTATCGTTCTGCAATCAATATTAAAATGGTTCAATTTTCAATAATGGGGTATTTCCTTT
This sequence comes from Leistus spinibarbis, assembly GCA_933228885.1. Lineage (NCBI taxonomy): Eukaryota > Metazoa > Arthropoda > Insecta > Coleoptera > Carabidae > Leistus > Leistus spinibarbis. Next base: position 8,013,990 of record OW121799.1, read on the forward strand.
TTATTCAGTTTGCAATTTTCGAGTGTGACTGGCTTTGGAGCGATTCCAACAAAAATGAACATTGAACAATATGATTTTACATTTACGGAAAATCATTGTTTTTATCTAATTATTATCATTAAAGAATATTATTAATTTTAGACGTTATTATTATTTTTAGTATTCGGTCGTTTGTTATTTTTTTGTACAGAATTTCTCTTCACGTGTTTCTGTTAAAATCGTTTTGAATGTTTGCCGAATTTAATTTAAAAGAAAAAATATCTTAAACAAAGAATTCCAATAAATTTACCAACCAAATGCAAATGAATGTATCGAATAATTCTTTCTGCAGCAACAACGAAAGTTAAACCTATTTGGAATATAGGCAATGTTTGTAACAAAAATAACAGTCCATGGTGGAAAAATCCAAGTCCTCGTGATGCTAACCAAACAAAATGATAATCAAACATCATAAATCTCTCAAACAAGATACCGCGCCGCGAACCACCGAAAATCATGATATACGACTTTTTATATGCGCGATTGTGAAAAATAACACGCACGATAAAAGAACATAGCCAGACAAACCGATACAATATTCAAACGCATTAATATCACATATTTTATAAAACGCGCGCGCTCACGCACATGTGTCACAAATGCGACATTGACAAGTCGCTAACACGCATGCGTGCACTCATATATCACAAATACAATATTACATAGGTATTTGAGGTTTATGTATGAATGATAAACGTGTCATTCTCATAAAATACAATGGAAAATCAACGCCAATGCCAGACAATCGACGATTTTTTTGCGTCACTATGTGCGAGTTTCGTTTTCCCCCTTAGTTATGATTTGTTTTTCGATAAACGATCAAAACAATAAATTCTATAATTACAAACTTTTGTTTATGTTTATGGGTAAATTTGTGTTGTGGGGTATTTAGGTTTGTGGTTGATTTTCAATAAAATACAGGAAATTTGTAATTTGGGGATTATTATTTTTTTTACCGCATTGTCATGAAATTTTCTGCGAATTTGCACATATCAGGGCCATTGATTTACACTATTGTTTATATGTATTTGCTCACTTTGATAGCCAATATTTAAATTTATAACATTGTCAAAATGGCATTTTACTGAAATGTATAAATATAATTCGAATATTATTATTTACAAATATAAACAAATCCATTAACAAAAATACACACAAATATTACATAAAACATATTTATAGTTTGGTATATGAAAATACAGAAAAATAAATACATGTTTAGGTACAGGCACCAATAGCTTCAGCTCACCGTATAATCAATTTGAATTTTCATTTAGTAGAAAACATTTTCTTAAGCATTGATTTTTTTCTGAATGAAAATGTATAGTCATAAAATGTATTTTTTTGACAATTTCTAAAACACTCGTACGACGGGCTAAAAAAAAGTTTTTTAATACAGTACATTTTTTAAGTCAAAATAAGATTAAAATTATAAGTTTATGGTAAATATTTAAACGTTTTTCTGAACGGATATTCTTTTATTTTTGTCAACCATAATATTTCCTATAGGTTTTTACAAAAATAAAAATGCATTTAGCAGGTATTCGAATATGCTAATTTTGTTTTATTTTTGTTAAATATCTTTGACCTTTGAATTTTTTATATTTCTACCGATACAAAAGTCAGCATAAATATTTTTATCCAGCAATGCATTTATTTTAGCTCATTTACGTATTTCTTAGAATACCCTAACAAATGTGCCTAGCAACAAGTTTTAAATTATATACATTTACGAATATTTATTTAAAAAAGAAATGTATATATATTAATTTTGCTCAAACAAACAATTAAGTTGATTAGTGTTTGAACAATTTAAGTTTATAAATAGTCGTGATATTTATTAATAAATATGTTATCATATAATTATTTACATATATTTATATTCGACATTTTTTCTTATCATTGTTTTGGAAACATACACTTATGCTTCTTGTTACAATATACAAATAACATTAAGTTTTAATTTAAATACTATGATTAATAAAAATAACATTAATGACTAATGTATTATTATTATATATATATTTGTATATCTGAAACACTAACTTTGTATATATTTTTTTAAATTTTAGTTCGTAGTAAGCTTAGTCGATATTCTTCGACTAAACCACACAAAAATGAAAAAAATGTATAACTCCAGAGTAATTTCAATGCAAGCGGCATAGACCTTAATATACACAGTGAAATTAGTGATTCTGGTCGTTCTGTTACAAACTATTTTTTTGCCTTTTCCAACGCCTGCTTTACTGCGTAGCGTCAAGAACCACAAAGTCAAACGATAGGTTTTTGTATATAACATCAAAGTATTCAGTTTGAATCTATTGTGCCAGTGCCGTAGAATGCACCGGGGATTTGTCGCGGTGTGGGACGGGGGGTATCGGTGGTGATTGTGCCTGTGTGAAAGGCGTATTATCTGCCGCAGAGTAGTGGGAAAAAGGGTTATAGACGAGAAGTCATCTTCGTGACTCGCACAAAATGCAATGCACGATAAAGTCTTTGAACTTATAAATAAAGGATCACTTTTTTTTTGTTCTATTTAAATATAAAATCATTATAGATTTGCATTTATTTAAATCACTGGAAATAGGGTTGAAATGCGAAGCAAAGTAAAAAGTTTGAGTGGCCTACACTCGCTTTCATCTTCTTTTAACTAAAAGTCCAATATATGGGTCTATTTTAAATAGCAATATTCTCTTCTGCGTGTAGCGAATTGTTTGTATTTGGAGTGCAGCAAAATAACGATAAGATATGCTTCACTTGACTTCGGATTTGTGTTTGTTCTACAGATGATCATGCCATTTCACTCATACACATTGAGAAGAGTATGGCAAGGAATAAAGTTGTTGACATGGCTACTTGTAATATACATGTACTTATTTGTTTACAATCTTATCGTCCTTTGGTTTCCAATGACATATTTTCATAATAAACTATCTTAATTTATGTTTTACATTTAAAAACAATAATTATGTTACAGGTGTCGTATAAAATAAATATCTTTGTTTCATCTAATGATAAAATATTGTTAATTCTGTGAGTTTATTTTTACTATATTCAGTTAAGAACGATGTAAAATTCCGCCAATATTATGACAGTGTATGCTAATTTCATATTGGTGAATGTAAAACCATGTATAAAGTATTCTTTCGAATCTACGAAATGGCCATTAGCGCACGACGCATATGGACTAGATTTGAAATTACATATTTACCGTTGTTACTATAATATGATGATATTTTCAAAGAGAGATTGTGTATGAGTGAATCGTTGTACCTATATTAAGGGAAGGTACAATCTAGGAATTTCCATAACGTAGTTACGTTAATAGGTAGTCTGGGAACTGAGTGAAATAGTGGGATTTAGGGAATATTCCAACACACGAGTCCTCTGTGTACTTCTAAATGCAGATTTGCTCTAAATTGTCTTGTTAGGGCGCTATCAGATCGTGGACTGTTTATAAATGAGATGGACACCGGCACTGGCACTGGCACTGGCATTGGTGCTACGTCAACCACCGAAAACTTTCAAAATTGAATTAACGTTATTAGAAATAATGCGCCGCTCAGCTATGCGCACAGCAATTGCTACTATTAAGAGCATTATATCCTCTAAAAGTTTCTCTGTGCGGATTCTATTCACAATCTTACCATTTGTTAATATAAATGCTAATTTTCAAATAGTAGTATTCCTGAAGAAATTGCCTTATAAGCGTATTAATGTTTTGATTTTATTTCAAATAATTATCGTTATTTAACACTAATATAGAATTAATTGGAAATTTCCAATGTACCTATGCTTGTTTGTTTACGATTTGCAATATATTTATTGAGTTTTTTGCTGTAGGAAAATGATATATATATATATATATTTTATAATACAAACCTAAGTTATCATATTTTTAGTGTTACAATAAAACGTAGCACATAATTTTTCCATATTATGCTACATAAATGGACTTTATTTTTATGGTAATTTTTCCCCAAACGCTCATACATTTCGGTGCATATACGTGCGCAATGTAAACACGCAAACAATTTTAATAAACACAATGCAAATGACATAGAAAATGACAACATTGCACTGCAGTGTGCATTGTTGTTTAAATATTAATGCAGTGTGTTTCACTTACAAACTACTACTTGCTGTGCATACGTTACAGGTACACACAGTGGCGTATCTGCTATAAAAATTCCCCAAGGCAACCAAACTGCGCTTAGAATTATATATAATTGCCAAAGTTTACATTAGTTTATATACATTTTTTTTTCACTACCAATTTTGATTCAAGAAATATGTTATACCCAAATAGAGAGTTTAGTACGCCTATGGCTATGCAAATTTATATCGGCAGTAGTGCAGCGATGCAATTGTTATTCACGGTGAATATTAAGCAACTTTTTGTCATTTTTCTTGTACGATTTTTTCTCTTTTCGTCTGTTGTAAATGTGAACTATTTATCATAAGATTGTAACACCTTTTACTGTTGAAAAGAGCAGTTTTATTTAAATATCTCGAATATATCTTTTAAGTTTTAACTATTTCACTTTAATATGATTAAGCTGTTCGTGTACCAATGTACACTAAAAACAAAATGTTTAATTTAAATCAAAATTGGAGTTTAAACTGTACCGGACCTAAACAGTGCAACAATTAGTAATTTAAATTAGATATTATAAATAATAATCCAGTTTGTATTAAACTCTTTATATCTCGTTCTTTGTTTAGTAACGGTAAATATCTATAATTGTCTGACATATAATGCTTTATATAAATAATATCGTAAACGTAAAATTTTATTATTGTTGCTGTAAAATGGTAAATCATTTTATTATTTGAATTTTCCATTTTAAGGCAGCAATAACAAAATTTCATTTTAAAAAAATATGCTATATTGTAGATATTTTATGGTTCTACACGGCATATTTTACAAAATTATGTATATAATGCTTATTATGTCAGAAATTAATAGATATTTACCGTTGCTAGACAGCGAACGGGCCGCTTAATATAGTATTTGATAACATACAGTATTATATAAGTTCGAATATATTACAGACATACTGCCAAACACTAAAAAGAGATGCTTGGCATAATTAGTGGTCATATGTGACCGCTGTGTCCGTCAACGTTTAACCGATGAATGCATCTACGGGTGAAATGAATAAAAAATGGTTGCAACGAACCAGCATGTGCATTTATTCATGTAGTATCAGATCGTGTTAGAGAGAGTGTAATTTGAAAGTCAATGCAATTGGAGTCAGTCAGTGCGGGCGGGCACACGATTGCCTATTCAGCACTTGCAATGTTAATGATGATGATAACAGCAGGATGTGTAAGTGTGTGTCTGTGTGTGACGACAATGTTGTGGTGGTGACCCTTGCACCGATAGGTAAACACATTTCATTGCTAATCCGAATGAATCCCGGCGTACATAACAAAATTCACTCTAATAAATTGACGAATACTTTGTCGAATTACACCAACAATCCAACAAGACATACGAAACCAATTATTAATCACGAATAAAAATCACACATAATAATCCACAGTTCATTATACTTTTACTATCTATACATATAATATTGCTTTAAATGTAAAATGTATTGTAACGTATATGTAACATTTTCAAAGGTGATTTTCCAGTAAATGGTACCTTTTTCGAAAAAACTTTTCAAACAAAAGTTGCTATAAATTTCAATATCTTCAACTTTTAGTAGTATCAATTTTTCACTAACTCATGCCGTTTACGAGTTATTGAAAAAATAATCTGAATAAACCGCTGCTGGTTAAGAAAAAAAAAAAAAGTGCTGCCGAATGGTTTAAAAATGATAAAAATTCATTTCAGTTGATGTTGTAACCCGCCCAGAGTTGGAAACTTTACAAGTTAGAGAGCAAAGTTTTTCGGACACTTATTTTCAAAGTTTGAGCAAAACGTCTTTACGGGAAAAGTTTCTTAGACATCGTAATTTCTATATGTTTTTAAATGAAAAAACTAATGAACAAGTATAATTAATATTTCAGAGTAAAGTGACGCCTCTCATCTCGACGACGCTTTGCAATTAAAGATTCGAAAAGGTCGCGCATAACTTCTTGATTGTGATTGATACCGCGTCTAGATCAAAAACTTTTTGATTGAATGTGTTTACGAGGCGACAACTTTTATTTACTCTTAAACCTTTATTAATTAATAGATACTTCATACCTTACTCTAACGACCTACAGGTTAAATTTGAAATAAGACATATTTCGATTAAACAGCAAATAATGTCACAACAAAAATATATATTTATTAATTTGATTATAAAAGAATCAAAAATGAAATAGGTTGCAATCACTATTACGATATTATTACACCGATGCTTGATCAATAACATTACAACTGTTGAAGCAATCGGAAGTTGATTCAGGCGACTGCACTGACCTCTCGCGGATGCAACAACGAAGGCTGTGTTACTGACAAGACGGAAGTTGCCACTTTTGAATTACAAACAGACTAAGACAACACTATTGTGTGCTGGTGTCGAACCACTATACCTGTTCCTGCTGTAATTGACGTATTCATTGACCTTACAAACTCAAACCTAAAGGATAAAACAAATAATACAAGAACATCTATCTTTTGTTATTATAAACAAAGGTCTAGTATCGATTCGACCTTATCGGCGAAACGTGAAATCGTGCATTCATTTTTAAAGAGCTTTATAGTAAAAATTTTAGTATTCAGTATTCTACAACAGTTCATGTTTATTGATGCTTTGATTAGTATACATTATACACTTAATAACTCTTTAGTAATACAAATTAGTAAAAAGAAGAACACATTTTATCGATATTTCACTAATTAAAAATTCACTTCTTTATTAATTTTAACCAAATTAAAATCTGTAAATTAAAGAACCTTGGATCTAGGTTTGTTTTTAGAAAATACAGGTGTTACAGGAGCAATACAGGCAGTAAAGAAATAATACAGCTTTATTATATATTATATATTTTGCTAAAAATCTATTAGAATTACGGGTATTCCACGTAAATGCAGGCAATATAGTTTTATGGTGTACAGAATAGTGAGTTGTGGTTAATCCCCTCGTATAATATTTAGTAATATAATAAATATGAATAACAAATGTCAAACTAAGTGTTATTGCGTAACGATACTTTATGCTCATGTACTCCCATCCTCCATATATGAAAATTTTAAAGTGTGTCTTTACTTAGCATAACAATAAATCTATTATGTATTGCGTCGCAAAAACAATAATGTTCCGCCTTACGTAACACAATTTTCACAATGCATAGAATCCGTACCAGCGAGTAGCGAGTACCGAGTACCACCAGATGAGAAGACAGAGGTGAAAGATTCAAATGTCCACAGGCTATACATGACTTGTTCGTCGTATTTCTATTACCCGCCTGCCCCTTCCTGTGACGCAAGGCACTGTGTGTGAGAATCGTGATCGGCGAGCCTATCCTTTGCACAGCTTCACCTTGCGGACATGGGCGTGCGCGAATATTATTTCAAATTGGAATTGCATTAATATTAATATATTAGCATTAGCATTTACGTGAGAATATTTACACCTTCTTCTACTTTAAAGTATATATACTTAGCGTAGATTTACCCAAGTCTAAAGTTTCTTCTAACTATGGATTACATCTATTTCCATTGGTTCGTAGTGGTTATTATGCAAATTTTAGAATTATGGCAAAATTACAGATTTTAGTACAAATACATAGTTTATTTATAAAATGCAGTACAAATACCAATGTCTCCAGCTTATATATAATGGTTTCTAAATAATCCTGAAACTGTAGTGTTTACCTCTAACGGACGTAACTTTTTATTCCTGCATAGAAAAACTATGTTTGAGTAAACTAAAGTTATAGTTAATTTTCACCCGTCCAATTAATTTTAATGAAGATATTCCACAACAGTAATTAGTAATTTAATCTAAAAGTTTAGAATGTTGATCTATACCATTAGTTGTTGTAATAATATTAATTAAAAAGGTTGAAAATCAACTATTACTTTCGTAGGTTACTCAAATACTTTTCCCTGTGCAATCAAACAACAAAATAATTTTTTATCAGACAAGTATGGTATTAAGGAGCCTCCGCCCCTCAATAAATTCGCATGTTTCATGCCGCACCGATCAAATTCAAATTTGATTAGTCCCGAAGGGTTTGTTTAATTTCTCTCGGAATGCTAGCAAATAAAATCATGTATTTTTTTTCCATCATAATTATTTGGAAACAAAACAAAAACACAGTGAAGCACAACGCCCTCTGTCTGTACATGAATGTGTACGTCATCTAAATTGAATTAAAATTTACGTAGTACGCGAGCAGAATTGCGGCGAGAATTAATGCGAACACTGTGTACAAATTCGCGCTAAAATCATCAACACTTTATTATTTCGCGGGTTAGTCAACACATCGTTATTCCGTTTTTATTGTCGAATTTGTATTGCCCGCACATTGTTAATACTGAACATTTTCATTTCGTGAATTTAAACAAAAACATATTGGCATTAAAAAGAATCTAGTTATTTATATAATCCCGTAAAATTATCGCGATTTCGAATTTTTCATGATTACAATACATCGTGTTGTAGGTACGAGAAAGAAAGTAAAAAATTAGATCAAAAACGAATATATAGCAAAACTATTTCCGTTGTGGCACAACGGTAGTTTAAAATTGTTGTAAGTTTTGTTTATTTTTGTTGTCGACTGTCAAGAAGTCGGACATGGTGTAGACAGTTTCGTATTTACTTCACCAACAACTAAAGTGGACCAAGTAATTTTTGCTCAATTTTCAGCTCTTTTTCCTTTTACTTGCAGCTGCGTCCTTAACTTAATTTTGTTTTATTTCTTCATTTGTAATATCGGTGGCCAATATTTAATATCTTTCAAATAATTTCCAGGATATTTAATTGAATGATTCTTGTACTTCTAATTACGAGAATATAATTGATTTATTTTTGTAAATTCTATTTGATAATATTATAACTTTTGTGTTGGAATATTGTTGATTGAAGGTTTCCTTCTTTCCTTCTGAGTTGGTAATGTAATGAGAAGGGTAGATTGAAGATATAAATTGGAAAAAAGTAGAAAGTAGAAGTTTTATCTTTAAAAATGTATGTGCTTCGGTAGATTATTTATCTTTTAGTTTCAGAGGATATATAGTTAGGTAGGACGTAGATACTAAGTAAAAAGTTATACCTGATGTCAGTTGTAACGTTTGTACGTCTTCGTTACACATTGGATTGATATAGTTTGACCAAAGTTGCTTTTAACTATATTGATATTTCTTAATAAATTAGTTCGGCAAACTTTGTTACTCACTCAATCAAATATTTATGCCAAAGCTTTCAAATTATGCGAATTGTCAAATATTATACACATATCATAAAATTCTTTATTTTTGTTTTTAGTAATTAATTGTGTTAACCACCCGGATTATTTTAATTAGGAAATCCTATATTTATAATTATTTTCCAGTCGTATCAAATATTGTATTGAGTTTTTTTTTTATGGGTTTCCTATGTTGTCTTACGGGTATACCACATTGCTTTTTCTTCATTTTTTCTTGTTTAAAGTTTAACTGTAGAGTAAAAAAAGAGATATTATATATCACACAATATAGTGTGCAGACAGATTCGTTAAACAACGAACGTAAAGAGGATCCGGGAAAGAATGGCAAGTGGAGTGTGTTGTTGTTTTAAATAGAAACACGATGTTGTATTTCTTTTTCATTCGGTCGGTCGTAAGATTGCGTGTGGGATCTTGGGAATTAAAATCTAGTGCAAGATGTTTACGCGACGAATATAAGAATGGTCTCACAGCGCACGGCACATTGTTATTGTTGTTATGTTGGTATTCCCATTCTTTATAGTCCCTATATTACAGTGTACCATATAGAATAAAATTTGTGCCTGCGAGGTATTTTCTCTCTACGCCTCCGTTCATAAACAAATCTACCGGAGTGCATATATTTTCTGAATATATTATATTTTCGAATAGCACTTCGAATCTGTGTTTCGGAAACGAAGTTTGTTTTTATTTTCTTGCTATAACAGCAATGGTATACTCCATAAAAATGAATAGGCATATTGAAACCAGAAAGAAAAAGTTTCATAAAAGATAACACCATTATTTCCGTTAGTAGTTTCAAAATATATCAGGGATAAACGTTTTTAAAGCATGCATAATGTTGTTATTATTATACACGGAAAATACACTTTTAAATAATACAACTGCGTGTCCAAGTAAAATCCCCGTTGCCATTAGTGACCTACTGAGTAATATGGCATGTTTTGAAACTAGCAATAAAATAGTTTTAGTAGATTTATCAGAAAATCGTTAATATCATCGAAAATATGTTCCCCCTCGACACGGAATCCACTTTGTTTCGAGGTGTCAACTCAGTTACAGCAACAACTTGTAAAACAAAGTTGCCCATTCTGTTTCGTATGTGTGAGCTTTGGCTACGCACTACTTGATACTTGTGTATGTTACATATGGCGTGTAACGTAACGTAGGCGGGTGTGGAGCACGCGGCGGCTTGCCCCAGCGGTGCTGATACCGCCCGCCCGTACGCAACTCACTCAATCTGTTTAGTTGTCACCGTGACGCTGCCGACGAGCGACGACGTGCACAGAATTCGGTTTAGGACCCCGCGGTGGCATACCGGTTACCGGTACTCGGGTCCGGACTTAGCCCATTTTACGACATAACTTGCCTTATGCATTTGAAGGATCTATGCCGCTCGTAAGACTCATTTTAACCTAATTTTGCACTCTTATAAGTGCTTTATTTGCATATTAAATCCGATAGGGCCTTTACGTACTTATTAAGGGGCGATACTTGTGTGCAGCCGATAAACTCTCCGACACACGTTATAGCATATATTTTGTATGCGAATAAATTAGATTGTGTTATGAGAAAAATGCTGTTTTAATATTCTAAATTCTCTCTGCTGTCAGGGCTTTAAAATACTTTGGTACGAGCCTGTAGTCTGGAAAGCGGTTTAACAAAAGTAGGTAACATATCGTTAGGTATGCATGTATCTGGAACCACATGGAAAGAACATTCCTTCTCTTGGGAAACTTTATTGTTTTAGGTAAAACAAAAGAAGAAAATAAATAACTGCTATCTTACACATCGAATATGTTCAATTCTATGTGACTTTCGTTTGTGTTTGATCACACCTTGTGCTCTTTTTTGTTGCTAGAAAAACAACTTTATTTATAAAATAATCGATCATTTTTATTCCTAGAAAATATTAAAAATAAAAATGTCTCATAATTAAAAGACTTATTACTCCGTCTAGTAAAGTCAAAATTACGTTGTTTATGAGCAATATAATCCGTCATTTTAATGTGAGTTATTTAAATTTTTATGTTGTTTATCATACATAAAATATGGCTCTTTTGTGTGCAACAGACTGTGTAAAATTTTGTTATATGATTTCAGAGAATATGTAGGTTTATTCAATTTCTGGATGAGTGCTTCATAGTAATTTGTTTGTTTTAAATGTTTTCATCATCTAGAAAAACGAGCGAAAATGGCACACAGGTTAATAGTATTTATATGAAATTACAAAAATCCAGCGTGAATTTAAATGTGAGCCATTTAATGTTGATCAGTTTCACTATATATAATTATATATAAATCTACTATGAACTGTTGTATTACTTTAGCAAGTAGTTAGTCTGAATAAAATGGTCCGTGCAACGTGAGTGTTCCTCGTTTGGTCACGTGGTTCCGTTCCATGCGGCCAGCGGATATCCGGTATTCAGTCGGTTTGTGGCGCATCAAGCACACTGCCTGTCCGCCTGGTCATTGCCATCCCAATCCCAACTTTCGTTATACAAACGCACACACACACAGACGCACACATTTCCGGAAAAACCCGTTCGGAATCATTATCGTCTATCTAGAAAACACTAACCTTAATCGAATGATGCACCCTTAAAGTTTTTCACTTTAACCCACTTAACCCTTGAAGGGCTTATTCCTGTTTTGTTATTTTTAGCAGATACTTCTACGTTTTAAATGTATTGGTTGACCACTATCCTTTTTATCTATTTTTATCTCTTTTTAAATGAATACAAATATAACATCTATTTATCTTTGTAGATCTTAATTTTATTTGAAATATGTTAAGTTCTCCCTTAAGTTAGTTGCTATTGGTTATTAAAATAGTGATATTTTTTAAATTTCATATTTTCATTTTACTTGACATATTACATAACATATTTAACAATATACAAGCTATTGCTGAATTATGATTTAGACGATCTGTCAAAACCATATTTTCTCCTTTTTCCGGATAACATTTCTTGTTTTAAAGCGTTTTTCACCGCGATATGTCATCTCAGCAACGAGTATATTAATATTATATTATAACCATCAATCTTGCGTGTCCGATATTAGAGAATGAAGTGCGCGAAGAAAAATAGTCTTATTCAGCGGCTTTTCAGTGATAAATTATCTCCTAATGGTTGAAACGGATAATATCCTTCCGGAAATATATAATCATTTTTCTCACTTGAACTTTTACTGTCTCAAGTTATTTATATCATTTTTCTACGAAGTGCACAATTGTTTTTTTTTACGAAATTAAAACCTAAAAAATACACCTAATCCATCATATCCTTTCTTTCATATAAAACATGTTTTTACTGGTTCGAAAAAAATATGTTACAAAACACTGTGATACGTTCCATGAGGCTAAATGGGAATCTACGATGCAATCTTAATAACAAAATAAAAACTTTTATTCAGCGTTACAATATAGTTTATTATACATTACTTTATCCCAATTAAAGATGTAGCACGATTCATTTCTTGAGTAGTATTTATATGAGTAATGTTCGTCCTATTTTGTTCCTATACAAAATAAATTCAATATGTCACCTATAAGAAAGTAATAATATACATTTTAATTATAAATATTGTTGCTGCATACGCTAAATTTGTGATACGACAAACTTAATTATTAAATTCGATGATAAATCATTTAAATTTGCAGTGAATCGGCAAATATTATACTTTGTACCAAAGAGTGTTGAAAATCTGTTTTATTAAATATAATCAATTTTAGATTATAAATGACTTCAAATAAAAAAATAATATATATCTTAAACTATAAATATGCATGATTGGCCTTGATGCGCATTTATGGAAAATTTTATTTAAGGCATATTTATATTGTGTTGTAAACACTGTAAAAAAAAAACTATGTCGTCTTTTATCAAGTAATTTTAAATCAGCTTTAATCAGTAAAAAAAAAAATGAGGTTAACAGTACGCTATATAAATGCCTAGTTTAAAATTGTGTAGTCAGTATCAATAAAAATTTGAAAAGAAGAGTGTCTCGCTCATCAATCTAAAAATGTGGTTGGAAATAACAACAATATGTATTGTCTCAGTTTTAATAATATACAGTTACCTAAAACACGTGTTCACATATTGGTCACGAAATGGAGTCTACCAACTCCCAACAACCATACCGTTCGGTAGTGCTTGGCCTGTTTTGAGGAACCAGCAACACCCAAGTGATATGGTCACAAACATGTACAAAAAAATCAAATCAGAAGGGCAAACTTTAGGAGGATTCTACTTCTTAAACAAACGACATCTTCTTATAACCGATCCAGATCACATCAAACATGTATTAGCTACAGATTTCTCGTATTTTCGTAACCGTGGTATCTGGTGCAACGGAAACCTGGATCCGATTAGTTTAAACTTATTCCAACTTCCAGCGGACCGATGGAAAGAAGTTCGATCAAAATTAAGTCCGTTTTTCTCGCCGAGTAAAATGAGGAGCATCTTTGCTGTAACTGAAACTTGTGGCGCATCCCTGATAAATGTTACGTCTGAGTATGTGGACAATAATGAACCAATTGACATTAAGGATTTGATTTGGAGGTTTACGTCGACTGTTATTGGTACAACGATGCTTGGTTATGAAAGTAACTCCATCGAAGATCCAAATGATATGGTAAAACAAGTTGGAAAGGATATTTTTGAACCTCCACTATCGGAAACGTGGAAACGGAATATGTTCTTTTTTGCACCAGATGTTTTGAAGTGGTTACGACAATCTGGTACCACTGAATTTGTCGCAAATTTTTTCACGAATTTAGCGAAAGAAAGCATTGATTATCGCGAGAAGAATAATATTACTAGAGCAGATTTGATGCAAATTTTGATCGATTGTAGAAAAAGTACTGGGGAAATGGATGGTTTGACTGTAGAAGAAATTGCAGCCCAGTGTTGGGTGTTCTTCGCTGGTTCTTTTGATACTACGTCTACGCTTACCATGTTTTGTTTGCTTGAATTATCTGAAAATAAGGATATTCAGGATAAAGTGAGAAATGAAATTGAGGAGGTTTTGAAATTACATGATGGCAAATTTACGTATGAATCTTTGGCCCAAATGAAATATACAGAACAAGTTCTTAAAGGTAGAATCACATTCTATTATTAAGGGTCGAATCTATTAAAGCTTGCAAAAATAAATTAAATTAATAATATTTTAGAAACGCTTCGAAAGTATCCAAACCTTGGTTTCTTAAATCGTGAATGTACAGATACTTACAAACTACCAAATTCGGATGTGACTATTCAAAAAGGTGACTCAGTTATAATATCCGCATATGCAGTACAAAGAGATCCAGATAATTATCCAGACCCAGAAGTATTTGATCCTGATCGCTTTAACGAAGAATACCAAAAAGTGAATCCTTTTATATTCTTACCATTTGGTGAAGGACCAAGGAACTGTATTGGTAATATTTAATAGAAATACATTTACATACACTTTTAACGAACATTTCTATTTAAGGTCTTCGTATGGGAATGATAAACGGAAAATATGCCATAGCTTTAATGCTTAAACATTTTAAATTTTCAATAAATAAAAATACAAAATGGCCACTGCAGCAGGCTAAAAATACGTTTGCCTTGTCCATTGAGGGACACTTGTGGCTGAATGCAGAGAGAGTTTAAATGATCATGACAATATTTATACCGAATAATGTGGATTCTTATTTAGAGCATCTTTAAGGAAGCATTTATTTACGATTCCACTATGTATGTTTAAAATTAAAATAAGAAAATATTACTGTAATCAAATTACTATTATTGCTATTAGTAGAGTGTACAAAACAGTTATAGTGTATGGCCGTATGTCTGTAACATGCTTGGATCAAATCAATGTCTTGTCTTGTCGCCCTGAATCCAAAATATATACTTCATACATATACATATACTTCATCGAAGTAAACATTTGTTTTTTTAACGAAATTTAAACATAATAAATTCACCTAATCCATCATATCCTTTCTTTCATATGAAACATTTTTTAACTGGTTCGAAAAAATATGTTACAAAACACTGTGATACGTACCATGAGAGTAAATGGAAATCTACTAGGCAAACTTAAAAACAAAATAAAAACTTTTATTCAGTTTTACAATATTTATTATACATTTATAAAATAATTAAATATCATCACACTTTTTCCTATAAATTGATGCAGTAAGAGTAATATTTATATTTGCCCTAAAACATGAGTAATGTTCTGCCTATTTTGTTTCTATAACAATTTAAATTCAAAATTCTATGTATAAAATAAAAATTCGAAAATATTACATATACCATTGAAATCTCAAAAAATTCATAAAAAAGACAACAATATTTAAGGTATATTTTTATATAAAAATAGTTAAAAAATCAACAGGGCCTTGCAGCGAATCGTCGAATTACATATTTTGATCCATAATTTTGTTAGATATTAAATATAATTTATTTTAGATAACTTATAAATTACTTTAAACAAAAAATAATTTATATCTAAACTTTAAATAGCACAAGGTTATGACATGTCAATTTTAATATAATCAAAAAAATTGTATTACGCAACTTATTAAATAATATTCTCTAAAATAACAAATTATATTTAAACCTTTTCTGCATTTAACCATAGCCGTCCCTCAATTGACATTGCAAATGAATTTTTGGCTTGCTTGATTGGCCATTGGGTTTTCTCATTTATGGAAAATTTAAAATGTTTAATCATTAAAGCTATTGCGTATTTCCCTTGTATCATTCCCATCCGAAGACCTTAAATTAAATATTTCGTTAAAACATGTGTAATAGGTTTACTTCATAATATTACCAATACAGTTCCTTGGTCCTTCGCCAAATGTTAAGAAAATATACGGGTTCACTTTTTGGTATTCTTCATTGAAGCGATCGGGATCAAATGTTTCTGGATCTGGATAATTATCTGGATCTCTTTGTACTGCAAATGTGGATATTATAACTGAGTCACCTTTTCGAAGGGTTACATTTGAATTTGGTAGTTTGTAAGTGTCGGAACATTCTCTATTTAGGAAGCCGAGACTTGGATATTTTCGTAGTGTTTCTAAAATATAATTAATATGTTAATGCAAACATTACGTTACGTCTATTTTCTCTATTACTCCTTATAAAATCATTCATTCCATATTCCATCTCTCCTTGATGCACCACAAATATTTCATTTACATCCTGCCTTTATGCTTTGTCTACCATACCCAAAATTCACTCCCATACATCAAAATAGACTTAATAATAATAACCTTTGACAACTTGTTCCGTATATTTCAATTGCACCAAAGAATCATAGGTAAATTTGCCATCATGTGATTTTAAAACTTCCTCAATTTCATTTCTCACTTTATCCTGAATCTCTGTATGTTGAGACAATTCAAGTAAGCAAAAAGTAGTCAGGGTAGCTGTAGTATCGAAGCTTCCACCAAAGAAAATCATTGCCTGTGCTGCCATTTCATTGAAACTCAAACCATTCATTTCTCCAGTCTGTTTTCTACAATCCATCAAAATTTGCATCAAGTCTGCTCGGGTTACATTATTCTTGTCGCGATAATCAATGCAATCTTTCGTCAAATTCATGAAAAAACTTTCCACAAAACTGGTGGTACCAGATTGTCGTAAGAACTTCAAAACATCTGGCGCAAAGAAGAACAAATTACGCCTCCATGCATCCAACAATTTAGGTTCAAAAATATCTTTTCCAACTAGTTTCACCACATCATTTGGATCTTTAATCGAATTACTTTCATAACCTAACATCGATGTACCGATTACCGTAGATGTGAATCTCCAAATCAAATCCTTAATATCAAATGGTTCATTATTATCGACAAACTCAGAAGTAACTTCTATCAAAGATGAACCACAAGCTTCTATGGTAGCAAACGTATTTCTCATTTTGCTTGGGGAGAAAAACGGGCTTAATTTCGAACGAATTTCCTTCCATCGTTCCGCCGGAAGCTGGAATAAGTTAAAACTCAATGGATCCAAGTGTTCGTGGCACCAGACACCTCGGTTACGAAAATATGAGAAATCGGTTGCTAAGACATGTTTGATGTGATCTGGATCGGTTATTAGAAGATGTCGTTTGTTTAAAAAGTAGAATCCGCCTACGGATTCCCCTTCTGATTTGATTTTTAAGTACATGTCTGCGATCAAATCATTCGGGTGTTTGTGGTTCCAGAAAACAGGCCAAGCACTACCGAACGGTATGGTTGTTGGAAGTTGGTAGACCCCATTTCGTGACCAGTATGTGAACACGTGTTTTAGGTAATGGTAGATTATTAGAACTGACACAATACATGCTGTTGTTATTTCTAACCACATTTTTATATTGTTGAACGAGACACTTATGAATTCAAATGTATATTGAGACTGAGGACGCAGTTTATATCTTCTAAAGATATATATACATGACAGGGCGTTCTAATTGAAACATATTTGTGTTAATACCCTACAAGGACAAGATAAATTCATACTGACAATTTAAAATGAAGTGTCTAAATATATATAGATTCGAATTTTATCGATACAGATAACCTAATACAATTTGTAAATTGGTTCTTATCTAAAATTATGAAGTTATATCATTAATATTACGCATAATAATAAATTTGTTCTGTTGTTCTGCATTTCTTGCTCTGATCATAATCTTTCCTTTTCTTCAATATAAGTAGAAGGGAGACAAATCATGAACTGAACAGTCAGTGCAAGACAAACCAACACAGTTTATTTATATCTAATAATAATTATATATAGAAAACAAAATGCATAGTTTGCTTATCTTACGTTTCGAAATTTAATTAATTGAATAAGATAAATGTTCCAAAACTTAACTATACTTAGAAAAGTTTACTTATATAAAACTGTGGTTTATATATTCTATACGTTTCTTTCATCAGGCAAATATAATTTGGTTATTAGAAATATAGCAATTCAATTTCTTTGTTCTTAAATGTCTTTAGATTCCAAAAGATCGTAACGTTATCTTCCCTATACTATAATTATATTTTTATTTAGACATAATCATAGACTTTCAGTCTAGCAATTTGAAATTCTATGTTCTATTATACTTACGTAATTCGTAGTTTGATAATAAATGATTTTATTGAATGCCACCGTGGCCCATAGTATAATCTATTTTAAGTGTGGTTGCTTTATTAGATTCGCCTTCTGTTTGGGCAAAAGCAGTTTGAACATATATTACCGTTCCATATACACCTTTGATTAAGCAATTACGGCAAACGTGTGATAGACACGAGTGCGTTGAACTGAGAATATTACAGTAGATCGTCTACAAACAATACCGAGTGTACCCTCATAGACATAAATGCATATTATAATTTCAACCTATCATAACACGGGCTATCAAAGGCAAACCTTATTATAGCTTAATAATCGACTATGGATTTATTGAACTAGCTTAACTATATTATTAAATAAATTGTGGTTCTATGACAAAAACAGATATATCACTTTTGGAGGATTTTCGGTTTTAAATTTTATATGTTTAATAAAGGTATTAACGCACATGCGTGAAACGCAAAACAGAGAATTCTCTCTGTTGAGTATTCTCTGTTTTGCGATTCGATTTTAATTAATAAATTAAATAAAAAATATATTAAATTTATAAATATGACAAAACCAATTTTCAATTGTTCCGTTTTCTTTATTAAAATTAGAGGGATTTTTTTTTGTCTTTCAATGGATGAGCCCTTTTTATAGTTCTTTTGGAATTTTAGAAAAAGTGGCTTATTTGTTTTTACCATAGACCCATATTTAATCATAAAATCTTTTCAGTTTTAGAAACATATTTTATTGTGATGTAAAATGATGTTTCACCCTGAAAAAATATATATGTCGAATATGTAAATTGATGTAAATGTAAATAACTTCAGTTGTTTAATTTAATGGTACTGTTGTAATATTGGTATAATATAAGATAATGATTAAAATAGGGTAGTATTGTTAGTATATCTCGAATTGAGTGAATAGATAATTATTTAAATGGTTCATATGACATGGATGGTATGAAGATTAGATTGTATAGTGTTACTCACCGTACTTGATAATCTCAAGGGAGCGATTAGCAACCCTATGTTAATACAGAGTTGGTTTCAGTTTATATTTTAATACATGAATAATACATTGGATAATTTTTATTATTAAATGATCTAAATTAAATTGTTATTTAACAATAAACAAAACTGTAATCATTCAAATTTTAATATAAAATAACCATAAATTAATTATAATTGTTTGACAATTATACAGCTGCATTATTAAATCATTTTGCCAATACTGAAACAAATATTTTATATAAAATTAATTTAATATAATATCATAAAATCTATGTTTTTGCTAATATAACACAAAATTCTAGTTAATTAACGATAGCCTAAGTCAGGTTTTAGGAGAATTTTATAGAAAATATTATACTCTTGCAGAATGATTACTAAAAATACAGAAAATGTAAGATAACAAGCATAGGTGCAGGTACCAATGCTTTTAGCTCGCCGTAGTGAATGTTATAAATTTTTTATTTATATACAAAAAAAAATATAAAAAAAATAATAATTCCGGAACTGTACAGATGATTGAATATAAAATACTACGAGAACTTCATTAAATATATAACATAAAAAATATTGCAAAACAAAGAGATTATAGATACTTTTCAGTATCAAAATCCGATGTGAATGTAGGCGTAACAGTTTTGTTTTTATGTGAAAACGAGGAGTTCATCTTTTCGTATGAGTAGGTCTATAATAAGAAGTGAAGGAGGAAGTTATCTGAAGCAACCAAACGACATCCATTCTAAGCTCATTATTTCCGCATAACGAGCCTTTCCTGCAGATATTAAGCCATAACTGCTGCACAAGGGTTGCTACTGCTGTTGCGACACTTATCGTTGCCACATGATAAGCACAAGCGCGCCTGCTATTTTTCCCTTCCTCTTTTTTTTTGGCTAGGAAACCTCAAACGCAAGCCCTTTCTTATCAGCGATAAACTTCTATAAATACAAATTTTGCTTTATAAATATAAAGAAATTAAATATCTTAGTTAAGAATTATAAATAAAATAAGTTAAATATGTTCTATAATATTTTTAAATGGCAATGTTACAGACACATTATCAAATGTTATAGCTCTTTCGTTCTACTATACGACGAGCTAAAAATGAAGTCGTTATCTACCAAATTAAAAGTTATGCAAACGATCCCCTTAAAACACATTCGTACACTCGCAACGTACGAGTAATAATTTTGGGATAATTACATAGAATAGGAGATGGAATATCCAATTAAGTATTATTATGACTTTATGTTATTGTGTTTATTATTTTGTTGGTTGTTGCAAGTAGGTATAATGTAGTTACATATGTTTGTTTTGAAACGGGCTCCGCTGGTCCTCTAGTTGCTAATGCTCTGGTTGTAGTACCTACGTTTAGATGTGGCATTGTATATCGTGGCATGCGGTGGGCCAATGTTTGCTGTACGTGTAATTGCAGTGTTTGTTTGACAATGTTTAAGTAAACCGAGATCATCTGGAACCATGTACTACATCCTATACGCTGGTATTATTGATTATGCATATGTACGAACTGAATTTAATTAACTTGCAATATTGTTACATTTAAATATATTTATTAATGTGAAATATGAATCCTTAAGGGGTAAACACCACTTTGGCCTTTTTATAAATTAGAATTTTTTAGCATATATCATATACCATAGCTCTTTTGTACGATTACGTAAAGAGGAATATTTGTACAGTACATGTAAATTACATATAAACTTGTTTATATATTTTTTATATGAAGCAATTTTAATAAACTCACTTAGTTAAATGTTAAACATCGTTACAATTTAGAAAATGGTTGTCTCTGTAGTTGATTTAGATGAACCTGTTGAATTTTGTACAGTAGCAGTAGGTACCAACAGAGTTTTACAAACACAGAGCACGTATTTACTGGTAGACTGAGCTTCATGTTTCACTTGATACCAACCTTAAAATGCCGTCCGATTAAAATCTGCTAGTAACACGCTGTGAATATACAAAAAGAACGACAACAGATTATGCTACTACATGGAAACAACATTACACTTTATTTTTAACAGTGCACTTCAAAAATTAAACAAATAATACAATCACACCAATTATATTTTTCTCTTTGTTGTGGTCACTTGCTATACGATATATTCACAAAATCAGTGGCGTAGGCGCAGGGAGGGAGTATTTTAAAATAATTAAACACAGCGGTAAAACTATTACTTGCAGCAACATAAAAAGGATGTAATTTCTGCAACAATACCGTCAGCAAAAAATACGCTACACACAGTACAAAAGAGCATATTCAGTTTATACGAACGAGACAAATTAAAATGGTGACAAAATAAAGTCTGTAAGAGCGTCTAGGCTCTGGAACAAACTGAAGATGTATTCGCACAGGTAAACAAAGGAGCAGCACTGGAGGACGATCTGTTATTTTCGGTGTTTTTCTTTGTCGTTTTATCGGAAAATGTATAAAAGTAAACAAGACACACTATTAATCAACGTCAGGTGAATAGAATACTCCCGCTTAGAATTAATTACAAAGGGAAACTGGTTGGTGGTTCAGAGATGGAAACGTTATACAGTTGAGAGTGTATGCGCGCTAGGTAGCTAGATACTAATGAATTTGAAAAGCCTTCATGTTTTCCCACTGCCACCAGTTTCCCTTGTTTTCCATTTATTTCCATCAGTGAGATGGCGAATTGTAATGAATTACAATCTACAAAGTGATCCTTTAATTTTGTTGCCACTTTTTCCTTTATTCTTCGCGCGCTTCGGACATTTCATTTTGAACGCGAAATTAAGAACTTGGTAATATAATTATGAGGCAATATTTTTACGTTCAGATACCTTGAAAACAATCATGTAGTCACTTTTAATATACTTTCACCCTTTATGGCATAGGAACACAATTTTGTATTACAAAAAATTTAATCCGCGTTCTGTTTTTACCTGCATTTAAAATTCAAAGGTAAAGTTAAATCTGTATCATTTTAAAATAAAAGTATGACAAAATATGACAAGAAAATTGGTTGTTCATGCACCTGACAGTTGAACTGAAACAGAATCTTTTAAAAGGAAAATATATAAATGAAAAACTTTTTTTTTTCATTTTTCACAACGAAACAAAACGATACAATTAAATATGTTTTGCTTCTGCTTATATTCGATCTTCTAAATAAATTAACAATTTTAAGTACTTACTTTAAAATAAATAAAATCTCCCTTGCACCTTGTTATATTCGTTATTGAACGTGTATAAGGTCGAAGAGGGTAAAAAGGGTTGTAAAATTCAACTAAATATGTTGTGGTTTACGTAACATGAACGAATGTGTGTAGTGGGCCAAACCCCAGTGTGTTCGGCGCCCATGTAACAATGTGCAAAGTTCACAGTTACATGTCGGGTGAAGAAGAACATGTTCACGACACCGGAACTATGTCAGTGGGTTAGATGGCGGTCTCTACTATACCGGCTGTGTATTACACGTACAGTGACGTTACCGCAACACCACAATCCCATCGTGTATCCATCCAATCCGTCGTACCGCGAGGTACCATCATCGCATCGCGGTTGTGTTCTTATTCTTGTTACGCGCGCACGCTGAGCGAGTACATTCACCTCAGCTCCGAACTTGCGTCATTTTATTTTATTGTAAAAGAACAGCGTTGGTTTGTTGCTCAGCACTTAGGCGATACACACTATTTTATACCTACAGAATTACTTAAATATTTTATTATTATTAGAAAACATCTACAATTTCCGGCCTCACAAAATTGGAATCATTATTTATTCATTACATATTTTGTTTTAAATCTGCACGGGAAGACAACGTGATATAATAAATATATTTACTTTGTGATTATTACTTTATTATACGAAGTATTGTGTTCATGGAAATTTTCGGACTATATTTTAATAGAAATACGCGTATTTACCCTCTCTGAATCGTTTCTGACTATTTTTGAATTGTTGTCAGTGTGTCTGTGAACGCTCTACAGCAAAAACTCTTAACTTAAGACTTGTAAAGAGCTCGGAAGAAAACCTCTTATTTTTGAAAACAATAACTTAACCAGAAGTAGTTACTCTTACTTCCTTTTCAATGTATCAAAAACGGCATAAGTTAGAGAAAAAGTGAATATTATAAAAGTTAAAGATATTTAAATTTCTAGCAAGTTATTAAATTAGAATTTATTAGTATAATAGAGGCTTTTTTAAATAAGTAAGATTTTTCATAGTTAATGGTCTTTCCATTGAAGTAGCATACTATATATTTTGTTTGTTTCAAAATGCTGACTTTCAACTCTTCTGTCATGCGCCATAAAATACAAAAATTGAAAATGTAAAAATAAAGCAATATGAGAATTTGTTGATTTTGCTGTATCAGTAAATAAACACAAAATTCATTTAATCGTAATATGCGAAATTAATTAATTTGTCTGATTACAAAAAAAATGATGACAAGGGTATTACATATAAAAATACTCGTACTCAAATAACAAAAAAGTTCAAATTTATATGGTTGCAAAGCATTTGTAGCATTATTAGCTGCACGTGGACAATACAATTACTTATAACATATTCAATTAAAATTAATTCTAAAGAATTAGTACACAACATTTTTCGGTTCTTTTTCTTTTATACAGACAATTTTGTGCAGTTACTTGCAGTTACTACTTATGCGATACGATTCATATTTAATTTTTTTCTGGGGTTCCCCGTTGTATATGTATGTACCTAGACACGGCGAGAATGTCAATGCGGCATTATGTTTCAGTGTTTGTATTTAGTTCCTCTATTAGTCCGATTTCAAACAGTTCGGAATATTGGCGGAACCAATTACGCGGACTATGCAAGGTATTGCTTTGAGTGCATTTTGATAGTCCACTTTGATGAAATTGCTAAGCCGTAGATAATGTGATAGATAAAAAATAATGTGTTCACAATTGTTAATATAACAATAAAATGTTGTATGAATATGCAGTGGTCGCAGATGCGCGAGCAACGATTATAGTGAAAGTAATTCCCACGGTCTATTTGCGGCTAAGTTCACCTGATCAACAAGAGGCAAACAGAAGAAACAATAAAATCTAGTATCTTATGAGACAGTATTCCACGAGAATTGCTCTTGCAGGATTTGAACCAATGTTCTTTACTTATTTGGTCATTGGAAATGACTCATAAAAATTGACTTTTGCAATGGACAAAATACTCCTTTCGTAAAATAATTAATGGATTTTATTTGAGTTCAATTTTGTAAATTTAGTATGTGTATTTTCTTTTTAAGACATCTTTGGTAGAAAAGCATCTTTTTGATCCTAGTAAAAGACCACAGGTGAACTTGGGTAAACGAGAAAAGTCTAGCCGTCCCCTGAGGTTAAACCTCACATAACTAACCGCGAAATATAAAAAGGGAACCAATGACAGAAATACAGATCTTTCTTTGTTCCTTTCTGTGTATTGTGCAACTGAGCGTGTTGGGAATAACAAAGGAAAAAAGAATTATATAGGATAGGCTATTGTATAAACTTTGTAATATTTATATCGTAAAATATTCATACATCGACGTTACATCATTCAAAGGAAACAGACTTTTATTCTTTTGCAACAATTTTCCATACAGCAACTTTGTAAAGAAATTTACGGAAAATTATTCGTTACAGGCAACTTATTTTCTTCGAGGGGAATTTCTACTTGTAGCTGGAGAAATTACGTTTATTATTGTATTACATGATCGAATGGGTTTCAAAGAGGTTATGCATACATTCATAAGCGATTTGAACAACCTCTAAACACAGAAGATTCATTCAAAATGTTTTCGTACGATACATTTTTTTCATGAACCTTATAATTTCTTTAGATGAAACTAAAAATGTGCTTGTATATTGCATATATTTATAATAACAAATAATAATGATATGTGCATTTCTTCATTTTATTAAATCATGTTTATTTGGCAGGAAAATAATTATACACCTTCAAAGCAATCTTTCTTTAAGATATAGAGCTAGAGTAAGGTTTATATAGCAATTTTGGCAAATTCCAATTAGTTTGGGATGGACTTCGTCCAGGAATCTTGATGAATTAGAACGAAGAAATCGTTTCAGTTTAACCATCTGTGAAAAGCGAATCTCCTTCGTGGTTGCGTGTGTTCGTACGTACGTGTGGCTGGAACATAGATAAATGCGCGTATATCAGTTGCCGTCTGTCCGAATAAAGCTGAATTTATCCGTAAACCGCAAACTGATACAAATGGTCATAATATCCCCTCTAATTCTGCCCGCTTCACAGCAACACACTGTTCGCTTCAAAACTGCCTGCCGTCTTAGCAGCGAACGGCTGCTCTATGTACTGTAGCACTAATATCTTATAACACCGCCTTCAAACTCAAACAAAGATCCATATTTCTCCAACTGGAAGATTTACACACGCTGAATCGACCATTGTTCAAACTTCACAATATATAGTCCAATGTTTTGTTATATCGTTACACAGAGTTTCTGGAATTGTCTAACTTGTAATATTGTAATCTTTCAATGATTGATATATGCTCCCAGAAAGTACCTACTACATCATTAATTCACAGTTATTTTATTGCTCGGAGAACCGTTTGAATTACATAAAATTAAAGTTCATTTTGTCAATTACAATTGTGCAATTAAACATTATTTTATTTTTAATTTAGTCTTTATCCATCACATTAGATTTTATAAAGGTTCAAGATATTCAAATATCAAGCTAATTTTGTAAATAGTTTTTCGAAAAATGTACCATTGCTTACGAGATAGTAAAAAAGTACAAGATGATTTAAATTCTTTTTCGGGTTACACTGGGTTGAGTATATTATATTTTTCAAGTAGAAATTAGCGGTAGCAGTGAAATTAGAAGCGTGCTGCAAAAAATTAAGATTAAAAAGACGGAACAATTGGAGTCAAATTAAGCTAATTACAATTAAAAAAATCTCGTTAAACTGAAACAATTTAATCGAGCAACTATATATTTTAATGCGTTTATTAAAGAACGTACAATAAGAAAACGAAGTTACAAAATCCTAATTTAACTTTTGATAAAGTTTGCGAAATCTTTTCACATCTTTAATAATAAAATTCCTCATGATGGAACTTTCTGGAACTACAAATGAACTTTAGTTTATTAGTTTTTCATTAAAAAGCGAGCGGTACTGGAACTGGTTAGGTACTGAGGCTAGAGATGATGAGTATATTGTATTGTGGAAATGCCGGCATTACGTGGACTGGAATACAGAAAAGTTTTGCAATGCCTGGCTTTCTTGCCTGGTTCGGCGAGCAGGAACATAAGTTAAACATTGAAAACTTTACGGTTATCAAATTGAGAAAAACAACAAGTACTTGCATATTTTCAATGATGAGTAAAAAACTTTTTGCTACTTTCGGAATTATTCCCAATACTTTAAAAACTGAAAGAAAACTATAAGGCGTATCTAAATTTAACATAAATATTGGATGTTGGCCAAATTGATAGCCAATATTGAATATCTTTATAATCACAAAAGAGTATTAGAAAAAAAGTATTAGAGGAGCATTGTCCTAAATCGATCATATCAATCGCAATATTAGTTCGCATAAAATTCGTAAATTAATATTAATCTCTCTTTAACCTTTTTTAATCTGTTTCACTTTATGATTAATTATGTTCATTTTGTTGCTGTGAATGCTAGCATTGTTTGTCATGATACAAACTTGATTATTATTTGTAATTTCTAATCTTAATTACTAATTGGTTCGCTGTGAATACAGCATTAGTTTCATAACTACTATTTGTATAAGAAAAGTTTTGTGCTGGTCATAATAGATATTTGAGTGGAATTTTGCATTCAATCAATTTCGGTATTTAGTTCAATTAACATAACGTTTAATCAATATTCGATATTCCCAACTGATTTAACTGTTCATTTATTGGATATGTAATTGACAGGTCATTTGGCAAAAAATAATGCATTTATTTATTTTGTATAAATGGAGTGTTTCATTCGATTCAATCACAATTACAAACAAACATTTAAAATATGAAGTAAACATATATTTTTTAATTTTAGACATTTTTTTTACAAAAAACAAAGCTATATTTATTTTTGTTTATTTTCTGATAACTGAAAAATTGTAAAAAAATTGGTATACAATTTCAAATATTGTTTATTAATTTATACACTATACTACATAAAATTGTTCGACAAAAAATCTATTCGTATAATAATTGAATAAAAACCACATTTCTGAGGTGAGGTACTGTATATATAGTACATTCAATTCAATTTTAATTTTCAATTTAAATAAAATTATTAAAAAATTATTTACAGATTCACCATATAGATTAACAGATTTGTATAAAATGTTCTTTTGCTATCTAGTACCATAATACTTGTTTACAAATGGTTTTTTCGGTGTGATGCATTTAATGCTAGCTGGAGGCATTGATGCATATTCATTAAAGCAAGTGCAGTGTTACATTTATAATGTACGTGTCATTAATTGAAGAAGATATTTTGAAAGCTGAAGTAGTACACTGTACAAATAAAGTTTTAATGGAGTATACTGGGGCAAAAGTTTATTTTGCGTAATTAATTTTGTTCTGTGAATTGTGCAGCCCCGAAAAAACTCGAAACTGAAGTAAATTCTATTATATGACAAATCTTTGTGTAATTTCATTCGTTAAAATCTCGGTTGCTGGCGAAAAGACATCACAAGTCTTCGGTCTCTATATAGATATATAATGATAGACCTTCATGCTAAAGGCAACGCCAACTCAGTAATTTTCTTCTTCGGTGAATTGAGATTTTCTCCCCAAGACCAATTTGAATACAAAATACAGATTAACGACGTCTACGACTATAGCAAAATAAGGAACCCTCTTGCGCGCTCACACACACACACACACACAAACGCCGATTCCAAGTCAAGTAGAATCCCTTCCTTGGCTGGAAACGTTAACGTAATATATTGAGATGTTTCGACATGCGCACTACCGGTGCTCGCCGCGCCGTAACTACGCCAAGCAGCACTCATTGAATAGGACATATCTGTATTGTGGCGCACCGAAATATCAACCACAACGCGTGTCTGTTGGTTTATAATGAACGTTATTTGCTCGTATTCTGCTGGTTATGCTTTCGTATTTTATAGCAGCCCTTTCAATCAGTCTTTATTCCACATAATACTACCATATCAAATCATTTTCACAATACTGATTTCACGAAAATATTTTATTGCTGATGTTTTACGGACAAAGTAGATAATTTGTAACTTGAAATTTTGAAAACAATACGTAGTTAAACTCTAGCAAATTTTTCGACTTTTTCGAAAATGATACGTTTTTGAGAAAAAGTAATACATATATAAAAGTTAATACTGTATTTAAACCATCTAAATTGGCTGTTAAATATATTACAATCAAATTTAATCACAATCTTGTCTTAGGACAGGGTGAATATTATTAGTTTCGGAATTATTTCTATTTTTATTTACTTTTAATGGAATGTAATTTGGAATAAAAACATATGATTTAAATTGCTGTGAACACTGTCCAATATTGTCTACTAAATAAACAACAATAAAATATATTTTTGTTTTCCGTGCAATATTCGTAATGGAATCGATGAAATGTACATAAAAGTAAATACAAATAAATAGCAATTCTGTGGGATAGGCAGCTATCTTTTTTGCTGTTATTTATTTACTAGATTTTATTTGTATTTTATTTCTGACAAATCATGAAAATGCATTTTACACCCGTACACTTAAAATAATGGAATCACAATATTGCACTTTTATCACGTTTCAGACTTGGTATTGGCAAATTTGATTAACATTAATAGGCAATATATTAGATGTTTGCATAGGATTTAGTACGGTTTAGTATGTCAACTCATGGTTTAATAAATTAATATATTTTCAACTGATCGTTCATTTTCATTTTGCTTTAGATAAAAACGTCAAAGTTGATAGACACAGAGAGAGAGAGATTGAGAATAGTAAAATAGTTTATTTAACTTTTATTAAAAATTTCGAGGCCGTTGTTTTTTTGTGATCACATTACTTTCTTTAATACTTTACGTATAAGAAAGTAAATAATAAAGTTTATAGTGTAAATATAGTAACGAAACCAAATCAGAGCCTAAAGTAAACTAACGTGTTGAATTTTGTTTTTGGAATTTTGTTTCTGTTTAAAACTAACACCAAACAAAAACACGACTATAAATGCAAGCTGTAACTTGTTTTAAGCGATTAAATTTTATTGATGTTATGGCGTCGAGTAATTTTAACAGAAAACAATTGACGCTGTAAAGAGTAAACAATTTTGTTTTTGTTGATAGGTTACACAGGATAGGTAGGTACTTTTAAATGTATATTGAAATACACTCTTGTTTTTATGAATTTAATTTTAATTATTCTTTTAAACGTTGTTGTTTTCTGTTTATTTTTATACTATTTCACCAAATAACTCATAATTGTATAGCTAAATCATTTTAAATTTCCGTCAAACAATCGTCTATTCAGGTATCATTATAAATTATAATAATCCGAATTGAAATTTTTAAATGAGATAATTAATCAACCTGTGAATAATGAAAACATTAATAATTATTATTTATGTTATAAATGAACAATAGAGATAGAATTAAATCAGGGAATTAATTATGATTGAAATCATTATGTGACGACTAAAAACTATCGTAAACACTTCATTTGCAACAGGGGATTGTTTGGCGAATTTACGACTTTTACCGGCGATGCATATGGCCCCAATGTTGCCATTACATTTTATGTTTTACCAATCAATAATATCAATAAAATGCTGCTAGGTCGCAGGTGAAACATACATGTAAATTTATAATGAAATATTAAATATGACTGTGCCTGTGTATTATACTATAACAATATAGATTATTCTAGTGAAAATAACATACTTAATTTGTTTAACGATACAAATAAAAAAGAAAAACATTTAATATGTTTCACAATATATTTATTAATTTGTCTACATATGTTTCCACTTCTTAGTCATCATCAGGAACTTAATTCCCTAATATATTCGATTATCCATGTACATAATGATGAATTTTTAAATGATTAATTATTCAAGCAAGTTAGCACTATTTTTTTTTTATACCTCACATACTAGTTATTATATCATTTTAATTGGAATTTGTAGACTCCTGATAATGATAAGTGATGCCGAAACGTTGAGCGGAATAAATTAATTTTATAAATTGTATTTACTTCAATTTGTACATCTTCATTAACACATCAGTAGAAACAAGTAAAACGAGCGTGGTGCAAATAGTATGAGTATGAAATCTATAAGATCACATATCTCCGCCACTGGGTTTGTAAGTCAAAGGGCATCGTTTCTGTGGCATTTGAGTGCGCAAGGTGTGGTACGTTTTATAGGTTTGGCTCACGAATCCATATACCACCATTCGTTATGAATTAGAATATAAAGGTGCTCTTGTACAGAACAACCATCCCACATATTGTGAGTGTCTCCTCATATTTTACCATATTTATTGATTTTGGTACGCAGAGGAACCGCGGATTGGGACAGATGCAAATCTTTTGAAGTCGCGAATTCACGAAGGTACCGTTACCCTGTTCGGTCAGATACAATACACATGTCACGTCTCACGAGCCCTATAAATCAACGATATATACATCTTTTTTTGACATATTTTATCAATCGTGTATGCGGTGCAATAGCAAATATAATATTTTTTCTACATGTGTGTTCTAACCCCCAATGTATCATTGGCACCCTTGTCAGTGTCACTTCGACTTGAGTTACAGTTTACAATTTTCCAAACTAATCCTAGGGTCATCAAAATCCATGAATAGGCATAAAAAATCTCGGGATCATAATTTGTTGGTTTGGTTCAGCCGGCTCTGTGAGTATAATGTCGATGATTTAGAATTATATACGTAAACTTAGACATTTATTTATTTCATATTAAAAACCGAAGAAATGTTATCAAACATTCAAGACAACATAAACCAAATTTAAAGACTCGTCGTATAATTATTTCTTAAAGCAAATTGTAATCTTTATTTATTTCTGGTGTCTCTGTTGCCTGTGTCAGGTGGTAGATCCTTGAAATAACAATGTCTACTGCGAAATGAATAAAAAATTAAGTATAATTATTACAAAAGCGTATCTGAATAAATGTTCACGATCAACTCATGCATTTATCACGTGATTTTAGTCTGGGCATGCACACTTCAAACCTAATGAATATTGAACAATTTCAGTGGAACATGCTATCTGGACAGAGCGTACGCTATAGATGGGTCAAGTAGAAAGTAATTGTGAATTAATTGAAATTGCAAAAGGTATTTCTCATTGTACGTCTGTGAGCCATCCGATAGTTATGCTTTTGTCTGTATTTCTGTAAAATTGCCTGGTTTCAAATAACCCAATGACGTGTGTGTTTGTTGAGAGAAAGGCGCGTGTGTGTGCACTGTAAAAATATTTTACAAAATCTAATTTCGTTTTTCTAGCGGATATGCAATTTCCCGGTTACTATAACGTTGCAATTTAATGCAAATTTATTTATGAATTAGATTACGTAGACATTTGTGTTTGTTGTGCATGTAGGGACCTATAGATAAAGCGAAATTATGTAATAACCAATCTTTTTTTGAAAAAAAAAAAAATGAAATCCTTCCGGAATATTATAACAATTCAATCATAAATGTATTCAACAATAATCTCATTTCTATGACATACAAAGCATAAAAACACGTACATACGTATGCAAATTTGCGAAATACTATCAGAATAATTATTTATTTTGCGTTTTTTTATTATCTGGAGAATTAATATTTTTCAACTATTTCAATTGAACCAGCACCTTATATTCTTTTTAATGATTGTATTTTGCGTTTCCAATCTTTCCGATAATTGTATAAAGAAAGCCTTTTCAGATTGAACCCAAATATTAATGACGTATAATTGATCCTATATCTTCGTACAACTGAAACAGGGCTAGAATGATTTGGAGTATCCTATCTTCGACGTTGGCTTGTGCTGGCGTTGACTGATATCGTTGGGCCACTTATAACTATTGTGTTCAGAGTTGTGCATAGTTTCGTGGGCTATAGCTGCCAGCCACATCACTACAACTATAATGTGGTTATGCGTGCTGTGGCGTAGTGTTGTGTGTGGCTGAGCCGGCATCAGTGCGACTAACTGTACCTGTAGGGTCATCGGCCGCACATTACACACTGTCGAGGAATACCGGACGCAGGGGCGGCGGCCCCAACAACGCGAACGGGGGCCTCACACCTACACTTTTATACATTATTAACCCACACTTTTGCTTATTGTATAAATTCGCTTATAGCAATAAATTCTACATTTGTAAAAAGAGAAACTCATTTTGAATGAAAATTGTTATATATTTTTTATAATTGCAACTAATTCGTTCGGTAGACACGATTTCCAGATACTGGATAAGTAATAAGACTAAACCATCACATCCGGCATATGTGGTTTTAATCTTCTTCAAAAATAAATACATAATTTAAATGTTAACTAATCTTTATGTTTTTTTGTTAGAGCATTCACACACACACATACACATATTTTCTCTAATTTGTTCTCATTCTTTTTTCTTTGGTATCATTCTATCTCTATTTGTATCTTTCTCTTACTTTTTCTACTTTTTTTTTGCTTTCTCTCTAAATATTTTACTACATTTTGTAAAAATTATTAAAATGAGCATCAATTATTTACAGTGTAAAATTGCGCAAAACGCATATTTCCGATAAAAGGTAAAGCTTGAAATTATCATAATTAGAATTTTTCTCTACAATGAATTATTATATAACTGAAATATTATTAATTTTGCCGTCAAATGTGTAGGGCATATGTTTATTGTACATTTATAATGTGTAGTAATAAATTAAATAATAATTTAGTGGTATATATATATATATATATATATATATATATATATATATATATATATATATATATATATATATATATATATATATATATGTATGTAGATATATCTGATTGAATGAAACTTGTCAGATATTAAATTTGACCAATTAATTAAATAGTTCCATAGATTAGCACAGTTATTACAGTTTGACCCGTTTTCGAAAGGTCAATTTTCGTTCGCTTTTCACATCAATATAAATCTAGTTTTAATATTTACAGTTATTCGGCAAAACTAGTTTTCGAAAAAATAGAAAATAAATTAACTATTCCTAACAATATAATAAATTTAAGATACTTTTGTTTGGCGGTGGCATGTGTGACGTGTCACTTTACATGTGTTACATGAATAACCACCGGTAAAGTGTAACGACCTTTTTCTAATGTTACATTAACGATGACCTTTTAATTATTATAAAATGTTGAGTTCACATATTTTAAATAACGTTAGCTTTAAGCTACTCAATTTTTTTTGTACCGTTAAAATTGATTCAAGTACTCGTCTATCATAACGCACTGTTAATAAGATTAATCTGAATTTATTTCTATTGTCTTGAAGTAGTCTGAAATAATAATGCATATTTTGATTGTTTGTTTTTTCTTTGTTTCAGGTAATATTCCTTTCTCAATTGGTTCAAATATATCATAAGATTTCTCTACAATAAGTAAGTATTTATCGTAATAGAAATTATAAAATATATGAATTCGATTAATATTCGTATATAATAAGTATAAGAAAGTCGAGTGAAAACCACTCCAGCTTTTCTATTTATTTATTTAATGCTGCAAATTTATATTTTGTAGGTAAAACATTCTGTTTTATTTTATTATTTCTTTATTTTAAGCGGCAATATTACTTATAAAATTCAATAAAAGCATTTTAATTTATGTCAATGTTAAATACAAATATGAGGAATAAGGTATTTCTCTATCGATAGGATGTTATTTAAAGAAATATATAGAGCATCGGTAAAAAATGCAAAAATAAAATAAAAGTAAGAACAAGTATATTATTGAGAAACTGGTACGGACAGGATGACAATACCAGTAACCCGTTTGTCTAGTTTTGAAAAAAGACGCTGAATGTGTGTGTTTTTATTTTTTTCTTATTGATTTAGAAGTCTGCATGCGGGTCTCTTCAACTTGCTCAACTTAGTTCGGGCCGCGTTGAATGCGAAGACGGATTTAAATATCTCTCAATAGAGCACCACGTTTGCTTGCTTTCTTGCCTGCCTGTTTGTCGAAAAGACAAATAACCATTCCTAATATATTCGAAAGTTACGGAGTTTTAACGAAAATTTATCTATACTCCTTTACAAATGTCAACTTTGACTTTCTTTAAATCTTTAATTTTCACTTGAGCGGTTCTTTCACATTTGTTGGAAACACCAGTAAAATATTCCAATTTTTAACGATTGTATCTATCAATTATAAGTAACATATCATTTAAGAGGCACATTCTAAATTTGCCATAAAACGGCTATTAGTTTTGTAACAACTTAATTTCAATTCATTTTTATCTCCATTTCGCAAAATAAGACCAATCGATTAATACGCGTGGATCTAATATCCTGATCACAATCTTTCTGTTGTAAACGTATGAGAAAATATGACAAACTCCACCAATTACTAAATTTATTTGCATATACAGCAATATTAGAATCATGAAATTATAAAATTAAATTGCTGACATTTAAAATTGTTTATGAATTGTCATATCTATTCACTTTGATTTGGGTAAATGTCAGGAATATTTAATTAATTCAGTCATTCGAAAAATAAGCTAACCTAGCGGAAAATATTAGCATATAAAAGATGTGGGTGATTTCAATATGAATGGTTAATGTCAATTTCAGTTGTATTACGTAAAAATAACTAGTTATTCGTTGGGCGATTTTTTGTTTGCTTTTTGTATAATAGCTTTGTTGATACAACAGAAAATTTTCATTTTATATACCTTCCCATGAATTTTAAATGAGGTATATATAAACATCAATGGAAGACTTTGAAAACTCAACGAATAATGAATATTTAATGAAACAATAATGCTTCGAGAATTTCGTATCATAAGATAGTAAATAGTTTTAAAGGTCGCATGGATAATTATTTCGTGGAATAAACAAGAAAAGATACAGCAACAGCAAAATAAATATAAACACTTCTCAAGAATAAAGCATTTCGAGAAAGATCGCTAAAATAAGAAACAAATAATTCTCAGTAAATAGAATAATACGTATTCAAATAGTTTCTTACATGTGTTTCGTATCCAATCGATTCTCTAATCGTTTAAAAATCAAACTATTTTTTATTGCAGATATAAATGATATTTATATTAACCCTTTGACATGCGTTACCATTTAGTTATAGTAGGATGAGTTATTCGTGTAACCATGTTACATTTACATTTGCCGTCACACACGCCGGCACCGACAGGCATCCGATCCAGTTACGAACCGACCGAACCAAAGATAAATCCTCTGTTACAATTAATTCTACTATAGTTTTTAATGAAGTGCAGCGCTCTGTAATTAAATTCGACGAACTTTGTTTAACTTTTACGCAGCATCGATTCCAGAACTTTATTTATTAGAATCGAAAGCAGAAATACCAATCAGTTTTCATTACATCAAGTAATTACAGTTTACACCAGCGATGAGAAAAACATGTTTATTAAATTAAGGATAGCGTCACAATTTTGTTTACTTAGATTACACAGAAATATACAATGCTTTGTTTCGTTCAATTTATATTCCATTCCGTAGAATAATGTCGAATTTAAACTTACGTTAGCGGTCTCTAAGACCGCGGCAGTAGGTCTACAATTTTGTATTTTTTCGGTGTACTTTATGTACTGTAATTCTGTAATAAGTTTTGGTTTAATATTTGGTGTAAATTGATTCTGAAATTTAATATAACTTAATGCAGTTGTATTTACGTGACTTAATTAATTATTCTGATGTCGTTATTTTGTAATGAACTTGCCAACGTAGTATACATTACAAATGCATGTTTGCTTTGTTTTGATAATGAATCTTACTAGGGGAAAAAATTGAGGTAATTAATTCAATTTCTGAATTGTTTGTTATCTGGTACAACACATATCTAGATATGGTAATATACACAATATATGAATACATATCAGGGAAAATTATGTTTATAGAAGGATTTCTACGGCTTTACTATAACTGAGCATTATTAGTATAGAATGCATAAAATTACTTTAAAACGTTTGTATTACATATATATTCACATTTTAAATTTATCACTAAATTTTTGAATACCAGGGGAGGACGTCATATTTTCTTGAAGGGAATACATTTAAAAATTCATAATCGTGCATAAATAAAATTAAAAACGACACACAAAAGTTGTTTTTGATGTTGGCCGTCATAATGCAATGAATATTTGATGGATTAGAATTGTGAATTCAATCTTTAAGTTCAAAGTAATAAAGTATCAGTTTAACGGAGTACTTTATATAGTTTGTCGCTGTATAAATCTGGCAATGTAGGTACGTATATATATAAAGGACACGCGAAAAAGCTATGGTGTGGAAATATCAGTATGACAAATGTTTAGAGAGTGTTCTCTTTCCTTCTTTTTGTCTTTTGTTTTCTTTTCCTATTCGCTGTGCGAATCGCATAAGGTCGGAAACATTTTACTGGTGTGTTTTATGAATGTGCTTTGTGTATAAAATCAGAGAAAGAAAAAATATACAATGGGATAAATTATTGGAAATAAAACACTGTTTACGAGGTTTTGATTAAAATAAATGGCTGCCATTGTTCAGTTTTGTACCCGTTGTTACTAAACTGGTATACAAGTACTAGTTTTTTTTTACTAATCGTTGTTTAAAATGTTATAGCAACACGATATCTGCTTCTTTTAAACGTTTTTAGCACGTTGTACTGTAGTACAAAAGGGCTTTAGTGATTTGTGTTTGTATTATTATTGGATTTGAAAGATGTTTGTAAACACATATTGCCTGATCCAATATATATATATATATATATATATATATATATATATATATATATATATATATATTTAAATTTATAAATCGCCGATTATCTACTATTTTATGATAAAAGGAAATTATATTTCGTAAACAAACTTGTCTTCTAAAGATATACGTGGAAGTATTTTAATTGCGGTAGTAATATTACAAATATCTAGTGCCTAAGTTTCGAGTGTAGGTAGGCAGAAAACGCGTTGAAAACAAATATTTATCATTGTTATCATCTCATATTTTGCTCATAAACGCCGACGCGTCATAGGCCCCGAAAACACACGCAGGCAGGAGTACAAAACTTGGGAACATTAATTTATATTATATTAACAAGAGGTAGGAGGGGGGACGGCAGTGCCGCGTGCTTCACTGCCTGTATCGTATATCAAACGCGTCTTAAATTACATTTCTCTTCAACAGCGAACAAGGATAGAAAATATAAAAGAAGAAAAGAATATAGAGAACTGCGCGAAAACTTCTACAAATGAGAATACTTCCATTGAACAAAACGGTGCCAGAGCCGTAATATTTCAAATTTAATACATTGTTATAACCTGCAAATTCCGTGACGCCGCACAGGGTTAGAACTTCTTCCATCATATTACCATATTAAGGGCCTTGTCATGCCCATTTTATCAAACACGTTCGTTGGCAAATAACAAATATCACTCAGCTGTATTATACAATTTATGCGTTTTAATTTAAAATTATATATTTATAAATATATGTACAACGCTTTATTTATGTTTCTATGGTTACTACCAGTGGCAAGAACCATTGTGAAGTTCGTCTAAGCCTTTGTAAAATTTTGTATTATTATATTCTGCGCCACAACATCGAGAAATCTACCCTAAAATATGGATATTTATCACAAGTAAATGCGGTGCCACTGCAAAATTCAAAGTCTTGCCCCACCACTGCTTATTTACCAAAATATCACAATTGTGAAAAATCAACATTATTGTAGTTATTGTGAGTTAGATTATTAATGTGCTTTGGGTAATCTACTCAAATACAATAAAGAAGCAGTAAGAGATAAAATAATATTGTTATTGATTGATTGATAAACTATACAGAATAGAATGCCTAAAATATCGCCACCCGTCAAATTATTCAATTAGACAGTTGGATCGATTAACCAATAGTATTAGGGTTAACCAATCTAATAGAATCGATTCAATAACTAAACATTAATTAAATGTCAATAATATATTATTATTGTTTATAATCTTACAGTTTTACAGGCTGTAGTACATAGAATGTTTATATATATCCTATATTGCTAAATCTTTGAAACAAGTCACATTAAGGTAATTTCGAGTGTTTCCATT
The DNA here is from genome assembly GCA_933228885.1 of Leistus spinibarbis. Taxonomy (NCBI): domain Eukaryota; kingdom Metazoa; phylum Arthropoda; class Insecta; order Coleoptera; family Carabidae; genus Leistus; species Leistus spinibarbis. The sequence continues at coordinate 8,052,779 of OW121799.1, forward strand.
GTAAATGTGAAATATTTCAGACGTGCACATGCCGGAGCTAAATTCTTGATTCGTACAATTCAAACGGAACCTTCATGGGACTTCTTTACAAAAGTTGACTATACCAAGTATTTTAAAAATCATGTAAAATAGATATTACAAAATATGTTTACTAATTAGAATAAGTGCTTTAATAAGTTTGTATTTTCGGAATGAACAATTTCCTTCAGTAGGTGATTGAAATAAAAATCATCTAACTTCGGTTTAATTGTATCCAGAAAAAATGAATAATCTTTATTCACTTCAATAACCAACATACCTTGATTTGTCGCACATATAAAGTAACATTTTGATTTCTTACAAATATACATCTGCCCTTGAACGTCGTAGAAAAATCTATGAGTTCGTTTTAATTGATATTCATTCCCAACTTTGACGACATAGTTCACTACGCGCTGCTCATCTGCGATCGCTTTTTCCGGTGTTTGATCAGTTAAGGAAGAGTGATATTTAACCTTGACAATTGCGTCTTCTCCAGATATTAGACAATCTGGACTAGCAGCTAAATAATACAATTCTGGTCGTATCCAAAGACCAGATTCTTGGATATCCTTATTATATGTATGTGCGAAATCCTCAAGAATTTTAGACCGTTCTTCGGTAGCCTCTTGGACACTAGGAATATTTTGAATGGTATTTAGTTCCAAAATTCTACGGACTAACTTGATTTTAGGTGTTGAATTCCGCATTTTGCAAACTATTCCGAAGGTGGATGATGTCAGACGTTTTTTTCTCTCTTCTTTCCAATGTGGATTGTCTGCTTGTCCAATTGTATTTTCTTCGATTTCTCGCGCCTGTTTTTCATCAACTTGAACACTTTCTTCTAAATATTCTTTCTCAGTGACTATTAATTTTTGCCCCATTCTAGCGACTTGTTGGCACACACTAATTTCTTTTAATCATAAAAATATATAAGGATAGTTAATTTATTTATATAAATATATAAAATGGTAATTACATTTTCATTATATCTTCCTTTTTAATTTTAGGACAAAACGAATTTGATTCCAAATACAACTTAAAACGTCTCTTTAATTTCCATTGTGCACGCCCAAATCAAATCATTTAGTCAAGTATACGTCATATTTTAATCAAGCCGTGATTAGATTTTATTTAATACATTATTCATTTGTCGGCCAACGCCGCAAAAGATTATTTTAATGTAATTTAAACGTCAAATAAACACAGCGCTGTGTAAATTGGTCAGTTTGTATGTTTCACATAGCAAAAAAATAAATGGCACGTCTGTGAAATAACGTTAATAAGTCTTCCGAGGTTCATTTTTTTGTCGACATGTTCTATTTGCAGTATAACGTCAGTGTGAATGTTTGCTAAACGAATTACATTTTTAAATACACTTTGTACCAAATTTAATTTAATAACAGGAATAGACTTCTTTCGCAACGATTAAGGCATCTATTATTTATATATATATATATATATATATATATATATATATATATATATATATATATATATATATATATATATATAAAATACAAATAGTAGAAGGGCAAGAAAGTCGAATGAAGGCCACCTCAGCTTTACAAAACATTTAACAATAAATACAAGATAGCTCTAGTAATGACACTAAATAGTAAGTAATAACAATTCTGTATGTATGGAAATATGTTTTTATTCATTAAACTATACACTGAAATACCCAAATATGAATTGACTATAGATTTATTACAAAATTACATTATCTATAATATCTGTTTGCACTAGACATCTTAACAATTTTTCAGAAAGTCCTGATAAGATTAGAGATACAAAAAACATCTACAAATAGCCTTTAACATCCTCTAAACAATTATTTTTCTCTCCAAAACGGCACATAACATCTCTAATACTTGAGTTATAAATTGCTATTTTGGAGATGTTAAAAATTGATATTAGAAGGTGTTTTAGAGATGTTAAATGCTGGTTTGTGCTAAAAGCTGTTTTATCTATCGGCAAGTCCTGGTTTGGAACCCCCGACAATACCAATTTGATAATATAACACAAATACCAATATAAATTTATTTTTCTTATAACACAAATACAAATATAAATTAATTTTCCTTATAACACAAATGTGACTGAATTTCCAGCTTTAATGTTAGCCCTTCGGAGAGCCCATTCCCAATCGTAGTATGGGTCGTCGTAGACTTGCGATTCTAATCTGTAAGTTACATTTCCAGGAGATATATTTACTATCATAGGCTGTAGTCTTGTTTTTTCTTGTGGTGATGTTACTTGTAAAAACATTTGGTTACTTTTTTCAATTATTTGACAATAATATATATTTGTCTCATCTTCTGATGATTGTATCATCCACCAATTTTCATTACTGACTGATGTTTTCACTACTTTAGTTTTTGTTATTCTATTTTTATGATCTATCTTCAAGTGCTGCATTAAGTTTGTAATAGTTTTTGAACAAACAAAACATCTAGTTTGATTCTTGCAAAAATATTTTTCGTGTTTCTTCATGTTTATTGCTTGTGAATTGTAAAAACAATTATTGCAATTGTTTAAATTCAACAAAGTAATGGTTATTTTAATTCGTAAATCATTTATAATCGCTCTAGTTTGATAAGTTTTAAAAGATAAATTTGTCAAATTCCATTTTCCATCGCGAAAGGTCTGTATTTCAAGTGCATCTTTCCCAATAACTTCAGTATTGAAATATAATTTAATATTAAATAGATAATTATCAATATCACCTTCACCAAATAGTTTTACTCCATATAACAAGTTACAATTAGTTCCCTGTTCTACATGACAAATAAACATATTATCAAAAGCTTGTATAATAATTTTCTTTGATTTATTAACCAATAGAAAAATTCCTGGATTTTTAAATATTAGATTGGGATGTACTGTTTCAAAGTGTTCCTTCACCTCACTTTCTAAAAGACTTACACAGTGCATATTAGATAAGTCAAAACAGGGATACCTTTCGTATTTGCACAGTTCATGTTGGTTTGCGTTGAATTCCAATTTTCCCAAACACCCATTGGGTTTATTTCGGCATGGAAATGTAATATATTTCGCCAATTTCTCGTAGACAATGCATCGCTTGTAACCTCTTCGGTTGGTTAATTTATTAAAACACATTCCACATATCTCTTCATTATCTTTCATCATCACAGGACTTATTGACAGGTATTTTCCACAACAAGTGCATAATAGATTTTGTAGTGCAGCTTCAGGTACTTCCAAAATAGTTGGATTTGAAACTACAGTTCTTATTGAATTACTTGAAGAAGATGGTCCGGGATCTTCATGTCTACGTTTTGAATGAGACATCTTGACTACCTTATCATTAATTAATTATATTACTCAACATCAATGTTTGATTAGATTAATAATCAAAAGTACATATTTCGCAAACATTATTTATTTGATTATGTTATTGTAATTTTAAATCAGTGTAAAAATTTAACTAAGTAAAATACTTAAACTATTACGATTAAATATGATAAACATAATTATCATTCTAATAATACAATTATCATATTAAATACATGCAACGAGCGATCAATTAAATTTGTGATTAATTTGAGGGGAACGGGGATATTAGAAATACCATTTAACTAAATAGACGTCAATTGGTACAAGCCGGTACGAACCAGAGAACTAAATCAACTGGATAATGATTAATCAGTAAACTATGAGTAATTTAAAATTATTCTAATATTTGTTTACTTCGTATACCTTATCGCGAATGGTGTCCCAGTTGTTCACATACTCGCGGAAAATTATGAGAAAAATTGATTAAATTCGCATATTATCGTATATGATTTTGAACAATGTTATCAAATTCATTGAATTATAGATTAAAATTGAATTTTTTTAAAGTTTAGAAGTGTTTTACTAACGAAGAAAAATAAATTTTGATAAATTAAAAGAACGGGAAACATATTTATATAACATTTTTTTAATTTATAGATTATTCTAGCGTTTATATTGAACAATTACAAAATATATAAAATAATCTTTTGGGTTAAATTTTGCAAAATTGTTACTAAGAATAGGGAAATAAAAATGAATGGGTTTATTTACCGATATTTTAGGTAAACGCAATTCTGTATTTTTTAACTTATTCAAAATTAAGTTCTAGATTTTGCACTGATGTTGGAACATCAATGGTAGGATGTTTACAATCACCGTTTGAGTACTTCAGATTTTGAATCAGACACTTAATGACGTCATCAATTCATATAACATGCCACGCCAATTATATCCGATGGAACCTAATGAAATCAACGTACTTTCTCGTATTTTATGATTGGATTTATAGCAGATTAATTTGAAATTCCAATAATTAAAGAAAACCAATATTATAGTTAACTAGTTAATATCCTACTGTATCCGTAACTCGTGCTGAGTTAAAGATAATACAATAATTAGCCTTTATTACCGGTTTATATTTTGTTTTCAAAAATATACTGTAATTTAATTTAGTAGTTACACACTTTAAATTTAAAGTTTTATATTTTTCTTACACATATACACACACAGGCACGGAGACGTAATTAAGTAAATAGTCATAATACATTCAGGGATACTCAAAACGGATATATCCACTAAAATATCAATGCATATTTTGTGTGTCATTACAATATTTCATGTCATTTGAAACACATACATTTACATATGTGTTTACAAAGTTTTTTACGATCAGAAGATTAAATGTATACACGACAATATATCGGAAGGGTTTAAGGTAGTAATCCTATCGGCTTTTTCTGTTGAATTACCCGGACAGAAACGATTTTACAATGTTACGGTAACAGTTGGCGCTGTTTCCCAAGGTCATAACATAAATATTCGCTCTTCATCGGAAAGAAATGGTTCTCCATAAACGGTTTAGAATTTTTGATGCACGGTTCATCGATGGCGGAAGCCTGAGTGCTTTGTGATGCGGAGTAGGTAACTAGTGTTTCGATGAAATATTAAGACGAATGTTTCCAGTTTGGTTGAGTTCGGGTTCGGTGATGAATTATGGAGAACGGAAGGTGTTAGCACTTTCGGACATCACTAAACCATGAAGGGTAGCTATTAGAATCGGTTTCGTTTAACGCGAATACGAATTTCTATTTCTAAACAGACGGGATTATTTAATCTTGGAGTTCATTCTGCACATCAGAACGACATTTGTAAACACTATTATATATTATAAACGAAACTTTTCCATGAAATGAAAGGCAAATAATATTATTTATGCTGTTCGCGATCAGAAAATTCTACAGTACACTGGAATTTCTTATACGTATATTCAAAGAGTATTCATATTGTTTGGTATATTATTTTATTACACTCAACTTTCTTATACTCTTACTATCTATATTTATAATAATGCTTTATAATATTTCAAATATGCTATATGTGCTTTTAACAAAGACATTTTAATAGATAAAATATAGAAAAGAAAATTGAATATAACAACCTGTTATTTATATTAACACGATTTCCTATAACGCGATTTTATGCAACGTGTAACGTATTTTCGCGTCGTACGGGAGTCTTTTTATGATTACAATTCTTTCTTTAGAAGAATTTTGAAAGAGTATTGAATATAAAAATGAAGCTTTAATTAATAATTTGCACCAAAAATATGTTTGTTATTTAAGCTATCAATTTTATAAAAATTCCTACGTCAAAAAAAAAGTAATAAAAATCATATCGTTTAACTTGATTAAAAAGGCGAAGAAAACGCCCTTCTCTTTCTCCAGAAATCTGACACTCTTGAATCTTCACTTTACGAGTTAAAATTTCATATAGAGGATCACTGCAGTGGCCGCATTTACGCCAACAATATTATATATTTGCTCGCCTTCTCTCTCTCTCTCACACACTCCTTTAATATATTAAAGAAGCAGGTTATATCGATTTGTCATCACACGTTACCTACATACATACATACATACACAGATATTGTACACACAGATCTAGCAAGCAGTTTCTTGGCGGTCTGCCGACGAACGTAAGAAATTGATGGACGTTATAAAGAAACGTTCACGTTCATCTCAACATTACGATCTCATATATATTTACATTATTCATTTTGTCACTTTACTTTTATAAATCATAAATCCTGCCTATTTCACTCATCCATAAATTAAATCAAATTCATATTTGACACTTTTAAATGATGTTGGTTCAAATATATATTTACATAATTTATTATTACTGATTTTACGTTATATTAATTCTAAGTTTGAACTTGAAAACTGTTAATAATAAATACAATAAAATAAACAAGCATTGTTGCAGTGATTGAGCAAATAGGTGTACAAATTTGATTAGCCGTCATAATAAGATTCAAGACACAACAATAAATTCTGTTATGTATTTAAAACTCTAAATAAAACTATGACAAAAAGGGGGAAACTCTAACAAAAATTGTACGAATTTCTACCTTATGAAATAACTTCATATTCAAATAAGACAAGCACAAATTCAGGAGCAAAGTTTGGCTGTTCTGGTTAATATCAAAACAATGTTCATGGTGTACCGCAGCGCAGCGTAGCGTTGCCTGGGCTTGACTTTAACCATTCCTTCCTATATGCACATTAATTTCGATGGTGCATATAAATTTGCATTTCAATGAAATATGATGCACTTACTTTATACATTCATAATATCATGCTAGAGTGAACAAGAATTATCTGCTCCCTTAAGGAATACTCCGTGTATAAGACAAAGATGTACATAATTCTTAAGCGATGCCCGACTTATATTTTCCAATTAATATGTACAAGAAAACGTCACACGCCATTCAATTCTCGTTTAAACTTACGAAAATATATATTTTTGTTGAAATATCGAGCATAATAAATTAATTAACACAAATCTGTTTTTCTAACGAATACTGTGTGGGTTTTATCGAAATATCCAAAATCTCTTTAATAATAGAACAATGTATCCATTTATTTGATTATACGGACAAAATGTCCAGTACATAGGATTGAAATTCTTGTATTATTAATGGAAAAATCGATTTTATTAGCCTTGGATTTTTGACCTAGTGTGAAGTTCTATTGCGTATGCCCAGAATTTAATATCTCATCCCTAGAGTATAGATATATTTTACGTCACCCCCTCTATATATGATGTGTTGATGAAACCCCTGTGCGTTGCGTTATTTAGGTAATAAAACATTTTAATCACCTGAATAATTAGTAACTTGATGCGTATACTATTTGCCATTAATTACGAGTTATGAACGGCCTTGCTTTTAAATTAATAATTCGTCTTTGGTATAAGATTATATATATAAACAAACAATTTGTTCGCAAATTATAATCATGTTTTGCCTACTCCAGAAATTCATTATTACATAATAAGAACCATTTTTTAAATTCAGTGCTCAAGCGCTAGTTGCAAACATAACAGAAGTATATTCTCTAGCTGATTTTTTGTATTACAATTAATAAATTATGAATTACCCTTGTTATTGTTTTAAACTATAAAGGATAGTTTGCATTGATTAATTTGGACGTTTACAAATTCAATGTGAATTACACATTGAAATCGAAATACTGGATTGAATATTGAGTACCAAAACAACACATAATAATTATTGTTTATTTTTGCATTACATTCACATATTTGTTTTGCAATGCCATTCCTTATTTACAGAATTACATTAATTTACTCAGTACGAAAAACTATCTGTATTATTTAAATCCTTTAATGGTCTTATAATAAGTGCATCGTGATTTTTTACGTACGTACGTAAATACACAGTTTTCTTAGTTAGCTTGTGTTCGTTATTTAATAAATTAATATTACAATAACGAAACAAAAAACAAAAAATGTTTGCAGTGTCTGCAGGGTGTTATGCATTACGAAATGCACAAACATCTATTGTTTGCATACTAGACTATATGAAATTGATACTCTAAGTAAATTATGAAACACTATGCCATCTGGTGGTAGAAAATATACAAAATGAAATAAAATAAATATTTTGTTGAGCCATACCATGCATTACTGTATGACGTAGAATGTTAACCTACAATTTATATTGTGAAATATTCGGTTATCTTTTATTTATATTATTTCTACTCTATACTTTCAATGACGTATATATCCCGGTTGAGCATGTTACTTCTGCCGAATTGAATTCTGATCGACAATTTCCTTCCTGCGTCTGCACTCTTCATATTGTCTGTTTCATTGGCTCGACATACCTTGAATAATGCAATATTACTCGATATTAAAGGATACTGTATAAGAGGAAACTGAGGAATCATTGCCGATAGAAATTATATTATTATTAATACAATTTCGAATGCATTTAATATTACTGAAAAATTAATTAGGGAAAAGCATATTTTATTGTTGGTACACAAGCACAACAGAAATGCCTCTAGGGTACTCGGGACCAGACTAAGCACTTAATATAAAAATTATTTTTATTTTTAGTGTTTCACTTATCTGCATTGTATTATTTTATTATAAACCGTGCGATTCTGGTTTGGGTTACGTTTAATTGGTATCTATACCCATGTTTAGAGAATCTAGATATGTTGTTATAGGACTAATAAAACAAGCAAATATGTTTAATACCCCTCTGGCCAAGTTGCCTAGTAATAAATACACGATTACACCGTCTCCAGGGCCAAAGAATTCAAGCAAATAAAACTCTGCTCAGTTTCTAGCTTCTCCAGTTAGAAAACTGAGAGACTCATAGTGCACACGCACACAGAGCGAAGCTCCGGAAGAGGATTCGTTTGAAATAAAACGAAGTCTAAATAGGGTAGGCTGGGCATGGCGGGGGGTGTGCGGGGGATTGTTTCATTTCACCCGTTGAGCTTTGGCCTGTGTTGAAAGTGATGTTCGTCAATATATCGATTTACCAATTCAGCAAGAATTTCAATACGGGATTTATAAAACACAAGACTATACGATTCAATCTCTCTCCTGAGAGGTATAAGGTTCTCTTAGATTGCGGTATAAGAATGTTGCTTAAGACAATTTGAAAATTGTAATCCGATCTCTAAGGAATTACCTATAGCCATATACTGTCGCGGTGTTATTATTTCATTATCTATTTTAATTAATGCCTTGGTATATACACAAAATAAGACGATGGCATGCCTAGGAGCTAATGTTTTCTGAACGCATAGAATACAAATTGTTTTATAATATTTATAATCGGAACAACGTAGTTGTCAATATATAAAACAACAAACATAGGTTCAGGCGCCTTCAGCTCGCCTTTTAAGAAATATGGGAGCAGGATTTTGCCAGGCACATCGTTAAATGATAATTTTCAAGGTTTCACTGCAATAACAGTATGTAATATTATAGAAAAATATGTTCGTATTTGAATATTTATCCTATTACATCATATGGAAGTTTACTAATTTATTGCACTACAAGAGAGTCGAGCGTCGTCCTCTCCTGATGATGTAACTGTCGCAAATTCAGTTGGAAACCCAAATATCTATATATTTGTTTGTGTCCATCAAATTTGACATATATTATCGCGTCATGTATTGTATTTGAGTGAATAATTCGCGTAATATGGTGGAGGTGTCTAGTGAACAGAATGAAACATAGGTAATCCATCATTTTTTGTTGAAATTCGGAAGGTTCACCTTACGCTGATACCAGTTAGACTGGTCCGTGTAATGTATGACTGGCTATTAATTATTTTGTTTGTAACAAAAGCCACCGCACCGCACTGGTGTGGAGGTTCTACTGGCGCCGCTCTACCGCTAAGAAGTGTAACACTGCGGAAAGAAACGTTTTCTCTGAATTAATCGTGTGCTCGTTTGCGACTACGACCATATCCACTTCCCACTCATTCCACATCTTGCATCTACCTTCTAAATGTACTGGAAGATTATTGCTGTTTATGATTAAATCGTATTTCATTTATTATTAATGTTTTCGAGAGAATATTTGATACTGAATAAAAATATAAAGTTGAATACAAATTTATTCTGGTGCAGAAATTTCTTTAGAGAAATATAATTTGTACCTGTTACGTAGAGGACATAACCTAAAATATGATATTCGGAATGTTTCTATTCTTCATTATCCTATTATTATTAATAATAATTACAAATATAATTGATATCAGCGAGACGCTTCAGATCTGTCGATTCGAAATGCATGCTTCAGCAAGCACTTTCTTAATTGTTCTCAATATTAATAGTTCTAGCTTATTATCTTTTTGTTAACTACATCGATACAGATTTACTGTCGCAGAACCTAGAGTAACGGCATTGATTCAATAAAAAACGACAAATAACTGCATAAATTGTTTCATTATCATTTTGCTATGGCATTTAACATGTTTTTCATTCGACTGCTTGAAGCGTTTGATTCGTAGTTGTTTTGTGTCGGTATTGAAGAAAAGCGGATATGTAAGAAGTCATTTTTTGATCTTCAATCTTCATTTGGAGTTCATCTGTCTTTGGTGGGAGGGGAGGAAAAGAAACACTTTTCTTTTGTCAGCTCGTCCACAGTTGTGATAAATGGTTGGGTTGCGGATGTTTTAGCGTAATCTTTCCACAGATCTGACGGCCATGGATAGTTTTTCATCAGCCACGTTTCGCTAATCTACAAAAGATCATATTATATTTTTTGAGATCTGACTGGCGTTATCTTATTTTTTTGGTTTTTCATGCAGTGTTAAACTGGCAGTTTCAAGAGGCTCGTTTATTTAGAAAATATTCTGGAAGAATTATGAATATTTGAAAAGGCACAAACTGACAGCAACGTTGATGCAATTTCGACTTCATTATAAATATATGTGTCCCTAAAATACATGCATTTCAACGTTTACTTTCTATTAAAGAAAATTTAGGGATTATGAAATATAAATCTATTGCTAGATTTTAATGGAGGGCCACTCCAGCTGTTTATAAGGAAGTCCTGTGTTGACACAACAGATATTTTTGTTGGTTTACTATTATTTATTTATTTGTGTGATAAATACATAATAAATATTGAATTTCCAAAGGCATAAATATATAGATCGATTTTTTTTATTTATGTACGCACGAGATCATCTGATATATTTCAACAACAGGTAATATTTGTTGGCACATTGAACTTGAATGTAAAAGTACGCCTTCGCTGTCAACTACCTATATTATAACGGAACTATATACACCTACATGACAACATCACCATTGTCCGTGGCCTTCACTTAACATGTTCACTCAACCAATGAGTTCTTCACACATTCTCATATTACCTACTTAGTACACAAAAATGAAATTTAAAACGTGCTTTTAACATTACGCTTATATACCATCATTTATTTGACATTCAATCGACATGTTTGTTTTTACGTTCTTATAGAAATGTATTTCAGGATGGATGTGTTTTTATTGTACATTTTGTTATATTTTCCCAGAGTAAAAATATGTAATATTTCACGGTAATAAATGTAGCAAAAAGCTTCTCTAGTGAAACGCATCTACGAGGGTGATTTAATTAAATTAATTAATAAAATTGTGTATAGTATAACATAAAACAGCTTGAAACACTCAAGAAATAAGGTTTGCTTGGTAGAGAGCGTGCGTTCAATTCTGTTCTGTTCTGTTCTGTTGTGGACGGGACGGGCATAGTGTGCTGGGTGCTGCTCGCTGATATCATTATTCGCAACCAGCGGTCCTGAAAATGAGGCTGCGATGCGCTCTCACCAAGAACTAACGATTTTCGAGACGGTATTTAATTTACTTGTTTGATATTAAGTATACGAGTATAGCTAATATCAGGTACGAGACGCAACTTTCAAGGATCGGCGCGTCTCTTCGAAAGGTCGATTGCATCGCTAATTTATTACTTTTGTCATATTATTACAAAGGTTACAAATTTACAACTTTAACTAATGTTTTACCGTAACATACTTACATGAAAGTCATAAAATCCGTTAGAAATATGTATAAAATATCTAGTTGTTTCTGCGAAGAAAAATACATTTAAAATTAAACGTAAATTGAGTGAAACCATTTTACTTTCTTACACTTTCTAATGTGTAGTGGCCTGCACTGGACTTTTCACTAGAAATATATCACAGACGTCATTCCGGTTCAGGAGTGTCAAAACTTGTATTTCATTAATTTTCTTATTACTGCGTATAAGAATGTAAATATAGAAAATAAAAAATATCAGTAATGATGTACAACCACCAAGTTAATTTTCAAACATGGAAGTTTGTGAACGATATCGTTATATCACGTCGTTTACGTGACTTATATTTCGGTAACGATTTCATTTTTATTTATTTCATTCTATATTTAGCAACAGCTTTGAAAAATACGACCACCGTTTCATATGTGGTGAACTTATAGACGTATTCTATAAATATCAGTGTATTTTTATTGATTTTTGTCATTTTTATCACTGATTTATTCATATTTACCATATGCGCACTCAATCATTTTATTTGTGACTTGATTTGAACTTCTGTTGAGTGATGTGAGTGACACTTCATTTTGCTGACTTGTCAATATTTCACTTGCAAATGTCCCATCGGAGCATTCTCAAGCATGACGCGTCAAACAGGCCCGTACTTAGGCACGTATTTTAAGGTTAACCGATATTACACCCTGCCAACATTTTTATGTAATATATTTCAAGGAATTGAAACAATATATCTGGTTCAATTGAAATATTATGCGGTATATTAGATTACAGTCGTGACTTGGAAGATAGAACTGTCCGAGCTCGAGTTATGATATAAATGTAATATTTATGATTATCCATTTTATGATAAAATCGGTGAAATGTCTTCACTTTAGCTGTCCTCGTTCGTGTCCCCGCTCGTGCAGGGATCATTATTTAAACGAGACGTTTCGCATGACGTTATGACATCACAACGAAGAAGAATACCGCGACTTGAATAATGTGAATTTTGTTGGCGGTAGACGAGCCAACGCGAAACAGCTTTCGCCACCGACAACATAACGTATTTAAATAGAAAATTACATTTTCAAATCTTGTTTAACAGCTTGCATATATAAATGATAAATATATAAAAAATATTTCAAACTACCTCACAGTTTTAATTTCGTCGTGGAGAAAATATTGTTTATTGTATTATAAATTGTAATTTTTATAAAGCTTTACTCTCTTATTAAGAAATATATTGCGATATTTTAATGGATATAGTAGTTTCCAGGTCCCTGGGTACCATTTGATAATTTTCACACTATATATATATATATATATATATATATATATATATATATATATATATATATATATATATATATATATATCATTACAATACTTCGTCCAAGAAAATAAAAAATAAAAATTAGCAATATAATTGAATGTTCTACTGCAATTTGATGTTGAGACAAAGATGTGAATTCCGTATGTCCGTATATTTGTGGGTAAAAAAGCGAGCGATCTGTATCAGTAGCTGTTGTCAGTTAATGAATAGTCCGATTCAGGATTTATGTTATCAGGGTAAAAGTTGACTGGAAAATTGGTTTTCCTCGAAGACGAATGAGAGAATTACGTGAAAAGAATATCACATTTTGTGTCGCCGGTGAAAATGAAGAGGGATGACGCAAATAATAAATAAAATAACATGTTTTTTATTCGTATTCCATTCTTATTTGCTTGTATCACAATTTTCGTCTGGAAAATCATTTATTTACTTATCTTTAACTTGGTTATCCTACAGAGAAGTTTATTGGAGGAATTTTAAAACGTCTTCATCTATTTATATTTATTCTAAATTAGATTTACGTTAAACAGATTTTTCTTGAAAGAGAAAATAGTTATTCTACGTTATTTGTAAATTTGAATAAAAATTATTATTACTTTTTCAGGCTCTTTGAGAATGCCACAGTATGGCAAAGCTAAATATTGATTTTGAATTTTCAATCTAATTTGTTACCTAAAGACGGATTATACTTTTTTTTTTTAAGTTTCTGTATCTAGAAAACTAATTTACACTGTGACCGGACAATTTTGTTTCAAATTTAGGCGTAAATTCAAATATGATGTTTTCAAATAATATTCATGTAAATGCCTATGAATATGAAATTGAATATTTATTCAGATCTAAATAAAATTTAAAATATATCTAAATGCAGATTTAACTGAATGAAAATGTATAAATTTTAATAAAATACATATCTAATTTTTAAAATAATCATTTAATGTGACATGCTCTACCGGATTTTTATTTTAATTCATTCGTTGCTGGCATTTTTACCAACCATTCCATTTTTATTATACATAAGTGTAAAGACAAAATTATACTTTGAGTAAATGATTGCAACAATAAATTTTGTATTCCAACCATTACTATCGTTTTCATTATTATTATTTATCATTTTATCTCTTCAAACGTAAGTGGTTAAAATTAAGGTTTCTTCATTAAAATCATCAGTGATTAAATCAATAAATACAATATATGGTGAGCTGAAAGCATTGGGGCCTGTACTTATGCTTGTCTAGTCTATTAAAATACATTTAAATATGCCTTAACTAATCAACATGTTCACATTAAATAATTGCAACAATTTAATGTTTAACACAGCGTATAGTGACGGCATATAACCTACATCGGTAATTACAAAATGAATTACAGTAATACGAAATAATATTGACTGAAAGCTAACAAATAGACAATATGAACAATATCGAAAATATAGATTAGGTTTTGGTGGGTGTCAATAATTACTTGACGCGGCAGCAACGTCCATCCGTTTGTTTCAGTTCTATTAGTTTCATATTGGTTCGCATTCGTCCGCAATAGCCACAAACTCAGTTAATTTCGAATCCGCAAGTTTATATATACGTTGTCCCTTGTGGTGTACTAGATATAGGGCTCCAACACAGAGGCCAACCGATTCAGCATTCATCAATTAAAAGGGCTTAGTTGCGATACGCAAATGTCTACACAAACTCATCGGCCACCACCAACACGGGCACTAACCGCGGTCTTTGTATTAATTACATCGTACACATACATTGACAGAAGAACAAATATGAATTTTGAAATGAATTGTGCTAAATTTCATGCTTTTCCAATAGTTATCTCGTATGTACTTTTGGTAAACAAAACACTTTCCGACAATTAGATAATTATAACCAAAAGCGTATAAATTATGTAATGCAATATTTATTGCTTGACATATTTTGATTAAAAATTAAAATATGTAATGTAATACAGGATAGCGAGCGAGAAGAGATGTAAATCATATTTGGTGTTGTCAAATGTGGTTATAAGTTCCATTAATTTTGCATTATAGTGAGTGTTGGTGCGCATGTGCGATGTTATAGAAACCACAAACGATTAATGTCATAAACCGTAACTCATGTCATGGCCGAACTTCATAAATTATTACGCGATCATATCACAGATAGAAACAGGATAACAACGAACACTGCTAGTACCATTGTATTGAAATGCCATTGTTAACGCTTATATGTAATCAAACACCCGTTATTTTGATAAAGCAATCATGACATTGATTCTTATCAACTGCTTACTCAGCGACAGAGTATCTTAGACACACAATTGTACTTCTAAATGTGGAATAGAAATAAAATACACCTTCAAATCTCCTTGTTTATTCTAGGGGGAGGGTCAAGTAGCCAACTGTCTACATTTTAAAATTATTTACTTAAGAACACAATAAAACAAGAAAATGATATAACATTACAAGTCGTTTTTATTTTGCGCTCTTAAAAATTATTGTTTTAATATAATTAGTTATAGAGAATATTCCGAATCGTAAAATGGAAATAAATCATCTTCCCAGCTATCTTCAGAGCCGTAACTGTGTTCAGAGTGGTTCCACCCAAAAATCTTTTCCAATAAATTTTTGATAAGATCAATATCCAACCCATGCGATTTGGCATCAGCAATGATCTTCTGGAACTCTGGATTGGCGTTCACTTGGTCGACTATCTTCACGAAATCTTCACTTTTCATCAAATCGATGATATTGCGGAAATCGGCACTCGATTCTAGTTTCTCGTAGTACAACGCTTTAATTTCTTCTAAGGGAAGAAGAGCTTCAATTTCGTCTACCATGCCTCTAAGACCTTTTCCGGTTGTTTGAGACAGACGAGGTACAAATGGGGGCAAACCAAGAAGATCGTGGAGTTGTTCCAAATACTCGTAGATGTTGATTCCATGGTTTTGCACGTATTTTAAATACTATAGAGATTACATTATTTATGTATATTTAGAGCTGCGCAGGAATTCAATTCAAAAGGAATTGAAATGGGCTTTAATTCATTTAGGGATTTAAATCAATTTAAATGAATTTAAATTGAATTTATGGCGTTACAAAATATACACTTACCTCCTTATATTCTGGAATGGCTTCCAGTTCAAAGATAAACTTCTTGAAATCGTTCGACTGCAGATACGCAAACATATGATTTACTTCTTCGTCCTGAACTACATATGTAATGACAATATTTTGAATTTTATCTAATGGTAAAAGTTCAATAAAATCGTGCAAGTCTTCTTGCAAACTGTAAGGACGTGGTAACGCCGCCCCTAGCCCTATAATTGCTAATAATGCAACGAACAGTTTCATTTTGAAGTTTGAATTGACTTGATTATGATGCCTGTATTTATATTAAATAGTTATCGCTGGAGTTTTATTAAAAAATGCAATGAACCATATAACACACTTCATATCATGTATAATTTCCTAGAAAACGATAATTCATTTGAAGATAAAAATCATTGGTGATTTGCAAATAGATAAATCAAAAGATAAATATAATTTTTAAAGATAATAAAATACTGTTTTAGATATTACGGACATTTTACAGGAGTACTATTTATATCTATAACTTTCAACTAATATTCTGTAGAAGTTATGACTTATAACAATAAGTTGTTGATTATTAAACTTTTAGATAAAACATATTTTCAAGCATTGATGGATTAATATTCAAATTTATATATAAATATTTCTTTTGATAATTTTACGATTTGGTGAAATTATTGGCTGCACTTCAGGCTCAAAATCAAGTACAGCTTTAGTTGATTGCTCTTTTTATGCCCACAGAATTTCCTAGTCATGAATAAAATAAGCATAATTTACGCGATTATTTTTGTTGCGCGCAGAAAAAAGTTTTAAAAATCCCATCGGCTTGAATCAAAACGTGTATAGGGGGTGGGGTGCACACTTGTTTGAAGCAATGCATATTTTAGCACATCTGCATTGTGCGACTGAGAGAGTGAGATGTCTTACAGAAAATATATGGCACTTCAGGGAACAATGCGAAATTATTTTTAGCACGCCCAGTGGACAGACAAATTGCGAATCCAGTACGCGATGCTCGTTCACCGAGCAAATGCCATTTGACTTTTGAACAAGACGAGCGTACATATCCATAAGTATAATAACGAATTCCAAAAACTATTCTACGTTGCCGAGTCGAGCCGGGGAAAAAGAATGTCGTCTGTAATAAGAACGAACTTCCATTACGGTACTGGAATACTTAATCCGTTTAATGATCCAGTTAAATCTAGATTTTTACTTCGATTTTTCCCAATTGAATTTATTTCAATTATGCATTGGCAACTTTACTATGAACCTACACAGTAAATACACTATGTAAAAAAAATAGTGAAATTACATGAAAATTCAAGTAAATGTTTTTAAAATTTAAATTCGGTAGAATATCAATTTTTAATAATAGGTTTTCTGTATATATTATGTAATATACATTCAATTTTTTACAGTGTACAAATAAACTGTGTACAAAGGTGCCCAAGTCACTTCCGTTCATTTCAATCCGCGAAATATAAAGTACAAACAAAATACGGTCAAAATAAACACGATACAACGAAAATTGACAAAACAGATGAAATGCTTCCTCGATTATTCCAATCAGGAAATTGGAAATATATTTTCAATTTGAAATTTCATCTTTATTAATAAAGTTCTAAGCCATTATATTGAAATTTAATTTTTCCGGTGCATATACATGCCTTAAATTTAAAAATTCATAATTTTGCCTTCAACGGTCTCTAGGACGTTCACAATCACAAACACACATAAAGACGTCATGCCGAAAACGTGTATTTTCGTTAAAATCTTAACATGTTTACAATACTTCCTGTATACATTCATTTAAAAAAGAAAACATAACATTCAAACCGTCGATCTTCTAAATGTTTCAACATGTAGTTTTAATCACTTAAACCTGGTTTAACATGTTCTGTAATAAGCGTAGAATATTAAACGATGTTCAGTAATTACTTAAGTGAGACGCAACCGGGTTCAGAACAGTTGAAATTAATTTACGATTTTTTCCTATGTACAATATTTATTTGTGAAATAGTTAAAGCTTTACTAAACTTCGAAAATATTTGGACAGATTTAGGAATCCGATTATATTACAATTTGATTTTGACACAATAATTCCCAGTGCCATAAACAATGATACACAAATCGTATACGGAATATAAACTGAAAACGGAAACAAAATACGTATATAAAACAACTGTCGGATCATATAAATCGGGTGTTCAGAGTCAGAATAGGTTTTATCTTGTGAATGAGCTCTTTTATTGTCTGATCCTGATTCACGCAGGATGATCGGTCCGAAGACAATAAAATATGCTTTTTCACGACCTACTCAAACATATTGTATATGCCAAACTGTATTTACTTTTTAATTTATTATTAATGGCTCGCAATAAACATCTTTTTATTATCTATTTGTTGTTTAAATAAAGGAATCCGATAAGGTTTCACTACTGGTTTAAGAGTCAATTAAATCATTGGTTATATAATATGAAGTAAGTAAAATGATGTTGGCGAAAATAATATTAATTGCTGTCATTTATCCAAGTTTTATTTCAGCAATTTATTTATTCTTAATTATTTCTCTCTATTTATAACAATAATTGCCTTTCGATCAATCTACTTTACATATTGTCCCATATAATCTACGTGCCATTAATATATAGGTAGAGCCAAAACTGAAAAAAAATAGCGGCACAACGATCTATTTGATATCAGATCGATTTTGTTTAGAAATTTGTTCGTTTTACCGTTTCACTACTTTATCCAATAAATAATGGCCACACCACGTAATGTTGTGGAACACACACACACATATATACACATACACATAAGCAGAAAAGAATGGTAACTCATATGTTGCGAACGTACGTATACGAACGCATACAGAACAGAAAGTGTCAATGCATTTGTATACTCAATCAAAGTGTCCGTCGTACGTTATGTGCGACAAAATCAATATTGCTTTGCAAGTCAGTTGGACAGTAAAGCCCCCCATATAGCCGTAGCTCGAGGATTAGTTTCCTGCCGTGATCAAACTAAACAAAACTACAGTACCTTCATCAATTTCAATTTTAAATTTAAACTGGAATACAAAGACAACTGATTGACTAATTACGTAACAAAAAGGGATATAGTGTATACAAAAATATAATGTACGAAACTTTCAATTTGATTAATGTTGCCACCTTTTCTTATAGCTTTGCTCAATTATTTATTTATAAAATTATGAAAAATATAATAATGAAAGCAATTTTTTTTTAAATCCAAGAGTGTTACAGACACACAACCGAAGGTGAGCTAATGAGGAAGTTATTGAAATAAAAGTTGGGTATACGACAACTTTAAGGCAAATGGGAAAGCCTGTTCATATTTAAAGAAAAGTTCAATTTCCGTTTTCGAATTTCTGATCGGGTCAAAGTTTGCATAAGTTTGAATAGTTGAGCAAGAATAATGATGCCACATCTGTCAGGTCCCTTACCACTTGATTCAAGAGGTAATATCGAACTAAGTCAACTTCACGCTAGTGACATTTGTGAGGAAATGAAAAGCATGTTTTTTGTTATCGCCAAACTAATATCTAAAATAAGGCAATTCTCGTTGTAAACGTCGAGTTCTACAAGAGTCATTTCGTATATATGTGCGTGGATTGCATTTTGCTGGCGAGCAGAACAGAAGTGGAAGTTTCTACCGGTGCACAGGAGGGGCAGCAGGCAGCACTAGCACTAGTTCGTGAGGTTCCAACTTTACCAATTACTATACTTCTTATGCAGGTCACGACTGATGCACCGACGATTTCCATAAATGAATTAAAAAGATGATAAAAATGTAATTTTAAAGAAAAACGAACGAAAATCACTAGTGGTTTTCCCATCGGCGTCCTTTTTCCGACATCTTTTCTGCTGGTTACTGTTTGTTTTTCTTTTGTGTGTGTCGAACCAAAACGATTTTCATAAAACGACCAAACACAATTGCAAAATATAACGATTCGTAAATGTGCTTCGAATTATAAAAGCCACCCAGAACCAGAATACCAAACAATTCCAATGTTGGTTTTGTTGTATTATATTTTCTTCTTTCTTTGCAAAGAAATTATTCGATTGCACAAAGCCGCCGCTTTGGTTAACAAAATACCGCGTCATTTCGAATCAACTTCTTTGTGTATTTTTAATTGAAAAGCACAATTTCTAATTGTGGAGAATTTACAAATATATTGTATACACGATACTTACCTTGAACATATTTATACACACAGAATATCTCATTTTTTACTTTCTTGGACAAATTCCAAAAGGACGTATTATAATTATTAATATTTTCGAACGCAAGATTTTAACGGAAATACACGATTTGACCATCTCTGAATTAAACCTGACGAGATGATATATACATACTATATAAAATAAAATGTATACCATAACATATTTTTAAACAGTATAAAGATATATGAAAAATAAAATGTCTTTGTAAGTAGGAAAAATGTAAGCATTCAAAGTTATAATTCCTACGTTCACATTTAAAAACCCACAGAATTTTATTCGTACCGTCAACGTTCAAGATTATATTTGAAATATATAAACGTAAAAACGGTAAGATTCCAACGTAACGCATATTTTCTTAAGCTATGTGAGATCTCCTTTCGCATTTCCCTTGCTGTGATGACATCAGAAGATGATGAAGAAGAGACAAGACGTGTGCCAGCAATTTGCTGTTCACACATCAGTAACAACCCTGAGTGACAAGGGTTATCTTACACAGCTAAATGAAGACATCAAACACACACACACACACACTGGCACTCAGTTCATGTTGTCGCCATATCTGGCGTCGTTTTGCTTTGGCAGAATATTCAACACGAACTTGTTCCGCCTCAAATGTAGTGAAACTTAAGAAGATTGTGCCTTCTCTCTCCATCAGTTGCTACATCACATTTTCATCATCGTTTTCTCACCCGTAATCTGAACTAACGAGCGGGATTTTACTTGCATTTTCGTGAGAATCAAAGTTAATTGACGGTTATACAAAGTGCCATTACATAAACGCTAGTTCCGTCGATAATTTCACGCAGCCATCAGAGTCAGCGGTTTATTCTTTCCCTTGTTTCTCTCATTGCGACTGAATGGCGAAAAGTAAAAATTTTGCGCTATTTCATATTTCTATGTCGCATAAGTCATTTTAATAGTTCAGTGAAATAAATCAGAATCAAGGCTTATATATATATAGGTGTGGTTCACTAAGCATAAAGGAGAATCCCTGTAGAATATTATAATAGTTCAAAGTAACATATTCTAATGTATTCTAAGTAGGGTAGAGACCCTATTGTTACAATCGCAATAAGCGACATACACATCTGTAATATACAGATCCACAAAACAATGTATAACTCGTCCGAATAATAGTCGGTGTCGCAATATTAACTTGATAATATTCTCGCAATTTATTTCTTTGCAGGAAACTTTTTACTGTCGCATGACAAACGCGCTAAACGACTTAATAATATCGAGCATGCTTTGTACTCGCATACGTACATACATACACACAGCTCAACAATGATGGTAATTTGAATTGTTTGCAAAGAGCTGGCACACTAGCGCGAACGTTTAAGCTCATAATTCCAGGTAACTTAACAGTTCGCGCGTTCCACACCTTGTAATATAAAACACTCTATCCTTATCTAACTAACGCTACATGCAGAAGATACATGTTCGTGCTTTGTCATTTAAACGAACGAATTCATTATAAATGACTACATTCTACATATTATATGCTATGTCTACCGAGTGGTGAAATACTCCATTACAAAGGATTTTACAGACATTTTTTCCTCGTCGTACGGTAGTTTGGTCATATGTCTGTAATATTCTCGGATCGAAAACTTGACCTAGAGTCCTCATTATCCAGTTTTAAGTCCAAACCAATCCTCGTTACAGTAGCGAAATGTTTAAGAAGCAATTTTTCATTTTGCATATTCTTAAACAACCGTTTTATTTATGTAGTAGACTAAATGCATTTGACAGGCGAATAACGACGGGTGGCCCAAAACGACGAGTGAAAAATTGATAATGCCAGTCACTTTGATGTCTTGTTCAGGCCAATCATCGCGCTTCCCGCGAACGTGCATCATGTGTGCTGTGTTTCGGGCAGCTGAAGCCGCGAAGATCCCTGTTTTGATGGCGTTTTACTTACGGTACATCCGAAGCCATCGTTTACGTGTCTCAGGCAACTAGGCAACGCCTTCCTTCCTTCCACCGACACAATTTATAGTTGTAATTACATATATTGAGGTTATACATTTCCATGTGGAACAGTTTACAACTTTAATGTAGATTCTGTGTCATGTTTATGGCAGCGTACTTACAACTTTGTAAAGATGGATTCGACGAGAACGAATATAATATTTTACTAGTATTACATCGCTTGCACTTATCTTTAAGGAGTAGTACGTGTTTCACTTGAAAATTAATGAATCTATTTTTCGTAGTTTTATCTCCTTTAAAAGAAAGTAGCTAAGAGAAAAATTACAAATTCGATTGCTAATTTTTATTTATTTATTTTTTCAATTACGTCTCTGTGTGTCCGTCTGTGTCCTGTTATTTCTACATTCTACATATTTGTACATTTGATCAGTGGTTCTCCAGTTGTATGAACCAAATTGTATTTGATAAAGTTTATCTTGACAATCACCCAGTTTTCCAATATAATTTAGGGAAAGTGGAGCTAATTATGTTACTCTTGTTTACAGCAGTCAATTTATAATCTGTCAAATACCAAGTGATCAAATTAATTAATCTATTATATGTGTGATTGACAGTTTGAGTTGAATGAGTCATTTTCTAAGTGGCCGTTTATTTGTGATTCGAGTAGCACTAGGCGCTTAGCACCAATATGTCAATGTTTGTAATTGACGTCAGTGTACACGGTACCAGGCGGCTCCATCTCCTTGCATCTCACATCCGGTGTATGATCCAAATGACCGGAAGTGACACCACAATTGAATCTTTACCGAGATTTATACCCATCCACATTGTTATAACACGCGTCAATCTATTCGAATAAACTAAGAGGAATTGCGCAAATAATTGTCATGAATCAAATGTTATACAAAGAGAATCTTTGGTTTGGGATCAGTGTTTTATGTTTTGTTTATGTCTGTTTAGGTGGAGACCTGACCGGAGTGGTATGTCCCCCAGGGATGTTCAAATGCCCCGAGGGGAAATGTATTCCAACGCTCTGGGTATGCAATTACCAGAAAGACTGCGAGAAAGGCGAAGATGAATTTCAAGCATGTCGTAAGTACATTTCTAACTATTATTGCTCAATTAATTTCCCAAACTATGCTGTAAAATTATCCATTAATATAACTAAAATGTGTAATATATTATATAAATGGAAAGTTAATAAATGAAATATATAATCACAGTATCAATGAATGTCAACAAGAATATCAAGAGAGTGTGCTCGGATTATCCGAACTCTCTGTGTTTGTAATAAAATTCCCACAAAATATGTTCTGAAATGATTTGGAATAAAATACGAAAAATACGCAACACAGAAATCGGTTCCATTTTCGGTTATACGAAGATGATTTAAATGTGTAATTCGGTGTTCAGGCCGCAACACATAAAGGTAGAATACGTGTGACAAAAAAAAATCATCTTTACAACTTCTTATACCCAGAAAAGTGGATAAGAAGTCATGCAATTTCGTCTAGCGTGACCCAAGGGGCTTTTCTGGCACTGTTGATGCATAAAGATGGCCTGTTTACCTTAAACAAAAAAAACCCTCACGCATATAAGATTCTGGTGAGAAAGGATTTCGATCCCACCGAAAAAGATTATAAATATAACGATGTTGTGTTTCTTAAATTTATGCTTTGCGGAAAAATGCAATTTAGCCAAACGATAATGGTAGCGGATATTTCGGTGTGGCGATACGGATAGTGTGGTAACACTGGTTAAGTACGAACTCAAATATAGAAAACGTTTAAAATAACAGTGGTGCCAACTATTTATGGCCATTTTCCGCCGCATGTGGTAATGAACATCTGGGGATTTTAGTTTTGCGGTTTTTGCGCTACGTTCACATTGGTTTAATAATATTACTGTTGTAAAAGTCAAATATAGAGCAGTATTTAACTTTTTATGCTAAAGTTTTCAATATTCCTACATTTCATATAAACATGACTGAATATCAAGTATATTTGAAACTTGAGATCATCTACGGCACTACTCAGTTAATTTATCTAACTTTTATTTCGATAAGTAACTTTTTTTTTTTTTCTCAATTTTCCGCTATATATTTCCAAATAGATGAAATTTCTTAAACATATAATTATTTTCACCAAAAATACGTTATGTAAAATTTTGCACTATTTTATTAAATTTTATTAAAATAATCTATACTATTAATATTATAATATTTACGGTATCCGTTTTTCAGTTATTAATGACGTTTCCATTTAAGCAATAAATTTTTAATGACGTTTTTGGCAATTGTATAAAATTTCATTTGATTTGTTATTATAATAAAATATTTAATATAAATTTTGGTTTGCGATTAAAATAAATGGAAAACATATAAAATTAATTTCAAAATTACACATAGGGATTTTAAATTACCATTTAAATATACATTATATTTATAGATTGTGAGTCTTCTGGGATTAATATTAGTATTCCCAATGGAGATATACTCCTATTTTTTAATAAACGTGTCAATTTACAACACATTTTGTTAGGACAGTTATGCATTAACACAAATAAAATTTATTACCGAAGGTACATATCCATTAAAATTCGTGATCCCTATACTTATTTTATAAGAAAAGAATCACTAGTCAAAGTTCTCAGCGAACATAAGAAGATTGAGAGCTTAAGTTCTTGTACTCTAAAATCAAGTTCCATCTCGAATTGTATAGTAAATATAGGGACTGAGTTACTTTTTCTAGATTAGATTCACGGACAAAGGGTGTGAAAATCCACACATAAAAACGAGACTACAAAAAATAAAAGTAAAGAAATAAGAAAATCGTCAAAAAGAGAAGTTGCGGATGGGGCTCTTTTAAGAAGTGCGCGGGCACCAGGGGGTGGTGTGTCTGCGATAAGCGATCTTTTCCGGCATATTCGCCGGCGCTTACTACGCCCGTTTCCGTATCCGACACGTTTACACGGGCCACTTACCACATCCAGATTATAACATCAGATTTTATATGTTTCACAACTTGCAATACAATTTTTGATTCTTTAACTGCCAAATACCCACCGATTCAAAATTTATTTCTTCTGAATATTTATTAAGAAATTAATAATAATTATATTTTGGGCGCAAATAGGGTAATATGCAATGTTTAGATGTGTGAACCCGTCTTTAGGTAATTTATAAACATAACCCTATTTTGGCTAATACTCAAAACCCGTAGAATATATTATAAATCGATATAAAAAGAGTATGTAAACATAATCATTGATGTGAATGACAAGTGTATCGAATATTGGCGCATTGTGAAATACAGAGGATTGCAATATCATGATTTTCCGATTGGAAACGATTGATACCGTTGGTGTGGAAACGAATTTCCATCAAAGACAAAAAAATAGTAGTCTTCTTCGTTTCCGTGAAAGAAAACTGATAAACTTGAAATGTTTGATTTTTTGTAACAATCTTTGCATAAGCCTCGGCGCGAATGCGATGATAGCATATAATAAAAAGGAATATTTTTTCTTTTCATTAAACTGAACAGAAAATGAATTAAGAATGACGATTGAAGCGTATTTTCTTACGGTGAGTTATAATAAAAATTCGGATTTGAATATTCAATCATAATAAACTCCAGGGGAACAAATGACGAGTTTTTAAGAGTTATAAAATTAGAATTTTAAATCTTTCTTGTTTGCAGAACAGGATTCATCCATTTTAATAATCTAATATCCCATAAGTTGAAATACATTATATCATAGAGACATTTTAATTTAAATGGTTTGTTTATTTAAAAGTAGAAATTGAACAATTTGATAAGGTAATTTAATTTTATGGTTGTATCCAAATAGTACGTTGTAAACACGAATCGACTAACATTTACAATAAACGTTTCTATAAAGTCATATAAGCGAAGTGTATCGGTATAACATCAAACGACGATTGCAAAAACAATTGAATACGAATTGAATTATATTGCAAGTCAAGAATATCTACGTACACATATGAAGTTAGTTTTCATTCATTTAATGTTGCACTAAAGTAAGTTCAAATGTATTCTACGTTATTGTATCGTTTCACGTGTATTTCCAATACGTGAGCTCTCAGTTTGCCTCTGTATATATCCAAAACACATATCTGCCGTTTTCAAATTACAGTTGTGTGAGAATTGTGAGCGTAATTTGATTCGAGTGAGGAACAATAGGAGTCAATATCGAAGCCCCGTACGACTCCCTGTCTGTGTTCCAGATTAATTCTCAAACATTGGCATTTTAATTGACTGTTGGGAATTTGTTTTAGGCGTCGAGAGGTATTCGAATGCTAATCAAATTTAATTATATCTCACTTTCCTGGAAAAGTCTTATTGTCTTTTAGGTGTGCTATCACGCGCAGTCGATACCGGCATTGTATTGAACAAATTTTACTCTAAATGCAAATTCATATCGTATAGATTATTAGCTTATATGGATCTAACCTCTTATTGTATTATTTATTTTATACATTTGAAATTTTATCCAAACTTTGCATTTTCCATAAGAACAGGCATAACAACCTGAAATTTCGAAATGTTTCACTTTTAGTTTTGCAGAAATAAAATCAACAAAAACAGCAATTTCTAGCGACTTTTCTAACCACTTTCTATTCCTTAATGAGTATCAAAATGCGTATCAACGCTAAATACGCAATTGCAATTTATAAAAACAGAGTTTTAAACAGACAAGTTGTATTCGTCATTCCCTTTCTATACATCATCAAATAGTCGGCGAGAGTCAGTTTCGTTAACTAAAAAGTCTATATAAGCGAGCAGACCGAAGCGGTTGAAATCGACCACAAAGCGATTCGAAAAGTTCGAAAATTTAAATCTGATAAACGTGCACAAAGTTTTCTGTATTAATCGCGGAAGACGCGACACGAACACGGCCAACTGAGGGTATATAGTAGCACCCAGCGAGTGCCAGTACCAGACCAGAATCCCCTTGTTAGAATTCAACACGCGTGAAAATTGAATGAAGGAAATGGTTATACCACTACGGCCACGTGACGCTTGCCAACGCTGCCTTATATAACACAGAACTTCGACGAACTTATCCATGAAGTTTGATTATGTTATGCGAAACAATTATTTGTCAGAAATGACATGATATACTATATATTCCAAAAATGCCATTATAACTCGGCTCTGAATCCAATTTCGCCGATTTATAAAATACTGCATTTTATAAATATATATATAGAGAGAGCGAGAGAACATAAAAATGAAGTGTTTACTTACCGTCATAAAAGTTAGGTAAACCTCTTTATAGTTTTTGTGCGAACATTGAATTGTTCATTTAAAATAAATATATATTCTGAACAAGATTTTATATGCACTAGTATCGCAAGATTACGATCTTAACAGTGTATTGAAACTCTTTTCCGATTCTCTAAATCCTGTAAATGTTAAACATATGCAAAGATCCGTTCAAAATCGTACGTATCCCGATAAATTTTCAAGTGGACACAGCCAAGCAACGGTTGATTCTCGAAGCCCGTTGGCAATAATTCTCGCACACATGTATGAGGTCACCAGATGTAAGTATGGGGGGTCAGATAAACCGTATGGGTTGACAGTGGCTATTCAGCGAGCTATATGTGTGTGTCTGTGTGATCCAATTCGGTTCCAAATAGCGCGCACTCAAAGGAACGACCGGTACTAGCCTCGCGCGTCGGTCTCGCCGTCCCAACGCCTTCATTGAACGTGTGGGCCAAGAAAACCGAGCACACAACCAAAATGTGGTGTGCGGGCAATAGGGAAATGGACGAAAAAAAAAAAAAACTAAATGCCATTCATTTATACTTCTTGTATGTGTGTGTGTGTGTGAATATACCCTTTCGTATTGAATTATTAGCGCGATTTAGTCTGTGAGTTGCCACTTTAAAATGTGGTTTTACTGCGGTATTTGTTCATGTGAGCATAATTTTCTGGGGTTTCTAGATACACAGAAAGTCTAGTCATGTCTCAGATCAAAACTTTTTCTTAACAAAATTACTGGAGTGGTCTTCACTTGACTTTCTTATACTTCTACTATTTATTTAAAATAATATGGCTTTACTTTGTTATAAATTCTTGCTAGTTGTAACATAGCTATTTTCATAAGCGATTCTTCAGTAAATGGTACTTTTCTCGAAAAAACTATTTAAATAAAAGTTGCTAGTAATTTTATTATCTTCAACTTTTATAGAGATCTTTTTTCTCTAACTCATGTCATATCCGAGATATTGAAAAATATGAAAATACAGACCCGAACTCATAAGTTTAGAATTTCATAATTTTATCATTAATAATTTTGGCTCTAGAACGTTCACAGACACACACACAGAGAGAGACAAATATACATACAGACGTAACTCCGAAAATAGTCAGAATCGATTCAGGGTGGGCCAAATCGTGTATTTTTGTTAAAATCACATATTGTTGAGGACCAAGGCAACAAATGTTGTTTAATAAATTCAGATAGACAGACGCAATCACACACACACAGAGACACAAAGAATGTTTTTCGCACATATTTTTCAAATCAAATTCTGAACCTGTAGTTGCTTTGACTTCATCAAACATGTTATATTTCTATTTTTTGAAAAATTATAATTAGTGTATGTAATTTTTATTAAAATTCAATCACAAGGTGACTTAATTGTCAATTACGTATTCTGTATTTGTGTCGAAATAAAATATACAACGAATGAACGTGATACTTTTTTTTCGTTTTTGGTGGAGTTGCCAGCTATGATGGTATCCAGTTTCTCGTTATTATGAAGCGCGCGCGCGCGTGGCACCGGTAGTTATTTTATATACTGATAGCAAAACATGTTCTTTTGTGATATGATATTTCAGATACAAGTGCTGACTATATATATATATCTTTTTTTTTTCATCTTTTACTATCAGTATCTTTGTGCTGGATAAATAGGTATTGCGATCCAGTTCTCGTTTTTATAGCTTTTCGCGATGTTATGATATAAAAACGCTAACGCCATTTTTCCGTTTTATAGGTGTTATACTCATTTATCTAAACTGCAAACGTGTTTAGGTGAACACGAATATTTTTCAATTTCCAACTTCTGAGGATATCGTTGAATTTTCCATGATACTTTGAGACACGGAGTTTACCTCAAAAATAAGAGGGATTTTTAGGAATGAAAATCAACTTTACATTTAAAATTATTTTTGCGGTAACACACACACACGAAATTACACACATAAACAATTCAAGAAAGTTCAAAACGTGTATTTCCTTTGTTTATCAGATGATAGAATATTTATTTTCTATATTAGTTACTACATTTAAACGGGAAATTTCGAGAATTTGTCTCGAAAAAAACGAAACAGACAACTAGACGTTACTCCGAAATAAAAAACTGGAGTGGTCTTCACTAGTCTACTAATATATAGTTGCTAGAAATTTAATTTATTATTTATAAGATTTACATTTTTCCTAACTCGTTTTCAAGATATGCAAAAAAATTATACGAGTTAGAATATCAAATGCCCTCTTTAAGAAACTAGGTTCAATCCTTGTAACATATTACATTAATTTGAATTTAGATTTATATCTCTACAAAATGCTTTCATTCAAAAATATTTACTTTTGAGGTTTTGACTGTGATGAAAGTCAAACAAAACAAACGTCTTATTACATTCATAAATTAGGTTATATTATTCTTGTACGATGGAATAACAATGCATGTACCATGAGCACTGTTTTTCCACTTAATAAGTTAGTATTGTACATTGTGACGACGTTTATGTTTTGCTGAGTTTACTATAAGTACAGTCGCATCAAAAGATACAAAGAGATGCGAGAGAAATTACTTCTTGATGGGTTTGAACACATACATAAATAAACCGATTTTGTATTTTTATTTTCGTATACGAATATATATATATATATATATATATATATATATATATATATATATATATATATATATATATATATATATATACATATATATACATACATACATACATAAGAAAGTATAGTATTTTAATGGATATACACGATTTGACCATCCTTGACTATATTCAGATGGATGTGTTTTTTATATTTACATACCGCTTTTCCAGTACAAATATTTTGATCGTACAGAGAATTGATGATATAAGCAAGCTATTATTTATCTTTCAATGCCCCCAAAAGATTAACAGGCTTGGTTTAGAATCGCACGGTAATTCTGTGTCGCGTATATATCTTATTAGGAAAGTTTACTCGGCAACGAGACGAGGCGGCGGTAGTGGCACAAGAAAATGTCTTTGGCAAATAAAATTTATTGCGGTGTATTTAATTGGCACTGGGGAAACATTAACCGATTTCATAAATTACAATGTAAATGTACATTAAATATTCATTTATATTACCCAAATGAGTAAACAA
Organism: Leistus spinibarbis; assembly: GCA_933228885.1. Taxonomy (NCBI): domain Eukaryota; kingdom Metazoa; phylum Arthropoda; class Insecta; order Coleoptera; family Carabidae; genus Leistus; species Leistus spinibarbis. Next base: position 8,083,689 of record OW121799.1, read on the forward strand.
CACCATGCATGCATGTATATAGTGTTAAGTGCTTACAAAGCACCGCATCGTATTTTATCATAACTTACCGCTAATGTCTGTTATGATAATGTACTCGCAGAATCTATATTAAATGCTGCGAGAAAACCTATAAAATAAATGTTAATTCCTTTTCTGATTCAGTGGAATATCCACAAAGGCATTTGGTAAGAAATATCGTCTAGTTCTAGAATAAACAAAATTGATTCAAGTAAAATGTAATAAACAACTTCTAGCACACATAAAGTAAAACTAATGAATGTTCATAAAAGACGACACGGAAAATGACAAATGACGCAAGATTCTGGTAAATTTCCAGACGGTTCCCTCGTAAAACTAGACCAGAAAATATATGTGACCATCGCCAACTGCTGCCATTATTCCTACTTATGAGACCAATTTTATTTGCAACGTTTTAACTCTCCTTTGTTATGAAATAAAGGAATATAACAATCTCTGTTTTTCACATATAAAGAATTAATTTATCGCTTTCATTTAAATTTCTAATTGCACCATTTATTCCAGAATGATTCATATCCGGTTTCAACGCTTCTATATATAATATACTAAAAATTATGGTCTACCATAACTTACAGATACATTTGCTTCAAAGGTCTTTGACCACTGTTGAGAAAAACAATATGAATCCACTTCCATTTCTATTCTAAATTATTAATCCGGTCGCTGTGAACGCAGTTTTAACTATGTCTAAATCTAGGTTGTGCAAAAGCCCCTTAATACTTCAAATGATTTAAAATTCATTGTTTTCATGTATTTTTTGTTACGATAATCCATCCCTATATAGAGAGTGTATATCTATTTTTTGTTTGCAGCGCCACCGGAGTGTGAACAAGGGCAGCTGCCATGCGGTCAGTACACGTGGAATCGAACGTACTGCATTCCGCCGCACTTTAAATGCGACAAGACTGTCGATTGTGTAGACGGCAGCGATGAAGCAGAATGCAGTAAGTATTCTTTATACCTTCATACATACACGCACCACCGTTACCCACTTTTTTAAACGATATTTTAGGAATAAACATACGGTTTTTCGGAAAGATATAGTCCATCGTTATAATATTAATAAATTTGTAAATGTATGGGCAAATATTTATGAACGGCAGTGTACTTTTATTTTATATTTTTTTCGAGGCGAACCTTATATAGAAATGTTCATTTACAATTCAAATGAATTATATACGAACGGGACGAGACTAATGGCCATAATATGTGCAGTGTGAAATTACCAGATATTATAACTCGTTTTAATTTAATTTCCGCGACTGCGGCGCATATTTCTGCTCGCATATGTGTGAAATCTTATCAGTCTGAACTGGCCACTGGTGCAAGGAAATACGTGTTTGCCTAACTGGAAGAATTTTAACCGGCACTGAAATCTATCGCCACTTTAATTAAATCACTGGAATTTTTAATCATTTATAGTTACGATTCTTGACAGTTTGAAGTTAAATAATAATTATTATATATTTTGTTTTGAGCAGATTATAGGATTATAAACTCATTATTTATTAAATTTAAAACGAAGTTATTACATATATCTAGATATACATAAGATATGATTTTAATCTTAGGAGCGTCAATCTCGCCAAACGTAGTGGAAAAAGTACTCCAACTATTCACAAAGTGAAAGTAAACAGTGAAGAATATTAACAATATTAAAAAAAGTTTATAGTATTTTTATTGAGCATTTAATGATATATTCCGCGATGTTCTTTGACTAGAACATAAAGAAACCCATACAAAATGTTCTGTAGGTTCTATAGAGGTAAACCCCTTTGCTGTATAGAAATAGGGCGCAAATTTCATTATTCTACTTTTATCAAATTTAAAATCTCCATTTTCTGACCCTTATTGGATGCCTTTTATAGCAAGAATGAGCGCCGAAAAGATCGGACGATTTCTTTACACAATTCCAATTTTCTCCGTGAATTTTTTCCATTTTCCGATTGAGGGGACATCCCCAGTGGAAGCAATTGAAATTTCCTTTCACACACAATCATTTACAGTGACCCAGCAACATTAAGCGGTATCTCACATTCGGGCATTCACGTGGATTGATATATTTGGTCGACTGACTATTGGGTATGGTCAAAAGAGGTGAAAATAGGGAGCGAAACGTTTTCATTACTGTCCAGCATATCCGTCGCATGGCGCCACTTGTTGAGTCTTCTTGCTCTTCTCTACGTTTGCTTTAGTCCGGTTTTCCTTTTGGCTTTCGATTATTTACGTATCTTTTACCACGCTATTCAAAACAGCACAGCGATTTACATCAACTACAATTACACTAAAATTTAAGAAAATTGACTGAGCCACAATTAATTTTATTTAGAAATTTATAATCTATGCTCTTTTAACTCAAAAGAGATTAGACGAAATAATGTTGAAAGGAAAATTATGAATCTTTAAACTTAAGACTTCTATGCCAGAGCTGAGCAGGAATTCAAATCAAAAGGAATTAAAAAGGCTTTAATTTATTTACTTACGCGTTGGAATTGAATTCATTTGGAAAAATTGAATTGAATTTAAAAATTAATCAAAGGTTTTAAACCTTTATTATGTTTTCAAGCTCTCTAAATGGTTTCAAAACCTCAAAATGGCTTTTTAAAAATAGCTATAGTATATTTACGTTTCCCTGGTTATTGATATTATTTCACGATTTGGGTAAAATGAGCATTTTATATTTTTATTTCAAGAACTTCCGACCATAATTTTTCAATTGAATAATGTTATCTTTCAATGTTGCCACATTCTATAAAAAATGGTTCCGCTTCCAGTTTCAAGTATTTTTTCAACCAAAAGCAATTCTCATATTTTCATAAAAGATGGATATTATATATTTCCATTCGCAAACAAATGTAATATCAATTTATTCATTTTTTATTATTATAGCAGAATTTTTTATTTTTCAATTTCAATCATATTGTGATACGAAAACAAATATTCTAACGCAAAGATATCTAGTATTCAACATCACATATACAGTTACTTGCAAATGAGTGGATATCGTAGTCATTAATTTCCTTAAATAGTGCATACACACGGACATCATAAATACCCCTATGAGACCAACAAAATAAAACACTTTTGAAAGTTCCATTTGCATGACAATATAACACGAATATAAGAGGGAATGATAGATAGACTAAAAAAAATATTTCAAGCGTGTATGTAGTACAAATACACAACATACGTAATGAAAGAAATTTTTATAAAAATGAATAATTGTTGCCTGATGCTCCAGTTTGGTACTGCGCTCGTCCAAAATAAAACACACAAGAATTTTATGCAAAATTATGCAGGGTAAAAATCGAATTATTCTTTAAAAACTGTCCAAATAAAAATATATAAGAGACAATGATACTATTTAAATTAATTCACTTAAATTATTTTATAAAGATACGAACGCTATGTTTGATAAAATAGGAAGAAATCAAGTAAAGCTCCCTAGTGTTTAGGTGAATCTGTTAAAAATGCAAAATAATGCAGTCAATAGATAGTAAATATCTCAAGTGCCAGCAAGAATTGACACTATAAAAAATCTGTTTGTGCAGTTCTTAGACGCGCGAGAGGAATAACAAAAGCAATGCAAATGTGTGTGACTAACCTAACGTGTCAGTGGTGAGATTTATAACAATAGCGGGCGGTACGGTACGGTTGGTGGTGTAACCGACGAACGTGCCATATGCCATATCACAGTCACATAGAAGTCGCGTAGGTACAATTTTGTTAAATCTGAAATCGATAAGGAGAAGCCGTCGCGTCGCGTCGTGTCGGTTGCGGCATAGTTTTGTCCGTCCAAAACTTTGTGTGCAGCAACCAGCGCAAGTACGTGTGACAGCCGTCCACACCGGCCAATAACAATTTTAATAATCCCCGAACGCTAGCTGAATCGTAACACCACCCCAACTTGAATCACGTGAACCCTACTAAATCTCTCGGTCGACCGGTTGGTTGGTTGGTTGGTTGGTCGGTCTTGCAAACGAACAATCCATTTGTAACAAACAGTTAACGTATGTGTGTGTGTCTATATATGTGTGCAAAGCAATTTGGAAAAATTCATTTATTCTCTCATGTTGTATTATATTTACAACTTTCGTGATCATACAGGGATTTATAGGATTAATTATTTTCTGCTTTGTTCGCGTTTTTTAGCTTAATTTACAGCCACAATTCTCGTAGAAATATGGATTCAACTATAAAAAAATCACCCTAACTAACGAAGGGACATAGCATAAAACTGATACATGCCCTGTTAGTACAGATGTGATATGTCCCTCGGGTCATGATTCTAATTTTATTTAGAGAACTAGAGACACTCGTGGGCACCATGTGCCCATATGGTATACACAACATAAGTCAGTTTTGATGGGTGGCGAATTTTCATGTAATTTAATAATAATTACACGGTTTTCCTTCAGTTTGTATCGTTAGACAGATAACTAACCTACACATACTCACATACGTTTACATCTAGGTGTTTATATTTATAATATACACCTTTACTTCCGGTTGAGCTATTTTTATCAAAAATACAAGGTGTACATCTGGATCATATACAAGGTTTATGTTTAAAGATTTATAATTTTGGATCTAGACACAGAAAATACTATTATTTAATATGCTGAATATAAAAATATAAAATTGCTAATGAATATGATTGTTTGTTGCAGTATATCGTAAATGTCAACCAGACGATTTTTTCTGCGGCATGGATGAAATTACCGCCGAAGGGCGCAGTAATCATCCCTGTCTGCCGAAAGAGAAACATTGTGACGGCTACATAGACTGCCGTAACGGGCGTGATGAGCAGGGATGTCCCGGGTCGGGTATAGCTTGCCGCTTAGACCAATTCCGGTGTTCTAATGGACAACGTTGCATTGAACTAGCAATGAAATGTGACCACAAAAACGATTGCGCGGATAACTCTGATGAACAATCTTGTAGTAAGTAAACAAATACCTTTCATATCATATAACTTCATAAGCCATTAAATGAGTCTTGTTTTATTTCTGTGAATCCCTCAATTTTCGTTGTTGAATTCTCATTCAGATGCTAAACGAATGAATGTTTAATTGGTGTTACATAAAACATGGTTAACGCTATACAGTGTTTCATTTCATGATCGTACCATTAGGATTTACATTTTTGTTTACGAACCTTGTCATATGCAAACGTTAATGTATTCTTATTTACAATTTACTTAATTAGCTTAACTTATGCGTTAATGTTGTTGCTGTGAATGCTAGAATTGCTTGCCATAAAATAAACTGGATTATTATTTGTAATTTCTAAACCAACGAATTAGTTTGATTGATGTTTCCTTTATGTTTATGAGAGATAATAAAGAGTTTTAAAGTTAGTGAATAAGAAGTTGTGGTTGCTGTGTGAAAAGGCTTATTTTATTTACAGGAAAGGAAACCTTAACAAAAAAATACGGTTTTTATTGCGCATTGGAAACATTAAACCAAGCTTACAGGCTATAACGGCAAGCTAGAATGGGCAATAATTGTCCTTGCTGCTGTGGGAATTCCAAAAATAAAGTTGCAATGTTTGTTCTTGCGGTCTGGATAATCGTAAACACAAACGCCTGTAATTGGTGATTCTACCGTTTTATTATATTATCATTTCAAATTAAGAGAATTCAAAACCACGTAGGGTCTCCTGAAACGAGAAAATCTACAGTTTCACCGGACATCCTTATACGTGTAACCAAAGAATATATATATATATATATATATATATATATATATATATATATATATATATATATATATATATATATATATATATATATTCTTTGATTATATGTACCAAAATGTCTACGGCCCTTATGGCTCTACACTTGCTAAAATATGCTTAAGCTAAAATCTCCGAATATTCCTTTTCACAGGAGTACTATCCATTTAACTAATATTCTGCACAAGTTATGATGTATAACAACAAGACAATGTCGTAATATTATTTATTTAAATTTTGCTAGATGTTATAAAATATATTATCTTCAACCATTGTTTAAATATTCAAATATATATTTCTTTATACAACGCGTGTAGATTTTTTCCATTTAATATAATATTTGAGTGTAAAATCTCTATTTGGACAGAATGAGGTATATTAATACAAATTCTTCTCATAAAAGATGTGGCTTCAGCAGCTTTCACAGTGAGACAATTAGTAATTAAGAATTTACAATTAATAAACCAGTTTATGACAACAATGCTAGGAACAAAATGAACGTATTAATTATACATTTTGTGTGCTAGAATTATTTGTCATAAAACAAACTGGATTATTAATTGTAATTTCTAATGTGCTCATTGTGTAGTTATTTTATTCTGGAACAAATTCGTATTTGACCGCAATATTATTTCTAAAGAAGGACGTGCGTAACTATCGAAGATTCAAATATGGAATAGTTCGAGAATACAGGCCGATTATTTAGTCGTTAAATGTCTGCACCTGATGCAAAATGTTTAAACTCATGTCCCGGTTGTATAAAATATGAAAGTCCATTGTGATAACGATCACAGCCAGTAAAAACAGAAAACTGCATTTGTCAGCTCAGGCCATTCGTGTTTTGTGAATATTATATAAAATAGCAAATGCTTTGTGGATTAACAACGTTGCTATTACATACATGCATACGTATATTTAGCTTCCGTTTTAATGAACAAAGACATTCTGTAAATGACGTTATGTATTGAATATACTAGCAGAACAATACCCGCGACCATTTTGAATATAATAGTTCATTGTATGTTTGATTTGGTCCAGCGATAAATGGTTAATATTCTCCTTTGCATTAATAATGTTTGTAAACGAACTGTGTTCGTCTAAACACCCCCTGCCCCCCTTCTGCCATCTGTGACGAACGAGTTGTTCTCTAACAAAGTGGATCTGAAAACTTCTGCGAACCCTTCAAGAAAATTATTAATAAGGCGACGGAAACGGTTTTGCATTCTCTAGAATTCATCAACTTTACTTATTTATTATTCGATTCGATTTTAAACTCGTGTATATTTCTTTACGGACACGAAATTGTTTTCGTCTTCAAATTGCAGTTTATAGTGAAAAATTGCTTTCAATTCTAGCGTGCTTAGAGTAAATAATAAAATACGCCACGTGATCACATCATCAGGTTATATTGTCTGTTTTATGTACGGGCCCCGTGGCGTAGTTGGTAACGTGCTCGCCTCACAATGAATCTGATGTTACTTCGGTTCGATCCCCGACTCGGACAACGGATTTTTCACTTGTGATTACTTTGGTAAATGGTGTAGTTTCTCCGTGTACATCGGTTTCCTTGTCTTAGAACACAACACACCACAGAACACGGTGACAAAGTAGATTTCTCCATGTGAGTAAATCTCCGGGCTTCGCATTCTTCCAATAAAACACAAGGGATAGACATATGGCAATATTGGCCACCAACATTGGCACCATTCAACACGCTGAATAGGGACACAAATTCCCCTATATATACATATCTTCTCGGAGCGTTTCAGATTTTAATGACAAATACAGTTTAAAATATACTCCATGTAAAGAGATTGTAGAATTATCTAAATACCAAATTACAGAATTAATAAAAGCATGCGATGGGTAAATAAATATAGATGCAATCGGTTAAGAGAGTTAGTTTTATTGTCGCCATATTTAACTGAAGTCGCGTTGGGTTGTAGATAAAGAAGAAATCAGTTTGTTCAGCTCAATTCGTGCTGAGTTGTTTGTAAGGGTGTGAAAGTAAAAATGATTTGTTTTCTGTAGATTTCCCGCCGTGCCATGTGGGCCAATTCCGGTGCGCGAACGCTCTTTGTATTCCGGCCACATTTCACTGCGATGGCTATCACGATTGCAGTGACGGATCCGACGAAGCCAACTGTACTGCGATCGCTTGCCCCACCGACAAATTCCTGTGTCCCCGCGGCGGCCCAGCAGCGACACCGAAATGCATTGCCAAAGCCCAACTCTGCGACGGCAAAAAGGACTGCGAAGATAATGCTGACGAGGAAACGGCTTGCTGTAAATATAACACTCTTTTTTTATCTGTTAGTTTTTTACGTCTGATCTCTTTACTTTCTTGGATTACGTCTAAAAGAATCATGAATAATATTGAATTCAAGATTTACACGGGAAATACACGGTTTGAGCTACTTTAAACTAATTTAACTCTATCGTCAAAATTGCAGATGATTTTAATAGTTTGAAATATTATGAATTAACTATTTGCTCTGTGTTTGTAATTAAATTATATAAATATACTACATATCAATATATATTCTTTGATTATACGTACAAGAGAGTCTGGTGTTTCACTGTGTTAGCTTTTTTGCAAACACTATTATCTTAAAGTAAACAGAAACTTTTATTTGTTTCTCAACTTTCAAGAGCTTTGGTCGTGTTGATTTTTTTCCGACAATTTTTTGTTTTATTTTTCTTGTTTTTATCCTTTTGATTTGCATTTGATTTTTGTTTTCGTTTTTACTCGTTTTATATTGTTTGAAGAATAGAACTATTTGTGCTAGTAGCACTTTTGTCATTTTCTACGCGACAAAAAGATGTTCCTCGGTAATTAGAGACTTTATCTATTCTTTCTTTAAGCTACGTTGAATTCTTACTTATTTATTTTTTAAAGCGCAAAGTATCCCCTATACAAATGTCCTAGCATCTACACCGTAGTTTTTCTTACACTCCTATAGAATGACATATCCTTTAAGGATAATAGTCAGACGATCTTCATTAACTTCAATTTCATGTCTTTATATGCAAGTTTTGTACTTTGAACAAGAGTAAGACCAAAACACAATTTGAGTATGCGTATCTCAAATTTATGTGCTGAATTACCGTATATATTTTAGTTTCAGAAGAATTTTGTATTTTCACAACTCCAAAACTAATAAATATTTGGAAATTTAATATGCGTCATAGATTTTGCTTTCTTGTTTACTGTATGACCTCCAGTGCCTTTTAGCGTTGAGACGGCCCTGACTTTATAAATTTTACTTTACTGGAAGTTATAATTTATCCGTTAATATCCGGTAAATTTTACAACCCAAGCAGGCAGAATTTAAAATTAGTTAAAAGTCTCATAAAACATAAATTTATGATTCAACTTTATCCAACTTTCTATGTAAGACAAATTGAAGTAAAAAAAGTCTTTATATATATTATAACAAGACATATTTTTCTTTTAACATACAATCTCTTATTCGTTTTAAATTCATTCGATTCGAATTCAATCCATAAACTATTTATATCGAGTTCTACAATATCGCGGGAAGTTCATAGAACGTCTATATGCTTACAGATAGAAAGATAACAAAAGATTTATTCTTTATTCCCTTGTTGAAAGCACAAAAAGACGAGGTCGAAGAAGAATAGTGCAAAACGTGTATCGCCGCATATAAAATAGAGTTCACAGTGCCTGTGCATTCGATTAATATTTTATTTATGGTTGTCTCTCTATAGCGAAAATCTCATGCCCAGCACTCAGCTGTGAATACAAATGCCAGGCGTCGCTGACGGGCGGCACATGCTACTGCCCGGACGGCCGCCAACTTGCCCCCGACAACCACACGTGTGTCGACAAGAACGAGTGCACCGAGTGGGGTTACTGCGAACAAGTGTGCACCAACACGGACGGCAGCTTTATTTGCTCGTGTGCCCCCGGGTACACGCTCATAGGCCGCACCAAATGTGTCGCGGGAAATTCGAGCGAAATGCTCTTGTATTTCGCGCATGATAAGGCTGTCTTTAGGATGAACCGCGGCGGCGATGAAGTCAGAGTTGTTGTAAATACAACGGGCGCCAGCGGGCTGGATTTCCATTACCAGAAAAATCTACTGTTCTGGTCCGATACAAAGACAAGAAAGGTATTGTGTACTTTTATTTTGAATGATACGCCATATACTGCTCGTATTATACCCGTTTTTTTCAATTGTTAGCAGAATATAGAAATTTACTTAAATATTAATGCCATCTGTAAATATATAAATCAAAAACATAATAATATAAAAGAAAAATAAGTTTGTTATTTCTAAAGATTCTGTTTCTGGATCGAGGCCAGTTTTTGAAATCTTTTATAAAAGTGTGTTTTTTTTTTATATATAGATTATCTTATTTGTATGTGTGTTTTTTGGGGCGCTTTAGATCCATTCACAACAACTTCACGGCTCATCGAATCCGTTATCAAATATCCCGGAAAATGACATAACTTTGCCGGGCACTTGGGCCCCGGTAGCACTGGCCGTTGACTGGATTGGTGATAAGTTGTACGTCGCGGACGCGGTCGGACAAAAAATCGATGTGTTTGAACTGAATGGACGGTGGCAGGCCGTTGTTCTTGGCTCGAATCTCACCAGTCCAGCTGACATTGCACTCGATCCAACGTCTGGATTTATGTTCATTGCCGACAGTTCACAAGTAAGTTGGAAACTTAACAATTTCACCATTCTTTATTTCTTTATATAAAACATACTTTATTTGTGAATGTTCTTTTGAAATTTCTAAAGTGAAATAAAAATCGGTATAATCGCTATTGTACAATAAGTATTCGTTGTATTGCGATTTACGCCATTTTCTAATTACGATGTTATGTAATTGCGACATTTTGGAACTACGCCATATTGTAATTAAGTAAGATTCTTCAACATTTTACTGCAATCTCACTTCCAGTAAAATATTTGAATTACCTTAGATCAAAGTTTATTGTTTTTAAATTTTTAGAATTTTCTCTCATTTATTAGCGAAACAATTTAAAAGGATGAAAGACATGACCATTTTTTGTCAGTTTGTGTATAATACGTATTCACTATATTTTCGGAGAGATGTACCTTTTAAGTAGAGTACAAATTAGTTTCGTACAGACCATTTTTTCTTAGCGCGTTATATTTAGGTGACATGGTCGCGTTTTTTATTATTTCCGAATTATTCGTGTAATTGCACTAACTACATGTTAAATCTAAAAGATGTCTACCAAATGTCTATTATATATCGCCTGATAAATGCAAAGACAAGGGTTTCTAGTTTTGGCTGGTTTGGATATGTTAATTCGTTGAAAGTTTTCTCTAGTATTGAAGAAACAGGAATTATGTTCGCTCCGAACGCTGATCCTACAATTTCAATAACAAACAGAATTCAAATCTGCTTTTAGTTCCCTTTTAATAGAATTGTTCGTTTGTACCGATTCTACATTTATATTGAAATGCTTTATACAAATTAATATTTTCACAATAAATAATTTATTCTATAACTTCTATGGAAATAATGTATATCACAAGCGAACAAATCTAACGTGCGCATTTGCCTGTAGGTGTTAAGGGCTAATATGGACGGCACCAACGCATATTCAATCGTCTCTGAGGCAGCGTACAAAGCATCCGGCATCACCGTCGACATAATAGCAAAACGCATCTACTGGTGCGACTCCCTGTTAGATTACATCGAAACAGTCAACTACAAAGGCGAACACCGCTTTCATGTATTACGCGGTCAACCCGTACCGTCTCCATCTCGCCTTGCGCTATTCGAAAACCGAATTTATTGGACTGATGGCACAAAACAGGGTATCATGTCCGTAGATAAATATGAAAGTCAAAACAGCATACAATCAATCTATCGACAACGCGATATCCGAGACCCGAAAGCCGTGAAAACCATTCACGGTTTAAGCCAACCACAAATAAGTAATCCTTGTGGCGTCAACAATGGCGGTTGCCAACATATGTGCATTATCACAAATGTTGGACTTAATATGCTAGGATTTAGATGCGCTTGCAATATTGGCTGGCGTTTAGAAACGGACCAACGCAATTGTTTACCAGTGCAAGAGTTTCTGATGTACTCCCAACAACGTTTCATTAAAGGGAAAGTGTTAAACCCGGTCATTGAAGGGTTTAGCGATGCCATATTGCCAGTCGTGTCCCGACGTGCTCGTTTCGTTGGTTTAGACTTTGATGCCCGGACACAACAAATTTACTACTCAGACGTTATCCAAGATGTTATATACCGTGTATATCGTAATGGAACTGGGAAGGAAATAGTTTTAGCCTCGCAAAATGAAGGAGTTGAAGGACTAGCTGTGGATTGGGCGTCTAGGAACCTCTACTATATCGACTCACGTAAAGGAACTTTGAATGTCTTGTCTACAAGAAATGTCACACATCGCCGAACATTACTTTCAAATCTTAAACGCCCCAGAGCTATCGTAGTTCATCCGAATAGAGGATATATTTTCTTCTCAGAATGGGATCGTCCAGCCAACATATCCCGAGCACATAGTGATGGAACTAACTTACTCGTATTCAAGAACGTAACATTAGGCTGGCCAAATGGCTTATCCGTAGACTTCGATGCTGACCGTTTATATTGGTGTGATGCATTATTAGACCATGTCCAACACTCTACCTTAGACGGAAGTGATGTCAGAACAGTCAATTCAAGATTAATTCGACATCCGTTCTCCATTGTTATCCATCAAGACTTCATGTACATTACAGATTGGAGACTGGACGCTATAGTAAAACTTCATAAACTAACTGGAGAAATGGAAGAAACAATTATCCGTGAACCCCAGACCAACAGACTGTACGGAGTGAAGGTTTATAGTGAAGCAGTCCAACGCATTGAACCTACTCAACCTTGCTCAAACAATAATGGCGATTGTGCTAAATTATGCTTTGCCATTCCACGGAATGATTCCAATGGATTGACGGCCAAATGTGCATGTCCATATGGAGAACGATTAATGCCAGACGATAGAAACTGCCAATTAGATCCGAATAGTGAACCACCAATACACCCTTGTCCGAATAGTTGGGACTTTACCTGTACGAATCAACGCTGTATTCCGAAAAGCTGGGTTTGTGATGGAGACGATGATTGCTTGGATAACAGTGATGAAGAGCAAAATTGTACAAAACCAACATGTTCTTCGAATGAATTCCAGTGCAAGTCAGGTCGTTGCATTCCTGCTACATTTAAGTGTGATGCTGAAAATGATTGCGGTGATTTTAGCGATGAAACCGGATGTATGAATGTCACGTGTGGTACCACTCAGTTCCAATGTGACAACGGACGCTGTGTACCAAACACGTGGAAATGTGATTCTGAAAATGATTGTGGTGATGGTTCAGACGAAGGGGATTTCTGTGCAGAAAAAACTTGTGCCTATTACCAATTTACGTGTCCTCGAACAGGCCATTGTATACCTCAATCGTGGGTATGTGATGGCGACGATGATTGCTTTGACAAACAAGATGAACAAGACTGCCCACCGATTACTTGCCTTCCTTCACAATTCAAGTGCGCTGATTTACGCCAATGCATTCAGGAAAGTTACAAATGTGATGGCATCCCAGATTGTAACGATAACAGTGATGAACTTGGCTGTCCTTCAATAGCTCCGAATCAGTGTAATGGCGAAAAACAATTCCAATGTGTTTCTTCTGGAATTTGTATTCCAAGAACTTGGCATTGCGATGGAACTCCAGATTGTGACGACCACTCCGATGAACCATCTAGTTGCGGCCAGATTGATTGTCCTACAAACTTCTACAAGTGCAAAAACTCTCAGTGTGTTTTCAAAGCTTACATCTGCGACGGCAAAGATGACTGTGGTGATGGTTCCGATGAGGGTGCTGAACATGCTTGTGGTCGTCCACCGTTCCGCTGCCCCTACGGTCAATGGATGTGCCCCGGTGTAACAGAACGATGCGTGAATATTACAAGTGTCTGTGACAATAAACCGGATTGTCCGAATGAGTCGGATGAAGGGGAAGGTTGTGATTTAGGGGAATGTGGGAGACAAGGAGGTTTATGCTCGAACATTTGCAAAGATACACCGGTGGGTGCTTTGTGTATATGTCCAGTTGGTGAAACATTGAAAACTGATAGATATACTTGTGACGATTTGGATGAGTGTGATCCACCAGGATTATGCTCGCAATCGTGTGTCAATACCAAAGGTAGTTACTTCTGTAGCTGCACAGCTGGATACTCGTTGGAACCTGACAAACATTCCTGCAAAGCGTTCAATCACAGTGCAGCCTTTTTAATTATCTCGAACCGTCACTCGATCCTCGTAGCCGATTTGAAAGAACAAGGTTTAGAACGTGTTCCAATTATTGTAGAAAATGTGGTAGCTACGACCTCAAACATGCACACTGGAACCATCTTCTGGTCAGACATGAAACTGAAAAAAATTTCACGATTGGACAAAGGCAGTGAACCTATGGACATTATCTCAACCGGACTGGATCTCGTTGAAGGTTTAGCGTATGATTGGATTGGTCAGAATATATACTGGTTGGACTCGAAACTGAACAACATTGAAGTGTCGAAAGAAAATGGGTCAAACAGGATTGTTTTGGTTAAAGAGAATATCACACAACCGAGAGGTATGTGCTTGGATCCAAGTCCAGGAGCCCGTTGGCTATTCTGGACGGATTGGGGAGAGAATCCAAGGATTGAACGTATTGGAATGGATGGCACTAATCGATCAACGATTATCAGTACGAAAATCTATTGGCCTAATGGCTTGACTCTTGATACAGCTAATCAACGTGTTTATTTCGCTGATTCTAAATTGGATTACATTGACTTTTGTTACTACAATGGCACAGGAAGACAACAAGTTTTGGCAGGAAGTCACTATCTACTACATCCACATTCCTTAACATTATTTGAAGATACACTGTACTGGACTGATCGACAATTGAATCGAGTATTATCAGCTCATAAATTCAAAGGAACTAATCAAACAGTGGTATCCCATTTAATCTCACAACCACTAAGTATTCACGTACACCACCCATCTTTACAACCAATCTCTGCCAATCCATGCATCAAGGAGCCATGTCAACAATTGTGTCTTTTATCGCCTAGTACTACAACAGGTTACACTTGCAAATGCAAGGCGGGATACCGTACGACTCCAGAAGGCCGTTGTGTAGAGGAAGAAGTTGCGTTCTTAATGGTGATGCGAGGTTCACAAATTGTCGACGTTCCACTAACACAAAGTGATCAAAACTCTGGCTACTTTACCCCAATTGTTGGCATTGAAGGCGGTGTTCAATTGGACTACGATCGCAAAACTCAAAATATCTTCTGGGTGCAAGGCAAAGAGGACGATGATGAAAATTGCACGATTTGGACAACGCAGTATGGAGGTGGTAACAAGACTGAGTTCTTAGGCGCTGATTCAGGAATTGTGGGTTCACCGTCGACTATTGCGTTTGATTGGTTGGGCCGAAATTTGTTTATTGGTAATAAGATCGCTAGCAATTTGGAAGTTATTAAGGTTGATGGTAAAGTGAAACATCGAACGGTTATCCTGGCGAATGATGGAAATAAAACATCCGTGGCGAAGCCGAGGTCTATTTGCTTGGATCCATCAGATGGGTAAGTCGATTTTTAATATTATTCGTTTAAGATGTCGCCAATGTTATCAAAATATTCATTGAATTCATAATTCACAATTCTAAAACCTCATTATCAAAAGGGCATCAATTGATTTAAATTGAAGCAAATTTTTGCATTATAAAATTTATATTCTATATATTTATTTCCTGTAACTTTACTGTTATGTTACTTATATAAACGTAAGTTCAAAATTCTTTAATTATCATGTAAATTCACAACAATAATTGTATGTGTTGCAAACAAAATTATTTGACGCGCTTCAATACAAAATCGAAACGACATCCCTGACTGTTAAAATATCTTTAAAGAAAACTATACTGGACGGACGGCGGCGGTTATGGAGTCCCTTCTAAAATCGGCAAAGTCAACATGGACGGGTCAAACCCACTGGTCTTGCTAGACGATGCTGAACGACCTGAAGCAATCACAATTGACCTTGAACATAAGATCCTATACTTCAGCACACAATATCCGCCCTTAGTTATCGCCGTAGATGTTCACGGAAACAACAGACACAATATCTTATCTGAAAGCAATGATATCTCACGTCCAAAAGCATTAGCAATTTATGAAAGCCGACTATTTTTCATGGACCCTACTTACGAGAAACTTGTACGAGTAGATTTGCCTCAAGGAGACCATCCTAGAGTGATCTTGGAAAATGAAAACGATCTTAAGACATTCACAATATTCAAAAAACGACAGATAATTGACCATCCTTGTGTTCAAAATAACGGAGGTTGTGAACAATTGTGTATACCAGCCGAAGGCAAGACACGAGTCTGTGCCTGCAGCGTTGGGTATAAAAAGGAAAATGAAGTCAACTGTGTTGCATATAAGACATTTGCAGTAGTTTCCCAGTTAGACATGACTCGTGGTTATAGTTTGAAAGACAGTTCAGAAGCTATGGTTCCTATTACTGGTCAAGGTCATCATATCTTACATGTTGATGTTCACTATATGGAGAACTGGATATATTGGGTTGAATTCAACCGTGGAACATGGAATGGAATATTCCGAATTAGACCAAATGGTACTGAATTACAACCAATAATCAAGGAAGGCATAGGAAGCAATGGAATTCGAGGTCTGACAATAGATTGGGTAGCCGGCAATTTGTATTTTACTAACGTGTTTCCGCATGAAAATTATCTAGAAGTTTGTTGGTTGGACGGAACAAACAGAAAGGTTTTAGTTAAAACAACTACGGACGCTCCGCGTGAATTAGCTGTGAATCCCTTAAAACGATTGTTGTATTGGATAGATTATGGACAATATCCGAGAATTGGCAAAGCATATCTAGATGGATCCAACTGGAAACCAATTGTTACTTCAGGAATATCAAATCCGAGAGATTTGACTGTTGATATGCTGACTCATGATGTATATTGGGTTGATTCTAAATTAGATATGATCCAGAAGATATCATACAGTGGTGGAAATCGCCAAGTTGTTCGTCGCAACTTACCAAATCCGATGGGTATTGCTGTACATATGGGTGACGTATACTGGGTTGATAGAAATTTGGCAACAGTGTTCAAAGCTTCTAAGTTACCTGGAAATACTTCTTTACCAACTCGAGTACGAACAAATTTACAAAAGTTACGAGATATAGTTATCTTCGATGTTAGCAATCAACCTCCAGATGAAACCAATCCATGTCTTCGACTTGGGAATGGTGGCTGTGACCAGTTATGCTTCAGCTTCCCACCAGAATCAGATTCGAATAAAATGAACTATAAATGTGATTGTGCAACCGGTAAATTAAGCGCAACCAATCGCTCTTGCGAGAATGTGGATGAATTCTTAGTATTTGCTACACGCACAGAAATTAGAGCTGTTTCTTTGGATCCACTATCAACTAACGTACCGTTTACACCAGTTAAGAATCTAACTAATGTAGTAGGAATCGACTTCGATTATGCAGACAAAAAACTAATATTTACTCAAATTCGTCCTTGGGCTCGTATCAGTTGGATGCCGGCTGACAACCCATCATTTGCAAACATCAAAAATATTATCAGCAAAGGAATTAATCCTGAAGGAGTTGCTTATGATTGGACACAACAGAAGATCTATTGGACGGATTCATCAAATAGTAGTATCTACGCCATGAATATGGACGGGACTGATCTGGTCATGATCGCTCGAGTAGAACGACCCAGAGCAATCGTAATTGACCCATGCAGTGGTTTCCTTTATTACACAGATTGGGGTAGATTTGGAACTACAGGGAAAATCTTTAGAACAACAATGGCTGGATCGTTGAAACGAGTAATAATCGATAAAGATCTCTCTCAGCCGTCAGGCTTAGCGATTGATTACGACGAGAAAATGCTTTACTGGACAGACGCAGTACGCGAAAAAATTGAACGATCCACCCTAACTGGACAAAATCGAGAAGTTTTGATATCTGCAACAATTTATCCATTTGCAATCACCGTTTTCCGTAATTATATCTATTGGACTGACCTTCAACTTAGAGGTGTTTACAAAGCTGAGAAACATACAGGAGCAAATATGGTTGAAATAGTAAAACGATTAGAAGATTCTCCACGAGATATTCATGTTTTCTCACCAATACAGCAAAAATGTGCGACTAATCCATGTCATATTAATAACGGTGGTTGTGCACAGAGTTGTCATCCTGGACAAAATAATACAGCAGAATGCCGGTGTGATGATAGCACGAAGTTGGTCAATGAAGGAAGAATGTGTGTGGCGAAGAACCATACATGTGATACCAGTAAATTTTATTGTGGAAATGGCAAGTGTATTAGTCGGATGTGGGCTTGCGATGGAGAGGATGATTGCGGGGATAACACGGACGAAGATACTAACTATTGCAGTAAGGGATTATTTTATTTATTTCATACTTTTAAATAAGAATTAATTTACCATCGAAGCAATCACTAATTAAACAGTAAATAGTAATTAAATATTATATTTCTCAATAGCTTTCCACTCGTGCTCTCCTAATGAATTCCGCTGCGCAAACGGCCGGTGCATTTTCAAATCGTGGAAATGTGACCATGAAAATGATTGTAAAGATGGTTCCGATGAAATTGACTGCCAATATCCACCGTGTGCAACTGGAGAATTTACGTGTCTAAACCATAGATGCATTCCGATGGCACAGGTACTTATTCGCAAATAAATTATTATTAAAACAAACTTGTACCAATAGAGTTTATTTTAATGCTCGTCTACTTCGTGACGAGTAACTGAGGACGGCAATTGATTATTTCCCGAAATGATTTAGAATATTCAAGATTTACGTTAAAGTATTATTATTATATTTATTTGTAGGTCTGTAACGGTGTTAATGATTGTAAAGACAATATAACATCAGACGAAACACATGATCGTTGCCCGAATAATACAACTTGTCCTGTTAACCATTTGAAATGTGAAAAGACTAATATATGCGTAGAACCATATTGGTTGTGTGATGGTGATAATGATTGCGGTGATAATTCAGATGAAGATCCCCTACATTGTGCTGAGCGCTCATGTCCTACAAACAGCTTTAGGTATGTTTTAAAACTTTAAACCCCTTACAACTTCCACATGTTCTGCCATCTACTTTTAAATAGCTTCAGCTACAACAGTTGCGGCGGAAACTACGTACGTAGTGCTATATAAGATCAATATATTTGTATGTTCCACCATAGTTCTACCTTTACACGCAAACCAATTGATATATTTGTGTTTTAAATCTTAAGATGGAGTATTACTATACAATAAAACAAAAGTTTAAATGTTGTTTTGACTAGATGCCCTAACCACCGGTGTATCCCTGCAACTTGGTATTGTGACGGCGACGATGATTGTGGAGATGGCGCCGATGAACCCCCAGAGTACTGTCGCAGTGAAGGCCGAACTTGTTTCGGTGATTTGTTCACTTGTGATAACGGAAATTGTGTACCTAGAATATACATCTGTGATGGAGACAATGATTGCTTGGATAACAGTGATGAAGATAACAGACATCAATGCAGTACGTATCTTTTAAATTATACAAAAATAACTATACACATTAATAGTGCTTAATAAATAAATATATTTGTAAGAATTAATTTCTATTTTCTTGTGCTCTAGATGATAGAAAGTGTGATGACGAAACTGAGTTCACTTGTTTGGCGAATAAAGCATGGAATCGCGCCCAATGTATTCCAAAGAAATGGTTATGCGATGGTGATCCAGATTGTGTTGACGGGGCGGATGAGAACACTACTATGCACAATTGTCCGAACCCACAACCATGCTCAGATGACCAATATACCTGCGGTAATGGAAGATGCATCAATAAGGTAAAATAATTTTTCTAGAAGCTAATCAATTATTTTTATACACATAGTAATACAGAATAATTATTATACTGTCGTCAATAGTCGATCTCGACCGATATTAGCCGAATATGTTTATTCTTTCCATGCACCTTGCGCATGCTCTTTTTGTATCAATATATTTTATTGGCAATTTGAATAATATTTTGATATATCATTGAAATATTTTAGGGCTGGGTCTGTGACCACGATAACGACTGTGGCGACGGAACAGACGAAGGCAAAGAATGCAACACGCGATACAAAACATGTTCAACACAAGAATTCACTTGCCAAAACTTCAAATGTATTCGCTTGCAATATAAGTGCGATGGTGAAGATGATTGTGGCGATTATTCTGATGAAGTAGACTGCAGTAAGTGCCTAAATTTTAGCTATGGCTATTTAAAATCCATGACTTAATCCAAATTCAAAAGTACTTATGCTGTAAAATAATTGTATAATTTATTCGCAGAAAAAGAAAACAGTACCTGCACCGACAAGAACCAATTCCAATGTAACAACGGCAACTGTATTGATAACAATTTAGTTTGTAACAAAGTCGCTGATTGTGACGACGAATCCGACGAACCATTACATTGTAATGTGGATGAATGTGCTAAAATAGAAATTCACCAATGTGGCCATAAATGTGTTGATACTCTTACTAGTTATTACTGTGAATGCAACCAAGGATACAAGTAAGAATTTCATCCTGAAATTCAATGCATCTATTTAACTTTAAATATATTCTTTTCCAGACTATTAGAGGATGGTAAAGCCTGTGCAGACATCGATGAATGCCATGAAACCCCTGACGTCTGCTCCCAATACTGCTCCAACACCCCCGGCAGCTTCTACTGCAAGTGCAACGACCAATTCTATGAACGACAACCAGACAAACACACCTGCAAACGCAAAGACAAAATCGAACCCTGGCTCGTTTTCACCAATAAATACTACATCCGTAACATGTCCGTTGATGCAACCGTCTACAACCTCGTACACCAAGACCTCATGAACGTAGTTGCTCTCGACTACGACATCCACGACTCTAAAATGTATTTCTGCGACGTTTCTGCAAAAACTATATATCGCTCATCCATCGGAGGTACTGGGGAGAAAGAACCGGTGATTCGACATGATTCACATGGCCTAGAAGGAATGTCTATTGACTGGATAGGGAGAAAGATCTATTGGTTAGATCGACATTCTAGAAATTTGGATGTTGCTGAACTGGATGGTACTCGAAGACGAACGTTGAAGACTGGAATTTCAGATCCAAGAGCACTTGTAGTACATCCTGGCACTGGATATTTGTACTTTACTTCCTGGCATTTGCAGTCTTACATCGCAAAAATGGGAATGGATGGATCAAACTTTACTAGAATCCTAACATGGGAAGATGACATCGCTTGGCCTAACGCACTAACCATCGATTACTTCACGGATCGAATCTATTGGGCTGACGCCCATTTAGATTACATCGCATTCGCTGATTTAGAAGGTCGTCATCGACATATCGTTCTTTCAGGGACGAAAGTTCCTCATGTGTTCGCTGTAACTCTCTTCGACGATTACTTATATTGGACTGACTGGAATCTTAAAGCAATTAGCAAAGCTAACAAATATACAGGAAAAGATTTGCAAATCTTAAGAAATACAACGCATAGACCGTACGATGTTCATATCTTCCATCCTTTGCGTCAACTTCCATACACGAATCCTTGCGGAGTGAACAATGGTGGATGTTCGCATTTGTGTCTTATTGCTCCGCCTCTTGAGTCGAGTTACTTAAACATAGAAGGCTATGGGGAAGAAGGAACTACGACGTATAAGTGTGCATGTCCTAACCAGTTCTATCTAGCACGTGATGGCAAGACTTGTGTTGCCAATTGTACAACTGGCCAACATACTTGTGGGGGAGTCGACGAGAAGTGTATACCATGGTTCTGGAAGTAAGTTTTTACTGCTCCTAGTAATATGTATAGCATTATATTCTAAAATAAAATTTGTGTTTCAGATGCGATGGTGAAACTGACTGCAAAGATGGTTCAGACGAACCCTCAACTTGTCCACCTAGACAATGCCGCTCCGGATCCTTCCAGTGCAAAAACGCCAATTGTACACCTTCAGCAACAATCTGTGATGGTACTGACGACTGTGGTGATGGCTCCGATGAACAAAACTGCGATATGCCATGTCCTGAACTCGAATTCAAATGCCGTTCAAATGGCCGCTGCATCCTAGATAGTTGGAAATGCGATGGCGACGCTGACTGCAAAGATGGCTCTGACGAAGACCCAGCAATCTGCCACAACCGTACTTGCGACACAGGCACAGAATTTTCTTGCAAGAATGGCCGATGCATTCAAAAACTGTGGATGTGTGACTTTGACAATGATTGTGGTGATGATTCAGATGAACCAGCTTATATGTGTAGACAAAGGAATTGCACTACCGGTTGGCAACGCTGCCCAGGAAAAGCGAACTATAGGTGTATACCAAAATGGTTGTTCTGTGATGGTAAAGATGACTGTCGCGATGGTTCAGATGAGCTGCCAATAAACTGTCCTGTTTGCAACGTAGAGACTGACTATAAATGCGCGAATAACCGTTGTATTCCTAAACAATGGCTGTGCGACCATGCAGATGATTGCGGAGATGGTTCAGATGAAACTAAGGACGTTTGCAAAGACACCTATCGGGAATGCTCCGAGTCAGAATTCCGTTGCAACAACGGCAAATGTATTTCATCAAGATGGAGATGTGACCATGAAGACGACTGTGGAGACAATTCAGACGAATTAAATTGCAGTGGATTCCAATGTAAAAATGGAACGTTCCAGTGCTCTTCAGGCCATTGTATCGCTGCGTACTTCCGTTGTGATGGAGATCGAGATTGTCGTGACTTGTCTGATGAAATGAACTGTCCTCCGCGGTATCCAGGCGGACGCTTCTGTCCTGATTCCAAGTTCCAATGCGCAAACCATTTATGTGTTAACCAAGGAGATCTTTGTGATGGAACCGATGATTGCGGGGATAACTCAGATGAATCTACAACACTTTGTACCAACTTCAACTGTGATACCTTACGAAGATTCCAATGCACGAATCACCGTTGTGTTGCACGCTACCAACTTTGCGACGGTATAGATAATTGTGGGGATGGTTCTGATGAAAATAACATGACGCTTTGCGCGACTAGGATCAAACCTTGCAACGTTTTTACTGAGTACCAATGCGCGAACAAGAAATGTGTTGATAAAGCACAGGTATGTGATTTCGCTGATGATTGTGGGGATAGTTCAGATGAGTTGGGTTGCCATCATTCGAAGGTGTGTACAGATGCGAATAGAGGAGGCTGTGAACACCATTGCATGAATTTAACTGATGGTGGATATATTTGTGCTTGCTACACTGGATTTATAATCTCGAAGGACAACAGGAAGAAATGCCAGGACGTGGATGAATGCATGACAGGAATACACCACTGTTCACATATTTGCACTAACTTAAACGGAAGCTACAGTTGCTCTTGCCGGGATGGTTTCCACCTTTCAGACTCCCTATCAGGAGTTTGCAAAGCAGAAAAATCAGAAGTAACTCTCTTATTTGCTAACGGACCTGAGATACGAGCTTTTGCTCTTACGAAACGGGAAGAACTTGATGTAATAACAGACGAAAAACGTATAGAAGCAATCGACTACAATGCTAATTCTGAAATAATTTTCTGGGCAGACAGTTATGATAAAACAATAAAACGTTCCTATATGATCAACGGTGCTAACGGAAAAGCTAAGACAGGTTACGCACAAGACTTAAACATGAAAGGGAACTCAAAACCAACAGCTTTAGCTGTTGATTGGGTAGCAGACAATTTATATTGGACAGAAACTGATAGATCTGGACCAAAACCGCGAGGCAAAGTCATGGTTGCTAAAACAGACGGTAGATATCGTAGAGCGGTCGTGAATGTTGGATTAGAAAGTCCAACTTCGGTAGTTGTAGATCCACAACTTGGTCGAATGTATTGGACGGACGCTGGTTCTGCACCGAAAATTGAAGTATCGTGGATGGACGGTTCGAAGCGAAGACCACTTATTACTGAAGGCATCAGACATCCGGCTGGTTTAGCCATTGATTACTCGATGGATCATGCGTTGTACTGGGTAGACACTAAGTTGAACACGATTGAGACGATTAGGCAAGATGGGCAGAATAGGAGAGTTATTTTGAAGGGAGATATCTTGAAACATCCGATATCGTTGGATGTATTTGAGTCGAATATGTTCTGGGTGACGAAAGAAACGGGAGAGTTGTTGAAACACGACAAATTTGGTAGAGGAGTTCCTGTTGTTATTGCAAAGGATTTGGTCAATCCGTCGGGGGTTAAAGGTAAGAATTTTTGTATTATATGCGTTGACGATTTGCATTTAAATACATAATAAAGTTAACAATTATATCAACATTTTTTTCAGTATACCACGACCTACGCTACAACACAACTCTGAACAACCCTTGCCGCAACAACGAATGTTCGCATTTGTGTCTGCTAATCCCCGGGGGTCACCGGTGTTCCTGCCCAGATTCAGCAATGCCATCCCACCGCAGTACAGCTGAAGTTGTATGCGACGCTGCTGCAGAGCGTCCCCGACCAGCGCCACGGATATGTCCGTGTGAAAATGGCGGAACTTGCCGCGAATCCGACAACAGTAGCGGTGAACTTGTATGCGCTTGCGCTGAAGGCTTTACAGGTCAATACTGTGAAGTTTACGCGATCAAACAGGGGGCTGCAGCTGGCGCAAATGCTACAGCAATCGTTGTACCGATAGTTGTGATACTGTTGGTACTAGTTGCTGCTACAGGAGTTTGGATGTATTTGCGCAAACGGCCATTGTAAGTTTAACCAATAGATTAATTCATTTTAAAGTAAATCTGTTGTTAATTTTAAATGACGAATCTTATAATATTTGTGTGAAGACTAGATTGATGTTTTGTTTGTTTTAGTGGTAAAGGAACTGGTTTGGGTAGCCTAGCAAGTTCACAAAGTGTGTCTTTCCGACAAGGAACCAATGTGGAGTTTGGCTCAAATACTTTTAGTGGCAATGGTGCGCCTGAACCACTAGATGCCGCATACAATTTAGACAATATTGGAAATAAATCACGTGATTTTTCCAATCCTATGTATGACGCTGTACAGAACAATCCTGGACAAGATCCAAGTCTTGGGAATGGCAGTTCAGGTGTGTACTATAATCTATACGTAATTATATTTCACATAAAATCTGGATGCAATAAAACAACTACTACTATAGTAAAATATCACATTTTGCTCCGAGGGTTTAATAAAAATATGGTTTTTTTGTTTGTTTCAGCGTTATATGAAGTGCCATCCGATGTGAACAAATCAAAATCCGACACATTTATGGAACCACCAAGTGCGATACTAGCACCATCGAGTGTCACGCACCGAACATCACCGCAAGTGCATGTACGTCACAGAGAGCTGGATCCTAGTGCAGATACGGGCAAGGATACGCAGAAACTCGTCGAAGAAGATTGCTGATACACTTGGATGCCAGGTGACATGCGTCGCTATTTCGGTTAGTGGTATTATAAATTATTATTAATTTTAATTCAAACATCGGTTGATGTAGTGACACAATAGTAAAGCTAGAGTTACTGTTCAACTATGAATATTGTAGGGAAGTGAGACGAATCGCATCAAATAGAACCTAAAAAGTATTTTATAATTATCAATTAAGCATTTTATCTGTATTACTTCAAGGATTATTTATAAAATGTTCCGCGTAGACATTAATGGCCGCCATAAATGAACAAGATGGCCTCCAATGTATAAGCAATTATGTATATTGAAAGTATTTCTATTTATAAATGTGTATATTTATAATTTTATTCTAGAGTAACAATATTTTTAATAAAATGCTTGGAATAGGATAACGCGTATACGTGACATATTTGATTACCAAAACAAACTGGCTATCAAATTCGTTTTTAATACTTAAACATTTATGTTTCTTTTAAATTTGGAATATCATTCGTAATATATCAAATATTACACTGAGAAAAACGCATAGTAGGACATGTTTAGTTAATTTATCCTACGGCTATTTTATTCTTAAACCAAAATGACCGCGATTAATAACTCAGCGTTATTAGGGTCAAAAATGGTGTGAACAGTAACTCTATACTATTTACCAAAACAAACTAATCTGATGTGATTCAGTTTAATTATTAAGAACCCCGTTTTCCTATATAATTAAATAAAATGATTAAATGAAATTCTATGTATAGATTCTTGGTGCAAACAAAAAATGTATAAATTTGAGAAGTAAGTAGATATTATAATACATTCTAAAGACGAACTAAACATTCCGTTTAAAATATCAGATGAGCTGGGCGTCTCTAAAAACCGCTATTCTATAAATGAAAATAATATGCATCTAGATTAAAGAGAGAATATTTTTCTATTCCGGTGTCGGTAAAGTTGCTATAGTTTCTCAAACTGCATAGCAGATTGTACATTTTCTTTTAATTTTTATTATTTGATTTGATTTTATATTTTGATTTTGAACATTTGTTGAATTTGCTCTGCAGTTGTGTGTGCCCACTGTACCCTGTTTTAATAGGAACACCATTTTGTTTGATTTTTATGAATTACATAAATAAATTAAGGAATCTTCCATAAGTTGAATTTTGTATGTATATATAGTATTACATAGTGTGTATAATTATAGTAGTTATTTAAAAGGAAAATCAGAGAAATGCGTGATTAAACATTTTACATATACAGGATGTGCGAACTAAAACGTTGTCATTAAATATTTTACCTTTCTAGAATATGTTGTAGGTATTCATTCTTTCATTTATGTTTTATTAATTTTTAAATCCTAACCACGATAATCAATTCCTATACTTTGGACTACCGTATTTACAAATTTTATTTTTCTATACGAACTAACAAATTGTTCAATCTAAACGATTGATTAAGTACGTAAATGGTTTCGTGAATGATCTCGATGTTAATTGTTTTGTGACTAGATTAATTTATACAAATAGATAATTCCTTACGAAATAATATTTAAATTACTCTTTCCGGTATTTTACTACAAGAATTGTTTTACCAAAATGACTCGCATAATAATTTTTTAGTTATATTTATAAATTAAGAACAGCTTATATATAAATAGCTGAATTTGTGTTTAAAAATATATATATATTACTTTTATTTGTTTTTCGTGCTTTGGAGCCAGTTAATATCATGTCAAAAAATAAATAGACACAAGAACCGCAAACTTAACAATTTTATTTAATATACGTTTATCATCTATGTTGTGACCTTGACATGACCTAGAAGTTATATAAAAATGAGTATTGAAGCTGTTTTAATGATTTTACACTACTACTGTTCGATTATTTTATATTGGTAAATGAATAATTTGTAATATCCTATTAGCTCCGTTTTGGTTAAACATCCTGTATATATAAAATATTAAAAAATAAGAAGTATCAGAGACTGCTTGTTAAAACATTCCATTTTATTCATTGTTGAATTGCACTGTTGATTTTATTAAGAATTACTTTCATTCTTATATGTTACAAAGCTATTTTTTTTTGTTATAATTTAACATTCGATCTTTTTACTATCGAACAATGGATATAGTACAGTTTGCCACGCATATATTTAACGCAAACCCTAATTTCGGTTGCGCATATAAAAGAACAAAATTTAAATGGTAAGATGTAATAAAATAAGAAATCGCGCACTGAAAATGTGGCAGACTGTTAAATTTGATATCATTTTTGAATAACACCGTCCAGTTAGTTTAACCGGTTCGTCATTAATGATGAGAGAAAACCGCTAAATAATATTGTGTAATTGTCTAAAATAATATATAAATATATATATTCGAATGTTTCAAAAGCAGAGTTATTTTTATAAAATATGAATGATATAATGTCAATTTTTTATTTATATAAGATGTTTATTATTATTAAAATTAAATAGTTGTATGAATCTTGGAACAGAAATGCAATAAATCTGCTTTTGAAAGTGTCCTGAATGAACGAGCATTGGTTTGTACGTATAACTCAGTGGCCAAAATCACTACAGAACTAGTCACATACTATTTTGGTAAATAAAGTATACGTATTTTGTTTATTCCGGTTTATGATGTTCTGTAAAATATTATTTCTTGAGCGAAGCGTTTTGTTTTGTTGATAAGTGAACAGGGTTTTGAACGACTATTTCAATGCTTATTATGTACTTAGGACACTGATATATACGATACATACGCCAAGTATGTTAACAAAAAATATTATCAGATAATATAATAAAAATAAATATAGTGACAGTAACTGTACAGATAGTTCTTTATTATATGATCCTGGGAACAAAGATGTATGTTTTACAGTAAATAATATAATAGTGGTTTGTTTATAAATGAGTGTTCGTCTATGTTCTTTTTATCCTTCAATAAGATCCATCCAATTCCTGTAGATATTAATATAAATCTGTAGTTCTATAGAGATTTACCATAATCAAAACGAATTCATATTCGTGTTTTCTTTTAAAAATAAATGATATTTAAAAAAATAAAATCATATTTCTAGTTGCGTAATTTGTGTAATTCGTTAGTATGCATGTTTTTTTCTCGCATTAAAATGTTAATTAGGTATCCTGTTACTTGTTTGAACGTGGTTTACGGTCTACTATGATGTTTCAACAGTGTGTTGAGAGTGTACGCTAGAGACAGTTCATTTTAACGTTTGTAAAGTAGTAAATATAATTGTTTTTAACCAATTTTACGTGTGATATGTTTTATCGTGGTGATATTATTTAATGGACAATACTACAGATGCCAGCATACGAGCCGCAGAAAAGCGGGGGGAAACACGCAGGCGTAGTTACAATGCGGTGAGTTTGTAATTATTTACAAGAATAATTTATATGTTTTTTGTGTGTTTTTCGTATATTGTTCTTTGAAGAATATATGTATTATTAACGGAATAATAGGTTATTGAATGAATGTATACAATATAGGTATTATATACATATACGTATTCAGTAATTATTTTATGCTGTATCGTTCGCATAAAAGCAAAATTTATATAAAGGATTATATTGCAAATATTTATTTTTAAATATTTTAGGATACAATTCGTTTTATTCGTAGCTTTTCAAATATATTTTATTGGAATTACATAAACTGCATTCATCCTTGGTTTATATAACTATTTTGTTTTTATATTACCAAGGTTCAACTAGATTTAAACTTAACTTAAAAACTTCATATAAAAATATCTCATATATTTTAGTTTCATATCTGGAATACAAATTATGGAAGATCATATAACATTTACGCTCTTATTGTAATATCTCTGACACCTTTCATATATATGTTGGTTGGTAATAGCCGTTTCGAGCTCCCTTGAGTACGATTTGACTATTTTTAATGGTGTATGTGTGTGTTATGGACGCGTGACTTAAAAACTACTAAACGCAGAATAGCGTCATTACGTATTCGAGGCTAAGATATATTTACGAAGAGCTAATTAGATTTTAGGGGCCTTTACTCTTATCGATTTTTAATAACTAAAAAATGGTTTTACTGTAAAAGTAATAAGATTTAAAATGAACGATATTAAATATTTTAATAACTGGAGAGTCTCTTCAAAACGTGCACATAATGGAAAATGTGTGATTGTCTGAATTACAATTATTTGAGCCATGATTTACTGCTGGTTTAAGATATATTGGTGATAATATTAAAATTATACTACTGAACCGTGTCACCCATTTAATTGGGGAAAAAGTGTTATATTGATTTTTATTCCCTATAATATATAATTCGATGTAAATCATTAGATTTTGAATTGTTTACGAATATGATAATTCTTAAGGTTATATATGCATCATAAATATACAAATTGGCATAACTTGTGATATATTCCGGACATAAGTATGCATTATGCAAATTTACAAAATTACAATATGTATGGAATCGAATTGAACTTGATCGAAATAAGATAGCATTTGGCAGTGAGAGGCAGAGGTATCCCATCAGGTGAAGTTATATAACCTGTAGTGTAGTAGGGTAGGGTAGGCTGTATCCATTCGTTTCCCTGTCCGGAATCGGGTCACGGCTATTGGGTCGAGTCGAGTCGGAGCGACTACGACTACGTCATTCATGGCATAGTACAGACCCCGTTCGCTGTTCGCTGCGGTACTTGTGAATGTCTGTGCGACTAACGCGATGCAAACGGGTCTGTGCCTGCTGTGCAAACCCGCGCGCGCCTTATATCCTTTATGGCAATTTATAGAGCACACCTAGAACGCTATATAACGGCAGCGCCGAATTCAGACCTCTGCAGATGTAGAGCCACTATAGTCTAGATTCGGTTACTGCCGCTTGGGGAATACCAATGATACAACTCGCTTGGGTTGCCCTTGAACTCCTGCTCTTATTCTCACAGATATCGGGAATTTTGATCAACGAAATTGCTCAACATTTTACATACTCAAATAATTTATTACCAATATAAAATTTAATTGTTGTTTCTTTTATTGAATCCTAGTTATTATTAATTCTTACAATCATATTTCTAACTGGACCTTTTTTGGTACTCAAATTATACGTATATCAAATTTAATTAAAATCGGCTTGGTACGTTCAGGGAAAATGCAGTCACAAACTCAGGTCTTACCTTTTGTTAAAGAAATCTTTTGATGCGAGCTTGTTACAGACACACAACCAAACATTATAGCTGTACTATTGTACGATGAGCTATAAATAGTTTACTGGCTAAGTAAGTTGATATCTTGGCCTTAAGTAATATAAAAACGAATTATGGGAACTTTATGGTGAAAGTTGCAAAAGAAACTAATGCGTTATTGGCATTTCTAAGAAAATTCTAACAATTTTATATGAAGGCAAAATTATGAATCTTAAAACTTGTATTTGTACCAGAAGAAAACCTATGTTTGAAAACAATATCTTAACCGGAAGCAATAGTGTACCTTTGCTGCTTTTTGTATTTCTCGGAAGCAACACGAGTTAGAGAAATAGTTATTCTTATAATAGTTATATCTTCCAGACACACAGCTATCTAAAAATAATCTAAACCAAGCTAATTTAATAAAGTTGGATGAAAATATAAGTGAGGACATCCATTTATCGTAAAAAATCAAAAAATATGTGGACATTTTGTGGTCTAGATCTGTCGTAGCAAGGGTATAAAAATACAAGAAACATATGTTTCGCCATATGTATTAAACATAAATATGATATAAAAACAGTGGGTACACCGCGGCGTCCACACATGGCGCATTGGTACACCTATACACATTCGTAAATACATGCACACAGTGTTTCCCGTGGGACACACGAGTGTGTTCCCGGCTCTCCCGGCCGCCGTCGATCGATAGAGGTGCCCGTGCCCCGCGTTCGCCCGTGTTCCCGGTCGCTCGCGCGCGCGGGAACCCGTGCTTTTGCCCGGACCTCCTCACTCACACACAACAGGCCCCGGCTTCGACTCTGACTCCGACACCGACCAGACACACTTGTTACAAAGATGTCACAAGCACAACTCACCCGCCAAAAAGACATTGCCACTATGCATGCAGCCTGATGTTGGTTTTTAGTGCTGTAGTAAATAGATATGTATTTGATGCCAAATTAGATTTGGAGAATCTTTTGTATACTTATGATCGAATATATATGTTACGGTTCAAGTTATCTACCAGTTTATATTTATAATAACCGGCCATTGTTAATACTAACCATATAAGAAGGTCAAAGTGACTAATTTGTAGAATTTATCGCATTAACCGGTAATATTAATAATTCACCTTCGGTAAATGGAAGGAAAACAGGGGACAAATACCATGCATATTCTGCACCCCGTTTTCCACTGGTTAGGTTAAATTTTTTCATAAATTTGTTCTTAAATAGTAGAAAATATTACAAAAAAAATGTTTTTATTGATATGCACTGACAATTATTAATAATTACCGGTAAATATAATTATTACAACTTAATATGTATATTTATCAAAAGAGGCGGATATTATTAATAATGGCCAGTAATTATTAATACAACCCGGGTTTATTATATCAACCGTAACATATATATGTATAAAATATTAAAATTCCGATTCAGAAATGATTAAAACGAGTATTTCCGTAATTTCTCCTATTTTCATGATACAATATACATTCGTATAAGAAAGGGAAATTAGAAAATTAATTATAAATTGTGTGAATAGTTTACACCTACATTTTAAAATTAATTAAAATATACCTCAAATATCCCGGAACCGATATGAAATTCAATTGAAATTCTTGGGACAGATTTGCTACGCCACAGATGTTTCAATTTTACCCAATATTGCACGCTGATATTCTAGAGAATTTTGGTTTAAAAATATTACACTTCTACTGTAAGGTTGTTTTGTTTTTTGTTCTTTTGATGTTAAATTAAATCCGGGTGCAATAAATTTCGTTCCGTGTATGGGGATAGGCTAGATAAATGACGGTTTAGACGTAGATGGAAAGTTTCAGAACGTGTCGTGTTTATGGAAAAAGACAAAAAAACAGAAAACTGGCAAGTTTGTTTTTATTTCTCTATGTATATGAATAATAACCTCTGAACTATTTTGGGCAGATTCCATAAATCTTTTCGGATTCGGATACATATATTTGTGCTTTAAGTTTAACCAATTTAACTGTTCTAAACTGAATATCGAATGGCCTTGAGATACAACCCGTGTACAATATACGATTAAGGGACCAAAGGGGACACAAGTCAATGCGGTTTCTTGGACGCTTGACCGCTTCTCGTACCCGACCAATCTAACCAAACAATTCTTGCCTGTTTACTCTAGTCCGTCAATTACCTCGATGGACCTTAGCGCAACCAGATACTGCGAGAACTTAAAAGCCAGATATCTGTTGATTTAGTATATTCCAGTTTGTTGATTAGTGTTAACTAATATTACAATAAGCGTAGCTGCAAGGATCAATGTTTCCATCTTGGGCACTTTGTGTACCAAATTTAATTAAACTCGTTCGGGTAACATTAGAAGCCACAACATTAGGTCTTACGAGCGAGCGACATACTGTGGCTTGCCAAATTATTAGAGACATTCTGAAATTACGAATTGTTACATACTTATTTTAGACATCGTTGGTTAAAAATAGCAGTTTACTCTTCGTTGCATCTGAACTAAAATCAAATCCCAACGTTTATTTCTCGGAAATTCATTTAATAAATACGTTACCTTTGGTTGAAAAACTTTTAACCTTTTGGCGCAAAAGTCGTTCGTGTTCGTTTTTCGTTTACAACACTGTAGTAAATTCGCATATATATATTGATGATGACGTCATCGTCTTGGCGAAATCCAATAAAGCGGCAGAGTCGAGTCGAGTTGAGTTTAACGTTACGCGGTGTGGTCGTGCATTGCATTCTGTTATCGCAGCTTCACGGTCCGGTAGGCCACAAGCACCGAAGCGAGAGCAGGAACAGGAGCACGCCAACAGCAATATTCATAACCTGAGAATACTGTCTTCCATTTTTTTTTCTTTCCAAAACTTTTTAATGTATTAAATGTAACATAGTATAGGTTTACGAACACTCACTTTAACAAACATCACAATTCATGAATTATTTCTTAAAGTCGCCATTAGATAAAGTTGCTTAAGGTTAAACAACAAACTTGAACAAAAATTAAACATTATTGTCCGTACTTCGTACGGCGAGCTAAAATCCCTAGTGTAGATACTGTGTACTTTATTAAATGGTAAAATCATGTTCGTGTTAGTGTAAAAATGTTGTGTTACGCTGCGTAGTTACATTATTTATTAGTGTTTATTTATAACTTATGTGTACAAAACAATTTTAAACAAAAGCGTGTAGTGTTCATATTAAATAACATTTATTAATTTGTTCATGCGAGCTCTGGCATCGTATATGCAATTAGTAGACGCCCCTTTGCAGAACATAAACAAGTCAAGTTTAACTTCCGGTTAATAAGCTTTAATATATATTATAATTTATGAGCAAGATGTTCCTTTTATCTCTCCTTCCTTGCTGAGATAGATAATTATTTTAAAAAGTTTACGGTAAAACAAACAGGACTTTATTATTTCAAGCGACGACAATTCTGTAAAACAATTATATATCTGTTGCTTGTGCGCGTAAACATTCAAATAAACATACATCCATTTGATCCTTTATCTGAGAACGAAATAGCTTTTTTTATTATTATTAATCTGTGTCTCTGTCAGTCTTTCTGTATCTCTGTGTCTGTGTCTCTCAATCTGTCTCTTTGTCCCTCTGTCCTTCTATGTATCTCTCTCCCACACACACACTGGAATGCCTATACACAGCTGGGTAAATTAGTTCCAGATAGGGAATTGCAAACGTTTACTAGGAATTTATTAAAACCCGTTATTATTATTAACGTATTTCCGCTAGTTTTATATAAGAAGTGATTGATTACATTTTGTGGTTGCCATTTTGTTTTGCAACTGCCACCATTTTGTCTTGTAATTTAGAATGATTATTATTTGTATACTATATTTTAAATTTAGTTCTACTGTTTTCTCGGTAAGGTCGATTTTCGTATATTTCTCGTGCACAATAGCTACTATTTACGCTGTCAACGCTAACTATGTGCTATGGTTACGTTGCAATCTTTGTCGTGAAGAAAATGTAACATGATATGTCTTCTTGAGGTGTCATTACGTCTGCGATTTCAGAGCTTTCAAGACACATCGACAAATAACTAGTCGAGATATTTATTTTGCTATATTTAATAGCATGACCTAGAAGCTCTATACTGTATTGATATGTGGGTATTTCTTCAATGATTTTCTTCACTAGATAAAATTTACTATAAGTACAAGTAAAGTCAGTGTAGAACGCCTTAGATTTCCATATACACGCAGAATTCTGAATGGCGTCTCATTTGAGTCTTATTGTATGATAAAATTCCGATAACTAGTCCATTGAATTTGTTCGTTCTGTGAACCGCACGTTCTTGTGCACATAATACATATCTTTGCGCATAGAGATTGAAGGATTACGGTATTTAGTATGCATTAAACGTGTCCTGGCATGCGATATGATGCCTTACTCAATGCGAAGGTACAGCCTTTAATCTCGCAGAATTTGAATTCACTGCATCGCCAGCAATAAGACCAGCAAATGAACACAGGACCAGAAGTACGTGATAATAATTACGTTCTTTTGAAATTCAACGCTTTCTTGTTATAGAATCGATGTCACGTAGTTCTTTTTTTTTGTAGCTTATATCTTGAAAAGTTCATGATTTTGTCGATTTTTCTGGAAGGAAATAATTGGTCTCGTAAATGACTGCGCATTCTCCTGAGAGGGCATATAATTGTGATACACATACTTATATTTAATTCGCTGTGAATCTCCGAATTTTTATAATAATAAATAAAACAAGACTATTTTAACTTATTAGATGCTAATGTGTTGAGTATAAATACCCCTTATTGAATGAATGGTTCTTTTTTGCGATTGTAAAATCTTTTTAATACGATTAATAATGTAGGTCCTAACTAAGCCAGCAAGATCAATAATCTGCGATTATATATAATCCTCTTGATTTATCTCCGTAGATAACTGATAATCGGATAAGGATTATATATAGAACTTTGTTATTAGCAATTGACGCTGTCTATTGGATTTTACTAAATTTTGCTCACAAAAGAAACCGTTACAATAGAAATTGGATGTTTTTTTTTTATGACTAGTGCTGTAATTCAAACAAATAGCTTTGCTACTTTGTTCTGGGAAATTATTTTCTTCGTTTTCATTAATGTTTCACGGAACCTATTGTTGCGCGGCTGACAGCTAAATTCTATGTAGATCTTGACCCAAATTTAATGGGTTAATGTGTTTTGGCAGAAGTTGAAATTACATTTAGGCAAATTTACTGTAATTAATTTTAGTTATTAAAATTGTAAACTGATTTATTC
The DNA here is from genome assembly GCA_933228885.1 of Leistus spinibarbis. NCBI lineage: Eukaryota > Metazoa > Arthropoda > Insecta > Coleoptera > Carabidae > Leistus > Leistus spinibarbis. The sequence continues at coordinate 8,119,509 of OW121799.1, forward strand.
ATAATAATGTTTACATGATTTTTAAATATGCTATATTTAACTCACCTATAACACGATCTTTATTTATAGTAAATTGTATATAATACTGTTTTATAGATAAGCTTGTATATGCGTGTCTGTTTACGTACACGCTATAATGCTTGTAGCTTAACGTAGACTCCTTAGTGATAACTTAGATTAGACGAAATATTTTGGTGTAAAACTCAAACTATGTTTTATGCTTATATAAAAAAATGTATTCTGAGAATATTTGATACCGAATACTAAAGCCTTTTGTGAAGCTAGATAAATAATCTCAAGCCTGTTGAAGGGTTGAATAAGATTATTATCATTTTTCAACCAGTTGATTGTTACTTTAAATATCAAATTGAATTTGTGCAAAAGCATTTCCAATCATGTGGAATAAGAAAGCCGAAATATCGAACGGTTTGTTTATTCAAGTTTGGCGAAATGAATATTTATTGTTGACAACCTCTTATCGCTTCACTTGACCCACTTTCTTCATCGTGATCTTGAAATGCTGTTTTAACTTTCACCATAATTCATACACACACCATTTTTTCCCTCTCAAAAATTCGTTCCGAATAAGAAGACAGCCAACTCCTGGCTTATGAACGAGTTTCAATTCAAGACGTTATATACATTGTCCGTTATTTGTATCTCCCATTCCTGAGCTTCTATAATACTTATGTAGCAATTTTTACTTTCTTGTACGTAACGAATAACAGAAGTGCCGTTCGTTATAGTGAATGTTCGCAAATCGAACTTTCATAACCCGAAAGTGGTTTTCCTGGATGTTTCCAAGATAAGATTTACTCTAACTTTGTAGGAAATTGTGCCCAACGGGCATTAGATATTGCTATTTTCTGATTATATTTTAATCCAATATCCAATGCGTTTAAATTGTAATCATTCGCGCTTGACAATTTGTTCCTTACGTTGCAAATTTGCAATCAGCAACACCTGTAGCTCTCAATATCGTCACACTGAAATTTAATTTCTGCTTTACCTACTTGTTTCTTTCGCATTGCACAGGTGTATCAGTTGTTCGTTTCGCCGCACCTTTACCTACATTCCTAACCTTGCCTTGACCTAGTTCTTGTCCCGGAGAACGAAGCTTTCTGGGAGTAGAAGTAGGCCGAACAGACTGCGCTCGAACCCAACGTTGAATCTTCCAATATAGTAGAATCGATTCGAAAGGAAATAGGAATATGACTCCGATCCCAAGAGAACTATCGTATTTTGTAATATTATTGGTACATGGGGTATGGAAATTGATACACCACAAATAACTCTCAAATATCTGTATTCTATTATAAGCATCCACTATTTCATTCATTCATACCCATTCATCTATGTAGGCACTAAACGTGAACACAATCTTGCATTCGACGAAGTTCTGATATAGTCTGGTCTGGCGCATTTCTTATATGTAGTACTGAGCTTATGGCGAACAGTGTTGCCTTGCAAGAATCGTTTATTTATTTATGTTACCCCACAGTATTTTTCGACAACATCAGTAGCAAAATATATATAATGAGGCAATGTAACGTAATACCTCTGACTAAAGCAAAAACCAGGATATGTATATGTTTTTTATTTTACACGAATATTGCGGAATAGGTAATAGTATATTCTCAAGGGATATCAAAGAAGATTGTTTGAAAAACAAATAGTATATACGTATATATTTCACTGTTTTTGCGTTGTAACGAAATTGTCAACATCTCGCGAAAACTTCACACGAAGCTCGCATTTGTTCTCGTTGTGTTGGTATTACCTCTATGCTATGGCATGCGAGGCGCGTGCTTCTGGAAATATTTTGGCCAGCGTCCAATTAGATTTCGTCTATTTGTTTTGTGAGGCGACGATGCCGATGGCACGGTTCTGAGGCGGTGTTCTATGGCCGTATAGCTGATGGGCAGAGTGCTGCAGCCGACACAAATACCCGACTAAGGAAGATAAAGGATATTGGGTTTGCGTACAAGTGTGGATAACATGCCACCCCGAGATAAATCCCTAACCAAACAATGCCATTTGCTATACGGTGTCCCACAACTACTGCATTTCTCGGATTCATTTAAAATACCTCTCATTCTCTTACTGTAATCTCGCTTCCACTAAAATTAAGTGAACAAATACAGCGCTAGCTATAGCCGCAAGCCATTGCTAAAGTATTTTGATACCACTATCTACACTGTAAATATCCTACACTTGCACTTTCTTGTATGTATATATTATTGTGATTTTTTGAGCAATATAGTCTTTATTTGCATTTTTAAGGAAAAAAGATTAAGGAATAATAACATTGGTCTTCTTCAGAGAGTTTATAATATCTATTTCATGCCATTTACGAAATATTGAAAAGTAAACTATTACTTCTGGTTAAGAAATTGTTTTAGGCCCTATATAGGTCTTAGGTTTAATGGTTTATGTTTAATCATTAACTATTATTTCTGTAGTGCGATCACAGTCAGACACACAGACACACTCACAAACAGACATCATTTCCTAAATAGTTTTGTATTGTAAAATAGGAAGTTTTCTTCTGGGCCCTATACAGATCTTAAGTTCAATGTTTTATAATTGATTTATTTACTATTTATGCTGTAGAGCGATCACACACACACACACACACACACAAACACACAGTCGCACAGTCAAACAGACATCATTTCGAGAATAGTATTGTTTTGAAAAATAGGAGGTTTTCCTGGCCCTATACAGGTTTTAAGTTTAATGTTTTATAATTTAATCATTTACTATTTATGCTTTAGAGCGATCACAGACAGACAAACAGATACACATTATTTATAAAATAGTTTGAAACGATTCAAGGATGGTCAATACGTGTATATCCGTTAAAATCTCAGGTTCTTTTCATGATAACAATACTTTCTTATTTACATTCGAACAAGGAATTAATAATGACATTCCAGACGTTTATGTAAATTTGTAAGAATGTTGTCTATGGTGTAAACTAGATAGGGATTTTGCCAGTACATTTTGAAAGTGACCGGTGTGATATTGTTCTGGAATGAGTAAAAATAACAAAGAGACATGGGTTGAATTGTTTCCTGCATCGCAGTCGTAGAGTTCTGGTTGGAGGGCTGGCTGTTCAGTGGCTCGTTCGCCATATCGCCAGTAATTCGTTGATGGTAAATAATATTGACCGTGCATTCTCCGCCGCGCCGTTTCCTCGCCGCGGTGTCCTGGTCCAGGAGCACCACACCACCGCCAGCATCAGGGTTATGTGTCGGTGACGTAGTCTCCCTTATCCCGGCACCCCGTGACGTCACGCAGCGCGCGTGTACAGGCTGCCGCATCTGCGCCCTAGTTCACGGTCGTGCTGTGTCGTGGATCGACTACTCCGGTTTTGGGCTCGTTGCTCGGCTAACATCGCCCACCCGATTCAGTTTCAGTCCGAACGTTTTCAGGGCAAAATGTCGCTGAATTAACCGTTGATAAATATAGCAAACATTATGGTTAAGATACTGCATGCTGTCCAGCGATTATTTTGTGCGATTGTTGATTGATTCTTCCGATCGGAATTCTTGGTGTGGTTTAAATGTGTTTCATTTCGATGATTGCGATGAGAGATGGACTGATTTGAATTGGGTGATCTTGGTGGGCACTGATTCCTTTCGGGACACTTATCTATTGTAAGTTCATTTATTATTTATTGCTATAGAATAGAATTACTAAGTTTTAGGTTGTGTTTCATTGATTTAGTATTTGTTTGTAGTACGCTATTCAGCGTAAGTAGAATAGATATTAAAATTATAAATAATATATCATTTTCCTTAATTGTGTATAAAATATTTATTATTTAATATTTATAACTGTTTTTATATTAATCTAACTAAGTTCCGTCACAGATATATTTCAATATTGGTCTATTTTGAATTGCTCCAATATATAAATGTTTCTCTAACAGCTATATAGAATCTTAAATATTTATTTTGAGAACGGTTTTACATTATATTTTTAATATATATTGTTTTATGTAATTTATGATAAATATAGTTGAGTTAATAAATATTGTTATACATTTTAAATAAGTTCTATTTATAAGCGCTGTTTTACGTAAGTAAAACAAGTAATACAAAACTATTTTCATACTTACTTTTTAATAGTGAAATCTCGATTTAAAATGTTTTTTATAAAGCCGTAACATATATCTTATTAATCTCGTCAACTTGATTTTTTTTTTTGTCAAACTTTAAGCTCAAAATTTAATATGATTTTGGGTGGAGGTGCTACATATATATATTATGACGGAATTATATAATTTAATTACAAAAATCTGGGGTGGCCTTCCCTCACTTTTCGTTTTGTTTTTTTTTTTTGCACTATATGTATATACAGTAGTGTTCACTTATAACGAACTCGTTTATAGCGAAGTCTCGGCTATAATGAACCTTTCGGGAACCACAAATAATTTTTTAATACCAGTCGATATGTACAATCTTTTCTTTTATGGAGAACCTCAGATTTAGTGAACCATGTTGAATGCTGTCGAATATTGGTTATAGAGCGTTCACACTCACTCACACACAGGCAGACGACATTGGGAAAATGATCAAAATAGATTCGAGGACCCTCAAAACGGATATTTACATTAATATATCGAGGTCATTTGTTTTTTGTGGTCACAAGATTTTATTTTATACATTACGCATAATAAAAACTTTAAATATCGAAATAAAAATTAGATAAACAATAAAAAAATTGAGTTTGACATTTTTTATGATTAAAATATGTATATATACTTCTATTTAGATACATGATTTGATACTAATTAAATAATTTATTATAAGAAACCAAATAGGCATCTAGCCAAATTACAAAGTCCACATTTAATTATTCTAGTTATAAAATTAGCATATTTTGACTATAATATAAATGTCTTAGATTATTTATTACATATACTAAATTAACAGATTATATAAATAAACATTCACATATTTAATTAACTAAAATTAATCGTATAAAGAATTCTACATTGAATATATATTCAAAACTTTTATATTTTGGTTGTTTCATTTATAATTATAAATTATCTAAAAAAGGCACCTCCGTCATACGACGGGCTATATGTCTTAAGTTTAAAGTTTCACAATTTTACGTTTGACAGTTTTGGCTCTAGAGTGTTCACAGACACACAAAAATCATCCCGAAAATAGTTACATTCGATTCAGAGAAGGCCAAAACGTGTATATTCGGTGATATGTCGAGTTCGAAATATTTCATGATTACAAGACTTACTCATTACTTTGTAAAAGAAAATAATAAGTATGTTTAAAAGAGCTATGATTTCAAAGTAAATTTAATCCGATTAGAGGTAGAGGTACCTGTTTCATTAGATACATACGACTTTAAAGTCATTCCCGAGCGCTACGGCAGAGAGAAAAGTGGCCAAAAATCGAATTTCAACGCTCGCGTAATGTGAAAACTCTATCCAATTATTGGCGCGTCCCATTCATTTCATTTAATCTGCTTCGTTTTTTCGTTGTCTGTTTTAAAGTAATCTTCCAGTTCCTCCAGCGAAGCGGAAGGGTTTCTTATACGCTGCTCCGTACATACCAGCAGTGGAACAACTTTTGGAATTAGTTTTGTAAGATAATCCACAAATAAGTAGTTTTCGTTCTACTTTCTTTCCTTTTTCTATTTCTCTTTCTTCAGCGTGTCTAATGAAGATGTTCTTCTTTCTGTTGAATGATGCTCACACTGTTTCCTCTTTTGTTTGCTAAATCTGTATACTTTCTATGTCTGCGACTACAATGGAATAACAAGCAATACTACATTTCTGATATTTTAAATATTTGTAGATAAGTGATTTATTTAATTATAATTTATTAGAATTATATTCTGGATGTTGATTTTTCATTTTATTCCCTAGTGTAAGCAACATTTGTTATCTTCTCGCTGAGGATATTGTTTTGCCATGGTATTATTTGTTTTCTCGCATTGCGCGACTGCAACTGGAATGTGTGCTTAGTGTATGACGCGTCGGGACGGTAGGCGGCTGATGTTGAGTAGCTGCGAGGCTGTTTGTCACTCCATGATGCAGTGTTTTCATAGACGCTTTTTATGTTATTTTGCTCTGGTTTTCATATTAAACTTTTATTACTTTGTGGATATAGAATAGATAAAAGACATCCTCCCCATTGTTTGTATGTTACGTTTTGCAAACATTACTAAAGTTATTTGTACTGAATTAGATGTTAAGATATTATAGATGCGATTATTTTGTATAAATAAGGTTGTTTGGATGTAATATATAATTACTTTTGGATATATGTTCGGCAAATTACAATCCAAAGTTGTCTTGAAATTTTAAGAAAACCTAATGATACATTTTGTTGTACCCGTAAGGTTTCTGAAAAGCTTGTTAACATAAGTGAAATGTGATACCTTGCTAAATATTATTACTCAACTAAATTGTCAAACCTAGCAATAATTCCAATACGGAAAACATCTTTCATAAAAATTCAGAACCTTCTACAGTAAGTAAAATCGATGTGTATATATATATAAGTGTAACCATAGAAGTGACCAGCACTTTAATCTCCTAAACCACGACAATATCGAGAAAATAAGAAAAGCCTCCAGATAAAATAATACTTTATCGTAGTTATTTTAGAGTACTTTTGGAGAAAGTTGTAAAAATAAAACTGGGGGAAGCTTCACTCTTTCTCTTCCACTATATATATATAATAAAATATTGACACGAGCGAACAAGCACTTCCGGTTGAAATATTATTTTCAACAGTAGGGGAGGTTCTCTTTCCAGGGATATACAAATCTTAAATTAAATACATAAGAAAGTAATAAGTAAGAAGCATCTCCAGATAAGTTTAGTTTCTCTCGTTGTTATTTTAGACATCTGTCACTACGGTATAAATGAAAAGTAAACAGTGCTAGTAAAGCTAAATTAAATGATAACTCATTTTACAAGAATAACACAACTATAAAAATATATTAAAATAATAATAAAATACATTATGCCAATGTTATTAAATGAGAGTAAAAGTAAATATATGAACTGTTATTAGAATTGATGTTTTGATGCGTGCTACGCCATTTTAAGAAAATAAAAAGCTCAATAGCAATGTCCCAGTTGTTCACTACACACGAGTCCACCTACATATATACTTTTAATTCTTGATTCGATTTCAATCATGTCCCCATACCCCCGAGAGAAACACAAACACACCGCCACCTGGTCTGACCTACCCTGGCCCCAGCACCGGCTGATACCCTTCAAACATTCCACGGTTATCGATTGTGTTTGGCATCACAGCAGGCGTGCAGGATTCCTGCTAACAGGGCCATGGCAGGACTCAAAGAAATGCGTGTTCCTTTCTCCACATCATTTCTTATTCCTCACAACCTTTGATTAATAGCATATGTATTTTACATATAAAAATAAATGAAACATTTCCAATAATTGATCAATTTTATAAGCAGCTCATTATGAATTGAAGAACGATATTCACAATTTACGGCTGTACATTTAATTTGCAGAAATATCTTCGAAAAACTCATTTTAGCTACTGCGCTATTTCCGCGATACGTTTTTCAATTTTGTTTATTTGTGACTTATGTGAATCAGTTTGACCGCATGAATGTATACCAGAGTCGGAAGTCGTACGTTGACCAAACTTAGAAGTGTCGCGTTTGTCAACGTATATGTGAGATACGGTGTATAGATATCCGTTTTGGTAAAGCATCAGTGAACATATTCTACGGTGGCACGAGATCGACCTTAACTTTAGATTAAACTTCACTGAACTGCGATATTTCGCACATACATGCACATCACACACACCCTGCCAAATTGCATACAATCACTTCAACGCCTTCACAAGATTTAGCTCAGCCAAATAAATGACTTTGATGAAAGACGAATTTAGCAAAGTTAATCTTAAATTATATAGACGGCCGTTTACAATGCTTCTATTCAAAGTTAGATGGCATCTATTACACCTAACCTTAGCTTATAGATCACCTTCCTTGTCAAAGTTCAAACTGGTATTTTGTGATTTTTTCGACGTAATATTTACCACATTCATATCCAATGTATAGTAGTGGCATTTGGTTTTTAAATTATATTGAATAATCTATTCAAATACAAATTGAAGCAGGAAGTATATTTATTATCTAGATTTTTGATTTTTGACTTACATTTTTGACAGTGAAGCTAATTTAAAATGTTTATGTAAATGAATATTCTCGATTATAAAAATATATGAATTTCTACTATATTGTGAGAATGTCAAATATTTATGTACTACGTTTATTCTCTTGGTTCATTTTCTTCCATTTAAGTTATTCCTTTTGGTTCATTTTGTCGGCTCATCTTTTTGGTTTATCCTCTCCGAATCGATTTCTTGTTGTCTTCCCATCCCTGCCGTGCTCTTTGTGACGGAAAATGTGAGAATTGGATTCTTGGTCGGATGTTCGCATCCACGTAGAATTGAAAGGGATTTTAAGTGATTTCGAACTTCAGCTGATAGATTATATTGTACTATGTAGATGGGAAATGCCGTGAAGTATTGCCCATCAACCGCATATTATCCAGTTTCAAGAAAAACTGTCTCTTAATGTTTATACATTTGAACCATGGCAAATGCTTTTGAAGCATTCGAGTGCATAGCCATTACTGCCAATGACAAGTTTGGATTTATTTCAACTTTGTGTATGTAATGTAACTGTCGTGTTTCGTTTTGGTGTGACGTTTGTGCAACGACTTCAATATCACAGCAAAGAAATAAAACGTAACATCAGTGAACTGACACCTACACTTGCAACGAGACATTAAAGTAAAGGTTCATTTTCTTGACCTTTTCTCACGGAAAATACGACGCAAGATTTGTGCTTGAAATTGCACTTCGAAGGATAGCTTTATTCAATTACCATTTTGAATGTAAACCGCGATTTTGCTTAACTTGGACGATGTCTAAGAGATTCTAATTCACCATAGCAAATTGTGAATTTAAAACAAAATAAAGCATTCAGTTTTCTTTTATTTAATTTTCATTTGACATTTTACACTCTACTGCCTATTTTTCCTGAAGCTAAGTATGCATAAAAATAACTTTTCTTTCCAAGAAGACTTATTAAAAAAGTAATCTAAGTCTCGTATAATACGAATAATTCCGAAAGTTTCTATAATTTATATCATGAATCGACTTACTTTCCATTCGATGTTAATATACGTAACATCACGCATTCACGATACATTCAAATTAACTGACAGGCCGTGAAAGTTTGTTGGCTGCCTGAGAAGAAGTCACGCGATTTTATCAATCACACGAAGACTTAATCAATTTTAATTACTCCGACCCCATTTTCAGATATCTACCTAGGCGCCAGAGTACTGCGTCACAGGAAGCACCTAGTGACGTGATCGTAATTGCAAAGCGCCACAGGCGGACACATAAGGAACTAATTTCACACTAAACGTGGTGAGAGATATATCTTTTCATCAACGCTCCATGTATATTTATACAAGAGTAGACCAATGTTAAATGGTATCCCAGTTAATTCGTCTGAATCCATCCACGTTGTTCTAGATGGAAACTGACGAATGATTAATTGTGGAACTGGCATAGATTTATTATGCCCTTGTCCTTGTCTAGAGATTTAGATTAATTACAGTTTGAGCATCGATTGATAAATTGTGGGTTTCAATTTGAATTTTTGGGGTTAAAATATAATTTTCTTGTGATGCGAGAATAACTATGATAAATGAACAATGTGACGTTAAAATAAGTTGGACATATTTTTGTTTGATTTATGGACGAAACATGAGCATTTCTTGCTCTGATCACAATCTGTCCTTTGTCTTCATTATAAGGGAACAGATTGTATATGAATATTTCCTAACATAATTCTACTAAATTCTAAACCCAATTCTACTGATATGCGAACCTAACTAAAACATGTCATAACTAGTTTGTTAAGAAAAACAAAATAGTACTAAGTGACTACGACACACGACATAGAAAAAAATCTATCCCAACTTAATCCTACAAAAACGTAACCTAAATGTCGCCGACGTGTCTGTGACAAGAATAGTTTTTCATTGGAAACTAGATTAATCGAACTAGAACAGTAAGAGCCGCTTGTTGAGTAAAAAAAAAAGAATAAGAATAGCAATTAATAATTTAGACGAATTGGCTCCTCCACCAGAATATTCGCATATGTCAATTAACACTTGGCAGATGCTTAGCATTTTATACTTAGCAATTTTATTTATATTATTAAAATATATAGCTGAAATTTGTGGAGTGAGAAAAAATTATAGTCTGGGACAAACAACGCGTAGACAAAACAGTATTGAGAACACTAACAAGGCGGAATAACACGTTTTTGCATCGTTCGTTCTACGCAGAATTACACCATAGGCACGTATTCTATTAGTTATATAGTTATCTGATTAATTATAAGAGCCATTAGCCTTTTTGTATGTAGATAAAAATTGTGCGAGTGTGTGAAAGTGATAAATTTTGTGTCTCATGAGTCATGAAGCACCAGCTGGGCACTAATCAGTGTAATTGCACCAACTCGCGACAATCTAAATGTCAATCATCACTAGTTGGCATATTTAGAGTAACAGTCTTGTTAACACACAAATGCCATGCAATAAACAAAAGTGAAGAAAAAGTCTGTCAACAAAAAAAGACGTCATTATTAAAAAATAATTGTTGTGGCAAACACAAAACATTCTTTTATGTTTTAATAGTAGGCTTTTTTTGTTTAGATGCGATAGAAAAATATACATTTATAAGTTTGACGAAATTTCTCGAGGCTGGACCGATTTACATATTTTTTATTTTAAATGAAAGTTAATACTCTTTGTTGAAACATATACTAACAATATGCATACATTTTTATAAATAACTATAATTTATAACGCCCTAAAGTAAAACAAAACTCGAAATAAAAACATTTATCTTCGCACGGCCGCCATTTTGTCAAATATTAACTTTTTACACCAAATGTTAGTATAAGCTTCAGAGAATTTTATACGCTTTTAGAATCTAACATTAAAATTAAATTCAGATGACCCGTTCTTGAGATACGAGTTCGCCCGTTTAGTGGTAACCTAGACATACTCTCCGCATTAACTAGGAAAGTTTCATATATTTTTCAACGATTTATTTTATTTTAATGTAGATAAAAAGACAGGCAATAAAATGGACTAAACCCCAAATTGATACCTTCATCCTTGCCTGAGAAAGAAAATCATAAAATCATGTTTTTTATTTTGGGTGAAAGATTAATTTGGTATCCACGTACACTACTAGGAATACCACATTCTATCTAACAATCCAATACCAGATTGTATTATACATAACCACCGTTAAAAACTACAGTAACTCATAAGTTATGTACTGATACTGTACACTGTACGGTAGTGTACCACCTTAGTAATTATTTACAAGGATAATCAGCTGTGAACAGTACGGATAAAAGCTCTTATACAAAAAAGCTTTAGAAAAAGTAACGAAACGTATCATTAAAAATGTATTGTAATACATCACAGTTTACACATCGGTGCTGGGACTCCTCGCCATGCGATCGCATACGTCATTTTGACGTCATTGTGTTTCCTTATGAAGATAACTAGGTATTGTGTACCAAGTTCAAAGGCGATAGCGTGACGTCAAATGCGATATGGCAGAATTCCAGCACAGATTTCATATTAACACCTAATGGCAACTAGAAAATTGTATATAGTTAATGTCATTACGTCCACTACGTTTAGAGAAACAATAATACATATTAATTATTCGTACTCACGCATAGATACATTTTCGTTTGCATTGTGAAAATAGATAAATTCATAAAGTTGTTGGCTCAAGCAAAAAGTTTGTTGAATTAATACATTTCGTTGTTCGGGAACAATTTCTATGTGATATAAGTTTGGTTTTCAAGGTAGAAATTGTATTATTTGGTGATGACGCAATGCAGTTTATGTTGTAGTTTAACTTTGCGAGGAAAACATGTCCGAAATAGCAAATGTTAGATTTGGACAATAGGTTCTGACATTAGCGGTTACACAGCAAGTTTATAAGTTAGCCTGCACTTGTAGTAGTCTATAAAGTTTGCCGGCGGTTTGCCAAAACCATTTTGGCAAAACCATTCGACAGGATTCACCAATTTAATACTGCATGACTTTTGCTTTTTCTTCCCCAAATTTAAATTAACATAATTTCTCACTTAGACGCTGCGTTGCTTTTAATCAGTTTGATTCAGTTTCGCATGACAAATGGTTTCTGCTCTTCCAAATTCATTTCATATTAAAGTAAATTAAAATACTGGATTTTATGTTGTTAAATGTAAGATTTCCTTTTTTAATTTCCTACTTTTCGGACATCTAGATGGTTTTTACTTTCTTATACGCAGTAATAAGTAAATCTTGTGATCAAGAAAAGTGTCTAATTCGTGTTATAAATAGAAATATGTAGTACAATAATTAGAAGTTATTTCTTCAAAAACCAGTAGCTACTTTTCTTCCTCGTACAATTATTTAAAGATTATGAAGTTGTAATTTTTATTTCAGCTATAAAGTACGCCCACTTTTGTGGCCTGTATAAATATTTATGTTGAAGCTTAGTTAGGAGCCCACACAACTGATGTAAGGCTTCGCCAATTCACGAAACAATTGAGAATAGCCGTAAAAGGCGAAAATTAGTTATTTTATTTATAAATTTCGTTGTAACGCATTTCAACAAGTGCCTCACTTAAACAATGAAAGTCGGACGGGATTAAAACAGACGATTTTTTCTCCGCTTTTGTTCAATTTCCTACGAAGTACGAATTGAGCTGGTTGTCTGGCGCGGACACACGTTCTAGAACTTAACAGATGAGTCTGTCGTAGCGTACTTCATTTATCAACGTCTTCATCAGCCACCTTTTTTCTCTTTCCTTCCGTTCAGTTGAAATTCAAGATATTTTATCGACTTGCAGTTCTGGGTGCTTTTTATATTTTCAGACTTGCTTTTCCATTATTTAGAGTATAATATTTAATGTTAGATTTACATGGTTAGTTTCTAGTGATTTAATTCAAGTATTTCAGTATTTACATTGAGTATAAATATGATTAGATATTTTTTTAAATAATATAGTTTTACTAAAATTGTATTCACAGCGAACCAAACAGTAATTAGATTAGAAAATTGCAAATAATAATCTAGTTTGTATTATTGTAGCAATGCAATTCACAGCAACAAAATTATACATTCTGCAAATCAATAAAACTTTGAATATATTAGCTTGAAAACACATCGTGTAAATCGGGCTAAAATTGTTTTTAGTACAAAAATTCTGGTTTCATGTTCAAATATAAGAAACTGTATAATACAAAGTGTATAATTTGATAATGAAACTAAATACGCTTGCGTGAAACAGGGAAATTCTAGTATTATGTAAATTTTATGGAAATTGAATGAATTATGCAGTAAAAGTAATGACCAGTATATCAGATTCAAAGTTATCAAATTATTAAGTATGATATATCTTAAATACTTTCTTATTTGCATATATTTGGATTTTTCCTATATAAACTGCGATAATAACTCATTTAAATAGAGATTTTTTGCTGAATAAAAGGTCGATCGCATGCTCGGAATATGTGAAGTAAAAATAAATAACTGGAGGTCAGATTCAAACCTACGCCTCTGTACAGTAACCAAAATATAATATATATACGAATGTCTACTTAATTTATTGTGACAACTGTGATTATGGATAACTATGAGTTTCAAATATGTTTTCTTACAAATGGTAATCTGACGAGAATGCAACTCGACAATCACAATATAACTGGAAGTATAATGCATCTCTTGAACAAATATAATTTACCTAGTTGTTTGTGTTTTCAACGATTTCATCGTGTTGGTAATTTTCCGGCACGTAACACCCGAAAACTGCTGCATGTGAAACTTTAATTAAGGCGAAGAAAAGCATTTCCGAGAACAACGAGCAGGAAGACATTTATATGATAATTAAGTTGGAGATTATTGTTGTTAATTATTCACTCCAAAATGGTGTACGTATATAATTCTATTATAATAGTATGTACCTCCAAAATAACTACAACAAAAATAGTTACATTTAATCTAAGCGATATTTAGATCAGATTTATCTCATTCAAAGATAATATTTAAAAATACCCTGTTGATGCCAGTGAAAATAGCATATGATTTATAACCAAAAATGAAACATCATGTGTCGGTAGTGTGACAGTCGTGATGGTATTGATTACACTCTGATAACAGCTGACACATATCCACATAACATGCTGTGAAATGACAGACGACATGTCATACTTCTTGTATCGTTGATGAGCAGAGCAGAGCACACTCTCTAATGGCGCCCACCGAAGTGACTCGAGAAGAGAAGCTATTGATTATCGCTTTGACACATAATGATGTACCACTGTAACATTTTGTTGTAGTTTTTTTTTTTTTTTTTTTCTATTTTTCACAACGGTTGGAACTTTGACAATATCCGTTCAATGGAGCAGAAAAAGCATAGTTAAAGTTTACTGGTCATATCAGGGGATAAAAATAGCAACTGACATTAAAAAAGTTCAATTTTTGCGTTTTTATAATGTGAAGGTTGGAATATACACTAAATGTATAGCATTTTAATTAAAATAGCTAAAATTCAGTAGATTTAAATACGTCTTCATTGACTTAATGTGCACTAAACCAACTATTTAAATATATATATATATATATATATATATATATATATATATATATATATATATATATATATATATAACTCTTTCGTGACTTTTGCCCCACATTATACATAGATATTTTATACTATATTTAAATTATGATATTACGAACAGAAAGAAGGATACAGAGAGAAAGATAATGAGTGAGAGAGAGCAAATATTTCGTCCAAACTCTCATACACATTAATCTAAATATAAACATATTCAGAAATAACTTTTGTGGCCAGCACTAGACTTCTTGTGCACACAGAGACAAATTGACATATTAAATATTAATATAATATCTTCGTATTCTAATCGTCAATTGCTATTGTAAACATTTTGATTCTAATAACTGACAACATAAAGTACTTTTAGTTATGTTTGTAAAGAAATAAAGTTAAATAAAATATATTTTTATTCAGTTTGATGTTAAATCTGATATGCTTATGTAGAATAAAGGAATAGTTTGTAGGTAACGAAATCTAACACCTACCTACGTTCATATATAGATAAAAGTAAAGATTGAGTGTGAGGTGAGTGGTAAGTGAGCACTCTTGGGGCGTCAAGTGGCACCGCGTCGCGACGCCGAGCGAAGCGTCGTGTTACAAAACAACAACGTACATACATACATACATACACGTAGCGTAGACATACATAGCGCCTCCACCTAAAACCTACTTGACCTGCACGGGGATTCTAACATCCATACATAACACCTATGCGAGACAAAGATCTGCACAAGCAAACAATTCACATTCATAAGAGTGAAACAGGCACAAACAAAGACGTCTATTATAGTACATTTTTTTCTATTTACGTTGCGGTTTTGTTTATTATTTTCTTATAGACAGTATAAGGATCATAAAAAATCGATTGACTATTTTCCTAATAATGTCTGGCTGTGTGTGTGTGTGAATCACAAATTTAATACAAATCTAATTTTAGTTTAATAAGTACAGTATCAACAAACATACAATTAATAACCTATGGTTTGTAACAATTGCAATTTCCTGTACAAAAAACTTCAACCGTAAACAAACTCTTATTACAAAATATCGTGACGAATTTGCAACGTTTTAACGTAAGTCACGAAGTCTCATTAATCAAGCGAATATCGCGGTTATAGATTTAAAAATAAGACTAATGTTCTGGTTTACGTAAATGCAATTCCAGCAAATAATTTTGGGTGAATATTGAATAGAAGACAGATGGTATAAATTGCCAAATAATTCGTAGCTTCACACTGTGTTTGAGCGCACTAACCTCAAATGAAATCAATTCAATACGAATCGATCGATATATGCGACACAATACACACAATTGATAGCTCGTCCTACCATTGTCATCGTTCTAGCGCTGAGCACAGTGGCGGCTCGTCAGTGTTACAGATTTATTTTATATTCAAAGAAATAAAAGGGAATCTATGAAAGGTTTGGCGAAATTGGATTAACTGAATCAAGTGTCTGGCGATGTTTAGCAAAAATATGTCAGTAAATAGACGTAGCTGTCCATCACCGAAATTTAATGTTCCGTATACTCTCTTTATAAGAAAGTAATAATTATTTGATAACAAATAAATAGTATTTATTTTTGCTATTTTATATTTACGTTTCCCTAGTTACAATACGTATTGATTTAAAACAAAATAAAGCATTAACTAGGTTAACTCGTAGGCACCATGTGCCCATATCATATACAGAATACAGTTCACTCTAATTGAATAAATTAACGGGTGGTGCATTTTCTTGTATATATATATTTTTTTGTAAATGTAAACCTAATCATGGTTACAGTATATTAATATGGCATTTCCCTTACACGGTTTTCCTTCTGAGCACGCTTTTGTATTTGCGTTATTTTCTCTGTAAGTTGGTAAAGTATAAAATAAGCACATGATATATTAAAATATAATTACTCAAGTCATTAAAAATGATTATTTTAAAATGCAAATGATTTTAGCCCGCCAATAAAATTATTACAAACTTTTGGAATATTTTACAATTGTAGGACAGTTTAAATATAGAATGTTGTAGAATGGTGGAAGTTGGGGTTCGATTCTTGACTATGCCAGTTTGCATTTTTAGAAAATAAAGCGTTCGATACATAATTATAAACAAACATATAAATACATAATCTAAATGTTTATATAAATAATACAGATAATGAACCGACAAGGCGAGTAAAGGCCACCCCAGTTTCTTTTTTAATATGTATGTTTGTGAAATTCCGAATAATAAAAAATTACGTAACAAACAAGAACGCGGTTGCGAAAAATGAAATGCATCACCTGTGGAATAATGTGTTTTATGACCAAATTTAAAAATAGCTGACTGTAAAATCCTCGTACATGGCGTCGAAATGAAACGCGAAATGGTCGGTGTAATTTTTTATTACCAGCGAAGTATGTACACTTGAATTTAATTATTGTTTTATGATCACGTTTTAAATTAAACTTGGCAATTTATCAATCTTATAAACATTAATCATTTATAATAAATAAATTACGTAGAATTCGTAGAACACGTATAACCCACTTTTTAAATTATACCAAAAATAGATACATTTCTCATGTTAATGTCGCATGATCCATGCACAGCGATATCACTAGAACATGGCGATGCTTTTATAATACTAGAAATGTTTTATTTGTAATTTCGAGTGTCGGATCTCGTTACAACATTCCCGCCAATATAACCAACGATAAATATGGTCATTCGTCTATTCCCGTTGGTAATCCATTTTACTACATTTTTCAAGTACCGGTACTTTGCACATACTGATTTTAATCAAATAAAACAATCCCCAAATCATTTACTGATGTACATAAAATGTAAATACCATAAAACAATATCAATATGAAATTAAGATAACGTAGATATAACATGTTCATTTTCAAAGTCGAATTTCTAGTTAATGGTACATTTTTCAAAAAAACTTTTCAAACTAAAATTGCTAGTTTCAAAAGAGCTATATTGTTCGTCCGTGTAATATTTTGATACTAAAATTGCTTTCCATATTATTTATTCATTCTCTAATAAATGTTTTCCATTGATATTTGTATGTAAAAGTTAAGGTATTTATTCAGGTTATTGCCTTTGTCTACTATTGATTTTTCATAATACTTTTATACCGTAAATGTCGTTCTAACATAATGGAAAAAGTTTCTTAAGAAAAAATACTCATATTTTGATAATAAGTTAAGTTTTATGAAGATGAAACATTAACTCAGTTATAAATTGAATTTATAGTATATTCGGAATTTGAATCAAACGACCGTGATTTAGAAATAAAGGGCCCATTGCCCATATCAAATCAGAGAACATTATTATTCTTTAATTAATGAAAGAGTGTAGTTATTTTTATTTATTAAAATTAAAAATAAATCCAAGCAATTATTGTCTTCGTATTTTGTTTTAATCTCATCAGTAAAACAGTAAAATACGACAAATTTGTTAACGAATCACAATAAGCTTAAAATATGGAGATTGGCACAAGTGGAATGAGTTGCTAGCTATCTTAACAATTCAAATATACATAATTTTGCATTGCAAATATATATTCGTGTACCCATAGTGATTATTCATGATGACAAGTTCGCGTCAACTAGACGAAGACATACTACGTGTTATCGTAGATTTTCTTATCAAGCAATTCAATCATTTTCATGTTATTAGAACACGCTGAAAATGAACCATCACGAATTTCATGCAATCATATTATTACTTCTTATCTGTGTTACATGATAACATAATGAAATATAAGTAAAAGGTTCATATTGTGTGTCTGTCACGCAGTCTCTCGCATGACCACATTTCGAGTTCGATTATTTATTTGTGACACTATACCTTCTTTTATATATAACTTATAAGAAAGTAAAAATATATAAAAAGGTTTATTGAAATACACATTCCCCTTAATGATTCCTGACAAGGTTGAAAGTTGCTCCATATATCGTGAAATCTAATACGGAAACATAAATTTTATTTTCCATCATTGTTGTAATTGAAAAGTAGCTTTTCGTGTTCATAGATTTATTGCCTCTAGGCCATAGAATGTGACAGTAACCACGTATGTTGGAATATATGAGTGAAGTTTTTAAAATTATAGGTTCAAGTTTAAATATCCATTATGATTGATTTATGTGATTTAAAAAGAAAATTGTTTATAGTTTTTTACTTTCTTATTCGTTAGAATTGGAATAAAATTTACTGTTGGGATTTGAGAGTCCCGCACTAGGAAAATAGTAGAGTGTATTTTTATTGCTTTTCAACGGTTGTGTTCAGGTAAATTTATGTGTGTAGTACCCCATCGATTTTGTGTAGACGACGGTCAGCCTAAATATTATATGAACACGGTGGAACCGAGCGCCTTACACACCTGACAATTCACCTGTGCCTTCATACATCTGCTCACAATAATTTATTTTTCCTTTGCACACATACTTCATACTAGTTGACTTGAATTATTGCATTAATGTACATTTCGTATTATAAATTTATATAACTATTGTGGCCAGTAAAAAAATGTCTTATAAAAATTGTTATAAATTCACGAGAAATATTAGACATATATAGTTGTTATGGAAGCGTCTATGTTAGTTTTTAATAATGTATAATAAACTTAACTCAATTATAATTTTGCAATATGTTCCAAATTTGGCCAAATTACTATATTCTTTAGTGTAATTTTACAGTAGCTTATCTAAATATTTAATTTTACACAAACCAATTTCCTAGAGCTAATAATAACGGAATGGTTCGCTAATCTTGACCTTGCTTCTATCAAATGTATTCCTCGTCTGTACTCATGATAGATTACATACAAACACGCGGTAATATAGGCTGGCGAAACACGCAAACCGCCTAAAAGTTGCGGATAAAGTACATGTACCTGCAATATACAAAGCATACTCGAAGGACATGTTTGCGATAAACTATGTTAAACAATAAACGTGAAATATGGCATATTTAACATTCCAAAGCATATTTTGCATTTATGTTCTGGAATGCTAAGAATTTCTGTAGTGTGTGTCAATATTGTAATATATAAAACAATATTTATACACTGTAAAATAAGCTTATTCTTTTTTATTTGTATACGAATTAGGAACG
The DNA here is from genome assembly GCA_933228885.1 of Leistus spinibarbis. Taxonomy (NCBI): domain Eukaryota; kingdom Metazoa; phylum Arthropoda; class Insecta; order Coleoptera; family Carabidae; genus Leistus; species Leistus spinibarbis. The sequence continues at coordinate 8,139,366 of OW121799.1, forward strand.
ATTGTAATTACGTTAAATGTTTTTATAAATAATAGGCGATTTACAAAAACAATCACTATTATTCGTAATTTAAAACGATTACTTTGGAAGTATATGAAAAGTAATAATTTACATGTTGATGGTGACGAACAAATTACGGTACGATTATATAGTTGAGTTTTATAGACTTCCCTATTGTCCACACTCATTGAAAACGTAATCAGTAGTTAGCGTGTTAGTTCAGCTTCGCTCAGCTGTGTAGTAATCTGCATATTTGAATGCGATATGAGGGGTAAACATTGCCACTACCATTTTGCGTGATTCGCAAAAATAAGCGAAAAATCTACATATTTCCTTGCGCATTAAATAAATGGGGCCCTACTTATTCTTTATGCGCGAACATTTATTTTTTCTTATCGCCTAATTGTCGTATAATTACAAATATAATTGATGTTTCTCTAATCTTCCCTAAGAGCTTTTTCTTTTGTAGACTAGTGGTTCTTAAGTTGCGACTATTTTTTAAGGGATAACGTAAACATTCTAATTCTTTATTTCAGTGGTACATATATCTAATGTGTACGGGGACGCGCCTGCTGTACCAGTGTGACTGTTCGTAGTGGTGTTGTGGAGAAGTGACCCTGGCTCCGTGGTGAACATGAGGGCCGGCTTTGTCCGGCGTGCCGGGACCGGACCTGCTGCACCGCCCAGCACTGCCACCCAGGAGCAAGGCACCAGTCCACCCATCGGACACCCTCTAACCCCCAGATTACATCCCGAGATTATGGTTACGCTGTGAGGATACCCACATATAGGTCTGTTTACTTATTTTATAATTAACTCAATTATTTTTCTTTTATCCTCGGTTTACAAACGCTTGATTTACGAACAACAAACGCCACAATTAATTAAATATATCTCTCAAAATCTCCAATTGATAAGGTGATTATTGAAGATTCTAGACGGTTTAGAAAATTATTTATATATAGCTTAATTTGTCATAAATTAATAGATATTAATTATTGTTAGACAGAGAACGAGATATATACAAGTATTAATATTATTAATCCAGCCAGTAAATTGTGTGCATGCTGCTAACTCATTTAAATGACTACTAATGTATACAATACGCATTTGGATTAGTTTAGAAATACGAAATTTAAATAAAGAAAATTGTACAAGAAACTAAATAAACAAAAGAAAATATACAAATCCATAAAAAAAAAATGCTGAAGTTTTTAGGCCCCTATGCATACGTTTATCCAACATACGGCAATGAATTCTTTATAAACTTCGCCGTTTGGGTGTCAGGTAGACGTGAAATAACAAAAGTTTGTCATAAAATCTTTTATTTCATGCATCTGTTCTTCCTAACGTATACCATTTGATATCACACACATACACAGAACACAATTGCCAGGATGTGGTATATAAAGCAACAAATATAGCAGTGCATTTAAAATTCTTTATATTCTTCCATTTTCAAATGTCTTTTATGACAAAGAAACAAATGACAATATCCTACACTGGGCTCCTTTGTTCGAGTAATCAATTGTTTTGTTTTAAAAAGAGCGATTACTATGTGGAGTGTTCTTTTACTACTATTTATAATAATTATTGTGCTAACAGTGTCTAATTTGTATAATTTAGAATTTGGTGTGTGGCCAAAAGAGCAAGTAGGACGGAAGTGAGATAATATTCTGGGTGGTGTGTTTAAGTGGTTGGTTAGAGACCTAAGCACCTTCAGGTCAGCAGGGACAGCGACTAGCACGTGTACAAAACGGCATCGCAACATCTTTTCTACTTGGGTGGGTCGGGCCATGTTCCGCGCCCGCGACTCCACCATGATCATCCTCAGTGATAACGACGAGGAGACCACCGAGCTCATCATCAACCTGGAGACCCTAGCGCAGGCTGGTATCATCTTCATCATGGGCGTGGCGATCATTGTCAGCAACGTACTCATCATCGCCACGTACCTCAATTTCCGCGGTAAGTTGCCAAACAATTCAATCTATATCATAACCATTGCGTGAAAACATCCCCAAAAAGAGACCAGAGTTGTGGCGAGAGTGTGTTGGCTCGCCACTACTCTGGTCTCTTTTTGTGGATTTTTTCTCTCTGTAAAAGTAATAATAGAATTTAAAAAAACAAACCTCGTATACATTTTTGGTAGTGGTTTACCTTTTCATAAATATGTTTGTATTGCAAAGATTTATTTTATTATTAATAAATATGCTGTCTGATGTCAAGGTAAGGAATAATATACAATTGAATAATTAAGTACCTTCTTCGTATATACGAACTAATTTATAAGTAAATGCTAGATACGAGTATATTACTGATCCAAATTACAAATATACGAACTTCCCTTAATATAATTAGTAGTATGTATACAATGAATATTTTACACCTAATTACATAGATTATATTTTACTTTGGCTGTAATATAAATGCGTCATATTGGTATTCAAAATGGTGGCAACGTTCCAACGAAAAAATGAATAAATCTTTAAAAAAAATTCATTGTGTCAACGAGAAAATAAAAGTTAGGAATATCAAGTATATTTAGAATGTCTGGAAACTTATATAATGTATATGTTGTTTTTATATTCGCGGCTAGCTCGTAACAATAGCCGTTCACATTATTATGTTTGGGGTAAACGTCCTATAATACACTGCACGTTTTTATCTATAAGTCAATGTCACTTCAAGATACACGCGTGACATACGACCGTTTTGTAAAAAAAGTAACGTCACCTGTGATACGTATTGAAGCTATCAAATATCATTTAGTTTTTATGTGTCTGTGCGATTCTAGAATAGCCGTTATAGGTATAAAAATTTAATATACGGATTCTCTCTTTTAGTTCTTTTTTTTGTGCATTTATTATATTATCATTTTTATATCATCGACTCTTTGCATGTTTATGTGTTTTCAAACTACTGAATTAATTTTTTTTTTTTACATAAAACCGATTCAAAAAGAAAACAACAATAGTACGCGGCAGCTATAGTGTTAAAAATAGGACATGTAAAAAACCTGGTGATGCCCATAAATATTACACACAATTTACGAACAAAAAATTACTTTTGTTTTTAAAACAAAAGTTTTCCAATGAGCCACAAGAGGACTACGAACGCAGTATTAATGTAATAATTTTTCATCGTTACTGACAAGTTATAAAAAACATTTAACTGCGAAGATACTTTCGTTTTAAAAGAAACAGCTATGATAACTTGTATATTTTAAAAACATTAATCAAACTTTTTCCAATTATTTTTTGAATAATTAAACAGCAAAAACGGCGTAGTACATTTTGATGCTACGCCATGCGAAATAAAATTGTAAAATTTATGCGACCGTAATGTTATTGTAAGTATTAAAGTTTCGCGCGGGTGTCTAAGTTTGAACAACGTAGGGGAGGGTGGAGTATGGCGTACAACTTGGGAAGGAATTTTGTCTTCCTTGTGTATTCTGTGTTGAATATTTAATGAATTTATGTTAACGTTAAACTGAACAAAGAACCAGGTGCACGATATTCATGTTAACGCGTTTAATGCCACTTCAATGTGATACCAAATGATGTACATGTCCAATCAAAATAATATATTCTGAGGTGCTGTTAACTGAATCGGTATATATTTTTAGTCGATATTTAATTATAGAATTTTTATAATTTTTGTTTAGCATGCGTTGTTAATGCCTATTGGATGTCGGGTTTGGGCTGACGGTTTAGTTATAAATTTAAGCAAATCTCGTGCGGCCGTGCGTAATATCGCTCGAAGTTCGTTTATAAATTATCGATCAAAACGAAATTCCATGGCATTTAAAGTTATACCTTGTATTTGGTTCAGGAAAATAGCATCACCAAAGGGTCAAGGTCATTTATAAATATACTACAAAATTATTTGAATCCTTGAATTATAAATATAAACCATTTAAAATAGGTACAGTACAAAAAAAAAAACTACTATAAATCTTAACTCGCGACATTTCAGAAAATATACTTTTCATATATTCGATTATTATTAGAAAAATGCTCACCTAAATTACTTATTTTGATATTTAGAGAAACAAAAAGAAGCCAGTTACACAGATAACTGATAAAAAACAAATAATTATTTAAAAAGAGAACTTTGGAAATAAGTTGTTTAAAATTAGAATATCTTGAGTATTTATATCTATATGTCCTTTTTTGTAAATGCAGCCGTTGCGAAGATAGTTAAACAAATGACACGAGTAAACCAGCACTTCCAGTTGAAATATCTTTTACAAAATAGGAAGTTTTCTACTCTGGGGTACACAAATCTTAAATTCAAAACATCATATTTTTCGTTCACACACAGACACACCGACATCAGTGAGAAAATAGTCAAAATGGATTCAGAGACTCTCAAAACGGATATTTCCATTAAAATCTCGAGGTTGATTTTTTTGGTGATCCCCATACTTACTTATTACTACATAAAAGAAAGTAAAAATATGCATTTAATATTCATGGACGTTTCCAACTATATAAGTATTTAATTAGTTTTTATTAAGATATTATTGATAACAAAAACAAGGATATTCTTGAATTGAGCAATATAAATCATTAAATCATGAATCCATGAAAAACTGTCATCAGTTTTTGACCGTAAAAGTTGTAGTAGAAACGAACCAATGTGGGAAATAATTATGATGAAACATTTTGTCTTTTCAGTAATCCCCTCGGAAATTGATGACGAAGGTACTAACTCAAAAACATCTAACTCTCTTATAGCAAAGTTCTATAATTAAAATTGTTCTTTATTTACAAATTCCAGGTCCGTCAGAAGTCATCAATCATTATTTACTGTCATTAGCAGTAGCAGATCTTCTTTGCGGACTCCTAGTCATTCCATTATCTGTATACCCAGCAATCGTGCAACAATGGGTATGTTTTATAACCCTAACCTACATACATACATCCCACTAAATGGGGTAGCAGATAACCCTTTGTTAAACATTCTCAATCTTTCTTCATCCTAACAACACAATTATTAAATTGTTGCAATTGCTTTCCCAGGTGTACGGAGACATCATCTGCCGAATCGTCGGCTATGTAGAGGTAACCCTGTGGTCGGTAAGTGTCTACACGTTCATGTGGATCAGTGTAGACCGTTACCTGGCCGTACGTAAACCACTACGTTACGAGACCATCCAAACAAAGACGCGCTGCCAATGTTGGATGGCCTTCACGTGGATCAGCGGGGCAATGCTGTGTTGCCCACCACTCCTAGGCTTCAACAAGCCCCTATTCGACCGCGAAGCATACATCTGTATGCTCGACTGGGGCAACATGGCCGCCTATTCCGGAACCCTAGCCATCCTGATCCTAGGCCCCAGCGTCATCACCATCGTCTACACGTACAGCTACATATTCTCAATGATGAGGAAACTAAAAAGTGGTGTGCCCATTCACGATAAAGAATATGCCACTGCATTGTCAGAGAACCTGTCGAACCCCAGCCATATAATGTCATTCGTGCTAGTAATGACATTCTGGCTGTCATGGTCGCCGTACATCGGTGTAAAACTGTACGAGTATTTCACCGGCTACAAATTCCAAACCCCTTTCCTCCATTTCGGAATTGTATGGCTGGGCATGTTGAATTCATTTTGGAAAACGTTGATTTTAGTGACAATGTCACCACAGTTTAGGCTTGCGTTGCGAATATTCTGTATGACGATCTGTTGCCGGTATAAGGGGCGTATGCAGGCGGAGTTAATAGGCATGGATGACGACTGACTATTGTCCAAACAGAAAACATGGATCGTCAACTTTGTCAATGTTATCAAACGTAAACTCGAGTCGTACTTCCGGAAAATGGTTGAGTGTCTCAAGGTAATACTGCATCGAGAGCAACCGGTTATGTTAACGATGAAACCGAGCGAAAACGTACAAAATACAACGTCGTTTTAATACAAACACAATACACCGAAATTAATGGTAATGCCAAGGTACATAAAGACATGCAACATTCATATTGAATTTAAGTGATATATAGACATTTTATTTTCGAAATTTGTGGTTGTGACAGTGTGTGTGTGGTTTTTAATTTGAGAATTTGTTCTTGTAAAATGCACACACGTTTCGAAGATACCATTGGTTGTGTGATATGTTTGATATGGAGGGAGCAGGGTTGCAATTTTTGGAAAGACGACTACAACGAAATTGTTTTTGATACTTGGATCAATCAAATATAGTAAATTCTACTCAACAAGTTTAAGGTACGTAAATTTTTAAAAGAATTACAACGATTGCAAATTTTTATCATTATATTCCTAAAAATTGAATTATAAGAAATTAGTCTAACAAAAAATACATTTCATTATAAACTATTATAATAAAATAGATAGAATATGTGCATGTATGCATTAATTCATCTTAAAATCAGTTACCTACAAATAAATAACTTTTAAATATAAAATTAAATAAATTACGTACAGTTAAAACTAAATTATAGTAACAGTGGTGTTTTCCAATTCCGGAAAATACATTTAAATTAAAATAAGCGAAATTTAACTAATAGACGCCGTGTGTATTGCATAATTAATTGCGTCGTTGCACAGAACACTAAAAAATAGCTGAACATTTACAATATTTTTAATGTAAATTACTCTAAATTTTAGTGCAATTTAAAAATATATATAAATCTACACCTATTTTTTACAGTGTAGTGTGTTATATATTCGCAACCCCAAAATTGACATACGTATTTTATAATTAAATATAGATCCATTTATAACACCATTTAAAAAATCATGCACATTTGTTGATTTAAAATTTTAAAAATATATATAAAAATAACTAAAAAGAAATCATAATTAAACAAGCACATAACTAATGGTATTCAAGAAATAACAATGTGCCCTACTACTATGGAATCTAAAACATCTTAATTTATTTATTTTCTAAATTACTTCATAAACTTTAACTGTAAAATTCCTAGTTGCTTAGTGTTACTAGTTTTAAAAGAAAAAGTATCTATAAAATAGTGGAGCTGGCATTTTAGACTATTTCTTAAATGAAAAATCATTGTAAGTTACTTATACGGTCAATTAAAATAATTAGATTTATAAATTAAGATTCCCTGCTCGGCAGCAGCAAAAAAAAATACCATGGGGATTATTATTGAGCCTTTGCTTAGCTCAAATGCAATAAATAACTAAAATTAATCTGTGCTGATATAACGTGTCGCCATTTGCAATTTGCGAATAGTTAGGTTATCGTACTCAGTTTTCTTATATAACTTCATTTATTTCGAATTTAAAATGAATTTTATAGTACACAAGTGTCGCTATTTGCAATGTGCGAGCAGTTAATTTAAATATATAATTTCATTTATACGTTATTAATCAAAATTAATTTCATTTAAATTATTTTTTACAGCACAAACTTAGCACAATTTGTTTACGTATACACAAAACATCAAATCATATCTTAACAAAGTGGGGTAAATACAGTTTATAACGTTTAATTCGAAATATTTTATGTTAAACTATGAGCAACGAAAACTACACACTATAAATCAAATCTGGTAAATTAAACTGGAGAATATTACAAATACACATCAATTTTACCATTTTTACAGTTTAAATAATTTTATTACTAAATAATACAATGCCTGATTGTACATGACGTTGCCTTGTAAATTATATAATATTAAAATGTTCTTATTAATACATAATTTTAGCTAAAATAGTTGAGGAATAATTCATATATTTCATATTCGTATAGAATAAATAACAATTGACATTTTAAATGTTTTACATTAATTAAATTCATTTTCGCTGAATATTTATTAAATATTTAATTGTGTAAAATAAATCAATCTCAATTATTTAAGCGCAAATTTGATTTTATAAATATTGATTTGACTGGCAATTTATTTGATTCAACGATGCTATTTACGTCAAGAGCATTTAGGATAGTTGTGCGAATGTACAATCAATTTTATTTCGACAGTTTTTTATGCGTATAACCTCCAATTTCCCAAATAAATGAAAAATAAGAAATATGTACAATCAACGTTACTGTAGATTTGTTGTTAACTAATATTCCGTAGCAAATCTTTTACTATTATTAATATAAATTTAATATAAATAATATCAACAAAAATCAAATAACAGCTAGAATTTTCAACGTATTTAATATGACCAGCTATATTCAAAAAGCTGTTAGATTTAGTTTTCTTAAAAAATATCAACTGAGGATTTTAAAATCAAATAGAATTGTAATATTTCATACATTAAATAACAACAATTTGTTGAAAGTAAATCATTCAATTGTTGTTGTTAAATATATTTAATTATACACCGAATTTTTTAAAAAACATCTTGTATTTTAGAACATGAAATTTATAATATCGCTAAAAGTATTTGTGTAATATAAAATCTGGTATAGTACAGATATAATAGATTTAGATGTGATTGTCCTATGTGTACGCATTCCATTTATGAATTTATTACGTATTTATCATGGCGGACACTTCCGGAACTGTGGGATATTTAAAAATTATCTATATAAATTATACTATATAAAAACAAATGAGGGTGATTTTTAAACGACAATAATAAATAAATAACAGTAATTAAATATTCAATTTATTTCGCATTCATTTTGAATCTAACATAACCTACAATATATATTTAAATTAATTAAAACTAAATATTTAAATTCAATATATTTTTTGTTCAATAACATTAAATACCATATTTATTATGTGTTAATCTTGTGGAGTTTGATACGTAACCTAACCTTAAATATGACATTCCATATATTTTATTTTGGATACTAATAATTGTGTTGGATTATTTTCTGTATATATTTGAGTTTAAGTTAAGGCATTTGTAAATGTGGTAATAAGAGAAGTTATGTTTGTATAATAAAAAGATCTCGTTGGAACCGGAAGTCCGCCATGATGGAATCCATTAATGCCTGAATCCACTGGTGCGGGCGGGGGCAGGTTTCCAAAATGGCCTATACCAAGGTGCGAGTTTGACTCGAGAAAGTAGAAATGCGACGAAAGTCAGAATCTATATTATATTTTGCTAGCCTATTTTTTTTTTATAGTTTCCTTAATTAGTACATTTGTAAAACTGATAATTTAATACACAATTCATATTATTTTAAGCGTCAAACATTTTTAAATAATGTGTATAATTGTAGTTTTTGTATATATTTGCTTGAATTATTTAAATTAAATCCAAATTCGTTTTAATACATATTTAAAGAATTAATACATTTTTGAGGCAAATACTCTTGTTTTTGATTTAATTAAACATCTAAACTATACAAAATTGTGTAAATTTACAACACTTCTAAAGTAAAATTATACAAAATGTATGTAATTTTTTTAAATTAAAATGAAATCACAGATGAAATCTAGCATTTTTGCCAAATAAATTAAATACATTTATAAATGCAATAAAATGATAATTTACACAAATGTTTATAAGAACTGTAAGAAATAGATGTAAAATTACAGTAAAAATACATGTAATTATACAGAATTAATTTCTTTGTTTCGGTAAAATTACATTGTTTTTAGTTTAATTTTACAGTAAAAGTAAACTAAATTTACAGTAATTTTTACAGTGTACTGAAATTATATGTTTGAGTTAAATAATTACTACAAAGATGAATCAGAGAATTTTTTTCCATGTATTTAAAGCAGTGACGTCACTAGAATTAAATTGCAGGGGGGCGCAAGGTGTTGTATATAGTATGAGGCACGAAGTTGCTTTTTAAAATGAGGGGGTTCCCCCACTTAAGATGGCGAATAACGCTGTAAAATATGAGTAAATTTAAGGGTTGTACAGTGTGTATAGAGATTAATGTACTGGGATTCAGGATATATAACAATATTTTATAACAAAATATATATATATATAAAAGATAAGAATATTTTTTGTACAAATATAATATAGTTTCTGCACTTTTGGCGGTTCTACCGAACAAGTCACATGCATTTATATTTTATCAAATATTTGTATAGAGTGGTATCAGATAAACTAATATCAATTTTAATATATTCTAATGCGAAACTAATCGTTTTCTATCTATTAACTTCTCTATATTTCGCAACTTTACTTACAAAACAACTATAAAGTAAATGTTGATTTAATACGAATGTACAAATGGAGTGGGAAAGAAATGTCTAAAAAAATAACATACAATCGAGCATGTGAATGTTGCGGCAGCCATTTTGATTGGCTTTTCTAGGTTATGTAACTAGGCATACCGTATGTTAAATAAAAATTTATTAAAACTAAAAAAAAAACTATTGTATATGTGCTTTAAAATAATAATTAGTAGTACATAAACATCATTAATATTATTATTACTTATGTAAACAAAAGGGTAGGTTTGAGAAATTTGACGTTAAAATTGTATTGTTATGGATTTCGAAAGTGTGACGAAGAAATGTAAGTTTTTAGCTATTATGAAAAAATAAAAAAAATATTTGTTATGCTCACGACAGTCTAATTTTGTACGTAGTCTGCTAGTTTTGTACTATAGTTTTGTAATGTGGGTATATGAATATATATAAAAACAGAAATTACTATCATTATTCAAATAAAAGTGTTCACAATTTTGTGTAGTAGCTTGAAATATTTTAAAATAAAAATTGATTGTAGATTAATTTATTTCCACAATTTTTACAATTTAAAATTTCCCTAGAGCCAACCCTGACTACTTACAAACATCTAGGCCACGCCTTGGTCAATATGACCTTCAAAATCTCAGCTGTTCTGAGTAACAACTGCCACATTCTGCTACCAATCATAATTTACGTTATTTTGTTGAAATTTCTCAAAAATAACAATAAATAATACGTTATAACCAGTATGATTAAATTTGATAAGACAATTTGCTAAAAATAACAATTGGCAAATTGTCCTATCAAATTAAATCATATTATTTTTGAGAAATTTCAACAAAATAGCTACAATTTTCAAGGTTACCCGAACATTATTTCGGATAAGAAATAACAAAGTTATAAAATACGTTATTTTTGCAATTTAACAATTGTTACCCACAGCAGCTGTAATTTTGAAGGTCACCCTGAATATTTTTTAAAGTTTTAATTATGTTGCAATGTGCAAAATAATTATTTTATTGACTGTTATTGTTTTTTATTTAATAACACAGTCATAGACGTAATAATTATTAATATAAACAATTTTGCAATAAGCGATATCGTATCAATACATAATTAACAAAATAATATTGTTTATATTTAATTTAATTGATATCTTATCTATAGGTGCTATAATTTTGTAAATTTAATTCTAAGTATATATGATTTTTTGCATGTTTTAAATAATTCCTAATGACTTAAACACACAAATGCATGTTTTCTTATGTTATTATTAATACAATAACGATATATTTACGAATAAATACTGATAATACTAGAATATATAGATACAGTGGCGTACCTAGAGCATTTACCGCACCGGGCGGTCCCCAATTTGCCGCTCCTTCTAAGCTAATTTTTATTTAGACAAAAAAAAAACTCAAAATTTGCGCATCCCCACCACCCTCCCCTAGGTACGCTACTGTATTTATATATATATAAAAAGGGCATATTTGTGACGTTACATAATGGTCCTAGCAATAAATTTCAGTAAAGTGACTTTCCTGGTTCAAGAGATTGGTATATTTATATTTAAAATATTTGTTATCTACGACTGGTAACACTGTTTATTCATAATAAAATATCAGGGGTGTACATAGTTGTACTTTAATATATTCGTAATATAAATACGTAAGAACTGTTAAATATTGAACTTTTGTATTCTAAGGTGAATTATTATGTTATATAATGATGTTTGTAGTATGAAAATGTAGTGTATAAATGTGTTTTTTGCCTAAACGGAATATTTGTGAAATCGTGGTGTGTAAGAATGTTTGATGGTCACTGTTTCGTAACCATGATGACGCATGGAATTTTACCGCAGGTAGATGTCAGCACTACAATAATATTGTCATGTACGTGTTGTGGTACATGATGTGATGTATTGTTGGGGAATAATTAAGGTAAATTTAATCAGAATCTATTGTTATAATTTTTCCGACAAACCGCATTAAATTTCAACTAATACGCGCTTAGATTCATGTAAAATACGTGATATAGAATATTGTAATCGGTATCTTTGTAGAAGGTTTGTCTAGGTGGCACTTGTGTAATGTCATTGAGGACGAACTGTCAAATGTGAATTGACAATAAATGTTGTTGTGATGTGTTTTATTATAGAATGCCAATACAGGCGCCCCAGTGGACAGAATTCCTATTGTGTCCAGTATGTTGTGTAGAATTTGACGTATCTGTACGTAGTCCGATAAGTTTAGGCTGCGGGCATACGACATGCAAGGCATGCCTGTCAAATTTACACCGCAAACAATGCCCGTTCGATCAAACTACGATCACCATAGACATCGACGCGTTACCGGTTAACTATGCGCTACTGCAACTGGTTGGAACGACCGTTCCCAAGGATACCGAACACCAAATCGATTGTAAAATAGTCGCGAAAGAACATCACACCGAATATTTACAATCGAAAAAATGTATCGAAGAACTTGCGCTGTATCTGAAACCCTTCTCAAATGGAAATTTAAATAACACTGGTAAGTTTTTTTTTTGTTGTTGTGCAATATAAGATAATCAGTGATGTAAGACCTGTCCTTGTCACTACACTGAGTTAAATAACTAGCTTTAAAACCAGGCCATTTCCTTTTATATATATAATATATAAAAGCACTGATAGTTTATGAAATGTAAGATAATCAGTGATGTAAGACCTGTCCTTGTCACTACACTAAGTTAAATAACTAGCTTTAAAACCAGGCAATTTCCTTTTATATATATATACATATAATATAAAAACACTGATAGGTTATGAAATGTAGGATAATCAGTGATGTAAGACCTGTCCTTGTCACTACACTGAGTTAAATAACTAGCCTTAAAAGCAGGCAATTTCCTTATATATATATAATATAAAAACACTGATAGGTTATGAAATGTAGGATAATTAGTGATGTAAGACCTGTCCTTGTTGCTACACTGAGTGAAATAACTAGCTTTAAATCCAGGCCATTTCCTTTTTTTTTTAATCTAATTTTATTATTATTCTAAATTAGTTTAAATTAAAGTAACCTGTATTTTCTAAAAGTAATTATATTATTAAAAACAAGCTTAGGGACAATGCACCTATGCGTCCAGATCGCGAGCAGCGGTTTTTAACTATGCTTTTTGAAAATATGTTATAAATATAAAACACTGATAGTTTATGAAATTTTAGATAATCAGTGATGTAAGACCTGTTCTTGTCACTACACTGAGTGAAATAACTAGCTTTAAAAGTAATTATATTATTAAAGAAATTGTTTGATAACAATTTTTTTACGAAATTAGAAAACCAATTATTTATATTAGTATTTTGTGTAATAGTTTTTAATTTAATATTATGTGACATGAACAAAACGTATATTTTCGCAGATCGGCAGGAAATTTCGGCGAATCGGCGGTTGAAAACCACTCGTATAATCTATACTAGCGGAAACCCATTAATAATATCGTATTTTAATCAATTTTTTTAATGAAAGTTTATAATTGACTTTTTGATTATCTTTCAATTTATGATTCATTCTTTAGGTACTGAATCATACAATGTTGCGTCACTAGTAGTAATAATAGACACATAAAAAGAGCGTTCTACACATTCATTCACACAAACACATACATTCTGTGTGTTTATATATATATAAAATTAAAATCAAATTATTTACCATCTTGTTTATTAATTAATTACATTAATAAACGATTTATAACAAACAAAAATTCTACTGATTACATTTAAAAGAACATAATTATGAATAATTACAGGAATAGAATTCTTTTATATCGTGTTTATTCCATTTTAATTCTAATTCAATTCGCAAGCTATTGAATTTCTATTCGTTTTGTTCAATTAGGGAACAGTGCTAGTATTTTATCCCGTCCGATGCAACGAAAATTGGTCACATTGATCAATTGTCAACTGGTTGAAGATGAAGGTCGAACAAGGGCAATGCGTGCTGCACGATCACTAGGTGAACGAACTGTAACCGAATTGATATTACAACACCAAAATCCACAACAATTGTCTGCGAATCTTTGGGCGGCTGTCCGGGCACGCGGCTGCCAATTCCTTGGTCCTGCTATGCAGGAGGAAGTGCTGAAGCTCGTCCTGTTAGCGCTGGAGGATGGCAGTGCGTTATCGCGCAAAGTCTTAGTCATGTTTGTAGTGCAACGGCTCGAGCCACATTTTCCGCAGGCTTCAAAAACGAGTATTGGACACGTCGTCCAACTGCTCTACCGTGCGTCCTGTTTTAAGGTTGGTGGATTTATTTATTTTATATTAAAAAAATATTTATTTTATATGAAAAATCAAGAACATTTTATATTAATTTCATAAAATATGTCAATTATATATACAGTGTATGATTCATCTTATATCTCAAGAACATTTTTGATATAACAGGAAATATGACGTAATATAATACAATGATCTCATCATTATTATCGTTTTGATGACAGATTTAATTGATATTTAATGCGTTAATTAATATATTTGTATATATTTTTATTTTATATAATGTATTGAAATTGGCAAACTCGATATATTAACGGATATATACGTTATGGCCATCCGTGAATTGTTTTTGCCTATTTTCAAAATAATGTCTGTGTGTCTACAGCAAAAAACTGTTAATTATTGAATTATAAAACTTCCTATTTTGGAAAACAATATAAATAAGTAATGCTTCTTTTTCAATATCTCGAAAACTGCATTAGAGTTACCAAAAAAGTATCTTATAAAAGTTAATGATCGTCAAATTTCTAGCAACTTTTATTTGAAAGGTTTTTCAAAAAAAATGTACCATTTACCACACATAATCACTTTCGAAAGTATCAATTATTATTATATCAGGAGTGGCCTGCACTCAACTTTCTTTTACGCAGTTTTCACTGATTATTGATTATAAAATTAGAAAATAATAATCATATTTGATTGTACAAATACAGTTTGTTTAATATTTCAACGTGTTCCAAATACCCAAGGTCTCAAAACGTGAAGGCGACTCATCGCTAATGCAACTGAAAGAAGAATTCCGTACATACGAAGCACTACGGCGCGAGCACGACGCTCAAATCGTTCAAATCGCCACAGAAGCCGGCCTTCGCATCGCCCCCGATCAATGGAGCGCCCTCCTCTACGGCGACACTGCACACAAATCACACATGCAATCCATAATCGATAAGTTGCAAACACCACAATCATTTGCACAAAGTGTTCAAGAACTAGTAATCGCTTTACAACGAACAGGAGATCCTGGTAAATTAAGCGCGTTACGGCCCCACTTAGAACTATTAGCGGTCATCGACCCAAGTCCAGAATCAACAACTCCAACATGGAAAGAATGTAGCGAAGCACTAGAAGGCGTTAAAATCGTTGTTGCTGGTTTGGTTGACTTTATTCAGCATCATGGCAGCCGGAAATTGCAAGAGGTTGGCCATACACATAACGCGAAATATAAAATTAGTATGTGTAGAGATTTGACGTTAAGAGGTAGTTGTCCGCGCGGCACTAATTGCACGTTTGCGCATTCTAATGAGGAATTAGAGAAATATCGGGCGAAGAATCGGAAATCGGTTGTGCGGAATAATGCTAATAATAAGGAGCATTTGGCTGATAATCATTCGCCTACGGAGAAGTCTTATCAGGCGGAAGAGTTAATGTATTCTAATTCAGGAGCTACAGTTAGTCCGGTTCCAACAGTTGTGCCAATTCCACGAGTTGGGTATGATTCGTATGTTCCGGTTCCTACGTACCAAACGGCCGCTTCGTATCAACCCCCTCAGCAAATGTTTGCATCAACACCAGGAACGTTCACTCCGGATATTTATAGCGCTGCCCCGCACAATATGGTCCTCACTTCCGGTGGACAAGTAAGTTAATTAAAACAACAAATTAATCGAATATACCATTACCCGTGGGCACATTATTAGCAGGCGCAGTGGTTAAGAGCTTGGCTTTCACCCTGTCTATGCAAATTTGTAATTTTAAAAAAAGCGTTCTACACACACATATATACAAACAAAGATTTCTGGGTTTTATTTAGGTTTACCCTACCCAGCCGGACTACGCAGTAACGGCCCCTCAGTCCGACCATCGAACCATGGAAATGGTAATGAACAAACGTCCCGCCTGGGACCAAATCCAAGTGCAACTCTCCAAACTGCCACCAAAACGTGGTGCACCAATGAAAAGCCTCGCCGAACTACAACAACGTAAACTAGAAGTCATCTCACAACTCGAGAAAGTCGTCGGTAAAACTGCAGCGTCGCTAATCTCAAACACAGCGTCCACGCAAGCCAAACAAGACTCATCGCCCATCACTGACCTAGAAACGAATCCGTACTATTTTATGGGGCAAATTAACTCTGGCCCCACTTTCGTTCGTTCTGATTCTATTTTAAAGGCGGAAGATGATTACATCCCATTTGACACCCCATGCGTCAGCAAATACGGCCCTATTTCACGAATGGCGAAAGAATCGAACAGCCAAGTCGTTTCGTCATCGTTTGGAGATACTACTATTTCAACGCCGATGGTGCGAAGACCCGTTTCGGCGCCTAGTCCTGTGCCTAGCTGGTACATGGCTAATAATTCGAATTTGCAAGCTGCATTGACGCAATCACATATTTTATCATCGCAAGCTGGGATGAAATTGAAAGATGGATATATTTTGCATGGAGCGATGGACTCTCCGTATTATATACAGAGGGTCCAAGAGAATTCTAGCTCTAAGAAGTTGTTGGATGAGTCACAAAAAGTTAAATTGCAAATTCGTAGTTTAGAGAAACAAATTAATGATTTGAAGTTGGTGAAACAAGGGGTGACGTTGAATGAAAGGGATCGCTTGACGCATGAGTTACAATTGATTGAGCAGGGGATTTTCAAGAAACAGAAAGAAGTAAAATTGGTAAATTAAATTTAAATTGTGTTTTAATGCATGTGTTATATTTTTTATTCCATTGGATTAGAATCAACTAGTGTCGTCTATGAGCAACGTTTGGGGGCATAATGGTGATTTAGGCCCAGAGGAGGATACGTACGAAGAAGGAATCGCTCAGGATATGCGTGAGCTAGAGCTACGTTGGGAAACCGAGTTGCAAGAACAAGAGAAACGGTGGTCCAGCGAAGACGATTCAGCAAATAAATAAGACAATTTTGTGCGGGCAAATATTTCGAACAGAAGAGAGAATTAAAATAATTTTTAGAAAAATGTACGGTAAGTGTACACATTTAACTTTCAATCGTGGCTATTTACTAGAGAATGGAGGTGGCAAAACCCAAGTACTTATTACAGATGTTTTTTTTTTTTCTTTTTCAATCAAGTGATATTTCAAGTCTGTTTTATGCCCTTTAGGGCTTAAGCCAGTTCCTATTACGTTAATTTTTAAGTTGTTTTTTCTTTCTTTTCTGTTTGAAAATTTGTCTCTGCAATCAGTAAGTAAATCTTGCATGCATGCTTGCACTATCAACCCAATGGGTTTAAGTTATCTAATATTAAAAATATTTAATCTAACAATTTTTTAAAAATACGACAGGTGTGGTAGTATTTGTTATTCTATTATTTTTTAATAAGTGAATATTAAAAAATATATTTTACATCATCGAGTGGTTGGCACTAATTGAATTATTTATTGATAAATCATTAAATATCATTTTTAAAACCGGAAGTGACCACAACATAATTAAAATAACTAAGAAAGTGCTTTATTATCTCTTTCATGCGCATATCCAAGTTTATTGGTAAGATTTATGAAGCGCATCCGCAGAGGACTTATGAGGAATTGATTAAACAATATTTAATTCAATTATTGCAATATCGCGTAGTTAAAAATCAAAATGCACAGATTCTGTTGTAAGAAACCTGGATAGCTGACTGATATAGTTTAAAAGATTTCTATTTAAAATGTTTAACAAGTTAGCTTATGTTTAAGTGAGATTAATTTTAAAATATTTAATATATTCTAAAAGATATATTTATTGACTATTCTTGACTATCTTTACAAATTAATGTTGAATTACCCGTAAACGCGCTTTTATTTAATATGTTTTTCTACAATTTTTTTTAGTCAGCTATCAAGTTAATTTATTGGTTAAGTAATCTGTGATCCAGACTGCAATTTTAACGTATTGCTTCCAGTTTTAATGGGAGTTAAGAGTTAATCTGACAAATATCTTAGTAGATCACGGTATTAAATTTGGGTAGTGATTTTATTATTTGAAAAGGAGATTTTTTATAATTAACTAATATATTGAGAAATGACTATTTTAAATAAACAATTAGTGGAATTTTATTATATTAATTTAGTGAAAATGATAGTAAATTGTATATTTAGTTAATTAATTTGATGATTTTGTTGGTGAAGTGATTTAACTCCACTTTTGCATCCATTTTATATTCAACAGAGGTAACAAAATGGCTGCTAGTATGCGTATGCGTGATGATTCACATTGCTGATTTAGGGATTTATAACTATTATTAGTATAAATTTTTAATATTTAATTATAAAAAGTGTCTTTTTCGAAGCAAATACTGTGCGTGTTCTATATTTTGACCTGTCTTTAATCATGCTGTGTGTGAAAAGATTCGTATATCAATGTTGTCAATTGATATATAAAAGTTTTAGTGAGCATTTGTTTGAAAATGCAATTTGTATTCCTTCTGAATTCATTTTTTTTTTACATAATTTATTATGTTTCTTGCAACATGCAACGATCCTAAATATATATATATATATATATATATATATATATATATATATATATATATATATATATATATATATATATATATATATATATATATATATATATATTTGATAGTAAACTATAATTATGAGGTCCACATCATACGTTTGTAAATATAATTCGGACATTTTGGGGGATTTTTATTACAGATAATTATGTAAGTATATTACTTATATATTTATTAAAAATTTGTATATTTTGCAATTAAATGTGATGTTTGTGTTTGAGCTGCGAACAATTTTACTACAAAAGATTTTCTTTATGCTAAAGAATATAGTGTTACTATTTATTCGTTTCTTATTTAATCATAATATATTCTAGTCGGAATTCGTTGTTTTTCAACAATTGTGAGCTAAAATGTACGAATTACATTTAAAAAATGTATGATTTTATTGTAATACTATATATTTGATTTTTTTTTTTTTTATAATTGGGTTTTCATATTGGTGACTGCAATATTAGATGTAGGCTGTGTCTTCTCATTACTTTTGTTTATTTTTTATTGTTTTGTTTTTTAACGAAGGTGTATATTGTATTTTCAACATCATGTTGTTTTTGGTCAGATTATTTTGAATTATCATTTTAGTCTTTCTTGGCAATCATAAATACTGAATATTAGGGCATGTTGCACATGTAATTCATAACTTGTACTGATTACATTAATCACGGTTGTATTATAAAAATTTAAAAAAATGGGTGGAAGTATATTTAATTATACCAATAAATTATAACGGTTGTTAAGTAAATACAATTTCTATGTGTTTTATTTCTTCACATATCAAAATATTTTTATCGGTAAATAGATAAATGCGAGTTTGGTTACAAACATAACCGAAAACTTCATAATAATCATAAAATCTGTTTAATTTTTATTTGAAAATGAATTTAATTGGTTCAAAAATTCTACAATTCCATAATCCTAAAGCATTACAAAATTAAGTATTTATTTATAACAAGCTTAGGTACAACGCACGTATGCGTTCAGCTCGCCTTATGCGAGCAGCAGTTTTTTAATAATTATGGCCTTTTGGTTAACAATTTGAAAAAATTACAATACAATTATTTTGTTTAAAAAAAATTTAGTGCATATTTTAAAATTGAAAATTATAATATTTAACAATTTTTTATGGCGTTTAGGTCAACAATGCGAAAAAATCTTGTAAATATAAAATATCTTAGAATTATTAGTGGAATTTTTAGGTGTTTAAATTATTTTTATAAGGGCAGTATTAAGGGGGGGGGCTTCATTAGGTAATTTCGGGCGAATATCTTCAACAAAACAAGCCAAAGCTCACATATGCGATGCGAGCACCAGTTTTTAATTGGTTAAAATATTACAATTTTTTGTAGATTTGGATAAAAATAAATTAGTGCATATTTTAAAATTCAAAATTATATAATTTAATATTTTTTTATGACCTTTGGATTAACAATATGAAATAGTCTAGTAGATATAAAATATCTTATAATTAGTAGTAGCATTTTTGGGTGTTTAAATTATTTTTATAAGGGCAGTGTTAAGGAGGGTTCTAAATTTTGGGGGCCTATAACTCGGGAAGTATACGGGCGATTGGATTTAAACTGCGAGCGGATTCAAATGGGGTGCTAAATAATATGTGTAGCAAATTTGGTTCAAATCGCTTCGGTACCTTCAGAGGAATAAAGGGTACAAATTTAGTCTTACGGGCGAGCGACGACTAACATCCAAGTATATATAAGTTATATATATATATTTGGATTCGACGAGACAAAGACTTTTTGTTAAGGAAATTTTTTGAACCGATAATGCTACAGACGTACGACCGAAACACTGGTTACTTTTTGGAACAGCTCTAGGTGAATAGTTAGGGGAAACCCGGCTAGATGTCGCGGCCATGTTCGTTCGCAATGACCTAATTTTTGTTACACAGCTGTCAAAAGTCTGCGAGTCGTAGTCATTTCGGAAGCGACGCAATGCGGCAAAATTAGTTATATGTAAATTTAATATGCCGGCAATTTTGTTTAAACCGTGTATACTTAATTAATAAGTAACTTAAGTCGTTGTGTCTGTGTTTAAAACTGCACAAAAATGCCGCACTCCAGTGATATTCCTACCGAAATAGAACCTAGAATCCACCATCCACACTACCTGCACGAGCTGCCGCTCGAAGATGAGGAGCGGCTGGAGAAGATCTTCACGAAATTAGACACGGATGGCAATGGCAACATTGACATTCATGAGTTATCGCTGGCGCTAAAGGAATTTGGTGTACCGTCGCGATACGCAGAGGTAACTTTTTTTTGTTTATTGTTTTTTTTTTTCGCGAGTCTATTTTCAACTAGCCCGTTTTTTGCAATCTAGAAAGTCATGATTTCGCAATAGTTGAGTCTGAATTAGCTATTTTGTGTACACTGTGACCTAGATTTTTGAATCTACGCCGGTTGACGACTTTTAGGTTATACTTTTGTACTTTTATTACCTGTGAATGTAACGTGTACACCTGAATACAATCAACAGATGAGCGATTAATTTTGTTTTGATTATTATTTGTTTTGCATTACCATAGACCTAGGTCCAGGATAATGCATTTTTATTCAATTTTACGATATTTATGAGAAAATAAGCATGCTTTAAAGTGAATGAAATATAATTTAAATATTTTAATTGTTTATTAAATTCTGATATAATATGAAGGATAAGTACATTGACTTTTGAACTTAATTTGATGCAATTATTTTTTACCGACTAATGAAATAACTGTTATATAACAGAATAAGATCAATTATTGCATTCTCATGCAATTATTATTACTCTAGGATTCTAGATATATAAACCAGGGAACCCCATAAAGTGGGTAGTGCCGTAGGATAGCAATTATATTTAGGGGACCTCAAATAATATTATTAATCCTTGAGTAATAATTATTGCATAAAATAATATATTTTTATGCAATAATTATTACTCTAGGATTCTAGATATATAAACCGGGGAACCCCATAAAGTGGGCAGTGCCGTAGCATGTCAATTATATTTAGGGGACCTCTAATAATATTAATCCTAGAGTAATAATTATTGCATAAAATAATATATTTTTATGCAATAATTATTACTCTAGGATTCTAGATATATTAACCGGGGAACCCCATACAATGCCGTAGGATAGCAATTATATTTAGGGGACCTCTAATAATTTTATATCCACTTGCCACTTTAAACCAAAATTACTATCAAACTAAAATTTTATGAAAAAAACAATGATTTTTTTTAGTAAAAGGGCATTTTTACGCCATTTAATAATCTGAATTCAACATTTTAGAATGTTCAAACTAATATCCTGAATAATTCGGAACGATACGGTTAACGCGACAGCTCGATTGGGGTCATTGCGACCCAGTGTGACCGCAGAGGGTTAAAGCAGTATAAAAAAAAGGATGTGAACGAATTTTACTTATGTACTCCTTTACTGTAGGATTAAGCCGTTATTTAAAAATAGGGAAAACGGTTAATACAAAATATATGTTTGTGTTTTTGTTGTGCTAATTATATTTTGGTCGCGAGATATATATAATGGTAATTGTTTTTGTTACATAAATAACTTTATCACATAAACGCCATATATTTTGTATTATTAGCGCATGAATATAATAACTAATTTTCTTTTGACTTTACAAAATGACTACATATTTATTTTAACAACGTGGCTACAGGAAGTGTTTATCTATTGATATGTAATTCCACTGAATTTTATTTCAAAGATCTTTTATTTGTTTTGTTAAACAAATATTTGTGTCTAAGCATTTTGTTTGTCTTGTCAGCGTTTCCGGTGAACCAAATAATTAAGATTAGAAAATTACAAATAATTAACTAGTTTGTATTATGACAAGCAATGCTAGCATTCACAGCAACAAAATGAACACAATTAATTATAAATGTTTTTGCTGGGAACGCATTGTATTGGAATTATTATTTGTAATTTCTAAGCATAATTACTAATTGTTTCGGTTTACTCGGTCAATTCACAAATATTAAATAAATCATTTTTATTACGAATGATTTCAATAATATGCAAAGTACATATATATTTTCATCTTGTACGGAAAGTTACCTTGAATTATAAATTAACTAATCCATTTCGTGTTTAAAAAAGATCAAAGGTGAAAGGTTACTTTACATATCTTTTATTATTTACGTAAAATGTAACGAAACAAATTCTCAAACGTTGTTCTATCTTATATAATAAGAATTGCTTAATTATAATAGTCCTAAGACTGAATTTTATACAGTAGAATCTATATTAAAAATATCAAGGGTGTCCCTAACTTCCAGAGTTATAGGGCCCCAAAATTTGGAGCCCCCTTAATACTGCCCTTATAAAAATAATTAAAACACCCAAATATTCTAAGATCTTTTATGTCAACAAGATTTTTTCATATTGTTAACCAAAAGTTCAAAAAGGCCATAATAATTAAAAACCGCTTCTCGCATCGCATATATTGCTCATAAGGCGAGCTGGACGCATAAATGCGTTAAATCTAAGCTTGTTTATATGGTATATAGTTATTTATAACCAAAACAAGTAAATTTGAAGGTTGATATTTTTTAAAAACCTAACAGATTACACTGATAATTTTTTAAATTATAATAAATGTATAAAATAATAACAATTTTATCGTTTTTTTACGCGTCACATATTACCCATTATTCTCGTCAAATTTTCCACCGATAATATTTTTAAATTATAATAAATGTATAAACTAATACCAATTTAAACGTATTTTTACACCATAACGTATATTTTCTACACATATTATTGCAAAATGAAACTACGCAATGCCTGTATTTAATTTTTATTTTTTCAGAAATTTATAAAAGAATCCGATAAAGGTCATAGTGGTGCTATATCGCTGGCCGATTTCATTTACTATGTCCGAGAACATGAAAAGAATCTTAAATTGCATTTTTCACATCTTGACAAAAATAGAGATGGTAAAACATACACAATTGAAATTTTTGGAGCAAATTGAAAATTAATAATTTTTTATGTGTGTTACAGGTAAAATTGATCTTGACGAATTGAAAAAAGGTTTCACCGAATTGGGCATTACTCTCGACAACAATGAAGCTACGAAATTGTTACAGAGGTATTTCTGATTTTGTACGTTTTTATTTTTCATTTTTATTTTATTTTTATTTATTGTATGCTTGATTTTACTGAAAATAAACCTTAGAATATATTTATATTCCGCCTCGCCAACTTGATTTTATCAACTTAGCACACGAGGCAACTAAATTCGTAAAAAATCGTCATGCGACTTAGTTTGCAATAAAACTAATGATAATTTCAATTTAATATGATTTTAAAACTATTTCTTTTATTTAGATAATAATTTTCACATAATATAACTCATTTTTTCTTACTAAAAAATATAGAGAGAGATTCAAAACAAATAATAAAAAAACTTTGGCCATTATAGAATTTTTCTCATAACCGACGTGACTTATGCAACCAATTTAAGTATTATAATCTATTTTATTATTTACACAACTCTATATGCAACAAACTGTCGACATTTAAACGTTTATTCAAAAATCAAAAAATGTGTGGTGTGAACGCTGAGAGTAATTATAAATAAACTTAATGCTTTCCACAATTCACGCACACTATATATATATATATAAAACATAGGTACTGCTTCTATTTTTGTATAGACAATTTATTTATGTTGACATTTAATAATTATTGTGACGTTTATGAACGTAGCTTTTATTTTTTATACACAACTAGTGCCGCAACTGGTGCATAGAAACTAAGCGTTCTACTTACACATACATCTGGGAGTTTATATATATATATATATATATATATATATATATATATATATATATATATATATATATATATATTACTTTAAATTTAATTAAACAAATTAAAAAGTAAGTTAATTTTAAATTTAACGTGTTTATTTGTATTTTTTCAATGTAAGTCGAATTTAAGGTGTAAATTCTAAATAGTAGTTTGGTTTAAAATCGAATAGAGAAACATCCAGTGATAAATGATGGATAAATTGATTGATAGTTTCATTGTCACGTTTTGACGGTTGTAAATTGGTTCAATGCCGCAATGACACACATCGTTGGTGTCTGGAATGTTTAGTACAATATTCCATCTGTGTTCAGGATGGACCAGGATGGAAGTTTGAACATCAGTTACGACGAGTGGCGGGACTATCTTCTATACGCGCCCACAACTGACATCCGAGGACTCATCAGCTTTTGGCGGCACTCAACGGTAAGTCACTCATTGATTTGTTATTATTTTGATAGACGGTGTTATTTTTATTAGTGTGTTTTGAGAGTTAATGGTTACATTTGCAAATTAGTGAAATTAATTTGCCAATTTGGAATTAAAATTAGCTTCGGTGGCCGCCATTACGCGATGTTTAATTATTTTACAAATATAATGATTTATTTTCTGGTACATTTATTTTTCTACTAATTACGTATAAGTATGATTAATTTAATTTGCTGTAAAACGGAGATTAATTATTTTACACGTATGATTTACTTTTATTTTTTAAACGTTTAAAGATAAATGATTTACTTTTGGTTTATTTTTATTTTTATAGTACAATATATAATGAATCTGCAAGGAATGGGTAACTTTTAAACCGTAAGATATATCATTTTTTCTTATTTATGTTTTTATTTTTGTTTTAATACAAGAAATGATTAGATGTTTTGTCTATAGTAGCTAGTGTTGTATTACATGTATGGTGTATCGTGTTTAAAATAATCTAATCTTTAGACTTTAGTTTTGAATATGAAATAGCAAATTGTATATTTCGCATTTATACAACAATTATATTAATTAGTTTTATCTTCATTTTTATATTTGGCACGTGGCTATATCTATTTCATTTAATTTTTATATATTTCTTAATATTAAAATAATTTGGAATTGATCGTAATTCTTTTATAAATCTTAGTTTTATAGTTTATATAAATTATAAATAAGAATAATTCGTACCTGGTTTTATAAACGTCTAATAACTAAAATACTTAGGAGATTTTCTTTATTCACTAAATTAAAGTTGTCAAAGAATCAGTTTAGGAATAATATGCCGTTAAATAAAATTTGAAATAGACATTTATTTTATAATTATATCTTATATCTTTCAAATTTGTAGAAGCAATTAGTATAGCAAACTGTTTTTGTTAGCAAATTTAAACGAATTAGCGCTCTATTATATTATATTAACGATAATTAATGATTAAATTGTTTGTTATCAAAACAAGGGAGGTCGTGACGTCACAATGACGTCTTTAATCTAGAGTAAATATATAGTTTTATTACATGACAACAATTCTAAGGTGATCTTTATATGTTTTTAAGAAATTATGAACACATTTATCAATTATAGAAAATTGCAAATTCTGATGCAACAATTTAGAGTGAAATACATCCACGTTTAGTGAATATATTTTAAAGTTTGATTGTTCCTAGTACAATCAATAATTTATGATCGACGCTTATTTATTAACCTTGTCATATTACCTATTAAGCATTATCAATAATTGCATTGTTTTTGTTCAAAGTCCAACTAATATATTTATGTTTACGTATTATGCTGTCTGGAGTTATATATTTACATGTTTGCTTGGACAATAAATAATAAAAATTCCCCTGCTGTAGTTTTAACCACGTCTAGCCAAAGTTGTTATCTTTTTACAATTTTGAATCATATTAAAGTTAATGTCGGCTAAATCGGCCATCGAGCTAACTAAAAAACCAATCTATTATCTGTAACGGTTGTTAAAAATGGCTCGTCAAAGTACTAAATTATAATAGTTTTTCATACAATCATACAGCTATATCTTAAATTTTGATAAAAGAAAAATTATATTTATACCTTTAAACCCTTTTGACACCATGTGTGTCATCATCAGGAGTGTGTATAAGTCATTAATATAAAAAATATATGTAACAACTTATGAATATTTGAATGGCGAAACATTGAAACATACATAAAATATTACATACAATTTTTTAATTAATTACTAACGCAATTCTGAAGATGACACACTTGGTTTCAAATGCGATTTTTCAGTAAATGACACAAATACTTATAATATACATTAATATTGTTCAAAATGCATATTTTATATACATATATTTTAATTTAATCAATTTATTTCATCGTGTCAATTTGTTAACAGCTGCAATATATTTTGCGAAATCTTTTAACTAGAATTATTAAGTTAGAAAAAAATTATGTCTGCTGTATTAACTGTTGCAAACGTAATTTAAAATTAGATTAATTTTAATATTAATCTAAATGGTAAGTAAATAGGTGATTGTGCTTATTTTAGTATCCACAATTTTGCTTCAAACTGGAATATAATAAGGTCAATTTTAATCTATCTTTGTAGAAGTTAAATAAACAATATATTTATCTGCTACATGAGTTTATTGGAGGTGAAAGCATATAAAATGGTTAGTAACAGACAATTTTTCGCCCCGTTACAAATAAAATGCTGAAAGTCCAAAGTGTATTAATGTTCTTAATGTAGGTAGCATGGTAACTCCTCGTTGAATACAAATGACATTTTTATGCATTCAATCAAACGTAAGGTGTTTGACGTCATTTTGGCTTAATCATGCCATCATACCCCTCCTTTCTGTACACATTCACATTACGCGTTGACACACCTCCCGATCGACAAGAGTTATATGCGCAGACGCATAGGCAAGGTTACGGGGGCTCGACTCTTGCCCCAAGGTCACATCCATTATCCTTTGCGGTAGGGAGTGGACAGACACAACGTGAGCTCGGAATTTAACCGCACTTTTGGCAAATGTTTCACGTTTTTAGGATTATGGTTCACAAATACTACTTTTAGGGTTGCCTAAAAGCTTTGTAAACATTTTGTTGGAAGCACCATTGCCTGTAGCTCGTATTATATAAATATTAGAAGTATATATTTTTATATTAAAACTGCCATATATCTTAGTGTATCATCGAAATTAGAAGATTAACGCATTTATATTGAATTTTAAAGAAGTTTTCAGTATTAATTAGTTGAAATGCAATGATTTGATTGTTGATAGTTATATGTAGGGCATGTCAGTTACTTTGAATAAATGCACAAGCGTATAAAAAATAAGGAACAAACAGTCAAGGTTGGAACAATATCAGTTTTTAGTATCATCATTTGAAGACCACATGCGCACTAAATCAGCTGACCAGTTGTCTAGCTACTAAAAGTTATCACTATGCACTGTTAACTCTGCAGAGATAACCTTCCGAAGCATAATTTGCTGAGTTCATTTTTTATACTCACATACAACTTTAGGACAGACACATTTGATTTGGACAATAGGTCTTTGTTACGATTTTATAATGTAATTCTAACTAATTTCAAAGAGGGTATAAAGCGATCTTTAACCTTTCAGTACAATAGTAATGGTTTTAAAACTATTTATAATTCTCTTGCAGAATTTTAAATAACTAAACATTTATGCTTTCAACTAACCGAGAACCAATTGTCTGTACAGGTCCAGAATTATAGGGGTTCAACATTTGGAGCCCTTCTTAAAACTAAAACTTACAATTTTTCAACCCAAATGCTTAAAAAAATAATTAAAAGCAATAATATTGAAATTTAAAATGCTCACATTTTATCATTTTGTCTCTTTAAAATTTAGTGGCTATAAAAAAATCTATTAAATAGATTATGCGGCGAGCTGAAGGCATTGGTGACTTGTTTGGCTTCAGATTTTACAATTTTGATTTTATATCATTTATTCACTCCCTACAGATCCAAAATTAGATAATATTTCGATATTTCCCAATTAAATCCAGTTCGATTTTAGCAAAATTATAAACTAAATTAGGAGCCTCTTAGGTGAACTAAACAATTTTGTAAAACCACTGATTTATTTCAACTTTCGCTTTTGCCAACATTCCTACATACACCCAGGCCGGTACATTCTAATAGAATGTAAATAAGGCATTGGGTGAATAGTCTTCATTTTTTGTAGAACGATTCGATAATAATGTGGATTATTGTTTAATTACACCGTTATAAAAAGTATAAAAGAGAAAGCAAATACATATTTAAGATATGTTAGAAATATATGCCGAACTGTCCTCATTTTAGGTGGTCATGAAATAAAGTTGTTATTAGTTACGGTGTAACAAAACATATTGTAACTGTCAGAACAAAAAATAATAAAACTTGTTATTCCCTTGTACGTTTAATTGTGTCCCATTCACCCTTGAATAATTCCATTCACAACAGGTTATGGGCCCAGGACAATAGTAGAGGGTGAGTGAAGAATTTCTATTTAAAAATTATTTTGGAAACTGAATCCAATTTTAACTTTTGAGTCGACAAACTATTGGAGAAGAATATACGCATAGAAGACGACAATATGGCGACCTCCACAGACGAATTCAAGATCCCGAAATTATCTTCCGACAATTATCACATATGGTCTATACGTGCAAAAGCAGCATTAGTACAAAAGGGATGTTGGAAATCCATCGATCCTGGATATGGTGAAGAAATGACAGTCGAAGAAAAGAAATTAAATAACAAAGCAGTGACTTTCCTTTTCTTGGTGGTGGAGGATAGTTATTTGGATGATATTGGGGAATGCGTTATGGCAAAAGATGCATGGGAAATATTACGAGAAATCCACTCAAAATATGGGTTACTTCACACAATTCAATTGATGAGAGATTTCTTCAATACAAAAATGAAGAAAAATGAACCAATGAAAGACTATCTCGGACGCTTGATGGAGATTCATCGAAAATTAACGGGTAGTGGACATGGTTTTGCAGATAAAGAAGTAGCACTGGTGATGCTCATGGGTCTTCCATTTGCATACGAGCAACTAATTTTGAATTTGGAACAAGATGAAGACGATCTCACAACGAAGAAAGTAAAAGCGAGGTTATTGGTAGAAGAAAAGAGAAAACTACGACGCGAGGAAGAAAAGGCAAGTGATAACGAAAGTGAGCAAAAAGCACTTTTCACTAAATCTAAAGGGAGATTCAAACCGTATGGACGAGAGAATGATGAACGAAGACAACAAACTACAAGTAATAACGCAGAAGGAAATTCAACACGAAACATGAATATCGCGAGAAGAAGGGTCAAATGTTATTGTTGTAACAGATTTGGACACATTGCACGGGACTGTTATGAAAGTATAGACGATACCAAAGACAGACGTGAGTCAAATCAAGATAATAAATACCCTTATAAAAGAGAAGTGCAAAAGGCACTATGTGCAAAAATTGGAGAGGTAGAGAATCCTCAAGTTTGGTATCTCGATAGTGGAGCAACGGAGCACATGACATCGTACAGAACTAAATTAACCAATTTTGTAGAATACACATCAAATGTAGAAATTGCGAACAAAGACACAATGAAAGTTACAGGTATGGGATGCGCATGTTTCAAATTTCGTGACGCGAACGGAGTACTCAACGTCAAGTTAGAAAATGTACTTTACGTTCCCAAATTAGAAGGTAATTTGCTTTCAATTGGTAGAATGGAAGAACTTGGATTGGAAATAAGATTCAAAAACGGAGAAGCTATAATTTCAGAGCGCAATGGCGAAATATTACTAACAGCAAAACGCGATGGTAGGTTATATAAATTAGAAGAATCTAACCCATCAGCACGAATTGTCAAAGCGGGGAGCAAAGATAAATGGCACCGTCGATTAGGCCATCTTCATTTTCAGGCGATTCGACAACTAGGATTAGGGATTAATGAAAACGAAAATAATCAATCAAAGTGTGTAACATGTATGTTGGGAAAAATGAAACGAAAACCATTTCCAACGCATGATGTAACGAGAGCAAGTAAGCCACTTGAATTAGTTCATTCTGATGTAGTTGGAAAAATAAAACCAGTATCAAAAGGTGGATCAGAATACTTTGTAACCTTCGTTGATGATTTTACAAGGTATACACATGTATATCCGATGCAAAAGAAAAACGAAGTTTTAAGCAGATTTAATCAATTTCGAAGAATGGCTGAAAATTTCCATAATTGTAAGTTAAAGACATTACGTAGTGATAATGGAAAAGAATATATAAATGATGAATTTGATAGTTATCTAGTAAAGTACGGAATAACTAGGCAATTGACAATCCCAGGAACACCTCAGCAAAATGGAGTAGCGGAGAGGATGAACCAAACGTTACTAGACATGACTAGATGTTTAATCATTCAATCTGGAATTCCTCATTATTTATGGGCAGACGCACTGGATACTGCATGCAAATTAAGGAACAAGTGTCCATCAAATGGAATAAAAGGAAACGTACCTGAGACGCTATGGACGGGAAAAGAAGTTAAGTTAAATCACTTAAAAGTATATGGTTGTAAAGCATGGAGTGCCATGAGCACAATTCATAGAAGCAGCAAGCTTGATCCAAAGTCAACAGAATGTATCTTTATCGGTTACCCAACTGGAATAAAAGGATACAAATTATGGAATCGCAAAAACGATAAATTCTTCGTAAGTAGGGACGTTATATTTGAAGAAGATAATTTTCCATGTAAGATAAGTAAAAATATGGAAATATCAAACGATACTGAAACAAATGATAATGATATTGTATTTTACTTCGAAAACGAAGAAAATGAAGAAGAAAATTGTACTGAAAATATTTCAATACAAGATCAAAAGGAAAATGAAGTTATAAGTAAGCAGCACCAACCACAGCATACAGAAATAATTTTAAGACGATCTGAAAGACTAGCGAAGAAACCACAGCAACACGCGTGCAACATTGTGAAGCATCAAAATGCGGAGATAGAACCAAATACAGCGGAAGAGGCACTATCAGGGATAGAAAAAGACATGTGGAAAGCCGCTATGAAAGAAGAAATGGAAAACCTACAACGAAACAAAACTTGGACAGTAGTACCAAGACCTAAAAACCAGCGTATAATAAAATGCAAATGGGTGTTTAAAAGAAAATTAGACAAGGATGGCAATATAGCAAGATACAAGGCAAGATTAGTTGCTTTGGGCTATACTCAAGTTGCAGGGATAGATTATAAAGAAACCTATTCACCTGTCGTGAAGACGAAGTCAATACGAACATTGCTAGCACTAGCAGTTGAACGTGGATGGCATTCACACCAGTTGGACATAACAGCAGCATATTTAAATGGAACGCTGAAAGAAACAATATACATGGAACAGCCAACTGCATGTCAAGAAAACGGAAAAGAAAATTACGTTTGTCTGCTTCATAAAAGTTTATATGGATTACATCAATCAGGAAGGGAATGGAATTTATATTTAAATGAATACTTAAAATCCACTGGATTGATTAGATCAAAAGCAGATCCATGTATATATTTTCAAGAAAATAGAGAACTTATAATTGGAGTATATGTAGACGACATACTTATTATAAGTAAGCACGAAAGTACCATTAAAGATTTTAAAGAGAGAATAAATAAGGTATTTGACGTGAAAGATCTAGGAATAGTAAATCACATATTATCCATAAGAGTGACACATCACAAAAATGGTGAACTAACTCTAGATCAGTCAGCGTATGCAGAAAGATTATTAAATACTATAGGAATGAAGGAAGCGAGAGGAGCCAAAACTCCGTTGGATGCTGGAATGAAGTTTGAAAGGACGATTGTCGAGGAAACGGATGAAGAAATGAGTTACCGATACAGACAAGTGATTGGCGGTTTACTGTATCTAGCTGGAGGAACTCGACCAGATCTAGCATTTGTAACTTCCTACATGAGTCAATTTAACAACAAACCTAGTAGAGAACATTGGGCTGGATTAAAACATATTCTACGATACGTGAAGCAAACAATAAACTGGAGGCTAACGTATAAGAAATCTGGACAACGTATAAATGTATGGGGAGATTCGGATTGGGCTAGTGACAAAGTTGACAGGAAATCGTTCAGTGGTTATGTTATAACACTTGCTGGAGGAGCAATATGTTGGAGCAGTAAGAAACAGAGAACAACGGCGTTATCAACAGTAGAAGCAGAATACTTAGCGATGTGCCATGGAGCGAAAGAAGTAATGTGGCTACGAAATTTTTTAACAGAGATCGGGGCAGTGGAAATCATTTCGACACCTCAAATAATAAATGTGGATAATCAAGGAGCAATATCGTTGGCTGAGAATTATATGACATCAGAGAGAAATAAGCATATTGATCTCAGACATTTCTTTCTCAGAGAAAAGGTAGAAGATAAATGTTTAAAATTCGAATACACGAGAAGTTCGGACAATTTAGCTGACATGTTGACCAAGAATGTAAATTCAAGAAAGATCAAAGAGCACTGTGAATTACTAGGCGTGAAGGAAACAAAATAAGGGCAGATTTCGTCAAGGGGGGGTGTTAGAAATATATGCCGAACTGTCCTCATTTTAGGTGGTCATGAAATAAAGTTGTTATTAGTTACGGTGTAACAAAACATATTGTAACTGTCAGAACAAAAAATAATAAAACTTGTTATTCCCTTGTACGTTTAATTGTGTCCCATTCACCCTTGAATAATTCCATTCACAACAAGATATTTATAGACAATGCAAAAAAGTTGTCTTATGTTCTCAAGGCTACACACTTTTTGCACAGTTTCACGTCCTTGCAAAATTTAAATGTTACTTGAGTTTAAGTCATTAAATCTAAATGAACCGGCTATTTTATTGTCTGGGTTCACGATTGAGTTTTTTTAGTTGATCAACTAACAATTTCTATACGTGAAATGCCATAAGTATATTAAGAAAAGGTTACTAATATATATTTATTACTCTAGGGCTGAATTATATATATGCTAATCAATGTTAAAAATAGAATAACTATTTTTATATATATAGTTCTATTAAGACATACTAAGTACGTTTAGTTCGAAATAATGCCGCTCTGCTCTAAGCTATTTCTGGTGGCGGCACCACCTATCTACTTCGAATATTAATTTATAAAACAGGGTCCACTTTGTAGTTCCGAAACTGTGTATTATTTATGTTATTGCGCATCGATTGATATTTTTTTCTTTCTGCGTTTGCAGGAATGAATCATTATTATTAACCCCAGATATGAATTTTTATTTGACTTCGAAACGATCACCAAAATAAGATTTAACATTTAGCGATTTTGTTATGTGTTACGTAATACTAAAAAAAAATTGTCAATTACTTATTTTGGCATCAGTTAGTCTAGGAACTTGGCAAAGTTCGTATGACTAACTACAATTTTTTGAAATTGTACAATTAAACAAATTTAAAATAGAATAGTAAAACTAGTTAGTTTTAATTTATCTAAATATTAATTGTAGTTCTTTTAATTTCATTGACAATTTAAAGTGGATTAAGGTAAGATTAGATTAGTGTTTGCTAAATGTTTACACTGCTTTTAGAACGTGGCTATTTAGCAGCACTGAGTATGTTGAAACAATATCATTCATTAGATAAAATCATAAAAATTCTCATTGGTACAAATAATGGGGAAATTTGTCTTACAAAACTAATCAAAAATGGAACAAAAACTGATAAAATGTGGTATTATTTTATTCTATGGGAAAATATATATCACAATATATAATATTAATAAAAAGTGCAATACTAAATAAGAAACCATATTTCAATATGATAATAAAATAAAAATGTATCAATATATTACTGATAAAATGCAGTCTACTTTATGGGAAAACGTATAATACAATTAACAAAATAATAAAATATAAAAATATATCACATTTATTATGGCTTATCAATAAAATATGAGTAAGCAATAATTGGAGGAGTTATACTTTCTTTCCAGGAATAATTCAACACATATAATACCTGATTATAATATTGAATAAGTTTTGAAATCAATATATTATTCATAATTATAATATTTACGATAACGTAATTAAAATAGGTTTCATATTTAATTATTTTTAAATCAATTACGTTAGAAATTAGCTACAATACAGAATAAATATCAAAATACATTTGATTAGACCAAAGTATAGTGGAATTTTTATATTGGTATAAATGTATGTATCTAATCTTCCACCAATATATGTTTATATATTTTTTTTATTAGTTCAATTGAAATATGATTGTGTAATTCTTAATTTGCCGCCACTGCGCCGTATACAAAATATTTTATTTAGTTCTTGGCATCTGTACCCCATATCATCCTAGTTTCACGTGCTGATACACTTAAAAATATAATGACATAATATTTACAATACAATCACAGTAATTTTCTGGAAACTGCGCATTTTCACAAAACTTTTTTTATATAGGTATTCTTAGAAGTTGTTTTCATATAAAGTATGTGAATTATTTAATTCTATTCTTAAATTGTTATTTTTTTTTACACGTGTTTTTTTTTTCATACTTCAAAGTTCATTATTGTTTTCATCTAAATATATATAAATGACCTTATTAAAAATATTTGCTAACAAATATTAACACTAAATTGTGTATAATAGCTGCGTGAGGTTACTCGAACCGGGATACACTTTTCGAGTCATCATGACCTTCTCAATTGTATATTTAGATGCAGTTACAGTGGCCTTATAATGCCAGTGTGGCCATATGACTAACGGCCGCCATGTTGTTTCCAAATATACGTTGCCGCTATATGAAATATTTGTAACATATTTAACTAATTTTATGGAATGATTTTATTGAATTTAAATTAATACTGTATACATATTTTTTAAAATAACTATTGGTTATATTTCATATAGTTCCAACGTATATTTGGAAGAAACATGGCGGCTGATAGTCATATGGCCAAACTATAATTAAGTAGTCAATACAGATACAGTATTGTTTGGAATTAAATTTAATTCCAATTTGACAACGATTTGTTTCGGAATAAATTTAATTATGGTTTGTACAAATTTAGGAATATTATAGTTTTTATATATAAAATTTACTATTTCAATAGTAATAACGAATATATGTTAAATAAAATATAATTGAGAAGATTATTCCTTTCACTTTTAATAAATTGAAAGTTTAGTAACTGTAAAAATGCGGAAAATGTTGTATCAATGTCAAATTAATTATATGTATGCATGTAAAAGCGATGGGAGTTTGCCAAATTCCTGAGATTTTGGAGCTTTATAAATATATGATTTACATAATAATATATAGTAATAAATATTACTGTAATATAAATAAATATATACACATATTTATTTTATATATTGCGTTAAAATGAATAATATTAGAGGGGAAAAAAATGTAATTTGGGCGGTTAAAAATTTAAATTAGTCCCATCAAGGGAAAAATAATTATAAAGGAGTTTAAAAATTGGGACAATATACGTTTAATATTTACAAACATACTAATAAGTCTCCTTATACCTTGAGCTTGACTGTGACCGTAATAATATCAATTAGGAAGAACCACTTATACTAGAATCATCTTGAACTTTGATGATACGCGAAATTTTTAAACATTAACAATTCTAATGTCAGACCCAAGGTTATTTTAATATATTTATAAACTATTTTAAATTTGACTGCTGTCCAAATCACTATGGTACTTTACCTAACACGAGAGATTTTAAAATTAAATATGTAGACCTTGACGACATCATGTTGTCAAACTGTCAATTATATTCCGCACTGTTTTAAAATAATAATAATATAACACTTATTGTAAAATTATTTCATGTCAAAACGGCTGTAATAATTCCATAAGGATTGCTTTTTTTAATGATTTCTAATACATTGCGTATTTTTGTATAATTTTAATGACTGAACTATGAACCAAACGACGAATCAACACATATTTGGAAGTAAATCATTCTTTATCTGCTGACGTTTTATTTGATTTAGAATTGAACCCTAATGTATTCGACTTTTTTTTCGCGGGTACAATTCCTAAAATTTCGTACTATTTTTCCATTCTGCTTATCTATACCGGTTGTAACTGATTTAATAAATGCTAAATAATATATTTTGCATTCATGAAGTAAATATATGTTGTAAACAAGTTATTTTTCTCAAATTACTCTAGGTATTTTTGTTATCGT
The DNA here is from genome assembly GCA_933228885.1 of Leistus spinibarbis. Taxonomy (NCBI): domain Eukaryota; kingdom Metazoa; phylum Arthropoda; class Insecta; order Coleoptera; family Carabidae; genus Leistus; species Leistus spinibarbis. The sequence continues at coordinate 8,176,291 of OW121799.1, forward strand.
CAATTACTAATGTTTCTAATTGCTTTATAACTAATGAACAAAGTATTTTCAATCTAGAACTGTCAATATTTTCATATAACTATCGAAATTTGTAAACATACGTTTGAATCATATAAATATTGATCTAATTACACATAGTTATGGAAATTTTACACAGTTAGCGCCCGGTTAAATGAATACTTCATTGTATAATAAACACATAAGGCTCTATTCGCATTGAGAATAACGACAGTGGCTCATGAACATGGTCATTAGTGTGGCTGAAAACTAAAATTGGTTGTAACACGAGTGTGTATTGCGTTATTATAGACGTGCAAATTAATTTACTACACATTCCGAAATACTAAATGATGACATATTTTAAATCGTGGTGTAAAGGACATATATAAAATGTAATATGTTGATTAACAAAAACAAATTATATTTGAATTTTTCTCCGCAAGTTGGGCGTAATTAATCTCGATTGCGAATAGTTTCTATAAAATGCAGGGAAAAGACATTAGGGAAATATTTGGTTGCCAAGAAAGTGTATAAACAAATAAGCCATTAGTTTAATGTACTACAAACATGTAATAACATTAATTAAACACTTAAAAATAAGCTTTCGATTATTTGAACAATTCAAAACCGAGTAATTTTGCTAGAACGTTATATTGGGGCCCTTTTGAATTATTCTAGGTAAATATATACCTGGCAACAAGTACTTAGTATACTAGAACTAGCACAACAACATTTTTGGTATACAATTAACTTTTCTTGGAAAACCAAATTATTTGGGCGGGTTTTTCTTACTATATAAGCATTAGTTGCAAAGGGCAGTGCTCTAACTTTGCTATTTAGGTATTTTGAACTTACAAAGAGTGTAATAATAAAAATGAATATTGATTGTAAAAAGAAAAGACGAGACATATTATACTGATTACCTTTTTCCTGTGGCCCAAAGTTCACAGTAGATAAATCATTGATCGATAACAAGTTCATATATCACAAAACGATGGTTGAAATTTGTACCGAAAGGATATTGACTATAGGAAAAAAAATCATCTTTTATATTTTGATCAGTTGTACTCCTTTACACCGTTTTCCTTCACAGTACAGGATTCATGGTGAACATCTTATAGGTTCTTGTAACAACTGCGCATGCTTAATATAACAGCATAGAAGACTGAGATCACAGAATAGAACATGTTTCCGTAAAATGCACCTATCCCCAATTTTTAGTGCAGTTTTCTGCATATTGTATACAGGAAAAAGGATCGTATCAATCCGTGAACAATTCCCACGTGTACCCGTGAACTCGCGGAGCCCCACTCCGTTCTGGATACGTCATAGATTAGCCGTTCACAGCGTGGTATATCTTTCGGTTGCCGGCTGACTATCTGGCTTGGTCTGCTGTCCTCTGAAAGTGTCAGTTCGTTTCTGCATAGAAAGTTCTGCCTAAGTCTAGCCAAGAAACAGAATGCCGGAATTCTTCAGTTGACAATCAATGAAGTTTTAGTGGTCGATGTAATTTATTTTAACGATTTTTTAAACAAAGTGTTGATATATAGTGTCTGTGATTTTAACATTAAGTAGTTCGATTTAAGAAAATAGTGAACATGTTTGAACAAGACCCAAGTAGTGCTAATGGAGCCGAGGTTCTGGCGGAATTTATTGTATTAGTAAACCAATTAATGTCTATGGTGAGTTTATAGTTTAGCGGGTAATTTTAATTTTTAACGGTTGGTTTGCCCGCCATTATTTAATCGTGCATTCCATTTAGTGGTTTCCGAATTTAGCTATTAAATACTTTTTGGGTGCTCATTTTAGAGATTTTAACATACAAACATAAAAGACTATTTAATTGAATGGTTGAATTTAGTTATTAAATTCTTTTTGGATCGTTGAATCACGGGAAATCATATAACGTTGTCCAACTATATTTTACTGATACTTAAATTTCAAATTAGTATTTAGTCTAAATTTTAAGTGCAAATATAGATTATTTAATCGGTTTTAGCGATAATCGCTAAATGGTAGCAGGTTTTTACTTTCTTTTACGAAATAATAAGTCTAGTTTCATTTGACTTCGCCTGTATATAAGAACCAATAGAAACCATTTAGCGTCAAGCATACGTCATAGGTTACTGTTCATGGCTAGTGTATTAGGGTACTCCATTATAAATTTCGAACGTAGCCCCCAGGTGCAGATGGCATTGCAAAATTCCCGGTCAAATGAATGAACACGAATAGGGGGTCTTTAACCTCTTATGCATCTGCCCAAATATAACCTATGCCTTTTCAATACAACTGGACTGACAGACTCAACTTTAAATACATATTTTCTTACTTCTTCAAGAAATCTTTAGCCAATAAAATGAATTTAGAATTTAGTTGAATAAAATATTCTCTTTATATTTAAATAAAAGAACACTTGGTTGTTTCACAATATTTTAATTTATTACGACACGTGTTTCGACTTCTCAGTCATCATCAGGAGTATTTCCATTAATAATAAAATATTTTCTACTGATATGTAAATATTATTTTCTACATTCTACTACAATTAAGTCATCTAAGACGATTTCGGTTAATGAGACCACAAAATAGTGTCTAGACATTTTGAATCAAAACTACAAGTAGTTCAGATATCAAATTTAATTGAAAAAAATATATCTGTTAGCTTATCTATAGGCCATGGCATTGCGCTAATTTTTGAATTTTAAATTACGTTATTATATATATTTTTAAATTCTTTGCGACTGGAAATATTAATTTGGCACGCTGAATTTTAAGAATTTATTCAAAACCATAACTGTTTACTAGAGTAAATTGTATTCCACATGCACTTCATTTAAAATGGAGCTTAAATATGATTGAAGTTAAAGAATAATGCGAATTAATTAATTTAAGAACAGTATATCTTTTAATTACGCTTTTATGCAAAGCATTAAAACTATTTAAAGTTCGTGGGCATAAGGCCTATAGTAATAGAGTAGTATTTATACAAAAAATATATTAAATTTCTTTATAAACTTCTGTTAAGGATAATATCCGGAATCCTAAAGCATATTCAATAATCTACAGTGTTAGTATTTTTATTTTCTTGTTATTTGAGTGAATCAACATTTATTTCTTTGTAATATATATCATGTATATGTTTGTACATCCAAATATGTGTAATGAAAGTAAATGAAATAGACCTTGACTATTTTATAGCATTTTTGTAGTTGGCTAACAAATTGTCAAACGTAAGAATTAGTAATGTACATTATGTTACGTCAGTCTCAAAGAACATTTTATACTAAGCTTTTTATAGCTCTCGTATGTCACATGCTAGTCGCTAGTCTATGAACGAATTACCTTGAGGTTCACTAGACAATTCATAAAATGTTACTTTCGTATTCGAAAAATAATGCACTCATAAGACTAAGTCTATGCGGTTTGATGATTTACCTTAACGGTAAGAATAATACCATAATTTAAAACAATATAATTTATCTAAGTTTATTAAAGTTCCAAACCATTTATAATATTACAAATATAAACATAGAACATTAAATAAAATTTAAATTTATTTTTAAAGTGTTTTCGATTTTAATATAAAACTTAATACAAAGCATAATCCCGTTAGAAATGGCTAGCAATTATACGGAAGAGTTATTTTCCGTTTTTGCTGTTCTCGCTTGAACAAGTTTTAATCGTATTGTAGTAACAATGTCCTTAATATCAGCTCCCTAGTTCATGGACAAGAAGATTAAAATTGTGAAAATCATTTCGCTTTCGTAAACAGTAACATGCGATTTTACTTTTTTTTTTTCGTTAGCTAGCTAGTGATAAATTATGTCTTGGTTACTATGTACGGTTAGGAGCGTCCGCCAACGCTACATTTGGAGTACTACTGGTTGTGTGTGACGTAGCCAAGTGTATGTATGATGACACATCTGTTTGTATGTCGTCAGCCGGATATTACGTACGAGTAGTAGGATTTAATATTTGGAATTACGATAAGACTTTGGGAAATCCCTCATTGAATATAGATGCATTTTTCGAATATATGAAAGCTGGTTTTTGATTATTTCTAGGGATAGTGATTATTTCAGTCTTATTCTAATTGAGTCGCTCTTTAATATCGTGATATATTTTCACTATATATATTTTTTAATTAAGCCCTTAGAGCGCAATTGTAACATATCCACTTTTTTTCACATGTATTTTTCAATTTAACGGTTTAATTATCTATTTAATGTAACACTTAAATTTAAGTAAGGTTTAATATAGGGATTCCAAGGTAATTTGTTGACCTGTGAAAAGTATTTAGAAGTGTCTAAAATCTACTAAATATTTAGAAACATAATTCCTGTTTTATGCAATTAACCGTATTAATTAAAGATCGCAGACCTTACAGAATTATAGATTTATTTTTAACAATAATAAACAAGCATAGGTGCAGGCACCAATGCCTTCTGCTCACCGTATATTTATGTAGAAAATTCTTTTTCTACCACTGATGTTTTTAAGGAAGAAACCCTACATATTTTTGAAGAGATAAATGATAATAAACGCATGAAAGCGATAGCAATCGTTTGAATACAATATATATTGTTGCAATCATCCAAACAATCAATCAATCAACATCATTTTAAATTTCAATATTATTAATATTTTTTTCTGGTTCACAATCTGTTTAAACGTTATAAATATTAAAAAAAAACTATAGACACTTGGCTTACAATTTGAATAAAACTTTGTAGAATAAAATATATTAAAATTAAAAAAATAAACAGTAAATATATGTATACAAATATTTAAGCAAGGTTTAAGCATTAGCGCTGTTAACATTCATGTATATAATAATCAAATCTTACCAAAAATTAATCATTTGTTACAATTGATGCATTGATTTAGTGTAATACTTATTGTAACGACAATATAGGTATATTTGTGTTTGCATATGAATAGTTTGTTTAGAGATAGACCGATAGGAAAATTTTAAAACTTGAAACGGAAACTACCAGTTACTGATAAAATACTTACGATACTTATCTGGTTACTTATGGTTCATAATATTAGAATAACTAGATAATTCCAACTAAAAAAATCTAATTGACACAATGTCACATGCAATGGAAAAGAGGTCATGATTGCATTGTACGTAAATTCATTTCTCGAAATTTACTAATCAACGAATTAATCTATGTCCATTGCAAGTTTATTATATGGTTAATTGCAACTAATAAAAATATTCGTAGTTATTATACATTTAGGATAAATATAATTAGTTATTGAATTTAATTAAGAACCCGTAAACTCATAAATCACGGATAACAATATCTAGTTTTTAAGGAACAATTATATTTGAAATTTATTCTTGAATGTTGTTGGCCACTTAACAATTTTGATCCGTGCCAAAAATCAGACATGTGACATTACTTGAGAATAGCATAGCAACACTGTCAGTTTAACGTGAGCAAACGTCGAATCAACTATTGTGTGTAAAATACTATGTTTTCGCGATGTACCCCAGCGAAATGGGAGAGTAAAAACCATACATCTATAGCGCGAAGTCTACGGCGATTAGAATTGGTAAGAAATTACGTTAGGGCAGCTTATTCAACACTGTGTGGCACTTGGAATAATCAAACGTACTATTTTAAGTAGTTGCACGCGTTTGATTAGAAACATGTGCATTTGGTTTTGTTGGTTTTCAATTTCAAATGTTAGATCCAATTATAAAACTTCTGTGGCCTGAGTCACGTTTTCGCAACAATATACACGCGCAGGATTACGTTACTCGTGTCTAATACACCTGGATATGCGCAAACAATATTTGTTTTGCGATAATTAAATTTAAATTTAATGTCTGTTTGTTGACAAATAACAATTGAAGCGTGTCAGTTCCTTTGCATTTTTGTAACAAAACAAATTGGTCGTTATGGATGTCATTTTAAATTTGAAGTGATTTGAACATTCCAAAAAAAAAAAAAAAAACGATGTCTTCATCAAAAGGAAAACATGTAACTGTAGTGGAATAGAATGACGACATTCTTCAATGGGACATGACCCCTCCCTTGACAAAACCACGGTAAACTATATTATATTCATAAAAATATTCTTCTTATTATCCATATTTGAACCACCGCCGCTCAGTGTTTAACAAACTCAAATATTTTAAGTCACGCTTTTAAACCACAAATAACCATTTATATCGTTGTTTCTCTAAATTTAAGCTCACCTTAAATATCTAAAATAACATTTTATGGGAAAATAGCATTGCTGTCAAATATATTATAGGTTAACATATTATATTGTAACCATTAGATATTGGAAAATTATGCAATTTGAAAATAAAATGTTATTCTGAGACTCAATCTGAACTGATACTGTTTAATATATGTTAACAATTAAGTAACGACTTCAATTTAATTATTTTTTTAATAATCTTAACAAATACTTCCTATAAATTAATTAAAAATAGTCTCATAGAATCTGCCGTTTACGTAGCAAAATTTTCAGAGTATATTAAAAACAACACATATTTTATAATACTATATTTAAGACAATCAGGTACTTCTAGTTCGAAGTAAATAAGTAATAAGTAAAAAAATAAAATCAACTTCGAATATTCATACCCACAGTATTAGAAATCAGCTATTTTTACGCTAAAATCAAAGATATTCCGATGAATAATTACTGCTTATTGAATAAAAAAATATTAAGACGGTATCTAGGCCGATTGCATATTTTCATCATGGCAATCTTACATATTTACTTGTTCCCTACATATTAATACAGAATATACTGTTTCCCGCCAAAAAACGCAGCCGTAAAGATATAATAACCGTTTCGTCTAACTATTGCAAATTTGTAGCTTAATATAGGAGACAAAGTATAATTCGTTATTTAAGAAATTAAAAGTTGGTCTACTGCTTATGTGTATACATTAATTTATATCGAAACTAAGTAAATTATGTAGAATAATTTCATTGATCCAATATGTTAATATTGATTATATTTGTTGCAGTACCTGGACGTTGGTGAGGACATCGGCGTACCGGACGACTTTACTAAAAATGAAATGCAAACGGGTATGTGGTGGCGACACTTGGCAGCCGGGGGTGTCGCAGGAGCTGTGTCCAGAACTTGTACAGCGCCGCTAGATCGGTTAAAAGTTTTCCTGCAAGTGAACTCGAAAAAACAAAAAATCAAGGATTGCTTTCAAAATATGGTGAAAGAAGGTGGCTTTAGGGGCTTATGGCGTGGGAACTTCGTTAACGTATTAAAAATTGCGCCCGAATCTGCAATCAAGTTCGCCGCGTACGAGAAAATGAAACGTGTGATTAAAGGAGACGAACGAAGCACTCTAGAGATTCATGAACGATTCGTTGCCGGCGCTATCGCTGGCGGTATCAGTCAATCAGCAATTTATCCGCTGGAAGTGTTAAAAACAAGATTAGCACTAAGGAAAACTGGCCAATATAAAGGGATCGCCGATGCAGCCCATAAGATTTATATGAAAGAGGGGTTGAGGAGTTTTTATAGGTATGCTTCTGCTTTGTTAGTTTTATTTCTTTTTACTAAGTCTTATTATCATTAAATCATAAATACATGTTTTGACCCTCCCTGAATCGAATGTAACTATTTTCGGAATAACGTCTGGATGTTTTACTACTAAATAAAGACTAACGATAAATATTTGTTCTTATTTTCCAGAGGATACATTCCAAATATCCTTGGTATCATACCTTACGCTGGTATCGACCTTGCCGTATACGAAACCTTAAAGAAGACATATCTTCAAACGCATACGGAACACCAAGAACCAAGTTTTTGGCTGTTACTGGCATGTGGCAGTGCGTCAAGTACATTAGGACAAATGTGCTCTTACCCATTAGCTCTAATTAGGACAAGATTGCAAGCACAAGGTAATTAGAAACAATATTCCACTCATAATATTATATATATACGAAGTGTACACTTTTTGACTGCTTCCATACAAAGAGCATCGTAATTTTCATTGTTGTTTTCATTTCGGTTTTAGGGTATATATAGATTATTGTGAATTGTAGATAATGTTAGTTAGTTGAAGTTAAGTGGTTTATTTTTGTATTTGTATTTTTTAAATGAATTAAAGAGTTTAGTTAGTTTAGTTTGCTTAAGTGCTAATACCAATGTATGTATGTATGTTGAGGTTAAATAAATGATATAAATATTTGTGTTGTTGCAGAATCGCACCCGTCCCAAGACAAGCAAAGCAATACAATGCGCGGCGTCTTCCGCGGCATTATCCAGAAAGAGGGAGTGTTCGGCTTGTACCGTGGCATTACGCCGAACTTTATCAAAGTAATGCCGGCTGTCAGCATCAGTTATGTCGTGTACGAGTATTCCAGTCGACTACTCGGTGTAAATATGACGTGATCACCCCGCGTCCAACTAGGAACATTAATTTTACACTTTTCATTTTCCGATATAAATGATGGTTATTTATTGTTTGGGAACACCAGCGCTGTACAGCGGCTATACACTACAACAATGACAACGAGTTGTAAATATAAAACTTCTCTACATTTCAAATTTGTAGTCGTCTTTGCTATTTATTTAATTTAGTCTCACCCAATTTTATATTAAACACTAGATTTTTTATAGCTGGGATTTTGCTTTATTGTGAACCCCAAAAATCCGATAATATTTGGGTCTTTTTCGATCAGTGGCGATGCTAACATTCTTTACAAAATACAATAAACTAATTTTCTCTAAGCTTCTCTGACCGTTTTGCAAATGAAATGTAGATGTTTTTGAAGTTTTAATCAGTTATTCCATCATCTAAAAATTATGTTTTTAGATTGTTTTTCTATTTTGTTTGGACGATATATTTTTATCAAAAATATGAATTTTAAGTCTTTATAAGACTGATTTATTATTTTATAAGATAGAAAGAGTGAAATATAAAACAGATAAATTGGGAATGTAATCTTAAATTTTTATTTAAAATAATACTCAATTTATTTCAATGTACAGACTATTCATTGACGCGAATTCCAATGTGTTCCTATTTCATATCTCTGTATATTTCTAAGTAAATTATAACCATTCGAACTACGATTAACTGCTAGCTCGTCAGGGCCAACGATATGTTGCTGGTAACGCATGTCAGGGTTAATATAAATATCACCCTACCGAATCTTGCTAAGTGTGATATTTAATGTTAGTATTATATTTCTATATTTATATTAAGCCCTTAGAAACATTATATGAATCAAATAATTATCTATAAAGTATCACATTGGCATTCTATTATTTCAGTGAATAGTTTGTAGATTTAATTAGTTCATCGGTGTTACTAGAAAACCAGGGACTCGTTTTAGTTTTGAACCCAAACAATTTTAGGAACAAATGTTGAATTTGTCAAAAGTTGGGCGCTCCACATGAAACCTAGTGAGGCCCTGTTAGTCCGAATTTTGTAACTACTATATTTATTACTTTTTTGTATTTATTATTGTATCTTTTTTTTTTTTTGTAAATACATAGAATTTTTATTAAAGTGCTATCAGTATTAAATATGAATTTCATGTATTCCGATTTTTTATTTCTTTCTCAGCAATTTTCGAAAATATATAAGTGGATTCTTAATAATAATAATAATAATGATAATATTAAACAATTTGACATGTTATTAATAATTACTGATTGAAATTTAATGGTGCTGTTCTTAATGGTAACGCCACTGGTCATTCATGGTTCTTGTGATATAAAAGTTATTAATTATTATATAATTGTTCGATCGTGTTTTACTGTTCAAATACATATTAAAACCACTTCTTGCATTTACCAAAGAAGACAAAAAAAATACAGTGAATAAAAATGTGTTTTAATGATATAGCTATTGATTTTTATTTCGGAGTCCCTTATCGGAAATATTTCCAAATCCAAACCTACATGCTACATTATTCAATTCATCATTATTGAACTTTATTCTGCATTACGTTGACAAAACAAGGTAAGTTCATAATTTTGTCATTTCTCATAAAAGTTAACTTGAAGCGCTTCAAAGTGCAATTTGTCAATTATGGTTTTTTAACCATGCTATTTAACTATTACTATTTTAGATTTCTAAAAGATAATTAGATGTGCTTCTAAGGGTAGAAGTACCATTTCCCTTAGTAATACATAAAATTTTTGCTTTAAAACATTAAAAATACAAAGGTTTCTTATTTTATTAATATAATTTAACGATGGATAACTTTATTATCTCCAAGTAATAAATACATATATATATATATATATAAAAAAGTAAATCTAATTTAAATATATTTAGCAGCATCCTTATCTAGAATCCAATACAGTTTCCCATCACTCGGCTGGACTCTGGTTGCAGGTAGATCTTCTTTATCTAACAAAATCCGCTGTAAATAAAAATAAAACATTCAAAAACGTATTATGCATGCGCATGATTTACAAATGTGTAAATGTACTTTAACCATATCAGCTTTTCCTGCTCCAGCCGTCGCGAAAACGCAATTTTTCGCATTATTTATCACAGGATAAGTAAGCGTAATTCTAGAAGGCGGTGGCTTTGGAGAATCAGTTATAGCAGCCACCCATTTTTGCGTTTCTTGCAATAAACGATGTCCTGGGAATAAGGAACAAGTATGGCCATCAGGTCCCATACCAAGAAGAAGCATATCAAATTTTGGAATAGTTTCAGAACCAAAAATATCCACTAATTTCTTTCTATAATCTTCTGCTGCCTCTTCCGCTGTTAAAAGGACCATTTAAAATATTTCTTATATTTATTGGCAACCCTGAGAAAATGGCGGCCAAATATACATAAATGGGTATTTATTTTAATTGTAAATTTGTTCGACTATATTAACTTTTAATGGCACAGGAAGAAGAATTTACCCGAAACTCCTTGTTTTATTTGTATAAATTGATCTTCCCGTATTGGAATTATAGGTAGTAGGTCCTTTTTGTAAATGCCAAAAGTAGAATCAGGATCATCTGCTGGAACGACTCTTTCATCGCAGAAAAAGATTTTCCATTTGCTAAAATCAGTAGTAATGGTTGGTAAACCTGTCGTAAGGAACTTAACTAGTGAACCCCCTAAAATATAAGCAATTTTTCATGTTATATCTGGATAGAAAATAAAATAAGGCATATGTTGTATAAATTAATTATGTACATTTTGAACTACTTTTCTGATTTAAAACTTAAATCTAGGAAATAATTCTTGGTTATGTACCTGAAACACCAACATGAAAAACATTATGTTCACTGATTGACGAATTTGCGACGTTTTCTATAAGTTTAGCTAATTCTAATATTAATTTAGAGTCATCTGCAGCAATTATTTTAATAACCATCTTACAAATGTACGCGATAAATTCTATTAACCTTTAAATTTGACTCAGTAGCACGTTTAATATAGCAAAGTCATCAAATCGATATGCAACCACATATACACATTGCTTATTCAACATGATATCCTCCAAGTATTGTATAGTAAATTGCCTACCCATCTAGGAGACAACACAGTTACTATAGTCACATCTAACGTTTATCCATTTTTAAAGAGTAATAGTGATCGGTTGTGTGTCTGTCACATTCCTAGAACAAAAACATTTCACTTACTGTCGCACTTCTCATACACTTATGCATTTTTCTTTCGGTTTCTTCTTTAACACCAAAAAAACTTAATTAGTACGAATTAAAAATTATATTTGAATATATTTATACAGCGATTTTTAAAGAATCTATGTTTCATATTGTACAATTTCAAGGTGTTAGCATTTTTAATGAAATTATGTTGAAGAAAGTCGAGTGCAGGCTACTCCTAATTTTTTAGATAGTGAACATAAAAGCCAGAAGAAGTTGTCATTATTATTTTTATATATATATATTATCTGTTCAAAATTCAGTGGTTATAAATAGGGTTTCTTCTTTAAACATTAACTGGATAATTAATACGGCGAGCTGAAGGCATTGGTGCATGTACCTATGCTTGCTTTATTAGTTATTTAGATCTTCACTTACGTACAACTTTATAAAGTATCAAAAAATGCCGTAACATTTTTGCTATTTAAATTGTTATTAAAATTGTGTGAAAAACTAGCTTGAAGTAACAATTTTAATGAAAAAATGATTGTTTCGTGGCAATAATTGTGTGATTCCCCTATTAAGGTAAGTAAGGACGGCCAATTATGGGAATTCGTAATGCTGTATCTGTAATTCTATGTTGACTGTGTATATATATATTATCTGTTCAAAATTCAGTGGTTATAAATAGGGTTTCTTCTTTAAACATTAACTGGATAATTAATACGGCGAGCTGAAGGCATTGGTGCATGTACCTATGCTTGCATTATTAGTTATTTAGATCTTCACTTACGTACAACTTTATAAAGTATCAAAAAATGCCGTAACATTTTTGCTATTTAAATTGTTATTAAAATTGTGTGAAAAACTAGCTTGAAGTAACAATTTTAATGAAAAAATGATTGTTTCGTGGCAATAATTGTGTGATTCCCCTATTAAGGTAAGTAAGGACAGCCAATTATGGGAATTCGTAATGCTGTATCTGTTGACTGTGTAACTATAGTTACATGATTTGAGATGTACGTCCACAAAATTTAAATATGGTTGTCAAATGGGGGAAGATCAACCAGTTACAAATATAATGATTTGAGAATGCGAAATTTTACCTTTAGCGACGACCGTGAATGGGACATCTTTTTGAAACATTTAGTTACTGGTGCTATGTCTGGCACAGTGTCTCGGTCCATGACAGCCCCCCTAGACCGCATCAAAACATTCCAGCAGGCAAATACAAATGAAGCATTTATGTAATGGGCATGAAAGGTAATGGATTTCTTTTAAGGTCAGTGAGAATTACGTGTCGTCAAAGGACTTGGTCAAGCAAATGTATCATGAAGGTGGTGTCCTTAGTTTTTGGCGCGGTAACTGGTTGAATGTCATCAAAAATGCACCGAAAATTGCTATAAGGTTTGCTGTTTACAATGAAACCAAACGATTGATTGTTCACAAAAACGACGAGCCGCTGAAGACAAGCCAAAGATTCTTTTCAGGCTGTGTCGCAGGTATCCTACTAACAAGAGCCGTTTTCCAATCAACAACCAAATCTGGGCTTTTCTGTGTTGTGTTGAATGAGACAAAATACATTTGCTTTGCTGCTTTCTTCATTCATTTCACAAATGAAATAAGCACTTGTTTGCAGGTTGTATTAGTCAAGCATGCACTTATCCGTTAGAAGTACTAAAAGTGAGACTAAGTTTACGGAAAACAGGCAGATACTCCGGCATAATAGATGCGATTACGAAAATCTATCGAACTGAAGGTATTCGATCGTTTAGTCGTGGATTCATGCCGGCCATGTTAGCAGTGGTTCCATACTCTGGCTTAGATTTGGCAAGCTATGAAAAAATAAAGCAAGTGTGGTACGCCAGAAAAAAAGCAAAACTCAATTTCATGGAGCTGTTCGTTATTGCATCAATGTCATGTATACTTGCGCAAGTTACAACGTACCCTATTATGTTAATTGCTGTTCGATTGCAAGCGGATGGTAAGTATTTCTTGGCTTTGAAATCAATCTACTCGTGACGTCACAGATATACCGCCTCCTTTAAACATTTCAATAAAGTGTAAGTAAGTAGCATTTTCTCGCCATGTTTGTGTGATAACAGTTCTTTTCAATCAACGTAATATGTGTCCTACTCACCACGATTCAAAAAGATTCCATAATGCTATGTGCCGGAATGTGTTGTTAAAAAAACTTGCACGTCTATAATAACATAATAAACACTCGCGCCTATGTGTCCTGTATACCTTTGATGTCATGAGTGTTAGTTAAAAGATATATTTATAAAAGCAATTACTTAAAAATACAGTAATAACTCGCGTTCTAAATCTAAATACGCAGTAATCAAGTTTGCATGCACAGCACGTAACCTCCGTTAACGTTAATTCGGTTAACGAGGTATTACTCTATAAATTTTCGTATAAAATTTTATTCAGAAATCAGTGCACATACGTATTATCTATATTATTTAAAATTGATTAGTTATAAAATAAAATTACACTAGAAAATCAAGCAACTTGACTTTTAATGCATTTTTATTATAATTCAGTAAAATTAGATGATTTTGGTTGTAGTTTTACTTTAGAAATAATACAAAATTATACCATTTTTTAACAATGTAAGGTTTAATTTACTAAGGAATTAGTAAAATAAATTCAATGTCCTGCTAATTCCGATATTGATTTTTGTATTAAGGGGAATATAAAATATAGTATGTAGTCAATTCAAAGATACTAAATTCTTTATTAAATTATAACCTCCATTTATTTCTTGTGATATTAGTTATTATCTAACTATTAAGGTATTAAACTATCAAAGGATAACTTTACGATGGACAATTGTTAAATGGAAGCATATCGACACAAGACATTTTTTGATAGCTTTATATTCCCCTTAAACATATCCGTGTGAAAGGGTAGGCAATTGAGATATAAGAAATGAAATATTTTTTGTTAATTTAACTGCGATAAATATGAATTTCAATGGAGTGATTGATTAAATAATCAATGTTGTTAGAAAGAGATGTTGATCAGCACCGAACTACAATCAAGGAAATGTTACAAAGAATTTGGGTGAAAGAAGGCGTACCTGGATTTTATAGGGGACTTCGGTTGAATTTATTAAAATTTATACCGGGCATGGGAATTACTTATGTCACCTATGAAGAATGTAATAAATTTTTTAGTATTCGTATGGAATAAACGGGTATATAGAATTTGTTTTATCATTATGGACTTAACACTCATCATTTTTGTATAGTTGTCTAATGAATAAATTTTATAAAAATATTTAAATGAAAACATTTAATATATAAAACATAAAAGCCTTAAGGGGAATATAAAGCTATTCATTGTTTCATGCACGAAACGATAAATGTTCTTTCTGGATTTGTATGTTTTTGGTTCCTCCCTTTCAGAAAGAGATATAGAAACACACAAGACCAGTATCTACAAAGCGTTAAAAAAAACTTGGGAAAAAGAAGGTATTAATGGACTTTACAGAGGCCTACGTGTAAGACATTTACCAGGTTTGGCTTTAGCATTTGTCTTTTATGAGCAGATTAATTGGTTCTTTGGACTTGATATGGAATGAACAAATTTTGAATTCTTGTATTTTAATAAACAAATTAGCAACTGTATAAAAAAAAAACTACCTCTCGTTACATTTTTTTTTCTCTTACAATCTATCCGATTGACAATGTTTACTAGCTCGTAAGATTTATATTATATTATAACAGTATATGCTGTATATAATATGGGCACGTGGTGCCCACAGGCCTAGTCAATAAAATAATGAGAATACAAAATAAGTTGGAATTATATTTATTATTTTAGATATGTATAATTACAATCTTTTAATAACAAATTATACTAAAAATTTTGTGAATAAATACCAATATGATTAAAAATGATGTTAAATCTGAAATAAGAAAATTGAAATAAATTCGCTTCTCTATCGGAAGATGTGCGTTGATATATTACTTGTATTGATGAAAAATGGTTTCAGTTTGGCTGCTTTACCCACGTACTCACTACCAAACACGCTTTCGTCTCGGTAAATGTTGGCAACCGGAATGATATTACCACACAACTTTTTATACTTTTCATTTACAGGATTATCCACGCAATTACTGTTTATTGCACCAATTTTTTTTACCGGCGTACGCGTTGTAGATTGATAGTAAGGGTGGGTTCTATAATTACATGCGAGAAACACAGCATACCTACACAACAATTATAATTAAATTTATAAATATATCATTATTCTTTTGAATGTGTGTAACAACGATCTTGTGTAACACAATACTTGTCAAAATCGGATAAAAATATTTGTTGACCATTTATTTCATTCTTTTCAAAATCCCTTTAGCAAGGCATAACTATTCTTGAATAATTGCACTTATATTGGTTGACATTAGTAAAATCCGTAATACTTACACGTAATGATTAAATTTATATTCAATTTTTCCGCATCCCATTAAAGTAGTGTTAGCCTGTAACATTTCTGTCTCACCCATT
Organism: Leistus spinibarbis; assembly: GCA_933228885.1. Taxonomy (NCBI): domain Eukaryota; kingdom Metazoa; phylum Arthropoda; class Insecta; order Coleoptera; family Carabidae; genus Leistus; species Leistus spinibarbis. Next base: position 8,192,383 of record OW121799.1, read on the forward strand.
GTTCTACAAAATACTCATTTTAAAATGATTTCGTTATTTATAGAATTAAGTGTGCCCAGTAGACAATCATTTTCGGAAAATTATTAGTTTCCCGAAAAAGTAAGCAGTTATCCCAAGCGAAAATGCTTTCATTGTGTAACCGGGCACAAATATTGAGCTGATTTCGTCAGATTAAATGATTAACCGAACATTAATGATGCTAACTCTATTGCCTCTCGAATATCCGAAGCATTTTCAGCTCTTTTCAATATATCGTCATACCATTCTTGAAGACTGATTAGCGTACTATCAAAATTATAATTCGGCTCATATAAATATGTCACTGCTGTATTTTGACCAAAACTCAATTCGCCTAAATTTTAATAAATTCACCAACAGATCAATTTGTATGTAGTTTAAACAGTTCGTTAAAAATATACAATTAATATGAATATACGTTAATATTGGTGTGAAATAAATACTTAAATATGATCAAATGATACTTACTCACATGTCTGCAGTAGTCATACATATCCAAGATGCAGGTATTTACCAGACATTGTGCCATGTATTCTAAATCATAATCGTAGTTCTAGGAAAGTAAATTTAACTAGGGTTATTAGTAGATCTCGTCCAGTGGTACAAATGTATTCTATTATATTATATGATGCAAACAGACGCAAAGAAATAATCGAAAACAAGCTATTGCATTGCATTGAATACTTACCAATACATTCATTTTTAATGCGGTTGACGGCGAATCGCTGGCAAATTTATTTCGGTATTCGTTGTGTACGCGGAGTATATGTGTCCGGTAATAATTTGACATGCCCCCAATGTTTATTTGGTGGCAAAATATTACTGTAGGTTTACAGTTCTACATAAGCAAACATTTATTTTATTAAGTATTTAATTAAAATACATAACACCATACGTGATTACAATTATGAAATGTTACTGTGCCATTCTCAATAGTACACTTATTCGAACAATAGTCCCTTCGCAGGTTTATATCACAACTAATGTAAAATATTAAATTTAGAATAGTAAAATATACACTAAACATTTTAGGTAAATGTGCACATTATTTGACAGCTCTACAAAAATTCTGTAGCTTTTGTTTCAATAAACAAATACCCAGAGTATTACTTTTTGAAACTAGAGATGGGCTTATCGATTCGATATATCGATACGCAATTTGTTTTGCAAATATCGATACTAAAATATTGTATCGGTATATATCGATAAGAGTACCAATTCAATTATAAAAATTACATGGCAGTACACGAAGATTTTATTACCAAACATGCAACACATAACATACATCACATGCATTAAAAATAATAGAAAAAGATGGAACAATTTAAAAAAAATCTGTTACCCTGTATCGTATCGTTATCGCATCGATACGGTTTTTGTTGTATCGATTTGATATCGATACGAGAAGTAAATATATCGTTATCGTATTGTTACATTAAAATATCGATAAGCCCATCTCCATTTTAAACGAATATATATAAGGAAATATTATGGATCTGTATACTGTATATGATATGGGCTCATGGTGCCCACGGGTTTATCTAGTATAAACATAATATCTATAGTTAAACATTTTATTTTAATAGTTATGTGCAACATAAATAATAATACAAAAAATATATATATATATATATAAAACAATAGAATTAAACTTTTCCGAGATAACTAAAAATACATTTTATTCGAGTATCAGTTTGTAAAAACACGGATACCAATATATACCTAAACAAATGGAACTAGGTATTTATATTACTATTATAATATCAGTATATGCTGTATATAATATGGGCACATGGTGCCCACAGGTCTCGTCAATAAAATAATAAGGGTACAAAACAAGTTTGAATTATATTCATTATTTTAGATATGTATAATTACAATCTTTTAATAACAAATTATACTAAAATTTTTGTGAATAAATACCAATATAAAACAATGATTAAAAATGATGGTAAATCTGAAATAAGAAAATTGAAATAAATTCGCTACTCTATCGGAAGATGTGCGTTGATATACTACTTGTATTGATGAAAAATGGTTTCAGTTTGGCTGCTTTACCCACGTATATAAGTTCTCTACCAAACACGTTTTCGTCTCGGTCAATGTTGGCAACCGGAATGATTTTACCACATAACCCTTTATACTTTTCATTTACAGGTATATCCTTGCAATCATTGCTTGCTGCACCAGTATTTTGTAAGCGCGCACGCGTTCCTGGTGTAGTGAAATTGCAAGTTCTATAATTACATGCGATCAACGTAGCATACCTACACAACAATTATAATTTAATTTATAAATATATCATTATTCTTTTAAATGTGTGTAACATCGATCTTGTCCACGAAATAGGATATTAAGAAAATACCTATTTTATTTCAAGCCATATTAATTATAAATAATAATAAAAAATTAATGTAGCAACCTAAAATTATGACACTTCAAACTTAAGATTTGTATATGGTCTAGATGTGCACCTATTTTTGAAAAGAATATTCAAACCGGAAGTGCATGTTTACTCTATGCATGTTATGTCTCAGAGATATTACATTTAGAGCGCAAATGCAATGTATATTGTATATAAAAGAAAGTCGAGTGTAGGTCACTCCAGATATGTTTATATAAAAATTTACAATACAATTGTTATGTTTGTAACCAGTTAGAAAATATCTCACACCTGTAATCAATCGCGATTCCAAAATAATCATAAGCAAAATATGATTATTTTTGTTTTCTTCGTAACTAGTGGTGATTAATCGTTACTAGTAGAAAAAAAGAAATACTAGTTACGAAACGTTGATTGTTTCAAAACTGCAGTAAATTTTGAAAAGTAACACAATATTTCTCAAAATCAGATAAAAATATTTGTTGACCATTTATTTCATTCTTTGTAAAATCCCTTTAGTAAGGCGTAACTATTCTTGAATAATTGCACTTATATTTGTTGGCAAAAGTTTGTAAAATCCGTAATACTTACCACTCTTGATGATATATAAATTCAATTTTTCCGCATCCTAATATAGTAGTGTTAGTCCGTAACATTTCAGTATTATCCATTGTTCTACAAAATACTCCTTTTAAAATGATTTCATTATTTATAGAATTAAGTGTGCCCAGTAGCCAATTTTAAACAGTTATCCAACGCGATAATGCTGTCATTGTGTAACCGGGCACAAATCTTGAGCTGATTTCGTCAGATTAAATGATTAACCGAACATTAATGATGCTAACTCTATTGCCTGTCGAAAATCCGAAGCATTTTCAGCTCTTTCCAATATATCGTCATACCATTGTTGAACACTGATTCGCATATTCTTAACATTATATGTCGGATTATGTAAATATCGCACTGCTATATTTTGACCATAATTCAATTCACCTTCATTTTAATAAATTTACAAACTAATCAATTTGTATGTAGTTAATACTGAATTGCAAATACTGTCAAAATTCACACTTTAATCACTTCGTTAGAAATATACAATTAATATGAATATACGTTAATATTGGTGTGAAATAAATACTTTATATCTAAAATATACGTCGACAAAAGTGTTAAAAAAATACTTTAAATATAAATAAGTGTTTGTAATCGAAATAAATGTAATTTATAAAATCCAATATACGAATATAAGAATTCCTTGAAATGCGATTTATTAAATTTAACACCTTTGTACGAATTGAAATGTGGAAAGTGAGAATACGAACAAATGATACTTACTTGCATGTCTGCAGTAGTCATACACATGCGCGCAGCAGGTATTTACCAGACATTGTGCCATGTATTCTAAATCAAAATTGTAGTTCTAGGAAGGTAAATTTAACTAAGGTTATTAGTAGATCTCACCCAGTGGTACAAATGTATTCCATTATATTATATGTTGTAAACACACGCAAAGAAATAATCGAAAACAAGCCTTGCATTGAAGACTTACCAATACATTCATGTTTGATGCGGTTGACTGCGAATCATTGGCAACTTTATTTCGGAGTTCGTTGTGTTGGTCGAGTACAGCTTGCCGGTACTTATTTGTCATGTGGTGATTTAGCAATTTGCCACACATGAGTCTATCAGGCTTACAGTCCTACATAAGCAAACCTTTATTTTATTAAGTTTTTAATTAAAATACATAACACCATACCTTTAACGGTTTCACACACTCACGAAACTTTACTGTGCCATTCTCAGAACTACAAGCATTCGGACAATAGTCCTTTTGTATGTTCATATCACAATTAATGTAAAATATTAAGTTTAAAATAGAAAAGAAATATACACTAAGCATATTACGTAACTGTACCAATTATTTGACAGCTCTACAAAAATTCTGTAGTTGGCTTTTTTTCAATAAACAAATACCCAGAGTATTACTTTTTTAAACGAATATATATAAGGAAATATTATGGATCTGTATACTGTATATGATATGGGCACTTGGTGCCCACGGGTTTATCTAGTATAAACATAATATCTATAGTTAAACATTTTATTTTAATAGTTATGTGCAACATAAATAATAATACAAAAATATATAAATATATATAAAACAATAGAATTAAACTTTTCCGAGATAACTAAAAATACAATTTATTCGAGTATCAGTTTGTAAAAAGATAACCAAAACACGGATACCAATATAACATAAACATTATTTTCTTGTTGCATTACTAAAACATAAAAAATAATACTATTTAATTAAAGCTGTACGTTATATATGTACTCTTTAAATGAACGCATGTAACTTGACAAAAACACTTTAACAAGGCCAGTGAACATGTAAAAGCACTTTCGGAAACATTAGCCATAACCGCTGTTTCATAAATAAGCCAAATACAAAAAATTCAAAAAATTATTTACAAAATTCTTAGCAAACACAAAATAATATGGTGACACCTGATTTGGAATGCATTCCACTTAATCCCTATTTAAATAAGTAACAGGAAACGCATGTTTCATTTTCCCCAAACAAAATAAAATGCTACACATCATAATTAATATAAATTCAACATATGGATCTAGTCTACTTTACCCCAAGTAAAATAAGGTGCAATAATTGTTAAACCCATTACCACCCAGTGTCAAATACATAGGACAGCACGTTTAAATTTAATATTAATGAAATTCATGTAATCAGTGATTTTTAATACAATAATTATATTCTGCCCAATGTATATGGCACTGTGCGCTAATGGGATAACAATGGCCCAAAACCGCATTTTGTGATTAATATGTTGCGATAATTGAGCTATATTTAGTATATGTCATTGGGCGCTAACGGGTTAAAATGATTCTTTGTGTATTAAAATAAAAATATAATTTTACATCATTCCAATTCGCTCCAACTAATATAATACACAAACTACTTAATTGTCTATAAAATTCGGATATCCCAATAAAAAAAAAAACTATACACTTTCATATACATAAGTATGGTGATCACAAAGAAAAATCGATCTGGAATATAATAAAAAAATATCTAAATATTCAGATACAATAATTTATCCGGATATACTACTATTAACTGATTCACCCAAATATCCGTATATAGTCATAGTTAATTATCCGTAATCAAGATTTTGCAGTTATCTGGATAACATTATATACGGGTAATCAGATTTTTATTTTCACGGAAATGGACAGATCTACATTACGGACAAAAACCATTGTATAATAGAAGTATTCCACAACTAAAATAATTGATAAATAGATATGATTGTGAAAAAAAAAACAGTTTGTGCAACTTCACCCCACATATTGCTTTGTTACACAACAATATACACCAATGCAAACAAGAACCGATTTTCAATATCCGGATTTTTACATATACCTAAATCACAATACAGTACAGCAAGTCCGTACTCTCAGTATCTCGATTATACTATAAATACGTTGCATTTTTCCCAATCGATTTACAATACCCCACAATTTGAAACATATACGTACAATGAAAACATATAATAGCAATGGAAATTTGTTTTAATTCTTACCATTAGAATGATTTTCAAAGTTTGATATCCTATTTTTGGAATTTACTATATAGATTAAAATAATTAAAGAAATAGAATAATAAATTAATAATATGGTGTAAATATAAATTTGGGAGAAGGTTTAGACCTTACCATTTCTATCATATGGTGTATAAGTACTAGGATTATAATAGTTATACCCTGAAACATCAGTTTCACATAACCCCCTGAATTTTTTGTTACAACCATTTTCATATTCACATTTACTACAAGGCGATCCGATTTTATAGATTTCTCTGCCATAGAAGTTTCCGGGTGTAGATTTGCCTCCGTAGTTGCATACTAGGAATAGTTTATACCTGCAATTTCATTTAAATATACCAAGGAATATCGCAACATAATAGATTGTACTTAAACATATTTTAACTGAATTGTATATTTACCATGAATCTTCTTCGTACGTAATTGCTGCACAACCGAGATATTCCAGCTCACCCCAAACCATCTCTGAATAATGTCCAGTTCTGTACAGAAAATAAAATATATAGCCGAGCTTATAAACAATAAGGGAAAATTGTGAATCTTTAAATTTAAATGTCTCAGAAAAAAATCTCCAATATTTCAATATCTTAATCTGAAGTAATATGCTTTAATTAAACTATTTTTTATATATCTCGTAAATGAGATACGTTAGCGAAAAAGTAAATAGAATAAAAGTTACAGATATTAAAGTTTCTAGCAACTTTTGTTTGAAAAGTTTTTCTAAAAACTGTACCATTCTTTGACAAATCGCCTTTTAAAATTACTATTTTACATTTACGTTTCCCTAGTTACCACACATATTGTTTCATGGCAATAGCAAGTTATATAACATTTATAGTGAAAATTAAGTATAAGAAACTTGAGTGTAGGACACTCCAGATTTTTGCATAGGATGTGCGATGTTTATTGTATCTGTTTTTTATGGGTGGCAACACTGAATACTCTGTTATGAATGACCTTGAAATATGCCGGTCTAAACATGTGAGATTTTGTTATTTTATTTATCTTTTTAAATAAAACATATCGATAAAAAATTTACATATAGATCACCAAGTTTTTTTGTTTGTTTTAACGAGTCAACTGTATAATTAAATATTTGTATAAACAAACAAGAAAATGTATAATAATTCAAAAATTCAATACGAACTCATTAAATTAAAGATAACATTAATATAAATTTTTTATAAATAGTAATTGTAAATAAATTATAGATTATTAAATTATAGCTTCCTTATAAAATATTCTGGTTTAAACTCAAGGTCATTTAATGTGTATTTTAATTATTAATAGGACAAAAAACTATTGGTTTTTTTTTATTACGCGCCGGGAACATTAATTTAGTAAATTAGCAATAAATATTACCCTGGACTTGAACCTTGAAAGTAGCTAATGTCTGCATTGTTGAAGTCGGCAACTTCGTTGTACCACGATTCTATGAGAAACTTAAATATTTCATAGTCGGCCAAACCACTTTCCCATGATTGACCACGGTACGCTAAATTTTGGCCGACCAGCAGCGTTTCTGATAAAGGTATTTGAATTAATTACCGATGTAGATGTTTTGAGACCAGTTTGACTTACCAGTTCGACGGCAAGAGTCATGGGCAAATTTACAGGTGTTGGCCGTGCATTGGGCAATTAGGGCTAATTCCTCATTCCATGCCTATGAAATAAGGAATTAAATATTTTTTATAATCATTTATAATGAGCCATTATTTTATTTTAAGTACTTATTATTTTATTTTTAGTACTTTTTAGTACTTTTTAGTACTTTAGTGTTATATTTTTATTACTAATTATTAACTGGTATAGTAAATTTACATAGCTTTTAATCTGAAATTACACCTACAGATAACTTAATTTTAATTTTTCTCAATTAGTGCATTTGGAAACTGATTCGGTTATCTATGCAGTTAAAACGGTTTTATTTATTTTACAATAATTCATTATATGTTTTCAGTGTTATTTTACATTGATGTAAATGCAAAACTCAACAGAAATTTTGACAAAAGTTTTGATAGATATTTTTATGTTCAACTTTTTAACTCCCTTAAAACTTTTAAACTATCATACAACACGGTGCACTATAGATATAGTACAATGCATTTCTACTAATGTAATTATAAAAGTTTTTAACTTAATTAACATTTTAATAACAAAGTTATTAATATTAGCAACTTTAGAGTCTGTACAGGCTGAACTAAATTAGTATTTTCTATTTTAGCTAAAGCATTCGGTCGCGTATCTGTAACATATTTGGATCAAAAAATGTCCATAACACGTAAGACAAAATGTGTGTCCTCTATTTCTCTGAAGGTACCGGAGTGATTTGAACCAAATTTGCTGCACATATTCTTTGGTATCCCATTTGAATCCGTTCGCAGTTTAAATCTAATCGCCCGATGTTGAACTCTATTAAAAGTGTTGACGGTGCAACCAGGCATAAATTGTAAAATTTGATATATGAAGTATCATTTGTACTAGCAATTGTGACGGGTTGTTTTGCTGGAATAAAAATAAAAGGAATTTGATGAATCAACTTACGAGTGCGTTCATGTTCGCAGCGGTTGGTTGTGGTTCGTTATGCATTCCTCGCGATTCGTTCCCCATTGCTACATTGTTCCGAAGTTTATTATGCAGATCTAAAATTTGCTGACGACGTTGACCAGTCATTGGGACGACTTCGTAGTTTCTACATCGACGATCTGGACGACATTGCTAGAAGAATATAATAATAACTCTTGTAGTAATTATGCAACTTTCAAACAAAAATAAAAATCGTAAAAAGTAACCAAGAGATTAAAATTTGATCCCTATACTATTAATAAAAGAAGGTCCTTAGATTACCAAAGTTTAAGAACCTTAGTTTTAGGAAATTTGTATAACAAAATCGCTTTGTAATTGTCATTAGTTATGTAATAAGCTAAGTAGAATTTTATAATTGGTGTTCTTGTGTTTACATTTTTTTAAATAGTATTTGTATAAAATATTCCATGATTCAATGGACTATTATCCCAAATATTTTATCTGTTCGACATTATTTCTACATAATTGCATTTTTTTAATTAACAGATTGCAAGTAATGAGTAAATGTGTGACTCATTAATTTCGAGTCATTCTTACGAATGACATTATAGGTTTCCGTTACTTGAAAATCTAACGTAGCGAATATGTTCATTTTCTAAGCCTGATAACATAATGTGGAGTGGCCTGCACTCGACAACAAATGTATATCCTAAACAAACTGGGGTCAAAACGGGTATATCCGTTGAAATCTCGACTTCATTTTTTCCTGAATTAATTGTAATATTACATATAATTTAGTCGCACAAAATTCATATTATTTTTTTGTTAATGGTGAACATTTTTGGATGAATTTAATTTTGTTTTTTATTTTACTAATTTACAAAGGAAAATTTTACAATACTAATTTTAATCAAATATTTATTTATTCATTCCTGTAAATATTTGATAATTAACAAAGAGGAATACTGAATGAAAGTAAATTATTAAAATGACTGTGCAAATTTTGTTACAAATAAATCCTTGTCCTTAAAATGTTATCGCTAAGTTCTGAAGTAAAAAATTATCTTACAAATATTGAATTCATAAAATAATTGATTAAATCACCTGATCTAAAATTCAACGAAAATTTTAATCTTCACCAAATAATAAACTTTGTTCGGCACTTCATTTAGAGTGTACATTCTACACATTTCTTTATTATAATATATTTTTTAGAGTGTCAGGAATTTAGAATCTGTAAAATTTTGAGAGTCCCTGCATCTATTTTCTATTTTCTCAAAAGGGTTTGTGTGTGTGTGTGTCTGTAAACGCTCTACAGCTGATATCATTGAACATATAAATATGAAGTAATAATATTCTTGTCCATTTACTATATATATATATATATATATATATTTAGAGTGTCAGGAATTTAGAATCTGTAAAATTTTGAGAGTCCCTGCATCTATTTTCTATTTTCTCAAAAGGGTTTGTGTGTGTGTGTGTCTGTAAACGCTCTACAGCTGATATCATTGAACATATAAATATGAAGTAATAATATTCTTGTCCATTTACTATATATATATATATATATATATATATATATATATATATATATATATATATATATATGTGTATATATATATATATATATATATATATATATATATATATATATATATATATATATGTATATATATAATATTTTATTTTATTTTAAATCACCCTACGATTGCTATGAAATAAAATCAATATGTATTGTAACTAGGGAAACGTATATATAAAATAACCATTTTCAACCATAGAAAATACACACTGGGGCCATTTTAGCTCTAGAGCGTGTTCACACACACTTGTATGTCTGTGTGTGTGAACGTCATTCCAAAAATAAGATTCAAAAAATGAATCTGGAAATTTTATGATTAAATTTTTTTTTTGATGTTCAAGAAAGAAATAATATATTTGATATTATTACTTATATGGTTTGGAAAATTCGCTACATTATTTAGTAACGTTTAAAATTGTCAGGTTTACAGTGAATTATGCACGTGCAACTGATGTGAATGATATAATCTATTAAATAATCGAGGATTTATATTCTAATAAACATTAATTAACCGATAAAAAAAATATACAAACAAAAAACCCGCATATCTGATATAGATAGTACAATTAAATATGTAAACAACTATTCTAATAGCATCCTTAAGTACTATTTCATTAAAGCTATTTAGTAAGTATATAAATTCAAAAAGATTAAGTATATTCAAATTCTTATAATTAAATTATAAAACGGTGGAAATTTTACTTACATTATTTTTTCGCTTACATATTATATGTTTAGCAATCCCATGCTGGGTAACGCAATTTAAATCACAATACTTCTGGTAATCCACATAATCAAACTCATCTGATTTAATTTCGAAAACACAAATCACAACAAACAAAAACATAAATAAAGCAAGTTTGAAATCACCCATCATGTTTAAGCGCCAAGATAAACAATGAGTATTTTTTAATACAATGAGTAATTATAATCTTAGCGCCAAGACCTAAAGGTAAGAAGTGCTACAGATATATTCGATTCACGATATTTTGTAAAATGCTATATGCAAAAAACAATTGGGTATTTCGTGTGCGCATGAACGTATAGCGTGAGGTAAGGTTACACCTGTACTGATTAGCGGGAAATGAAGGCTTTTATCAGTCCGTAACGTGCAAAATTTTTATTTTCTGAATACACACAGACACACACTCATTCATACTATTATCTCTGGTTGTAACATGACTCACTGTGTCTGTTTTGCTTTTGTTAAATTTCGATTATATTCCAATTTTGTAGATGGACAACTTGCACTATAACCACATTTTTATCACCATTTTAGACGTTAGCGGAAGTTATTTTTATATCTTTTTATAATCGTGGTTTGTCATTTTACCACATCGCTACTTGGGATTCCACAAGACTGTGTTGAAACATATAAATTGAATGTTTTAAATATTTGGAATAAACTTATCATAATAATGTTATGACACTATCACAATATTTAATCTGATTCATATATTGTTTTAAAAAGAATTTATTATCATTTATAATCAAAGCAACATTGTATATAATACTGCAAAACAGGCATAGGCGCCTTAAGCCTGATAAAATATATGTTAAGATAATATAAAAAGAACCAAACTTTATTATAACCCGTTAAAAAATAAACATATTTATAATTCGGTGGGAAAAAAGAAAAACCCAGTTTTAAAAGTTAGAAAAGTATTTTCTTCTTCATTATATAATGCATTTTTTTTTAAATCAGTGCCAATAATAACAACATTTTCTTATTATATTTATAAAAAAATATTTTTAACTTATAATTACTGTTATAATTGTATTTACAGTAATTAAAATTAAAATAAACAAATATTATACATGTAGTGATTTTTTAACCACCGATATTTTTATTTTCATTTACAAAGTAATAAATAAGTCTTTTTTTATTTAATTTAAGACTTGTATATGGTTTAGATGTAGACCATTTAATTTTGAAAAGAATATCCAAACCAGAAATTAGAACGGCTGCATTTATGGCAAAAATAGTTATGTAGATATTAATATTTCCCACAACTTTTGGTTGAAAAGTTTCTTCAAAAAATGTACCAGTAACGAGAAAACTGCGAGCGACTGAGCGATATACATACATTTTTGGAATCAAGAAGACGTGAAATGAATTTCTGCGCAAGTTTGAGAATGTTACAGACACATTATTATCGTATATTATGCATATTTAACTGCAGTGTTCCATTGAGATAAGATCTTACTGATAATATTATATATGTTTTGATAATTATAAATTGATATTAAAATAAAATAGATATTTATTATCGGTAATTTCCAACCAATAAGGAAACGTAAACCAATTTACAATAAATTTACCAACGCGTGTTTTTAGTTCATATTATTTTTTCCTAACTGAATAGGTGTTTTCCATGCAAATTCGTGACATTTCAAGTTCTGAAACTGGATTCCTGTGCATAAATCAAAATTTTATCACGACTTCATATATTTTTTTGTACGGAAAACATAATGAATCATAATTATACTTTAGAATTCTACAATCACTTTCTGTTTTTTTTTTATTTCAAACAAAACAATCTTATCGACTAATTACATGAAAACATGAAAACTAAATTAATAACAATTACGAATCACACATTAAACCTATACTTTATTTTTGTTTATAAGTTTGATTTTTACTAAGAAATTGTATTTTTAATCAATTTAAAAACTTTTATTGGTAATTAAATTCAATTTAATAAACTATTTCGTTACATTCTTGAACGAAATCTGTAGGTGTATTCACAGGGAAATAGTTAGTAATTAAGAATGTACTAATTTTTGCAAAATCGCCTTTGAGAATGGTTATTTTATATTTAAGATTTCCTAGTTGCAATACATATTGATTTTATGTCATAGTAATCATGAATTTAAAACATAATAAGGCAATATTATAAATGAACGTTAAAGGACAAGAGAGTCGAGTACAGGCCACTCTTTTAAGGATGCGATTAAAATTGTCTGGGCGGCAAATTAGGAGATTAAACGCTATAACCGTCTAATACATTTTTCTATCCATATATTTGCATTAAATTATTCCTTCCCACGTGTTTTGCGGGTTAAGTAATTGATGGTTTAAAAATAAATGTAGATTAACGGTTCTATTTAACATACTCTAACCACATAACCTCTAGTATTTACGTGTTCTAAATATAGTTTTTTATTCCAATACCATCACACATACGTGTACATCGACAACAGAATAAAAATAGAATTCTATCAAATGAAGAGGTTGGTACACCATTATTCTAACCTTGGGTTTTGTATACAATACATTACCATTCAGAAACACCTGTATATTAATGTAAATATTTACAAACCTAATGTGATTGTAGGTAAAATAACCAAAACGTTAAGTTAATTTTTATGATTTCTTCAACAAAAATATCGCTTGTTTTAATCAATATGAAAAGTACAAAATACATCGATTTTAACACATGTTGTAACACCTACGTTATTTTGTGAATTCTGATTTAGCGATTAACGCCAAGAGAAGAGAACAAAGAAGAGGAATTGCAACTAAAGCGCTACCAATCAATCTGGCAGCGCTTTTGCACTTTGCGCGAAGAGAGCACAACACTTCTGCCATTTCAACTCTTTAAGCTTAAAGGGGATGAACACAATTACCGTTGATAATGACAAATTGTGGTAAATGTGGCTGACAGACTTAAATAATACGTCTTCTAGAAACACAAAACTTTTTATTTAGTTTTTAAATTAAAAAATAACCCCACAGTTTTACATGCAACGTTATTACTGTCTACTATTATTTCAATCGTGTTTGTTTAATCGTGAAAATTTTTACAGCTCTCGAAATGTTTTCAGGCATAGTTTATACGATTCTATTTTATATTTCATGAAGTTTGTCGGTGATCAGTTATCGAGAACCTATATTACATATATAGAGAAATCTATGTATAAGAAAGTGGAGTGATGGCCACTCCAGTTTCTTTTTGTAATACATAAAAGATATTTGAATTTTAAATTTTATTCATGAACGTTTTTAAATTCGTGAATTTATTACGATTATTATAATGATTTGTCCGTAGCTGCTACAAAATATGTACTTGACTTATAAATGTTAAATATCCAATAAAGAATAATTGTATACATTAAGTAAATATAGTCTAATTTCAGGCGAATATCTTTAACAAAACAAGTCAAAGCTCACCTTATAAGTAATAGCGGTTTCTAATTATAATGGACTTTTGGTTAACAATAAAAATAATTTTGTAAGTTATTTTGATGTTATCAAAATGTACTGCATATTATAAAATTCAAAATGATATTATTTAATAATTTTTCATGGCCTTTGGGTTAACAATATGAAAAAATCTTGAAGATATAAAATATCTTAGAATTAGTAATAAAATTTTTGGGTGTTGTAATTATTTTTATAAGGGCAGTATTAAGGAGGGCTTCAAATTTTAGGGCCCTATAACTTGGGAAGTATACAGGCGATTTGATTTAAACTGCGAGGGGATTAAAATGCAATGCCAAATAATATATGTACTAAATTTGGTGGTACCTTCAGAGAAATAGAGGACACAAATTTGGTTTTACGAGCGAGCGACAACTAACATCCAAGTATATAAGTTATATATATATATATAAATATTTGGATTCAGGACGACGAGACAAACACTTTTTGATGAGGAATTTTTTTAATCCAAGAATACTACAGACACACGAACGATTGCTTTACTTCGTACGGTGAGCTAAAATTGCCTTCCACCTCGAATAATGTCGTTTTCTTTAAATGGAATATGTTTTCATGATTTACGTTTTAAATAAAAATAAAATCTTATTAGATCTGCTTTATCAACTGTTTAAGGACCTTAGAGGTCACATTACTTTTAATACAAGAACTTGCAGGGCTTTACTGTGTGGTACGTTTGTAAGCTCAACTCATCTACAATTACTTACGGTACATTTGCGACAAACGGTTTTAGATAGTGGGTTGGAAATACCCGCATAAGATTCAGCAAAATCTCACGGAACGGAAAAAAGATAATGGAATTCTTGATCTGCGATATAATATCTTATCGAAAATACGTCACCCACACAAAATGGATTTATACCACACATGTCAATGAAATATAGTTTTAAAGTGCACATTCTAAATATATATAAATCGCAGAATAGTGAAAATTCGTGCTTGAGCATAATTTGTATTTGTGAAGACCTATTTATATTTTGTTGAAAATATTATGATTATTCCTCTTCGTATATGCTTTGTTGTGCCTCAACCTACAAATAAAACAACCGATACGCATGCGTATTCGTTGAAACACGCTGTCAGTCGCATGGCAACCGCGCACTCACTAGGTCATATACTACACAAAGCGTCGCGGTGCCTGCCGACGCCGACGTTGTGCTTTCTAGTTGCACGGGGTGACAGTGTGATGTCGTAAGCGTAGAAATCGCGCGCTAGTCCGCACATGTCACTGACAGTAGCGACAAAAGCCTTTATCGCAATACAACTTCTGCCGCAGAAATAGTTCTTTATTGAGCAAATAAATCAGAAGTGGGATGCATAAATGAAGTTGTCATTTAAAAAGGGTAATGCTAAGTTGAGAGATTAAATATCTATTTATAAATTGATATAAATATTGAGAAGAAAGAAAATATTTATAAATTTGAGTTGATAACATTGAGAAGTGGTAAATAATGTGTTTTTTTTTGATAACAATTGACTGTTATATTGATCATAAAACAAATGGATTTATTATTAATATCTTCGGATGAACAAATAAATCTTATTGTCTAGGTGACTTTTATGGAGAGAGTGACAATTGTTGAAAGACTCGGAAACTATAATAGTGAATTTAGAGTTTTAGGGTAATAAAAACACAATGAACTTATTATTAATAGCTTCGGATAAACACATAAAATATGTTTAGTTTTGCGAAACAAATGGTGAGACATGAAAAATAAACTTGCAAGTTACTCTTATCATCTATGTAATTTTTATGGGGAGAGTCAAAATTGTTGAAAGAATCGGTAACAATAAAATTGAATTTAGTGTTTTGGGGTAATACAGAAGTTTAGAAATGATGTAAGGAATAGTAAATGAAGTGAAAATATTAAATAAAACTAATATTAACTAATATACTTATCTAGAAGTGCTACAAAATAAGATCTGGAAAGTAGAAGTAAACAAGTAAACAACTCTAAGGAAGTAGTATACAGAATAGTAACTAATGTAGTATTTACTAAAGTAGTAAATAGTAAACAAAGTTACTTTAATGACAAGAACTACAATTAATTAAAAAACCAGGGAGAAGTAATAGAAAACTAGATTTGGAAAGAAGTAGAAAACTTTAAATTAACGGCGTTTGAGAATTAAAGGAATTAGTATTTAGAATAGTAAATAAAGTGGTATTAGCCAAAGCTTCATTTATAAACAGTAAATTGTAATGTACTTCAAATACCTAAGCAAAAGTATATTACGAGAACAAATATAACTTGAACAGCTTTACCGGGACGAACCAATACACTCTATATCTTAATTTAATCTGGATTTAATTGCCGTGCAATCAAATTCGTAATTTTGTGGTTTTAAAACAGAGTGGAATTGTTCTAATTGATTAGCAAACGGGTGGAACGTGAAAAGTACAAAAATAAGGTGCACTTAAACAGGTTTAACTCTATAATACTAAATTGTATTTGATTTTAATTGCATTGGAAGTCAATTCGTAAGATACAATTGGCGTGGGTTTGGCTTCTGTAAATTTCCCTCCAAAATTGTGAAGAATCAAACTCAAAGACAAGCATATACATAATTGGACAAAGTAAATAATTAAGTGATTTGTGAAACTTATTGCTTTTATTACTCTGTGATGGAGACATGTTAACCTCCAGTAATCATAAGACTAGAGATTTAAAGAAAACGATAAACAAAACAGTTTAACCAAAATTCTTTTAAAACAATTAAGTGATTTTGAAATAGAACAAAGTGATATTTATTATTAAATAAATAATAAATTTGAGCAACGATTAATATAAATATCATTGTGAATCTTGCGTGATGGTATTATAATTATTTTTCAAAAGAAATTGATATAATTACGGTAAGACAGTTTACTAAGAAGTTCCCTGCAAGAAGTAATGGTGCAAGAAATTAAAAGTGATAAATAATGATATATGTTTGATTTAAAAATATCATAAGTGGAATAATCTATTAATTACAGAATTAATTGAACAAATAATATTAAAAAAAGTTTGATATAATAATATCATAAATGCAATTGTAATAAACATATATCTATACATATTATTTTATAATCCTATCTTATTTTTGATAAAGGAATAAAAATAAGAACAGTTAAATTAAAATAATTACTAAATAGTAATAAAATCCCAAACTAATTCTATTTTGAATACAAAATAACAAAAGTATATAAAAATTATCAAAATATATAAATGTATGTCGCAATAGCAAAATCCATTACAATTTGAAATAATAACAAACTTTTACCAGCCTTGAATAAATACCAATTCGGAAAATGCCAATAAATCTTGTGCCCACAACGTGGATCGATCATCCAAAAATAACGATGGTAAACAACTCGATGGCAAATTTTGCAGGCGGTCTACACAGCACGCAAAATAAAATAGAAACTAATAAAAGTAGATTTTAATATTGGTAGTCACTCCTCCACTTCGTGTATTGCATTGTCCTCAATTCCAGTGAAATCGAATACACAATACAAGGCGTTTGAATCAGTGTGCAAACAAATACAATTAATGATAGATATAGTGTGGCTTAACTATAACTGTAGAAGTTTATAATAATTTATAAATTACAGCGAAAACTTTACGGTTTCAACCCTGTGATTCATAACAACAAAAGTTATACACAAAGTTTATGTATTGAGGTGGTAAATTGGATTATATATCCCACGCAGGTTTATTATTTGCTATTTTATAATATAAATTCATTCCGTGTAAATGCATTTATAAAAGGATTATAAATTGAATACGTTTCTCGTATAATGCCGTAGCTGGCCGAGGCTACCCGAATGAGTTCAGTTGATTTATGGTCCACACGCATGCGTTGTAATAGCTTTTATAACTGAAAACTCCTGAGGGATAATGGCTAGCATTAAATAAACAGAGATTGTGTACATTGCAGCATGAGTGTAAGTAATAAATACGTGCGTTGAAAACGGAATAACACTGTTCAAGTTAAAGATACCGTTGCGACCCAGGCGTTCGGCCGAGAGCCGAGGTCTGGGTCATGAGGAGGAACCCTTCACGTCCGAGGACGAGGCCAGCAGCATGGCCGGCGGCAAGGACAAGGAAGTCGTAGTACCACAACCGCCAGCACTGCCACCGCGCTACAGGTTCAGAGACCTCATCCTCGGTGATTACGCGTTTAATGATGATGGGGAAAGGTATGTGCATTCTTTTATTTATTTTATATAAAAGTTTATGAAGGTTTTGCTGTGTATATAGCCAATTATTTATTTTTATACGAAGCAGGATATAATTATTTTAACAACTGAATGCCGGCACATAATGTCGAGGTTAAACTCGAGCTCGCCCGACACTAGCCGACTGTGTTCATTCTATGTACGTTCTGTACGCATGCGTTTTGTACTTACAGGACAGTTTAATTATGAAATATTAAAGGACAAGGAAAAGTTTTGTGAGGGGGAAACTATTTTATCTTTATAATCTCTTAGGATTTTTTTTGCATTAGGCAGACAAAGTTTAAAAAGTACTTTGCCTGATTAAATGTGAGTACTGTTCGATGAGGTTAATTAAATTTTAAACTCGTGAAAGAGTACATTAATACTGTGATGGTCGAGTTCATTTACAAATTGGAATTCATTATCTACACTTTTCTATCGTAATTAATTGGAAATGTAATATTTATACTTTCTTATACGAATATATGACAATATTAATTACACATTTTGACCATCCCTGAATCTAATCTAACAATTTTCGAAATGATATCTGCATGTCTGTGTGTGTGTGAACGCTCTAGAGCTAAAACTGTTGAAGGTAAAATTGTGAAACATTAAATGTAACACTTGTATATAGTCCAGATGTACACCAATTTTTTAAAGTATCAGTTTACTCTATTTTTTTGATATCTCGGAAATGGCATGAGTTAGAGAAAAATTATATTTATAAAAGTTGAAGATATTAAAATTTCCAACAACTTTTATTTGAATTTTTTTTTTTGTAAAATGTATCATTTACTGAAAAATAGCCTTTGAAAATAGCGATATTACATTTTCGTTTCCCGAGTTACCATACATATTGGCATTGTTACATAGCAATCTAGCATGAATTTACTACAAAATAAAGCAATATAAATATTAGATAGATATAGGAAGTATAAGAGAATCGAGTTATGACCACTCCAGCATTTTTATTCGCCTATATTTGTATTTGAATAAATATAATGAATATGTAGATATGATTTATGATGAGCAAATAAAAAAATGTCTCATTAAAATTGTAATATATTTGCACCCCATTTTTGTACATGTACCTGCGTTCTGTTTGTCAAGAATTTTAATCATTTGTTTGTTTTTGACACAGTGGGCCTAATACAAACTGAAATGGCGAATAATTATTTATGATCTGACCCGAATATACAAAGGACATATTTCAAATGTGTGCACACTAAAACGTAACGTAAAAAAATGTTATTTCCGTCAGCGAAATGCACAATTTTATTATTAACTAAGTAAAACAACATACTCGTGTTCATATTCCTTTTAGGGTTGTATTATGTATATGTTAACTCATGTTAAAAAATATAATACCCGTATTTAATTACAAATTTCTGTCAGTAATAGTTAACTTTTTAATAACTATAGTAATAACCATAATAATATAAATTAATATCAACATAACCCATATTTACTTTAATACAAAACAGTTAAATTTTAAAATAATTTATACACATTATTTATGTCAAATAAAATGTATTTTTGCTGAACGTATAAATGAATCTAGTATATTTAATTATTATCATAAATCACCAAACACCTAACTTGTTCATTTGTTAGCGAGTCACGGAAAATGGTGGCAGCGCGTGTATTGTGCTGACATTATATCTTTATTTCTAACGGCTTGGAAAACGTCAAATTCGGAAGTAAAATGAATGGTAGGTAGTTTAGAAAGCAGTCAAAACGGTGGGCCTATCTATATCGGCCACATACATCACGGCACAACACGCCAGTACAGTTAAAGATCGCCTCAATTTGTGCCACACGTAAGCCGAAGTAAACGCGGATGTGTCTAGGGTGCTCAGACAGAGTCTGTTTCGAATATAAAATGATACAAAATCATATTTTTATCATTGTGATAGCCCGACTTACGTGAATTCGGAGTTACGGAGAGTTCTTGATTTTATAAAGCCTTCGACACCGAAATAACTTTTCTTTTATATATATTGTAATAATATGTTTAAAGAACTGCAATATTATTAAATATTTTTCTTCCAAACTAGTGTTTCTGTTAGTAATAAATAACTATATATATCTAGAAAAACACGCACTTAGGTGTGGCTCGAATAATATAACTCATATGTCTGTGCATCGAAAGACATTTAACAGAAGCAAAATTCAAATATGAGCTATTGAATAATGTATATTTGAAAATGTATTCGGAGAACTCACATAAATAAATAAATAAAAACATCGTCTCAAGATTTTCCGCAAACATAGACTTGCAAAAATTTCCCAACACTCCCACAAAAAATGTAAAGCTTTCAATCAGTAAGAAGCTTTAAAAAGACGCAGTCTACCATACGCAAATATCCAATAAAATATTTTGTAGACACTGGTAGTAACAATAGGCACATATAAACATAGCGTTCTACACATACGCACACGTATAACACTGTATAAGAAAAAATAATGAAATAATTACATTGTTTACTATAAAAGGTATATAATTATTATCGTTTCAAAGCAATTATATATTAGATTTATGATGGATATAAAAACCTACTACGCAAATCTACTTCATTACATTGTGAGTTTTTTTTCTTCTTGCATTTTTTCAACCCTCAAGTTTCATCAGAGGCAAAGATATTTCGTTTCATTTCATAAGAACTCCGTCAGTACAAGTGTTCTTTTTACAAGCCCTTCAATTTGCTTAGAAAAATCTCGAAGAGTCTTCGCTGCACTGCAATATGCAAAAAAAGAATAAGAATACCGTCATATTACAATATGCGCAACATTTTTTTAATTTCCCTATTATCATAGCATGAAAAAAAAGTATAGTAATCATGAAAAATTTTCAATATTAAAATTTGCGAAAAACAGTACCAATAAAAAAATATATATATTATGGGAGTCTTATCAAAATATATTCGCGTACTCTCTTTTTAAAAGTCGAGTGATGGCCACTCTATCATTTTTATGCATGTTTCTTATACAAATGTACTTTTGCTGAAAGTGGGTTTTTGTTATATAACCCGGAGCTATTCACCTTTTCCATGTAACTGAACCGAATGAATCGTATCTTATTTTTTGCCATTTAAATTGAATTGAAATGATATCTATGACGGCAAATTAAATTCAAGTTGCAGAATATTTCGCCACTGAAGAAATATCGATTTTTCTTATCAACTGTAGTTGTTTCAGTTATTATTACGAGGTTTTGTGCTCTAGAATACTACCAAGCCCACGTTGGAATCTATTATTAACT
Source organism: Leistus spinibarbis (assembly GCA_933228885.1). Lineage (NCBI taxonomy): Eukaryota > Metazoa > Arthropoda > Insecta > Coleoptera > Carabidae > Leistus > Leistus spinibarbis. Next base: position 8,214,203 of record OW121799.1, read on the forward strand.
TTAAACTATTTTCTTTATTACTCTAGCAAATTATGGAATTTTATATCGCTATTTTCAAAGGCAATTTATCGTAAAAAAAAAACAAATAGATTTTGGGTATAAGACCACAGTTGGAAAGAGGTTTTTACTCTAGTACTTTTTTTAATATCTACAAAATGATTACAGTTGCACAAAAAGAATTAAATTCAAAATGAAATGTATTAAAATATTGTTTTTTTTTGTATAAATCAAAAAGTGTACCATTTGTAAGACAACGTGTTTTAAATGAACATATTCCTGAAAATTGTTGCCAAAATTAATTATATAGCTAGGGCTCACTGTATTTTAAACGAATGTATAGTATTTTAAAAGAAATTTCTTCTTCAACATAAAAAAATGTTCACTTATATTTTTCGTAAATGAATATACAGTTATGGATACCAGGATACTATTATTTATAAATTTGTGCCATGCATCATGGATAGTAATTCAAATGTATATAAAAATACAAATATCGTATGTGATTATTTCGTCGACTAATTAGAAGGCAGAACATGTCTGGTGTTTAGGTAAACAAATAATTTAAACGAAGCCACGACTTCTTGTAAACTAAACAGCGACGAATGTAGTTTAGAGAGCCCGAGACGTGATCTATAAATACTAAAGTAGCTATGCTCTGGAACAGTAACCATGAAAATTATATGGTACGGAACAAGTAATGAGTAATTTAATACGGAGATATCAAATGCATAAATATTAAGGCAGCCATCTTGACAATCGCATTTGTTTGTACGTGTTGTGCGTACAGATTTTGATTAGCTATTCGATCCTTCGACACATTCATATATGAACTGATTCTTACGGATTCATGACACATACGATTTTTAAATTAACATTGGCAGACTTACAATGCAAGGAAATTGACAAACTAGAACACTATTATATTAATCAAATTAGAGCATTTAGCGTACATAAAAATTATGTTAATATACTGTTTCACGCGTAACCTTAATCTAATAAATTTTCAAATAAAAAATTTATATTACAGCGCAGCTATTACCATGAAAAAGAAATACTCCTTATGATATTGCGTTGTGAACAACAAATAGATTACGTGAGACAAAAGAAAAGGAAACTGGACTTTCTTATACGTAGTTTCACTAAATATAGTATTTCTTTATATTGTTTTTAATTAATTCTACAATTGCCATGAAATTATATCAATATGTATAATGGCAAATTTAGAATTTTAGAAGACCAAGGTGTAATTTGTTTTTGAGGTCCTAATACAGGATTTCATTGATGCTTCTTTTGATCAGGGACTAGGCTGCCGCCTAAATAGCCACTGAATATGTAAATAAAATATTTATATTCAAATACGATTATTTAGTAAATTGTACATTATTTGATAAAGCTATTAAAATAAAAATTGCTAGAAATTTTAATATCTTCAACTACTATAGGAATGATTTTTTCTGTAACTCATTGCGTTTTCAAGTAATTAAAAAAAGTAGCAAAAATAAACCTCCAAATAAGATATTATTTCTATGGATCCTTCGGCTCAGACCATATACAAATCAAAATTTTAAATTCATTAGTTTTGGCTTTAGAACGTTCACATGCACACACACACACACACACACGAAAATAGTCAAGATTCAATTAATGGATGGTCAAAACGTGTATTTCAGTGAATATCTCTTATCTACAATCGTATAAGAATGTAAAAAGGTATTTTTAATATCACTCGAAAAACACATTCTAGGGTCTGCAGAAAAAAATATGGAGTGTTTTCCGACGCATTTGTTTTTATGTCTGACGTTGTGAAATATGTGCCAGCTCAATATCTGTGGATCAATATTATAGCTTATAGTATTATAAGAATTCCATTATTTTATTATCTGACGTACATTATAAAAAATATAAGAATTGTTGAGAAATATATTTAAAAATAATTTCCCTACAGAATAGGCAACATTTTGCCTAAAACGTGTAGGAGAGATGAAACCATATTTTTCATAATGGCTATATATAAAAAATAGATCGTTTTGAGCTACCTGTAAGAATCTGAATTTTTCAAATTAATATAGAGATTGAATGAAAAAATAAAATCATTTAATTAAAAATTCACCGACTCTTGATATTATATTGAATTCTATAAATAAAAAATATATTAAACTCGCATTTCGCCAAAGAACCAACTACCATAAGTAATGAACTTTATTTCGGTATCTCTTGATTTCAAAAATAGTATAAATAATCATTATATTTTTTGTTTTAGTTGCCGAAATATGTGTTTATAGCATTTTAAAATACTTTGTGGTAAAGAGATTTTTAATCATTAATTTAAATAAAATGTGGTTAGAAGAAGGAACTCCATAATAAATTTGAATAACATCTACAATATGTTAAAAATATTTTAGTCAGGAAAGATTAATTATAATTTAAATGACACCATTATAGATTGAAGTTTGATAAATATTAATGAAATGCGGTTGTGATATGGATCATATACATGGTTTGTTGAAATTGAGTTTGTCATGCAATATTAACCAAGTACCTATTCGTGTTTCTAACCTATAACCATGCTTTATACAGAAAATAATAATCAACTGTTGCTGAATTCTAGGAAATATTTCGTAAAGTACATAAAAAAATTATTGTTCACTTGTTGCTGAAAATACAAATAACATTTTAATACGTCCAAAAGAGTAAACATGGAATTTCTGTAAAAAGACGGTCAGCAGAATTACAGCGAAGATATTTGAATACCTTATAATATGAAATATTTCTGTGAACTGGCGAACATATTGACCGTATGTTGAAAACAATTTAATTCAAACTGCGTAAAAGTATATTTTGAATCTTAAATTACAAAAATTTATTTGATCAACAAAGCACGGTTTTTATAAAGATGTTGTTCTCTATGATTGGAAATTCATGCATCATTGCGCGATATAATTAAGCGGGATGTTTTGTGGGATGTACGGATATTGGAAAAATGTTTTCTATTTAATTGAATCGAACGTGGAAATTAACCAGCATATACGCAGTACGTAGTTGTAATCTATTTCTCCGAGACTACGTGGGTGGATAGAATATTAAAAAAAAAATCAATCGGTAGAAACTAAGTATAAAAATGCCTGCTACCTTAACACAAGTAATAAAGAACAAAAAATCTAATATAAAACCCAATTTCGACAACACTAAGCTACAGTAGTAGCACAATATCCTGGATTACGTTAAGCTTCTTCAGTCAAGACAAACGAAGAACCAGTACTTCTCAACATACTTTGATTCTAACTTAACATTTACAAAGTTTCTAGATATTGTGAACCCAAAAAAAAGGTAAATATATATATATATATATATATATATATATATATATTTTGCAAATATATTATAATTTCTTTTTATTCTGGAATATTATTTTAGAATGTGAACCTTAAGGCCATAAAAATGTATTAAACTTAATAATTTTGTAAATTAAAACTTTGTACCGTGTACGCTTGGATCATTGAGCTGGTTCGCAAGAGACTGCCAGTATTGTTACAATTAATTCTATATTATATGTCAATCATTCAATAATAATTACGTTCATTATAGTTTATTATTTTATCTCTTCAAGAATCTGTTATTATAAATAGGGTTTCTTCATTAAGAACATCAATAGTTAATCTATGTATGGCCTTAAGGGTTTTCTATATAAAAAATGTTGCATCAAGTAGATTATATAGTGAGCTGAATGCATTGGTGCCTGTACCTAAATATTTTTTTAGAAAGGGTGGCCAACCCCATAATGCATATGTGCATGTCGTGTAATCCGCTTCCGCAATAAATTATGTATACTTAATTTGAGAAATGTCTGCTAAAAATCGTATAAAATGTACAATGCAATTACGTTAAAACGTAATTTGTTGATAATTGCAGTTCTATTGGGGAATCAAATACCAGGCGCGTCTAAACATAGCGCTTGGTGACCTTTTTACAAGACGCTAAATAATGCAGGCATGCTAAAATATTCAGTTATCTCCGGTCTCGCCTACTATAAAACAAGAAATCGGACTTCGAATAACCTAGTTTTTCCGTACTGTTCGAAAATCCTTTCCGATGTTATCCATCCAACCACGAGCCGTCATTAAATTTAACAAGAACTTTTGCCTTCTAACAGGTAATGCATCATGCTACTTCCACCTACATCACCGAATCCCATCAATTACTTGAACTATATTCAGAGATATACCATACCACTTATTGGAGTGGATGTATATTCACGTCTGGTGCGCGCTAGCTTACTGTAAAATGATTTAATAACAGTTGTAAAGCTAACAGATTTATTTGATATATAAGAAATATTAAACGTCATTATAGTTTAAGAAATATACACGTAGTTCTCGCTTAACGAATATCTGGTTCTACAATTTTATTTGTAAAGAAATTATATTAAGTAAACACAGGTGCAGGCACCAATACCTTCAGCTCGCCGTACAATCTTTATGATGTAATATATTATTTGGAATTTATGTAGAACCACTGATCATTACGAATAGTTCAAAATGTGTTTAATTGCGTCTGCCACAGAAGCGCGAACAGTCTCAAGCGATATCAAATCTTAAGTTACATTTGACAGTATAATTAAAAAGTAAACTTGTCTTTTATCCATCTCTAAAGATTCTAAAGCCGTTATGTCACTGTTGGAAATTTAATGCCTCGAACACAAACGTGTCACCAGGTGTTACAGCAAGGTGGTGGTATTTCTTTTGTGATTTCCAGTTACAGCAGAAGCAGCAGAAAAGATAACAAAAAAATATTAATTTGCGGAAAATACTTTACGTAATATTTTCTTCATAAGTCCATAATTATACGACATTGCTGCATAAAGACGTATTAAATGTTCCTTTATTCTCGTGTATGTCTATTATATAACCTGTCCTAAGACAGTACTGTCATTATGATGTTTTATAATAACAAATCGACTACAATTACAAACAGAAAACGTTGTTAGAGGATGATTTCCTCATTTTTCAATGTCGATCGTATCAATCGCAATATAAGTTCGCTTAATATTATAAAATTTGTTATATTGAGTTTTCGAATTTTAAGCAAACTAATATTGCGATTAATATGATTGATACAGGAAAATCATTCTCTAATATCGATTACTGTTTGTAATTATAAAGATTCAATTTGGGAATCAATATGGTAAAAATCCAATATTTTCCAATCCAGGACACAATTGATTTATTTATACTTGATCTTTGAACAGATTTATCACTGATTGACAATGAGAACTAGTGATTTGAATCTCGTCATTAGATGATTAATTTAAGGTAACACAGGTTGCTTTCAAAACTAATGCAACGTCACAAAGTCATGGCACACCACACACAGCAAATCAATTTGCGAGACGAGAACTAAACTAAAATCTAATAATATCTACAAGAACATGTTTTGTGCAACACGTATGCATGCATGTATGCGGTGATAACTATACGATTCGCGAATATGTAGCTATGAAGTATATTCATACTAACAAATAAGTACCTAATTCAGGTGCACCTTACACTAAAGTTTATAATTAATTTTGATGTAAAGTTAAATTAGTTAGACCTTACAAGCATATCAATAGAATTATATGCGCATTATACATGATTTAGTAAAGCTTATAAGCTTTTTAAACCATGAAGTAAATAGCAAAAACACATTGTATTTTTACCTCGAGAATAATGCTATTAATTTCTTTTTTACTTTCCTGGATGTTGTTCACTTGAAAGCATTGTGATTATGAAAAGTTTCTAACACGAGATATTCAGGTCTTAACGACATATGTGGTTATAATATTGTTCACCGTATGGAATTACACTAATTTGATAATTCCTTATTCATCATATTTATAGAATTAGGCACAATAATTAATATATACATACATTTTGTTCTTGAAACACGAAGTGCCCTTTACTCGATTTTCTATACTATACTAGGTAAAGCCGTGGACACCATGTACCCATATATATATATATATATATATATATATATATATATATATATATATATATATATATATATATATATATATATATATATATATATATATATATATATATATATATATATATATATATATATATCTTTGAATATACGTACAAAGATGTCCCGTACAGGATATTGGAGAATTTTGATTGTTGCTTTTGTAGATACATATCATCTGAACACGATATGAAAAGAAAAGTTAATGTTCCGACAAATCTTATTTTCTAGGCAACCTTTTATGTGAAAAGGCAAGAATCAATTTTGAAATCTATGAAAGGAAAATGCAATTTTCTATCGTCGCACGCGTAAACTTCATAAGAAGAAGAAACATCGTGTAAAATTGAAATACAAGCAATAAAATCCCTGATTGAGTTATACATGCTACAGAAGCACAACTCGATCATTCCGTTTATCATTATACTAGGTAATTCGATCACCCCGTATAATGTGATAACCGGTGATCATTTTAGAAGTATACATAAAATTTAATATCAGCTCGCTTTACCCCTGAGGCTAGCATCGTCGTGCATTGTTAAACCCTATTATATGAATTTTGTATCTACATAAAATAAAATCTGGAGTGCCCTGCACTCGACTTTCGTGTACTAAGTTTTTACTAAATATGTAATATAGATTTCTTTTGCTGAGCACAATTCTTTCTTTTATACAGTACGTATAAGAAAGTAATAAAATATATTTTATCTTAATGTAAAAGAAACTTAATAATTTGTTTAATCTATGCAAATATTTTCTATTTCTGCATACATTACTATTTTTTTACATTACCTATAAGAAAATAACAAAAAATATGTTTTTATGTGAAAAATAGAATGTTAATAATTTGTTTAATCAATGATAATAATTTAAATATTATTTATTAGAAATGAAATGCATGCAAATGACATTGTTATTTGATCGTTAACATTTTATGACACATTCAAATTGAAAATTAATGATTGAAATAAAATTATGCATAAAACCTGTATTTTATAGGGTTTTTATGTTTTACGAGATTTCAATTATAATGCTATAACTACCAATTAGGGAAGTATATTAACTTTAATGCTTGAAAACGATTAATTTTGCGTTTAAAAAAAAAAGTCCGGAAAGAAACAAAATTATATTTATAAGTTAATATGTCCAATTTTATGACAATAGTTACAGAAATATATGAGACATTTAAGTGATAGACATGGAATATCAAACAATAAATAGAATTAATAATAGTTATTTGTGTTATTAGATAATTATTGTTCCATTACAATAATTATATTGTGTCAGTTCCGGATATTGTTATTAAACCAAGCCAAGCCTTTTATGTTATTATTAATACGAATATAAATATCAATAGTTCAACACGTAATTAAATTATCTTTTTACATTCTTAGACACGCAGTCTGTATTCATGAAATTTTCGTACTCGAGTTTAATCTCAAAAATAGTCAAATTTGATTCAGGGATGTATACCCGTAAGAATATCGCGTTTGGAAATTTTTATGATTGCAATACTTTTAGAGTTCGGCTAAGAAAGTTATTTACTTTTATGCGAAAAATTATTGGATGAAGCCATACTCAAAAATATGATGTGAAAGTTTCAATATTGTGGAACTCTACTTTAAACTTTGCTTGTCAATAAATTCAATAAAAAACTTTTATATGAATGGTGTAAAAAAAGAAATCAATATTGGAAACATATCCAGTGATGCATCCATAAAATATAATGTCCGTTGAAGTGACGTGCTTGTCATCCATATACATATATGGAGAGAAAATACACTTAGTGTGCAGTTTGCACAAGATGTATACGTAAATGTGTCGTATCTGGAGAATATTACGAAATAGCTTTTTGTATTTTCCATATAAAACCATTTTCTCTTCATTTGTGCTCTTGGCACAGATTGGAACAAGTGTGTTTTTGCCTTTTCCAGAACCTTTTATTGTTTTTCTTTGTTCAGTAATTTGATACTATATTTATTAGTTACGGAGCATTGAAAACGAAATATAAGCGGATGGCAATTAGATAGGAACATGGATTTTCAGATCGATTCTGTAACTGTTAACGAACCGCGAAACAATCAGTAACAGCAACAAAATTTATAAATTAATGTGTTAATTTTGATACTGTGAATGTTAGCATTGTATCATACAATTTGTGTGTCATAATACAAACTAGATAATTTTTTGTAATTTCCTAATCTTAATTACTATTATTATTGTTACGTGTATAATATACTCTATTTTTATTTAATTAGTAAAAATTTTGAGACGTTTTTAAGTCAAGACAAACAATTTCATATATATACAATAATAAATTCCGGTATATTTCCTTATCTAAATTTATAAATAATAATGTTATAATCTATATATATATATTTTAGTATATTTCTATCATAATAGAACATGAAATCTTTCCTTCGGCAAATGTCATCAGAATATTTGTAGGGTATCTACATGATAAATCTATGTGGTGCAATATGACACTTGATAATTACAGATTGAATCTGAAAATGCACAAAACATGTTTTGTGATAATAAACTATACCTAACTTTATTTATGTGCAGATGTTATCACAAAATATACATATTGTTAAATTAATATATCTAAGGTATATTTTCAGCTACCTGTAGTTTTATATATTTTGAATGATGTTTATTTACGAGAAAACGAAATCAAAATAATAAAATTTCATCTTCAAATACGAGACAAATGTGTCAACAAATCGAAAGAAAACATCAAAACAATATTATTTTTTCTCCTGTATGTCTTCTTTTCCATCATTCATATACAAAATGTGTTATATTTTCTACCGTCGTACGATAATACAAGACAGCTATAGTATTGGTTGTGTGTGTGTGTAAAATACTTGAAAAAAAAAAAATTATAACATAAAGTTCTTGTCTTGTCGCTTTGAATCCAAAAATATATATAACTCATATACTTGGCTATTTGTCGTCATTGGTAAGACCAAATTTGTGCCTTCTACGCGTCTGAAGGTACCGGAGCGATTTGAACCAAATTTGTACAACGAACTGTGTAGATAAAGGCATAGGCCTATACTTATGCTTGTTTTATTTTATTTTTAACTGATATTAATATTTAGCACGCCGTTAAGCTGGATGCAATTTAATTTCTTATAGTGTAAAATCACTATTTTATTTAGTATTAACGTCATATAATGGAATAATGGTTTTAATAAAACATTAAATTATTTATTAACAGGTTCAGGTAGCAAAATATTTGAATTATTAATTGAGATATACAAAGTTCAAATTTAAATAATAATGAAGTAAAAATTCTTTACCACAAAATACTTAAATACTTCGTGGTAAATGTTTTTACATTATTATTTTAAGTGAGGAACCATAGGCTCCAGATTAATTTGTTCAGTTCGATTCAATTAATTTTTTATAAATATGTGGAGCATTTTTTAATCAGTTTTTTGGTAATTCTAAATTTGATTAGAGCAGAGATCCCTCTTAAGTTTATAGGAAGGCTTACAAACTGCCAGGGATCGACTGTAAAGTTATCCCTTTTAATGAGTTACCGCTTCGCTAACCCTTTACTCTTTGAACCTTAAGTTTGTCCCCCCGGAGACCGTATGTATATATAGTTTATCTCTAGACCTGTTCACCGTACGCCGTAAAGGTTAGCCCAAAGCATTTTGAAATAAATCTAACTTAGAGATCATCATACAGAATAATAGGACTAAGTTTTGTTTTCTTATACGTAATGCATAAACGAAAATACTGCGATATTTTATTGGATCCCTAAATTCATATTTAATTTGACATAAAAATATGTTTTTAATTTAAATAAAATAAAAGAATATTATAGGTACTTGCATATTTATAGTGTATAATAAAATCGTATATTATTGCCTAGTGTTATAAACTAGAAATTAAATTGTGACGTTACCAATATTTCAATAACAAATATCTTTCTGTTTTATACGACATGTAAAAATATAAAAATATTTATATATCAATAGATCAGTTATTATTTTTACGTACGACAATTGTAATTACAAACATTTTTTGGTAGCCAAGGCCTTTTTGAATATCAAGAGATGTTTTTCTTTTTAACCCAAATTGTAAGATTGAAACATCTCTGCATTATAATTTATATCTTTATGAATTAACTGTTATGAATAATTCTAACTTCAACAATAAATATAAGTAGCTAGTTAAATATGATTATGAAGTTATTCCAACAATATAATTTCTGCTTTTTATAGGTATTATAAAGATAAGGTTATAATGCATATTATATATTATTAACTTTATATAGGAATTTATAACAGAAATTAAATTCTTATCATAATGTTATCTGGAGCAACACGCGTAATGTATAGTTATAAATATACATATTGCAAACTATTTGCATAATACAATGGCGTACAGTTAATTAAACACAAATATTTACAAAAAGGAAAAAAACATAATATTATTATTTAAATGACTTACGTTATCACTTGAAAATATATTTATCTTAGACACGGCGAAGTAACACAACTTATTAACACAGTTCATTCACCAGGAAGTACTTCTAAAATACATCCCTTTAAATAAAAATAATCTACGCATATGTTAATGTAGGCTACTATAAAAGTGCATTGTTCCAGATTTACGAGTATAAGAATATTTAAAAATATATTCATATATTTAAATATACAAGTGTTTAATTAAAACTGTATTATTATGTACTACTTAAGTACTGTACTATATCGAATAAGACGGGGCCTTTTATGTGCTACAATATTATTTATAATTATTAAATATTGACTAATATTTTCCGAGGAAAACTAATTCCTCTTAAAAACAATTACGTTGTTTTATAACCTTTAGAAAACAATTGTTGTTTTACTAAATAATAAAGTTGACCTATTTAAAACCACTTGAATTGATGGATAATTACTGTATTGGAAAATCACTTCAGTTTTAATAAAATTGTCATTTGAACACTCAAACGTATATACTTGTCTACTTGAAAAGATTAATTGACAAATAATACAATATCCAATTATTTTCAAATATTCCCTTCTTTATTATTTGGTGGAGGAGCATATATACAACTTCGCCAAATGGCGTGAAAACCTGATTTGGATTTCAATAAAAATTAAATACAATATATAAAAAATATATAATTAAGAATAACTAATATATATATATATATATATATATATATATATATATATATATATATATATATATATTTCACGGTATTGGCATAAAGCATTCACACACAGATACAGAGAGAGAGAGACACAACAATGAGAAGATAGTCAATATGGATTCAGACCCATAAAATAAATATTTTCATTAAAATATCTAGGTCGACGTCCTTTGTGAAAACAATACCTTTTTACATAGCGTGTAAGAAAGAAAATTGTATTTATTTTAAATGTACATCTTTTAATTATTTTTGTACAAAAGTAAATATAATATATGCAAAGTGACAATACGATCATAAGAGAATTTTAGTTGTCAACCAAATATATTAAAGGTGACCGAGAAACAAAGAAATGAGAAAAGACAAAAGTTTGTCAAAGTAAAACTTAATTAAAAACTAACAAAAGACGGAATATAAAGGTAGTAATACAGCAATTAAATTCGTGTTCTACTTTGATGTACACATATATATATATATATATATATATATATATATATATATATATATATATATATATATATATATATATATATAATGAAATAAATTCAATACTAATATATTTGTATACCTTTTGGCCAAACCCATTGAATTCACGAGGAATAAATAAACATATTGGAGCATCACATGATTACTGATTGATTGAAATGTTTAATGTTTGGGCGTCTGTCAATACTTGAACATCACAGACAAAGAATCTATTTTTGGTCATCGATATTGCATGCTAAACAAATGGTAGGTATATAGGCACTATCTATTTTTAACTCTTGTATGAAAAATGGTCTGTTACATAATTAATATCCACTAGCAATTATTGCCGAAGAAATATTTATCTGTCTATTTTAAGTCGATCAGTCTTGTAATGACATACTTTACGTACATGCTATGCCGTAATGGGGTCTTGCACGTGTGCATCATACCCTTTAATTTAGTATGTGGAATCCCTTTTTGTTTATATTTGATCACTTCTGGTTGCAATCAAACAATAATTTCTTTGCCACATTTACCTTATTTATTATTTATTGATAATTGTGTTACCAATATGCAAAAGTATTGTAGATATAATATATCTTAGAATTAGTAGTAGAATTTTTAAGTGTTCTAATTATTTTTATAAGGGCAGTATTAAGGGGGGCTTAGATTATTAGAGGGCACAAATTTGGTCTAACATTCAAGCATTTGAGTTATATATATTTTTGGATTCAGCGCGACGAGACACTTTTTGTTAAGGGTTTAATTTATTAAAGAATGTTTCAGACACATGACCGATTGCCTTAGCTTTTCTGTACTTCGTACGGCAAATTAAAGAGCTGCTAAAATACATATATGGTTGTTATGAAAACGTCTGAATTTTAAATGCGTTATTCTTACAAGAGGTACACTTTTTGAGAATATTTATCAAAGTTGTTAAAATCTTTAAGATCTTTAATTCACACACACACACACACACACGCACACAACACACACACAAACACACAAACAAACAAGCAAAAACACACACATACAAATTTATTTATTTCTTTAATAATTATTCACCAAATCTGAAATTCAGGGTGATATTTGTGCTGTCCTTCAAATAGGTTATTGAGCGCGAATGGGTTAAATTTCCCTGTATAGTTATGAATATACAACTGTCAATCAAGAATAGAACGCCATCACTGAATAATTGATAATCTATAAATCTATTAACAATCATCTATTGTGTAAATAAACACAGTGGATAGAGTTCAAAACCTCGAACGTTAAACGAACGGATGAATCAATCCATTTAACGAGCGGGCGAGTTGCGTGATAGTCGGCGGCATTAGGTATGGGTGGTTGAAAGAAGCAAGGAAGTTGGTCAGTAGATATCGTTTCTCGTTAATATTCATTACGGAAGTGGCTGTGGAAAATCGATTACTCGCTGGTTCAAATCGCAGAGCGGACGTTTCCGGCTTTTACACAACATACAAGACATACTATACATATACAAGCAAACATGTACCAAGTATGTGATTTCGTATGAAAAAGCTGCGCAGTTTATTCTATTTTTGGCGCGAACTAATACGCGCACATACTTATCGATAAATGATAAGAATCTTAATTTAAATTTAGATTTTACAAGTTATTGCTTATCGATACTAACTTCGCATACGTATTCTGTCTATGCAACATACAAATAACACTATTTTAGCATCAAAGAACATACACTAAATTTGGAAATTCAATATTTGATATCATAACTTCTATATGCTTAATACCCGGCATAATTACTCACACTGATCCTCTATTACTATCAGTACTTTTGTATTTGCGAAGCGATTTCCGAATTATCAATGTTTAATTAAACATTCAATTAATTTAAACCCCGTTTCGTTAATTACACATAATGTCATATACGTACCTACACCATTACTGGTGCAGAGATGAAATATTCAGTGATCACTTGTAGCTATAGTTACCTATTTGTCATTCACTTTAATTGCAAACGCAAAATTAATTACAACACTTTTTAATAATGTCGCCAAAACAACTAAACTACTCAACTGTTGTAATTACATATGAAATAATTTAATACGTCAGTGCGGTCTTTACAGGTTTAGGCAGTGGCGTAGCTATTGGAGTTTTAGCGCTTTAGTGCCAACCCCGTTTAATATTTATAATTAAAACTCCTTATTTTCCCGTTATTGCTCGTTTTGAAATGTACCCCAGATGTTTGTAGTCACAGAAACGGATATATACGTTCTATATATTTACTTGCAAAAAGAATAGAAGTCTGCCAGTTCCTTTTGGTATGATTACGTACACGTACCTGGGATGAGCTTCACAAAGCTTACACTGAGTTTGTAAGACAACAAACAAAAGTTCTGGAGTCTCGAACCATTTCTTTGACAACTGAACAAGTTTTGAGAAATATGCAACGAACCGTACAATGTCTGCAAACACTGCAGCTTAGATATATTTATCGTGAATTGGTTTGTTTTCTATGTTCTTGCACGGGTTGCTATGACATTTATTCTTTGTAGAAACAGTAAGAAATAGGAGTATTGTTTTAGAGAACGAGCAGGAAGAACAAAGAGTTTATTTATTCTATAGTCGAAATGCGACATGAATATAAACCGATTCAACGTTGCTTTGAGGTACATCAAAGTAAAATAAAAGAATTATAAGTTGAGGCAAACATCGTAAAATGATAAAACGCCCCTTAGTTAGGCGAACAATGAAAATGGCACGCGTCTAAGTTATAAAACTATTCAGCCAAATTATTGCACGCGTGCCATTTTCATACAAAAACAATTTAAATAATCGATTTCAGATATTAATCGATTCAAATCGCCTAATCATTTAGTACAGTGCTAGAAATGCCGTAAACAAATATTGAAATTTTTTCGAAACTCTTTTATAACCAAAATTACGAATGCGAGTGTTTAAAACTAGTAAATTTACTTTTACTATCTACTTAAAGTGCAATTTATTCTAAATTAAAAACGATTTGACAACCCACTGTATAAGTAATACCAAAGATAATCTATATAAAGGGGAAACAACAGGAATAGACATATTGACAAGCGTTGATGTTATTGTACGCTAGAGTACACTACTTGCATATACTCTGCTACCATCTATAAATGGGCAGCGATATTACTATCACAGTTCCAAACCACTCTATTATGCGTTCAGGCATATTTTGACCATATCATTTTGTCTTGGTCTTGTATTGACACTCGAGACAAGACCAAGACCAGTTTTGATATTACCCGAAACTATACTTTGTTTAAAAAGGGTTTTACAATTAAGTTTTCCTAGTTACTATACACTGCTATTAATAAAACTATTACATAAATAGCATTATTTATTTTTTCATTTAACATAAACAATATCGAATCCAATTAATTAATTTATTTATAAAGATGGTGGAAATATTTAATAATGGTATAACGATACATTGAACATGTATGGCATTATCCTTTCAGCATTGTATTTCTGGAAACATTAAAACGTACTTAGCATTCAGTCTTGCACGTTGATTAAATAGGTCCAATTGGCGTTAGAGTTCAACCAACCAGGTGACAACAATCAGCTCTGTTAATTAGAAGGGTTTCACATCCTGTCTGGCATTATACCGGACACCACGTGACCTATACTGTCACCTGACCTAACCTCTCGGTTTTCTATCTCTACTTAACTATATCGTTATTTCCTTCTCTCACATTATCGCTCTCTTTTTTCGCTTTTCATTCTCTACTCTTCCCTTTTTCCGAGTGTGAATATGTTTATTGATTTGTATTTCAGCTCTGAACCTGTTGAGTTGAGTTTCGCTACTGCTCACTAGAATGCGCCAGTATCAAATTTTTCGAGCTTTGCTCACGCTGAAACTTGAACTATATAGAAACGATTGTAGCGTATGATTTCACCGTAGAGTGGGCGCTATTTTGCAGGTTTGGTTCATTTTAAAATGCTCTGGTGTATTCGAATTTCGTAACTTTTTTCACGAATATTTCATTATCATATTTTCGTAATTGATCCTTTCGTTTAAAAAAATATGTAATAGTAATTATGATTCTCTTTAACCGGAGATTTGTAAATAATTTGAACTAAGTGGCTTTTAAGCAACGTATTCAAGATTTTTATTTTTAATGGAATTCGATGCGTACTTGCATAAAGAATGCTTGGTAAAATTTTTCTTGTTCGGAGGCGACTATTTCGGAGGTTTATTAATTGTTTATCACTAAGCTAGAAATAACTTAAAACAAATGTAATTTCTACGACCTATAAAATTATTATCTGTTCTGTGTAAGATTTAATATATTTCCTATTAGATTTTTCCACGTAAGACATAAATGTCACATTTTATTTTTATTGAAAATTTGCGCGTAAAATAAATTGGCCTTAACTAATCTTATGCCGTAAATTTGCTTGTGCAAATTAAATAAAGGAATTTTCTTGCATGCAGCGAAAGTAGGTTTAACGGGAATGTTAACTAGAAAACCGCAAAATTGTCCAGCGATGTATGAAAGCATTACGTGGCTGTGAAATAGTTGCTACGTGAGCTACATTTATTTTCCTCTACTCTAGAGTTGCTACAGGGAAAACTAACTATAAGTATGGACCACAAAAAAGAAAAAAAAAAACGCTATATTGCAATTTATGCGGTCTTTTGGTTCACAGAATTTATGGTATTGCAATAGTTTTAGATTTATAACAGGGACGGACTAGGAACAAAATTTAATGTGGACTACAACTCTTCACCGATCCGTCTAATTGAATAATTTCACGGTTGGCAATCTATAAATTAATTATTCAATATAATTAATTCAAAGTCGCGCCAAATTACAATATTATTTTATTACATAAAAGTCAGGATTAAATAATAAATGTATAGATTTTATTCTCGGATATTTAGTACGTAAATAAATGCAACCTTGCGACAGATGGGTAATATTGTGATTTTTTTGTGTGATTACTGGCAATTAATATCTGTCATGTGAGTGACTAATTACACCAGCTAATTACGGGGAGCGTGAGAATAGGACAATTAGCTAATCGTGTTAAGAGGAAAAGTTGTCTGTCGGTTAGTGCGAGCCGCAAAGTGTCGCTTCATTAACAAATTACATACGTGTAAGACAACATCGTCTTTACCCTGAACAACGCACACATGTCCCACATCACAATGTACGTGATACAAACTGGCAAAATAAAATTATATTTCACAAACTTCACTTGAAACGCTTGCGAAATTTAATTAAACATTTGCATTCAAATTCGACGTACAGTACACGTTAAGATAGCAAATCCATGGTTAACTGGAGGGTAAACCACACCCTTATCATCAGCTGTATAAGAAGTTGACAGTTTCACGTGAAGCTAACTGTAATACTTATGCGATAATTCGGTCTACGAATATTCTATTTTACGGCACTACTATCCATATCTATAACTCATATAACTAATATTCTGTAGAACTTATGACATAACTACAAGGCCTCGTAATACCTTTTATCTAAATATATCTTTCAAATTGGTGTTTTTTTAAACTGTTAGTAATAAAAAATTGCTATATTTTCAAGCATTGTTTCGTGACAAATAGAATTCTAAATTTTAGCTTTACGGTTCCTAGATTTAGCTTTAGCTTTTTTGGTATTTCGTACGGCGAGCTAAAAATGTATTTAATAAATATACCAAGTACACATGCAATTATTAATTATTACCTGTACATAATAGTACTGCAATTTATTATTTATATTTACCAAATGACGTGGACATTATTAATATAATGACCAGTTATATCAAATGTAACTTAATATAGTATATTTGGTAGGTTATTTGACTGAAATTGTTAATTTGTTACTTTTAACAGTATTTGTTGATCATGAAAGTCAAAATAAAGGAACAATAGGAATTGTATAATGAGAGTATTATATTTCGACAAATTTGTTGTCTTCATCAGAATATGAACGACATCATCGTCGTTCACACAGCATCCCTCATCATCGTAACTATTCATATTCTGATGAAGGCAACAAATTTGTCGAAATATAATACTCTCATTAAACAATTCCTATTGTTCCTTTATTTTGACTTTCATGATCAATAATATAGTATAATACTCTAAACATAATATAAATTTAAAAAAGGTTACAGTCTATTAAATTAGTTCAAGACACAATAACAATAACAAATAATTTAGTATTATTTTCCAGTAGCCACAGTACAAGAATAATAGGAACTAAATATATAGTAGAAAAATAAAACAGTAATACATGGTAATAAAATTGGAAAAGTTTATACGTACCATTAAGTTCTGTGCAAACTTCATTGCAAGAATATGAGGTTGTAGTGTAAACTAACGAATATACGTTGAATATTCTTGAAATTTGCAGTGTAAACAGTTTGAAACAAAATAGTCACAGTCTCACAATAATAATAATGTTCTACCATTTAAAGTAACACTGAGAATCACGTGAATATCACTAAGAATATGGTGCACTTAAATTTACATAAATAATCTTGTCGCACAGTGAAAACGAAACGTTTATTTGGCTCTGCAAGTGACCGATGAGACGAAGCTGCTGACACCCAGCGACTACCTTGGGAGTTTCAGAAAACCCGACATAATATATTCACATAATTGTAAAATACAAATCAGCATATATTTATTGTAATATATTATAAAATCTATATAAACACAAAATGTATACAAACGTCTACACTAACCGGTCCGTACTACGTTGAAACTTGTACAAGAGATTTTTATCGATTTTAATTAAAGTTACGTTAGAAACGTGTAACTAAAACACGCAATTTAGTTTGGTATAAAAGTGTATAAAATAATTGAGAACAGGTGTTAGATAAAACAACGAATGTTTAATGAACAATTTTTTTTATCGGTGAACTAAATAAATGAAATAAAAACTTTGATTTGTGTAAAACAAATATGGTGTGAATATCTTTATTACGTCTCCCATTAATAATTGTGACATATGCATTACAAACTACGATTATTAAATGTATTAAATATCTCAAAGTGTATGTGATTACCACCTTGGGTAAGGTCGGGGACATTCATCCTGGATTATACACTGTCCAGTGTAACAATCGCGTAAATATTTATCACTGCACTCATATCCGGGTTGGCAACGATAAAATAGATGACATAAAAATGGACCATTGGGATGTCTGCACGTATGCTGACAATTTGCACAGTTACTGAATATCTCATGTGTGCTGTTCATATTTCCTGAAAATTAGGTAGGATTAGAATATTTATAACTTATTATAAAAAATGCATTATTTGTAAAATGTCAAAATTGGATATTATATTCGATTACATTTTAATCCAAAAACTCGTAACTATTAAGGTAACATTGTTAAAATTATAGATACAATGACAATTATTAATTTCTCTGGATCAATTCATAAATAAGTTGGCGCAACTAAAAATTTGTTGAATTCATACAATAATTGGTTGTTTTAACTAAATATTTGTGTTGTGACTATTCAATTTTTATAATTAAACTAGCAATGGTACAGGTACCAATGCCTTCAGCTCGCAGTATATTTTTTTTATTGTTTTAAATTATATAGAAAATATTTTATTATCCTCTGATGTTTAAATGAAGAAAACCGAATTTTGTAGAGATAAAATGATAAAAGGCAAAGATATGTTTTTAATAAAAATTTGTTTTCGAGATGGATTATAAAAATGTAAGTATTTATATATCAAGTTACCTGGTAATGGACAATATTCTTTTGAAATACATTTTTTGGTATAAGGATCTCTTTTATATCCTTCATCACAAATACATTGATTTGATACACAATTCGCTGTGCAAGATTCACTTGAAGGACATCGTTCATTGCAACTACAATCCGAACCGCTATGCTCATTTTTCGGGCATTGTCCTATAAACATTCGAAATATTTAATTTTATAGTTTAAAAATACATGATTTTGACGATATATACTTAGTTTTCCTGTGATGGGCGAACACGTATAATTTAAAGCTAAATATTTCCTGGTATTTGGACATGGATCCTCAAAGGTACTATTGTTTATGTTAATTGTACATTTAGGTTGATTTTCGCAACTAAAATCAACAAGCATAGGTACAGCCATGAATGCCTTCAGCTCGTATGTATGATTATAATTAAGAGAAACATTTTTATAACAAATTGTTTTTAAATTAACAAAATCCATATTTATAAAATTATTTATATAAAGGTTAATATGTCAGAAATAAATAGATATTTACACACAGAGTACGAGATATATACAGATGTAGGCTCTACAATTTGGCGTTAAATATATCCCAATTTTTCTCAGTTTTAAAAATAGAATAATATGAATCAAAATGACCTAAATAGTATTTTTTACGTAAAGATATTTTAGGTTTTTGAGTAATTTAAAAGTACATACATATTTCTAACTATTGTCAGTGTATTATTTGATTGGCATGTGACATTTGATGCACTTGTAGAGGAAGGACATCTAGTTCGATCTGAGTTACCATAGTAAGCATTTTGAATTTGAATTTCATCCCCAGTAATACATTCTATAACTATAATTGTATTTTCACAACTGTAAACATCCTCCGCGAAAGCTATAAAAAATAAAACACTAGTTAAAATAAATATATAATTTCAACTTGGTTTTACACTAACAAAAGCCAAAAATTGTTGCAATAATCACAAATATACTAAGCGAATACATGTTCACGAATTCGTTTGCAACAATACACCGTTTTGTGCCTGTGTGTTTTATTATATATACTTGCGATTTAAAAAAAAAAGAAAAACATATTTTATCAATTTGAAATATTGTTCTATTTACTGTTTTAGATATTATACCATACGTAATGACTTAGCTCATGTGATTATGGTATTCAGTAATTATTTAAATGTCATTACATTCTATTGTTTATGGTAATATGTACGTAATAATATTTATTGTTATTTTTTGGCATATTTTCGCTAGCAATAATTTATGTATTTCTAATATATCTAAATTGTTGACTAGTTCTTGAAATACTTATATAAGGTTAATGAGCAATAACCTCTAATGTTATTACTTTTTTTTTTTACAAAATAAGGATATATTGTTATCATGAACAAGCATTAGTGCAGGCGCCAGTGCCTGAACCTCGCTATATAATCAATTTGATTTATTTAAGCTCTCATTAAATCATAGCGAAAAGTTTATTGGAAAAATTACACACACATTTAAAACATTTTATAAACAATTTTATTACTAGAATATTTAGAAAACTATAAAAGCAATTTTAAATTAGTTTAAATACTTACTACCCATTCGAAAATTAATATTTCACACATGAAAGACACGAAATGTACGAATATTATCACAAAACGCGTCAAACTTATAAGTTTACTATATACAAATATAAACTAAACATGTTCTTACCGTATAAATGCAATTTCTTTTAAAATTAAATTGAACTATTTACAAGTTATTTCTTGTAGAAATAATTTATTCAACGCCTGGCAAGGTCATGTTTTCCGTGCCCACTACTAATTTCGTCGTAATATACTTTTGCTATAAGGGTCATATTGTTTTCGTATTATTTCACCTTTAGCCAAGCCCAACAAATTCAACAAGCATCAACCAAAACATTAAATTACATCGGCAGTTTCATATCGTTCACTGTGGAGGCATATTCGTGGTTTTTAGTGTTTTCTCGAGATTTTACAGAGATTTTCGTGAATATTAAAAGAATTTCTAGAATATTGTGAATAAGACATCCATTTGGGACGAAGATTAACCTGCAAATGTTTAAGGTATGATTTATATATTTAATAATATTTTGCTTATATTACGATTAAAAGCAAATAATTTATTGGGTTCTTCATACCAATCTTATTTGTAATAATTATTTATGTGGTGACGTTAATATTGCTAAAGCGTCGTACTGAAGTGCAAATGAGCGCATCTGTAACATTAGCCAATTAAAACAAGATTAGGTGCAGGCACCTATGAGTAGCATAAACAGTTTTAATCTTATTTTATAAGTAATGGAAACATTTAATTAAGTTTAACAATGACAAATATTTCGTTGAGTAACTTTAGTATGTCTGTGAAGCACTGGACTACGTACTGTTTCTAACGGCAAATAATTGTTTCACATTTATCATGGAAGCTGATATCGCGGTCAGTTTGCTTGGACTAGGCACATAGCTTATTTATCACTAATCCCTGGGGAATCTCGTCAAACAGTTTGTAAAGCTGCGGTTACAAATTGAATAAATGTAAACATACTGTCTTCTGAAAATTTACCAACATTCTAAGTATAATGAAATTCTTTCTCTCTAATTAAATACATATTCAACTGGCTTTTGCTCTTAGTACAGTATGTACAAAGATTGCTTTAAATTAATTATGTAATTAAAAGTTCATAATTGTTTTTATTTATATAGATATATGCAATGATATATTCTACTGATTCCGTATTGTTTACATTTAATTTTAGCTTCGCAAACACTCGGGGGCATCGCGCTTCCGTTGTGTTTTACGAGACTCCATTCTGTAGCATAAGTCACGTATTTTTTGGTTTTAGGGTTTTTTCTCTGTGTATTCTTCTTTATTTATCGGCCTTGTTTGACCTTTATGTGGTCCAAAAGCTGCGTCCCAGCGCCTTCTTGTTGTTTTATTAGGTTATAAAAAACACGATACGAAAATGTAGGATGTGTTATTATTATTTTGATGAAGATCCGTATTTATTAGTATTACTACTAAGAAGTCGCCGTTCTTACAGATCGGTGTAAAGGGGAATGCTATTTGCATGTACACAAATAAATTATTAATTTGGTTAGGGATTTAATGTAATATGATCCTGGATTAAAATTTACTCTATTTTATCGCTGGACATGGCGAACTAATCTGATTTTACCGTAATACCAAAATTTCCGTTAACCGTATTGGTTTATGATTCGATTTGAATTAGCCGGAAAATTTATCGAAATTAAAATTTCCATTATGGATTAGCAAATATATATTTCGTGGTTATTTATAATAATCAAATTATTCAGTTTTTAATTTATTGAATATCAGAATGAAAGTAAGAATTTAATTTTATCTCAAAAATATATTACAAATCCAAAAATAAACATTTTTATTCATCTAAATTTTAAAAATTAATCAATATTTTCAAAATCAACTCTGCATTAATTCTTCCTTGTATGACACAATTTTCAAAGATTTAAAACAAACAAAAAATAGTCAGAGAAAGTTTATTTTTGAAAATAAAATATAAGCCAGTGTTTAATCTTTACTTATGCAAATTTTTACTATCTACGAATCTACTAATAAATAATATTCTAGAAAATTAAAATTAATTTTTTTTATTACACTTTAACGAAAGGATTGCCGTACTTCGTTAGCGTACAGTTGGAAATATTTGCATAATGACTAATATACGGATAATTTTTCAATTTCTGGCGAAATTGAAAATGTTACATTCAGAGAAAAAATTTGCATATAAATTTATTTTCGTTTTTCACAAAATACAGTCCATTTGCTACATCTACATTTTCTATATAATATCGCACGTGTGGTTTCTATTCAGAAATAATCTTGTGAATCAATCATCTTTCTATAGTGTCAATATGATATAAGGGTCCGAAATTCAGAAAAATATTTTTTTTGTATTTTTTATGATGCATTATTTAGCCTAGAGATTTAGATTTACTTCTTTATTTATTACTACTTAAAATAAATAAATGATTGTTGCAGTAACATAATTTTTTTGGTTCAATAATCATTAAATTAATAATTATGTTCACGAGAAAAATATAATACTCATATATTTCAATAGTAATTGAAAATTTATATACTACTAGATTCAACTGTCAAGCTCGAAGCTTCTATTGAATATATGTCCCAGCTTATGAGATCAAAGAGCTTTGTGCTTAGCCACTACATATATAAAAGAAATAACACTATGCCGTAAGAAGTACCGAAGAAGCATTCGGTCATATGTCTGTAGCATTCTCGGATCAAAAAAGTCATTAACAAAAAGTGTGTCTCGTCGCCCTGAATCCAAAAATATTTATAATTTATATACTTGGATGTTAGTCGTCGCTCGTAAGACCAAATTTGTGCTTTCTACTCCTCTGAAGGTACCGGAGCGATTCACAACAAATTATTTAATATTATAATTTTGAATTTTAAAATATGCACATTTTTAATTTTAGTTCTTTTGATAAAAAACTGAAGTGGCCTTCACTAGACTGGACAAATTATGTTTGAGTGTTTATACGCTACGTGAGCAATTAATCATAACCGCGAATAAACTAGTAATATAATAATAAATAATGATTCCTATAAATCTTTTGTGTGCTATTTTCTTTTTATAAATGACAGCCAATATAAAAAACATATCACTTGACTAGTTTTGAAGATGATAAATTATGAATATTTTATTTTTACTGCATAAAATATATTTTTATACGACGCAATGATATGTGAATAATTATCCGGTGAGGCATTCTAACACACTACGTGCTACACATATAGTTTAACATTGGTTGTGTGCAAGGGGTATAGGGTCGTTTATTTTGCACAAAGCAGTTCTCGTCAGCCGCACGAACACAAAACCGAGTGGCGAAAGTGAAAGCAATTCATCTCTCCCAGGCAGCACGAGTCTCCACCGCATAGAAAATAGACGACTTATTTTGCGAATAGAACCACTACGCACTCGCAAATGGCACACCCTTTCTTTCTCTGTTTTATTGTTGCGGAATTTTCCCCAACACACTATGCAAAATTATTCCAATTCTATTGAGACACTACCGCAGAATAACGATTGCTTCATTCGTTTGCCATTTTGTGAGATACTATATTTTATATAAAAATAATAATAGGTAAATCATTTTTCATTCTTGAAAAGAGTCTAAACGCACGTATTGTAATCATAAAAAATTCGAAATCTGAATTGATATTAACTATTTTTGAGATAACGTCCGTGTGTTTCTGTGTGCGTGTGTCTGTGTGTTTCTATGAATGTATTAGTGACCGCTTGAAGCAAAACCTGTGGAAAGTATAGATATACGAAATTTTTAAGTTTTCTGTAGCCCAGAAGAAAACCCATTAATTTTAAAAACAAAATATAGATCGGTAGATAAAGTTTATACCTTTCCGAAAACAACCAGATTTAGAAAAAAGCAATAAATAAAAAAGTTAAAAAGGAAATATCACACATGTTTTGTTTGAAAGTTCTTCCTAAAATCGTACCATTAAATTAGTAAGTGGTTTTTCCATATTTACGAAATAATTTCACTGTAATCGCAGTAATGTCAACATTAAAACGAAAGTAAGTATGAGTCATATCGAAATATGCAATTTAACTATTGTAATAATATGATAAAAATATAACACAACATATCAGTATACATATACTTTCATTACACATACAAGAAAGTCCCGTGTAGGGCACTGCAATTTCTCTTAAATATCCAAGCTAAGGTACAGTCCGTATAATTATGATTGTACCTTAATTTCTATAACAGCAATTTGAGAAATACGAAATTACCATATTAATCGCCCATGCATACTATTTGAAGCACTGCTTTGGGGATAGTGGATATTAAAGGACAAAGTTCCCATAGAAACAAGAAAAATGGATGAATATGGCACATAAGAAGCATATTTTATGTATTTTAAAGTGTTCTTTGTTGGAATAACGGGTCATATTATATTATGTATGCATGTAGATTTATACGTCTGAGTTTATTTTACAAAAGTTTTCCGTGCTACATTTTTTCTATGCAGAATATTTCATAGTTTTATATTATTTTCTTTTGCATTTAAACAATGCTTAGTAAAAAACAGCAATATTTATCGTTTTGTGAATTATTTATTTTACAAGTAACTATTATATAAATATACTTAGTTATATTATATATAACATAGCTTTATGTTTTAAATTCATTCTACCATTACCATGAAACAACATCAATAAGTGTTGACTAGGGAAACGTAACTATAATATGGCTATTTTCAAAGGTGATTTTTAATAAATTGTACAATTTTCGAAAAGACTTTCAAACAAAAATTATTTAACTTTAACATTAATAAGATTCACTTTTTCTCTAACTCGTGTCATTTTCGAGATATACAAAATAATTACACGAATAAACAAACATTTCAAGTTGAAATATTCATATCAAAAATAAGCTTTTTTCCCGAGATAAACAAATCAAAAAAATATAAATTTATGTTCAATGGTTTTGGCTATAGGGCATTCACGTACAGACACACACACACACATAGATGTCATTGAGGCAATAATCAAAGTGGATATTTCAATTAAAATTTCGAGATCGATTTTTTGTTATCATAATACATTAGTTTATAATTAACATATAATAAAAATAATTGAAATTAATCTCATTTATACTAAAAATAGTCGAAATTCAATTTAATTCCAAAATGAATCGTTATATATATATATATATTCCCACAGATTATTCGTAATTGAATTTAATGTATCAAGACGATTTTAAGATTCTTCTTTCTTCACTATCTAATCTACTTAAACCAGGAAACCTTAAAAATGTATAGCTCTCGTTAAGGTTAGCAGAGCAGAATAAATGTACCTCCCTCGCCTATTTATTTACACCGAGGGATTATGGGAATACGTCCCCAAGCAGGATTCGTGATTGGGATGAAAACAAAATCGATATCTACTGATTTAAGTAAGTTCTGGAATGAACGGATAGGCGGAACGAAGATATTGAGATATTCCCAAATTAGTAACATCGGAACGATATTGGTTTATGTTCTGGCGTTCATCGATTCCACGTTTAGAGCAATCTGCGCTATTCGATTACATTTATGCTAGCACACAAATGAAAATAAACAATATACATTCATCGTTTACATTAATTTATTAAGAGAAACTTTTTAATTTTTCCCAAGCTTCATTCATTAAACTTTCGTAATCCGATGACAAACTTTAGTAATTTTATAAATGGCGATTCCACAATTGAGTAATCACTGGTTGTACTTTACGAGTTTAATTCAATACAATTTCTCGTATTTTATTGTGACAAAGGGCTGTTTTATTTCAGCTGATGAGGGTACGTCGTTGATATAAACTACCACAGGCATGTTTGTGCTCACTAAGGTGGCTGTCTTTATGTGTCTTGCTTTGAGAATGGTTTTGTGTGAATGTGTGAGCGTGATCCTGCGTGATTGTGGTGTAAAAGTTGTCGTCATCAGCTACAAGTTACGGCAATCTCCACTATACGCAGACAGTATTAACGACTTGACGATCGTCTCGCGTAAGGTCTTCGAGAGATAACGAAATATGTCAGGGGATTGCCAAACTACTCGGAGATATCTGGAGAGGTTTCACGCCAAAGACACAATCAATGGCATGTGGTGAAAAGATGAACGAGAATCTTTTGTAGACTCCTCCACCATTTTATACAGAAATTTGTACGGCATTACGGTTAATCATTACATTATACGTAAAGAAAACTCTTCAACGAA
This sequence comes from Leistus spinibarbis, assembly GCA_933228885.1. NCBI lineage: Eukaryota > Metazoa > Arthropoda > Insecta > Coleoptera > Carabidae > Leistus > Leistus spinibarbis. The sequence goes on from OW121799.1 coordinate 8,241,363, forward strand.
CCCATTTTCCTGACGATGCATCTTTAAAGACTTCTCTAAATGAGCATTTTGGCAACAAGAATAAAACATATTATTTGAGAAGTTAATTAAAATATGTCACAAATGTTAAGAGAGATTATATTGAAAAATGAAATACAATTTATTTCATACTCATGCCGAGCACTTATTAAACGTCCCTCGTATTGTATATATATATATATATATATATATATATATATATATATATATATATATATATATATATATATATATATATATATATATATAACGAATCTTCAGTGCCGTATACTTGACATTCTTGTACATATAATTAAATATACTTAATAAAAGTAGAAGAAATCACAAAGATAGACAGAGTAAGAAACGTACACATAAGAACAAGGTAACAAAAAGGAAATATACAAAATGTCTAAGAGAAAAAACATCTAGAATGATACGAATATCTAATAAAAATGTCAGAAGATAAACAAACACGTATAATATGGAACGCAAAATAAAAAATTCAAGCTTCCTTCACTCAAGTTTCTTATACGTAGTTTTCATTATAAATAATATTTATTTATTTAAAATTTGTGATTTTTCAGTAAATGGTATATTTTTCAAAATATATTTGCGAACAAAAGTTACAAGAAATTTTAATATCTTTAGCTATTATATGTTTTATTTCAGAAGTGTTTTCTCAGTAAACAGCACATTTTTCGTAAAAACTTTTCGAATAAAAGTTGCTAGAAATGTTCATATCTTTAACAATTATTAGAATCACTTTTTCTCTAACTTATGCCGTTTGCGAGATATGCAAATAAAAACCAGAGTAAACTCTTAGTACTTGATTAAATATAAATTTAAAATATGACAAATTCTCTTGAGGCTTTAGTTAAAGTCTTATAATTTCATTATTATACAGAAAATTTAAATCGATTCAAGGATTGTGTTAATCAATATTTCCGGTAAAATTCGTAATTTCAAGATTTCCTTATAAGAAATTTCGTATAAGAAATTTAAATGGAGAACAATTTAGAAGAAATTAAAAATGGATACCAACTTCTAGGACGAAGAGAAATTCTTGTTGTACCACAAAAATAATTAGTTTTAAAATTAAGCCATAACTTCGTTAAGAAATCATTATCATGATGAAATTAACACCATGTAGAAGTCCGCTTTTATCTCAAAGCTTCGCACTGCAATATCAATGATGGTAAAGCTGGGGACTGGAACCAAGTAGGCCTTGACCCAGATTTGAAGTTCCCCAAATTCAGACATTGTTCGATGCACTTTATATATGGGATCCATTGCTGGATTTATCTGATTCTGCAAACACATAACACAAATAATAAGTTCTTTTATCTGTTTTTATCAATTTTATCTTGTTTTGCTTGCCTTGGAGTTTTTAATTATAAAAACGTTTACTGACCGCAAAAAATATTGATTAGGGACACACCATTTATAATTTCGATCATGTGGATGATAACCAGGCAATTTACAGAAGTTTTAATTGTTTGCATTGTTAAATAAATATATTACATCGATAACTATTTTTGTATTTGTTAATACATTGAAGTAAATAAATTACATTGTATTTCTATAATGCATCTCTTCATAATTAAGAAGCTCAATTTAGTCTTCTAGATCTTTTACTGTGATATTATATGTCAACAAGAAACTTTTCGATATTGGACAAAGATCTCATCTCAAGTGATGCTTCAGGGATTGAATAGTCTCTTCCGACTGCTAGGAGCGATTTCTCGTGTTTAGCGCTTATAACGGGGCGGGAAACTAGTCGCTGCACATTCGAATACGATCTCCTGGTGAATTGGCAGCAGGAAGGAAGGACCTCCTCGCAGATGAGTTGACCTAGTGAAGTGACGTAACGCATACCGCAGTACAGAGCCGGGCTGGAGCTTTCCCGCCACGCGCTACGGGATCCGCGCGATCGATCCCCCGCTACCGCCTGAAATCCATGGGCGTACCAACAGGGGAGGGCGGGGAATGCACCTAAGTTTCTTCCCTTATTTTTATTGGGCTAAGGCAACAATGGATGCAATTATTGAATGCAGTGATGGGGAACTTGAAGACGTTGAAAGTGTTTAGACGGCGAAGTATTTAATTAAATATTCAGGAAGGAGAAAGGATTGCGTTGCTGTATTCTGGAATACAAATTAGGTCAAATTGGATTTCTGTGTAAGACCGATGTGTACATTTTTATTATTTTTTTATTATGCTTTTAATATATTAAGTTTATTTCAACTTTTAATTTTTACAAATTTTTTTATTTCGCTGTTTTAAAGTACTCAATATTTAATATATAAAAGATCTACGGCCAGCTTTAAAAACAATTTAATTTTTTATTCATATTTACTTAACTATAGTTATTATTTCATAAGAAATATAATTTTGATTCGATATAGATTATTTTAATGAATGAATACATTTTAAATGTATATGAAATTAATTATAATAATATTTTTATTTCTGTTATTATAATTAGTTTGTTTTTTTTTTGTCTCATTTTGGACTAACATTTAGATTATCTACTCTGCTTTTTTTTTTAATAAATAAGTTTAAATAAGTATAAAGTTATATTTATTAAAATATAGATGTATATATTTTAATTATTTATATTATATTTTTGCTTAAATTTTGATATATTCTAAGTTTAAAAATATACATATTTGGACTTATAAATTGTTATAGATATTGAATATTTTTCAGTGCCCTATTAGATTTCTGTTTATAATTTTATTTTTCATATTTATGTAATTTTTTTATTTTGCAATATATTATTTTATAATATATCAATTATATAAATATTGATATTTTATTCAATATATATGTATAATATAGATATATAAATAATTTCATAGTTCTAATGTTAACCGTAGCGGTTTTTTTTTAGCATTTTAAATTTGCTTTTATAATAATTTAAAAAATATGAAATAAGTAGGCTAATTTTTACACAAATTTGAAGTATTTTTGAAATATTTAAATGTTTGTATATTTGTTATAATTAGCGTATATTTTCGTATATATGTGAATTTTATGTGTTAGTGGTACTTTCCTTTGAAAAACATTTGAAATAATTAATTATTTACGGTGCAAATAATATTATTACTATAAGGATTATAAAATTTTATTGACGTATTATTTGAAAATATTGAGGGATTATCTTTTATATTTCAACCAATGTCTATGTGCTGAATTTTTCGAAATAATATATTAATATTTCAAGATAGCAAACTGTGGTAGTTTGATATCAATATTAAGGCTATACTTTAGGTGACTTATTGACCATATAATTTAGTCTAAATTTTCTATTACCAATTTTTGGGACGTATTGGAAAAAATGATATATTTAAGAATGCATCGCGATTAATTATCGATTTCGTTGCACTTTTCGTGCAAAATAACGTACACCACTGCGGCCCAACGCTACCGTACTACTGAAAGAGAGAAGTGGGGGACAACGCGCTAGTGGGGGGGTTCCCACCGAAGGGAAAAGGGAGCAACACACTGAAACATCGCTATCCCAAACACAGTATGCTGGTTCTGGTCTATAGTTTTGTCAAAGAAGTCTTCTTCATCTCTTACCATTTTCCATCATTCATCCCACAACTACGTCATTAGCGCAAAATAATCCAGCAACGCATTGGTGAATGGTGTGTGCGCCGCGGCCCTCGTGCTCTTTAAGTGTGCTCAGGTGCAAACACGTCGTAAAAGTTTCGCCAAAAGTGCTTCGGTCAGTTGTTTTCACTGTGTACTAGCTGCCTGCTACATTGTGGCGACAAGTCTGTGCTTTTTTATTCCGTTGTTTGACTGCCGCTAGAATCTTTCATCGTTTTAAAAAAGTGAACAGTGCTACTTTGGTGTTTGAAAGAAGGGTTTGCATATTTTATGTACTGGAAGGTGTGATATCATTTCTTTATGACGGTTTGCATCATTTCAAGACTTGATTTTTGTTTCAAACAAGAACTCATTTTATAACCGAAGCAGGATTCGGTTCTTAAAATTTTGAGCGAATTTTACACTAGATGTTTAAAAATTAAAGAAAATGTTGCCTCAAATTAACATAATTCAATTAATAATCATTAATATTTAAGATATTCAATCTTAAATCAACTCAGTTGTAGTAGGTTTAAGACAAAAGGAGGAAAATGTAGCAGGAATAATTTATTAAGATTTTGATCGAATTTTACACTTTGATCTTTCAATTTTAACGAAAATTAGATATCAATTTAAAACTATTCATATAATAATCATAAAAATTTAAAACTCAGTTGTGGCGGCTTTTAGAAAAAAGGATGAAATTGAAAAATAAATATAAATATTTTCCGTTCGGTTTCTATCCTTAGATTGGTCTCTTATTGTTATACAAAATATACTTTTGCATTAAGTATAAGAAATGTCATCCTTTTAGTTAAACTTGACCCATAACACATTTTTAAGATTTTGATTTTTCATTAAGTACTACTTTAATTTAATGTTTGGTTTAATACAAGGTGTTGCAAACATGTTTAGTTTGTGTTCTTTAATTCATATTTTGAATTGAAAATCTTGGATTTTGGTTAGAAATGTTTGTCTGGAAGGATTCAATTAGTATGAAGAGAGAATGTGGTGGTGTCTGGACTAAATGGATGTAAATGTGCGGGTGATGCATGAAAGATAAGATGAAGCATCAAGGAAAGAACAAAGGAGAATTTACATAAGGGTTGATGATTTTGAACGAAACAAAGATGAATGTGTAACAATTTTTTAGACACAATGTCAAACGAAAACGTTATATCGAAAAATATATAAGAGATAGGAGTACATTTTTACCAAGATACATTCTATCTCTCTCGCTGTCTATCTATTTTCTCGTTCTCGCGCGTTCCTTCTCTTTCATTATATATATATATATATATATATATATATATATATATATATATATATATATATATATATATATATATATGTTTTGTAACTGCAAAGTCTCCCTCTCTCTCTCTTCCTCCCCCTCTCCACTCTTTCTTTTTCTCTGTCTTATATATATATATATATATATATATATATATATATATATATATATATATATATATTCATTTAGTTCGTACGTTTTGTAACTGCAAAAATAAAATATGACAATGTATAAAATAACAATTTGAAAGTGCTATAGTCATCGAATTAAAATAAAAGGACGATTTGTCTCTGAAATTAATTTATGTACATAATTTTTTATTTTGTTTGTTTCCATGACTAAAACACACTCCTGAATTGTAATTTTATAATTTTTCATATTTAATTTCAACAGTTTTAAAACATACAAAATGGATATTATTTAATTTATATGCAGAATTTTATCTTCTACAACTTTTATTTGAAGTAAGTTTGTGTAAATTAATTTGGGAATCAATGCGCACAGAAAAACTTTTGGTCCGATTCTCGTGTTACACCTGCTATATACGTGTAACTCTGTCGCTACTCTGTATTCTATTACTTCTTGATACACCATACTCTATTTCCAAAATTGATAATATAAGGAAATTCTTAAAGGGTGTGAACATTTTATTTTTGGACTTATATTTGCAATACGTTTTGGAAACGACAAGGAAAGGGTATTTCAATTTAAAAGATCCCATTTTGTAAGAAAATTAGATGATTTTAGAAGAGTATCACAGAGTTAGGTGTTACTATAGGTTAGGTTAGGTTTTGCAACTAAAACTAAATGAGAAATATCAATCTAAATATATACATTTGAAATTTGAGTGTGATTGTGTTGAGACTACAGTTAAGTATGAATTATTAATGTGCTGGTGGTCATGAAGCTTTGACGCACAAGTTTAATGAGATTTTAACATATTTGATGAATGTTTCGTTTGGGAATTTGATGAAACTTTTGTCTATGCTTCTCTCAAATAAATAATACTGTATCTATGAGATTCATATATAACTATTCACTATTCAGTTATTTAAATACATAAATGAGACACCATCTCAATAACACTATTATTACTGCGCAAAGTCTTAGATGTAAAATATACTAACAACAAAACAAAAGAATTTGAGAAAGTAAATGAAATTTAAAATTACGATTATTAATGTTGGATGATTTGAATTCATTTAAGAGAATATTTTATATATTTGTATTAAGAGGCTATACTTGTTTAATTCTCATTCTCTGTCTAGCAACGGTAAATATCTAATAATAAACACACAGAGACGTGATTGTGAAAATATTTAAAAAGAATATAGGGACCTTGAAATCGGATAATTCTATTAAAATGTTGAGGTTGATTTATTGTGTTATCAATACTTTACATAACGTATTTGAAAGAAGAACGTTGAAAGAATTTCAAATATCTTCACCTTTAATATGAAAATAAAATTTCTCTAACTATATTTTCGTTAAAATCGTTCGACATATTTCATGATTACAGCATTTCCTTTAGTATACGTGAAAGAAAATAAATTGAGAGAAAAATATGCCGTTGAATTCTGTAATGAGAAAATGACAAATATTTGACATTCTTAAATTGGAATATTTGCATATATAAAATATTGCAGAAAGTAAGAAAATTAATTAATTCAATTTATATTTTAATCTTAGATTTTCAGTGAATTCCTTATCCAAATTTATGGCAAACGCATCATAATCACTTCATTACTTCAATTAATTTCACTACTAATGACCAGTAAGTTCAATTCATCTCTGTCAGTAATTTCGGAACTAGTTGAATCGTAGAATCTTCTCCGACCGCCAAGTGTTCTAGTTCCCACGTTTTTCTAATTAAGTTATGATGATCTGTTCAGTTAATTGGACTAAAACACGGCTTCTTTCACAGCTGCCGTGCAATTTTAATTGATTTCCAGATAAATTATTGTATTTTTAGTAATGCTTGGTGTGGGTGTTTAACAAGGTTGTCACCGATAAATTCACATTAACTCAAATTTCCTAAAGAATTTCGGCTATTTTATTCAAGCATATCAAATATTTGTTCAGCCCAAAATTCTATTACTTGCGTGGGAGCTACTGTTGTCATTTCATATATTACGGTCTTGGGCGTAGTACAAAATGGAAGTATTATAAACATTAATACCCAAAAAGCATAAGTGCACCAATGCTTCCAGGTTGTCGGCAAACAAAAAAAAATTTTCCGATTAATATTACTAAAAAATTGGCGGAAACATATAATACAGTTTAGGTTAAAAACACGACATTTTAATTGTATAAATAACCAGGTCTCTATTCATACTAGATGCATCACGTGCCCATATCATATGCAGAATATAGTCCACTCGTCACAGATATTATATTAACGTACATTTTAGTAACATACACATATAATCATTTGTTTAATTTAGTTGCTGCGATTATCAGGGAATAATTTTGTAATTGGAGTAACAACATATAAATGTAGTGTTCCCGATACATACACAAATAGATAGATAGAGAGAAATATACATATGTGTTTTATACAATTTGTTTTAAATTCAATAAAATCAACCAGTATTCGAAGAAATAAAAAACTAATTATGCTAAATTGAACTTTCTGCATTATGAAAATGAAATATATGTAAAACTCTATTTAGCAGATGTTTGTCACCACCCGGTATATATAACCGTGTTAAATAAGAATATTAAACATTATTTCCGTCGTAAATGTTAAACTTTCATGTAGATTACGTGTTGCAGTGATTTACTATAACGTGACTAAAACCAATTTCTTCGCAATATTATGTGTCAGGTATAATCCACGAGGAAGTATTTGACTATTTGGTGGAATTGCAATCGCTTGATTTGGCTATAAAGGAATTATTTCAATTTAAATACGTTAATAAATTAGGAAAGTTCATAAATTTAAATACAATTTTGACACTGTAAATTCAAATCCCGCATTTAAATTACACGTATATAAATTGTGTAAACTCTGCAAACAGGTTTGAAATTTAAGGATATTAATATTATAACGCCAGGTTTCGCGTATGGCGTTATTCGTAGCCGCTCAAATCCATATGCATATTTAATAAGGATTGCCATACACCTTGCTTTTAATGCGTGCGGATTATTTTATCTGATTCTGCTTTATATTATGAGTTACACTGTAAAACTGATACATATTTCTTGTAATATTATCAAATTAATGTAAATTGTTTCGGATATTATCCTTTATATTCTACCTACACGCAGTATTTAAATAGTACAAGAAATCCTCGGTTTAGGAGCGAATTGTGAACATTTGCGATACCAAACTTCACTATTTATTAGATATATCTTAACCCTTTCTAGACTCCTGGTTTAATTTTGAAACCATTCACAAATTACGTTTTTCTTTCGGTACGCAGTGATTTATATATAAGTACAAATATGTTTCTTAACATATAATTTTAATTTATTTGTAAAGTTAGTTTAATTTCCTTAGATAAATCAATTATTAATTTTATAACATTAGCAGAAAAATACAAAATATATGCCATATTTGAATACAGCCTAAACAATATTAAAGAAAAATTTCTTGAAATTATAAATGCTCAAATGAAGACAAGTTTTATTTCAGTGTATCCTTTAAGTCAGGAAAGATATATCTATTTAAACTATATGATTATATTTATAAATCCAGAATTAATTTTGAAATAATGCTAAAATTAATTCGCTCGGCGCAATTTTGTAATACTGAGATAAATACACCATTTAATTGAATTTTTCTTGCGGCCATTTATTGCTAGCCGAGCGCTTTTATTCATTATTCAACAGAAACTTTCTGTTAAATTACGAAATCAGACTAAATTGCAAGTTTAGCAGGCCAGATTATTTGATGCAGCTGGATTCGAAGCTTTTTATAAATACGCGTGCAAAATCCTGCACAAGGTTTCAATCGTAGTAGTGGCACAGTGCCAAAGCAAACAGGGTTTCCCATAAAAACCCCTGGGCGATATGCCACGCCCCCATTTTCACCCAACCAATCCGAACACAGTTTGTTAAAAACATCTGGGAAAAACATAAATTTTCTTTGGTTACTTTGCGCGTATATGTTTTTATTTTTGTACTTTCTAGTTTCTACAGGTCATTTACTACATTTTACGGCACATGTGTTTCAATTTGTTATAAATGTTTGTTCTTTCTATAGTTTTATATAGATTATATGTTTTATTTTAGTTTCTAAAACAATTTTTCGTCATTAACTGATTATCCAGATTAATGTCTAATATCTCAGGATTTACAACAGAATTAAGTAACATTACATATATAGTGAAAACTAACCATAAGAAAGTCGAGATATTTTTTGCAATATAACCAATTTTATATTAACATCTCAAAAAGAAGATTAATTATTCTGTTTTATATATTTATATCCGGAAAATTTCTTAATTTTGGAAGTCATATCTAGACATATGTGTATCTATAATTACATTTTCAACGATATTGGCTATAAATTAGGAGTGCTACAGTCACTGTGTCAAAAATAATAATAAAAGAAAACTGTGTAATTGATGTAAAACAAGTCGTAAACAATAACTATATGTAAATTGATTGAAATATGAGGCGAATGACGTGTGAAAGCAGAATGAGAATTACAATTTTAGAATGAACATTGTGTAAAATGGAACCCTCTGTTGTACAATCAAATCCAGGATCTTTTAATTAAAATATTTTGAATTTGTAAAAATTCAATAAAGAACACCTGTAAACACAAATCTCTTGTAACCCTTCAGGTGTTTACACGTGGAGTGTAGTATTCGTGTTCAATATATCACCAGTCCGGATAACATCGTCTAAACTGAAGTTACCCAAAGTATCGACCACTCCCAAATATGGGATTGCTCATTTGGTGAAGCTAAATAACTTGCGAATTCCGCTCAAGACTACAGCCCGTTCGAAAAATATTAACAAACTTTGCAAAACATTAAAGACTCGTGCAATCTTCGATGCTCTGCTTATTACTAACCATACTAAAAACATCCGACCAAAACTGATTCCACTACCAGCCTCGTCCAAATATAAGCTTACCAACTTGGAAACAATTAATTTATATTGGGAAGTGCTCAAATGTAGGAATGATAAATTTATAAAAATAGTTTTTAACTCGAAAGAATTTAATATTTTATGTGATTACGATGTGTATGATAAAACGCTGTTTAACGTAATATCAAAAACGTTTTCGTCTGAAGATGACATCATAAGCTTCCTACGACACGTTATAGCATCATTGCAATTAAATTTAGAAAAAGTTAACGGATTAACACTGCAACATACAGCTTCATTCCACGAAGAAGAAATCCACAACTTTCAGCATTTAAACACTTATTTCTTATTTAACTTCCATCACCTATCTAAACATATCTATAACTTAACATTTCAACGCAATAAGCAACATTTACGGAATGAAATAACGTCATTTAATTCCTTAATAATCTTCCCGACTAAATTAAATAGTAATGATGTTTGTGAATCAATTATTCGTATTCGACCAATAGTGGAGGGTCTAACGTTAGACGATGTGCTGGTGGATGGTGGCAGGGAGCAGCTGATTGGTCCAGAGAGTGACGTGAAGTGTGGTGCGGACCAAACCAGCTCGAAACTGGCGGGAACTCGCTTATATGGCAGGCCACCAGGCCAGCAGCGCTGGTGCTATGAAATGTTGGACCCAGACTCACTAAGTGATCTGGCAGACGAATCTCCGACGATTCTAGTGGAACCGCTGGAGGCCGCCAGAGATGACGGCGACGATGAACCGCAGCAGATGATACCGCGCACAGTGCCGATGTTGCGCGTGAATTTTCCGCCGGATGGGACCGCGGAACGCAGGTACAGCAAGTCGGTGTTCCTGCCGCGGAGTCGCGCGAGAAGTATGAGCGCCTGGAGTGATATTAGCAGGAGTAGTTGGCGATTGGATGACAGGTTAGTACATGTCGCCGACAAAGTTGTCTAGTTATATAGGTTGTGTTGTCGAAGAAGTTTAAAAGACAAACTTATCTTTATGTCGAACCCTACTCACGACGATGTTAACGTTGGTTATATAAAACAAAAAGTTTACAAAAAACCAACCAACTCTAGAATTGCAAAATTCTTGAAGTTTTAGAACGCAATTCAAACAATATTGATACTGCTTGTTGAGCGGAATGAGATGCTAATTATACAAATAATTAGTGTAGAAGTAATAATAGTTACTATATATAGTTATATAATAATAACTATAAGAAAGCTAGAGTGATCTTCACTATATATATATGGTTTTATTTTGTTTCATATTCATGCTAATTGCCTTGAAACAATATCAATATATGTGTTGTAACTAGAAACAAGGGCTTAAAGAAAATATTTGAAAATACCAAAAAAATAAAACTTAAACATTTATTTAATGCAATACTTATAAAATAACATCATGTACATGTACGGGAGATGCAAGTGAAATACATGAAATATGGAAAATCGCATTACCTTACATATTGAATTTGACGCAGTTATTTTTATGAATTTGTACGACGTTTGCTATTATTAGATCATACATTCACATTATTTATATATAAAACACCTATAATATGATATTATTTCTTCAACTGACATACATATATTTATTTCAAAATAACGCTATAAACCTTACATATGTAACATATGTTAAACATGAGTTACTTTTCCGGGAAATACTAATATGAAATTCAAAACATCATATTATTATAAACAACGATTTTTGCTATACTGACAGACAAACAAACACGCATATAAACAAACAGACGAAGCGACAGACATATAAACAAATAGACCGACAGGCAGGCAGACAGACACATATAGAGACAGAAAAATTGAAAGATAAACAGACACACAGACAGGGTGGCCGACAGACACACATTGAGGCAGATAGATAGACAGACAAACACATGGTCTTAATTGCGATATTGTCATAATATATTCAGGGAGTCTCAAAACGGATATTTCCATTCAAATTTCGTGGTCGATTTTTTTTGTGATCCCAATACATTATTTTATTCATTAGACATAAGAAAGTAAAAACATCTATCATCGAAATGCATCAAAAGCATGTTCCAAATTTTCCTTAAGAAACTATTATGTTGAAACATGTGTTGTTTCATAAATAAGAAAAATAAAGTATTACACATTCAGAAAACGTACAGCAGATAATTTCTCAATACTGGTTAAGCACATAGCTTTCTAGAAGTTTGGAAGCCGAACATAATTTCGCCATATTCCGCGCGATGATCGTTGAATTTTAAGCGCTACAAAGCGAATTTTCTTATCGGCGCCGATATTCACGGTTTCACTGTTTTCATGAAAGAAATTTTACTCACAAAATATTATAGATGCTAATTTAATACAGTTGCCGGAGTCAATTTGCGAAAAGTGTTTTAATTTTGCTTTTTTTTACCACTGTAAATATTACAATATATTTTAAATAAAATTTGTAATATATATGTAAAATTTTATAAATATTTGAGGATTAAAATTATGATGAGAGTCATAATATTTTATGACGGTCCTGTAGTTTTACAAGCAATGTTAAAATTGTGCAATAAATTGCTTGGAAAAGACCTTTTTTTCTGTACGTGAAACCTCATAAAAAATTCATGGATGAATACAAGTGGAAAAATGTGGTGAATGACGCGAATAAAAACGGCAAGAAATATGATGTGAAACATAATCAGAAAAATAAAAGAACTTAGAAAAATTGTACAACAAATTTTTCGAATAAAAGTGAAGAATTCGTTAAATTATTAGCAATATTAATTTATACTTTTACAGAGACGAAAATTATTGTTATTTTTACGAACAAATTGGTATATATAATACATATCTAAAAATTAGTCAAATTAAGTAAAGGACAAACTTAAAAAACAATGATATAAATAGCAAATATGTCCAAATAAAATAAATATATGTATCTCTCGATAATTATTATCAAATTTACTATTAATCACAAAAACAAATATATTACATGAAGACACAATAAATAATACATGTTTTGCAAAAACAACTAAATAATCTCTAAAATTAAATTTATATTTTATTCTAATTAAGTAGGTTGTAAATTTCATTAGTTTCATATATAAAAATATAACATGCGTTACCAGCTAAATATCTAGAACAAACAGCACTAAATCTTATTTAAATGTTGTCGTATTTATTTAAATATTTGAAATATCGTTCTGACATTTTATTACCTTTAGTAGAACTACAAACAATTAAATAGTAACTATAAATAATTAATTACGTTATAGCAATAACCATTAAATTAATTTGATTAGTTTTCATACCGTGTTGTTAAGCCATCTGGATTGCAAGAGTTGTTAGGATAATTGAGAACAAAACACGAGGTTAGAACTATGTTAGACAAACTTATCATACAAATTAGTAATCGGGTCAGTTTCGGTTTCGCTTCCCTACGGTAGTGTTAATCTAATCGAGAAGACGGTACTAGAATAGTCTAGGGACTCTAGGGGTAAACTTGGGACCCCTAGACTCAATGGGGTTTGTCTATAAGTTACCAAAGTTTATTCATTGTTTAGTTGCATTTCCAATTCTTGGAGGTTTCGAAAAACGATTCTTGAATTATTCAAAATTGATTATGTTGATGTTATATGGTTCAGCATCTGAAATAAAACTATGGAAATATATGAAAAATAAAAATATAGCTACTAGCACAATTTATATTTGTTAAATTTCCCGCCAAAAGTTAATCCTGCCGCAGCACAGAAACCTGTTATACCACTTGTAGTACATGGTCCTGGCGCACTGTTGCGCTTCGACGCAGGACATTGATTTAACTAGTACACCTGTTGGCCGATAGGCACTGAAACTGAAATATCTTCATAGCTCGTACGTTTCACGTTAGGTGGCGTTTGACTTCAGTACTGAAAAGCTCGCTGAAAATAATTTATTTTTAGTAAATATTCAATATTTTCTTTTTGGATTCAGATAGGATTAATCTGGCAGATGATATTATTTATTACCTACGAAAAGATTTAATGGCCGAATAATAAATTATTATTTATTAAAAGTACAAAAATAAATACAAGCATGGAAGCACAAGTGTTTCCAGTTTACTGTAAAACAAAGAACTAAATTGTATTTGTAGACATTTTTGATTATTTCAAAATATAGTTTATAATTAGTAGGGTTTACATAAATAAATTAAAGCATTGGAGGAACCAGCAGTGCTTCCAGTTGGCCATAAATCACAGAATGGTTATATTCTCGTAAAATGTATTGATTTATTACTAAATTCTAAGAATTATAGACTGCCGAGATTTGGATTTAGAATGCGGCATAATCTAATTAAGCATTCACATTATATGCATTCTAAATTTGATTAAAATTGACGTGGTACCTTCAGAGAATATGTAGTTACAAATTACGTTTTACGACCGACCAAATGACATACATCCTAATGTATATGATTGTAATTGTAATTATTCCCGTAACCAGTGCGACGTAAAATTATTATCTGTAACCACATATTGATTATGTGATTATTATAGATTGAATCGAATTGTACACTGAAAATCGCTTTGTGTAAAATAGGATTTAAAATATTTTGATTGTCTTGAGACAAACTCGTCTAAAATCAAATCAAAATGCAAACAGGAACTGAATTAATTGTATTGTTTGTAATCTATTGTGGTTTATTTACATCTGAAAGGCATTAGGCGTAGGCTATATATATATAATATGGTACGCGTATAGTTGTAAATAATAGAATGCCTTGTTTCTCTATGCAAGACTATGGACTGTTGTTTCGAAGTCGTGTAGTCCGTCTGGGAAACAATTGGATATGTTAATTAGTTATAACGACCGGAGAAACTTAATTAAATTTATTTTGCAGACAAAGCCACCAAGGCAATCCAATCTCAGAATCTGAGAACAAACGATTAATTTGGAAACTAGCTTATATTTGGTTTTGTGTTTTTAGAAAAATATTATTCGAAGTATTGTAGAATAATTTGTAGTACCCTTCATTTTTTTTTTTAAATGTTTAGTTAAAGAATATTTATTAACAGCAACTAAAACTCACGTATTAATTATAAATTATGTAGTTGTGAACGCTAGCATTGCTTGTGAGAAAACAAACTGGATTATTTTTTGTAATTTCTAATCCTAATTACTAAATGGCTCGCTGTGAATGGACCATAAGTTCTTCTTTATTTTTGTTATTTTAAAGTCTATTTCATTAAAGTTATCTTTAAGATAATGTATGAAACCGACAGTAAATCTGTAATTTCCATAATGCATTATGCAGAATATTGAAAACAATGTTTACATTCTATATGGGAAGGAAAAGGACGAATCGATTTTCCATTGGACATGTGGCAAATGACTACATTATCAATAATGGTGACTGCTGATGTGACTGGCCATTACCGACTCTATATAGATACTAAATGTATGACCCAGACAAAGTTGACAGAATGGGCTTCTGTTCGATACTCCGCACTCGTGATTCGTCATGGAGCGACTGAGTGACGAACACACCTGCATTATTTAATAATGAGCACTGCTCGAAATTACAAACACATCACGAAACTTTGCCATCAAACATGTCAAAACTAAAACGTTCCCTGTGTTCGAATTTCACGGCTCAATGCCAGCAAAAAGGTCTGTGCACCGGGATAGATATTTGAATTTAAACAAAAGTTTTTATTATCATTTTTAAAGAGGTTTAAAATATATTTAGAATTTTATTTTTGCATAGTTGCATACATACAGACACGACGAACTTTGTAAAACAGTATTTTGATAGATTCAAAAAGAAATAATTGATTATTTTAAATTTTAAAATGATTAATTTAAATTATTGTTTATGGTCATTTGGTCAAGTTTATAAGCACAATTATATTTGTAATTACAATTGCAGTACCAGTACCCGGGTAGATTTTAATATGTAGAGAACAGTCTTCATTGTAATTATAATTAAACTGTCAATTTTAACTTAGTGTAGTTTGTGGTGAATGCTGTAAAATGAACTGAATCTCGGCATCTTGATTAGTTCGTGCAAAATAGTGTTCTGCAAATAAAACAAAATTAAAGTTTGCCAACAGACACTTAGATGTCCAATGAACGTACTTTTCACGTATATTTATCTTTCATTACAATCGTATTTTTATTATTTGATATCAATCAAATCAAAATGAGTACAAAGGAAGGTATATTAGATTTCAAAAATATATGGAATACCTGATTCTTTGGTATATACAAAAACCAGTATATATCTGATTATGCTACCAAAATTGTAGTTTATAAATATATCAAGTATAAGCGATAAACATTTTAATCGTTTGTCAATATTTTATGAATTAATAATCCCAAATGTCCAACTTTTCATAAGCATTTCCTGTTCATCACAAAACGAAAAGTTCGAATTTTTATTGAACTTTTATAAATACAATTTCACATTGTTTCGTAAAAAGTTATCGAAACGTACGAAATACAAAAGTTTATTTCTTTATTAAAGTTTTATATATTTGTTATATTAGTTTTGATACTATACTGACAACTACTAGAAGTTGTTATAAAACAAGCATCAATGCTTTCAGCCTTATTGTAATTGGAAAATTATTTTACGAACAATCATTCATATTACTAAAAAATTCATACAATGGTAAAAACAAAAGATCTATATCATTGAAGAACGAGCAGAAGGCATATAATAAAGTTGAGTGCAGGAGACTCCAGATTTTTTCTTTTGTAACAAAAATTTGAAAAGGATGTCTAAAACCATCTTAGATAGTATGCAAATGATGTGTGTGTCTCATTTATTTGAAAGCTTTTACACAATATACATGAATATGTTATGAAATGACAATGATCATGTATAAAATCAGACAAAATGAAACTGAATATCTTTTGACGTGTATCATCTTTAGTTGTAGCATGTAACATGAGCATAAATCATTATTTTGCAAATGAAATCAGTCGCATGAATCGAACGAGTCAGTGAGCTTGAACGGATTTGATACGTTTTTGTTATTGAACAACTCTGGCAACCGCCTGCGCCTGTTCTACACGGAGGACCTAATTAAAACGGCGTATATTTACTTTTCCAGTAAGTAAACAGTCCGTAAATACTACGGACGCTTTTTTGTAATTTGTGATATGTAAATTTAGTTTTCCTCTGTGTGTACCTTGTTTTTGTATACGTTCCAATCACACATGTGATTCCCAGATTATTTCTTGTTTTCGTCAGATTGTTATACTGTCAACAAATCCCATATGCTTCTTTACTGATATTTTTGTTTGTTTTCTATATTATTGATTTCAAAGATTATCACTGAAAAACATATATTTTTAGCTCGCCGTACGAAGTACAGCATCTGTAGCATTGTCGAATAAAAAAGAATCCTTAAAAAAGTGTTTGTCTCGTCAGTCTGAATCCAAAAATATATATAACTCATATGCGTAGGTCTTATGTTTTGTGCACAGCCAATCTGGGATCTTCCAATGGTTTTATTAATTTTTCACAATATTTGCGAGTTTATTGTTTTACCAGCTTGTGTAGGAATATAAAATTCTTGTACAATATTTCTAATTCATAGCTACTACATTTTTGTGTGTATTATACGTATAAGACAATGCCGTAATTCAATTTGCGCCGTAACCTATTAGCAGCTCAAAATTAATAATCTTGAGGCACGTCTGCGCGAACCAGAAGCATTGTTATACATAATATTAACTTATTTCAGATTTAGCTACATGTATTGAGGTATAAAGCAGAAGTTCTAGAACAAATAGTGTGTGTCTTATTCGATGTCAGGAATCATGGCGGTTTCTCGTGGTAGTGTGGAAATATGCTTACTTTAGCGCTTCCATGTTACCACTTGAATTGTTATGCACGTCGTAGCACGTCGCCAGACTCACTTGACCTTTTTCGAGGCATCATCCTCCCTCCGCTGATAAACTCTTCAATTATAGAAAAAGCTCAAGCACCTTGTATTCGTGTCACACAAAGCCAAACTAACCTCTCCATTTTGTATTCGTAGACATTTGTAACAAAGGAATAGGTTTTGATTCGTTTTATTTCACACGGCTCACTTGTAATAGGATTTTATCAAAGAATGTTCACGCAGCCGCGAAAAACACGATCAAATTGGGGTTTTAAGACGACTACCACCAGCCCACGTGTTTTATCTACACATACGATGAGGAACTCTTACACAAATTAAATTTTATTTACCAATTTTTTATGCAATATTTGTTCATTTTATTAAAAAATGTGCTGCTTTGTATTTAATATCGCTCAGTCATACAATTTAAATGTATATAGTGAACCAATTATTAATTTAGATAAGAAATTACAATAATTTTTTTTATTTTATGTTAGGTATAAGATAGTAAAAATAAACTATAGATCTTTACAAAATTGGTCTCGAGAGAAAATAGAAATATTCTTGAATCAAAATACCATTAGATTATTGGTACACATATTGACCACTGGCTAAATAAATATTTGTGAAATAAACTCATTTCTTACATACGTTACTTGAAGTATCAACTTGCAACCGACGCGACCCAACGCCTACGTCAGATCAATAATACGCACCTTACTATACATATTACCTGATATATCTATATTATTACAGAACTATATTTTATATCTTCCTTGGACTCTAAAAGAAAGTATTATATTGATGAAAATTTGCAAACTACAGAATTTAACGGAAATACACGTTTTAACAATCCTTGAATCGAATCTGAGCCAGAAGTAAAGGTTTATTCGTGTTACTTTTTGCATATCTCGAGAACAACAAATGAGTTTGAGAAAAAGTTATATATACAAAAGTTGAAGATTGCAGACTGATACCTATTTTAGGATTACTTAAATTATGTTGGTGCAAATTGATTTAAGTGATAAACTTAGCTTAAACATATTCCTAATAATTATTGACAGACAAACTAGGAGGTAAATTTGAATAATGTGGAATATTTAACTTATGATAGATTTTATATATATATATATATATATATATATATATATATATATATATATATATATATATATATATATATATATATATATAAATATATATATATATATATATATATATATATATATATATATATGTATGTATATATATCGCGCACGTCACAGCTGGTACACCTCTCACGGCGACCTAACGAACCATTTGATATTTTGATCCTTACCAAATTGTGATTGGACTTCCGTATACGAACTACTCCGTTTACGTGTCTTTAGGCATGCGCAATCAAAAATGCTTCAACTTAGCTGCGTGTTATACCCTAATACATTAACCTCCATAACCTTTTTCTTGTAATTTTATCTTTTCTTGACAGAGACTTAGGTTTTGTCATTTTGGTATCCACGAAGTTTTTATTTGCTTATACGAATTGTAATCATACACATTTTTTAAACATAAACTTAAGACTTGTATACAGATCAGATGTGCACCTCTTATTTTTGAAATGGCCCCGATGTGCACCTCCTGTTTTTGAAAACCTGAGAAATAAGAGTCTATTCCTGCTTATTTTTGCAATATCTCGGAGATCGTATGAGTAAAAGTGATAAAAAAAAAATAAAGATATTAAAATTTTTAGCAACTATTATATATAGGGTTTTTTTTATTTTTCGAAAAACGCACCATTTACTGAAAAATTATCTTTGAAAATAGTCATGTTACATTTACGTTTCCCTAGTTACCATATTCCTATTCATATTGATTCATGGCAATCTACCATTAATTTGAAGCACAATAAATTGTTAATGGAAGAATAATATAGTCGATTGCAGACCACACCAGTTTTTTTTTATGTTATTGGTGAAATAAATCGAATTCATTAATAATTTGCACATTTAATGCTAACACTTTTTATTCTTAGAATAAATATAAATATATCCCGAGTAAATTATGTATGAAGAAATGAAAGACTGGCATCTGATATTCAATTTTTAATTCAAAAACTTTAGTAATTATAAGTTGTTCAAAGTATTGGAAGCATGATTCATCAATACAACCACACGTGGTTTAAAATTATTTCTAGAATTATAAAATAAAACTTATGTGAATTAAAAGAATAAATCTAGGTTTTCTTACATTTTCCAACTTTCATGAAGTTTAAACTGTGTAAATGTAGTAACCATAAATACAACATATACATAAAGCGTTTCCCTACATACATACATAAACACATATAAATACACATACATCTGAGTGTTTATATAATATATAATTTAAATAAGAGAAAATTGACAGGATTCTTTTACATTTTTGTGGGGTCTAAATTAAGGAATTTCTTTTCCAGTATACAAATTAGATGAAAAGTAGTTTCACTCTTATTTTGAAAACAAGTTACAAGTACCGAAATTCTGATTTAAACTATCCAAGTTTGCATATTTTAGCGGCAAGTTTGTGGCCAAAAAAAATATAATGTAATTCAAGCTTAAGTTGCTATAATCGGTAATCAATAAATATGGTTCTGTATTTTGCTGACATAGTATTAATTGGCAGTATAAATTGTCACAGGCTGATCAAAGAAAATGAAGTCGATTGAGCGTTAAGTGGGTTATTACTGGTTCTTTGTTCAGAAGCATATTCCGTACATTGGTAATATTCAAATTCGATGTAATGCTATTAAACATTCACTATTAAAGAGAAGTCGAACATACACCAAATATGCAAATATTATAATGATAAATATTCAAAAGTTAAACGTATGAACTGAAATTACATTTGATTCCCTTTGCTGGAACCCGCTCACTTTATATAACGTGTTTTTATGTATTCCACAACGATATCCGATCAGTACAACATTTAAAGGTGACTACGGACGTCCTAATATACGTACACGGTGAAAAATGATGCCTATATATTTCTTTTATGGTAATTTAATAATTCTATTGTATAATTTCGTGGTAATATATTTGATAGTAACAATTTATTGTAACATTAGGCATAATATTATACAAAAATAACAGTTTTTACTTTCTTAATTGTAATGTATAAAAGAAAATATTGCCATGACCTCGAAATTTTTATGATTCAAGTGGCAATAAATCCATTTTGACTATTTTCTTAATGACGTGTATGTGTGTGCGTGTGTGAACGCTCTATAGCATATATAACGATTTAAATATGCCAGGAAAATACTTCTTAGTTTTGTAAAGGATATTTCAACCGGAAGTGCTTATTTACTCGTCTTATTTTTTGTACACGAGTTAGAGAAAAAGTGAATCTAATAAAAGATAACGTAATTAAAATATATAGTAAATTTGATTGAAAAGTTATTTTTTTATTACATTATTACATGTATAGTGGAAACTATAAATAATAAAGTCTTACCAGTTTCTGTGTCAGTACATTTTGCTACTAAAAATTGTGATAATTGTTTTAATTATAATTATGTTTAGTTAATACTTGTACTAATATATATTTTCTTTGTTGCAGGTAAGGAACTGTTTTGATATTTTTCCTCGACATAACGTAAGTAATATATTTATTTATTGACTGATCTATTTTGGACTAGTCAAATTGATTAATAATTTTGATCCATTTAAACTAGAATATAGTTTATATAAAGACGAATTCGAAGATATATCAGTATATTTTCTGTCCAAATAATATAAGTAATATTTACTTTTAACCTTAATGACATAATGTAATAATATATGGATTACGATACAAGTGCTGATTTAAACAAATATCTATTTTTTGTTTCACGATATGAAAACATAGAAAATAGAGTGTTTTCTAATATTAGTAGCCCATTGTAAATCATGGGCTAAAATATCAATATTATCAGTAAAGAAATGATTTATGGTACAGAAAAGTAAGTTAATTTTAAAAACAAAAGCGATTCAAGGCAACAAAAGTATTAAATTATAAGTAACTCGTCATTATTTTTAAAGTTAAAACACTTCAAGTTAAGTTTACAGAAATATAGTCCAATATTTTAGACAGGTACACATATATTTTTAATTTTATCGAATTTTCTTCACCATTATTTGTGACCGAGACATTTATATATTTTTTAAATATATAAGATTTCTTAGATGGGCAGAAATATAATAAAATATTTATTTGTAAATTTAAAACATATTGTAGTGATCGCATTAAAAAACTGGCTATTGTTACAATCAGTACAACATTTTATCTTTTCAAAATTCAGTGGTAAATAGGTTTTTTCCATATACATCAAGGGTTTTTTTTCTATATGAATAAGAAAATTAAAACATCCACTGAATAGATAATACAGTGAGTGGAAGGTATTGGTGTCTGCACCTATGTTTTTAGCCTTTAATATACATAAATTTATAATTTACATTCACATATTTGAAATAAATATAATTAAAGTACACCTTGCATTTAAAAATTCTTTAATTAAAATTTTACAAAATGTACAAAAGGGAAAATGTATTTTATTTTCATTCCTCCACAAAATAATTAGAAGTATAATATGTCTACGGAATACATTTGCAACTTGATATTATGACACAGAAATATCTTCAGTAATAAACTCTCATATTTAAAAATGAAATTATATTTCACAAAAGTAACAATTTCCTGTATTGTTATTTCGTGTAAAAGACAACAATATGTATAATTATTACAATACGCTACCGTTAAACATAAAAATAAATAAATAATTCATGGACAAAATGTTTATCTTAGTAATAAATTGTCTTCAACATTTCGTGGCATACGAACTGTATTAGCGGCCGTTTAAAATTAGGTGTGCATTCCAAAATACGAATAAAAACAAATCTAATGAAATATGTATCGTTTGGCTCGTCAGGAAACAAATTTCGAAAAATATTTCATTTGTTTGTTGTTCTACCTGATATTTAACCAACAACACATATTTGCTGTTTGTGCAAACTGCATTTGAATGCGTGGAATAACAAATGTTACTAGTTTCGAAATTCACTGCTTTTAAAATGTATCCATTGTGTCTGCGGTTAGTTTTTTTTTATGCAGTTTAGAATTACATTTATTCTGTACCAAAACCTCAGTTTTTATTTGTTTTTACTTCGTTGAATTTTGGAAAAAATATGCCTTATGTATCTCTCTAAGGATAGGTTACAAATAATATATATATATATATATATATATATATATATATATATATATATATATATATATATATATATATATATATATATATATATATATATATATATATCTTAAATGATATTTATAAAAGTATGTCTCATATTTTTGGATCGTTTATAAATGGTTAAGGAAGTAATTTAACTATCTGAAAGATATTTTTAGATATCCTTAATTTTATTAACATTATAAGTGTATTTATAAAATGTATTATATTTGTTTTAATAGGATATATTTATGAACGGTAGAACATATTTAGGATGCAATTTCTTATAATTAGTTGAACATAAAAAACCTTATGTTTTTCCTTTGTATTAACCTATATCATCCCAATGATGCGTTAGTGCAACAGCTCAAAAGATATTAATTACTGAAAATATTTATTCTATATTTACAATTTCCTGGCTGATTTTTCATAACAAATATTTCTATTATTGTTTATTTATAAAGTCACTTAATATTTTATTGGCAAAATACAAATTACGATTAAAAATTTGCAGCACTACAGGATATCTAATTAGGGGCGATTGGACCCCCAACGTAGTGAACGTGTTAAGCCATAATATATAAATGATTTAATTTAATAATGGATGTGGGTCCAATGGACCTGGTAGACGCAGGAATAAATACTGTGTGTGAAGGCATTAGCAAATCAAAATTGATTTTAAATTAAAGATGAGGCAGTGACGTGAATGTAAATTCAATTAAGGGAAGAAAAGTGAAAAATACATTTGACAAACCAGAAGAAGAAGAAGAAGAGTCAGAGAATCGTTACACTTTCTTTAACTAATTGAATGTAAAATTGATCCCATTCGCACGTGTAGAAGAACCCTGTCCGTCCCGCAGCTGATCCTTCGTTGACTGCCTCAACCACTTGGAGTCAGATCCCTTTTTGATCGCTTAGAGAGGAGGAGATCCTGCTGAAGGAAAGGGTAATACCTATGGCTCACTGGCCGTAGCCTACTGTCGTGCTCGCGCATGCCGCGTCGCGACGTTCCTCCTACGACTGCATGCTTTTCACTCGAAAACATCACCGACCCAGAATTACACGTGTGCATTCGAACTCTCTTCAAAAGTTTTCTTTATCGGTTACCACTTTTTTCGACCAAACAATCGCGCAATCATTTATATCCATTTTTAGGATTTCAAGTTTTGTGGCTACTTTACGAAACTTAGGTTATGGATGGACTTTAAGCCAGGTCGTGTGTTTTTACAGTGAGTTGATCAGCTGTTTGAGTATGTGCTAGTTTCTAGGAGTTTCATTAAATACGGTATGTTTTATTTTTTCATGGTTGTTAAATATTGTTTGTGCTTGTAATATTCATGTTTTCATTAATTGTCGCACCATTAACACTTAAGCCATTTCATACCAAGACACAGCTGCACTGGCACAGCCTTATTTCGATGTAACATTGTTTAGAATATATTTATTGTTTGCAATTTCTGCATTCACATTGTTAGGAAATAATTATTTTATATCTTTAAATTCTTGTAATTATTTATTATTGTATACAATAAATGTATCCTAAGCAATATTGTTACAAAATTAATAGCTGATAGAATAATGTTCGAAATTATTTAGATTTTTTGTTTAATTCAATAAAAATATTGCATATAATTGACCACCAAACTAGAACTTATTTTAAGTAATGCTTAATTCCAGCTTTAACAGTATTCTGAAATTAAGCTTGTATTATTTAAATAGATTAAATATCAAAACGATTACTAATTTTACAACAGTCGTCAATATTTAATTTCACTATAAAACAGACAGTAAAATGTATTTTCTCACTCAATGTAGTGAGGACATGCGTATATTATTTTTACTTTCTTGGACGTTGTCTAAAAAGAAGTATTTCATGAACATTTTTGACCTCGAGATTTTAACAAAAATAAACAATTTAACCATTACTGTTTTTGTGATGATGTCTGCGTTTGTTAAGATATTAAAATTTCCAGCAACTTTTGTTTAAAAAGTTTTATTGGAAAATGAACCATTTACTGAAAATTGTATTTGGATATATTTATTATAAATTTACGAATTCCGAGTTTTAATATATATTGATCTTGTTTCATATCAATCGTAGAATGAAATTAAAACAAAATATAGCATTATTATAAATACTGATAATGAAAGAACAAGAAAGTTAAGTTAAGGTCACTCCAGTTCTTTTATATTTGGCTTGAGCCACTGGCAGTCACCATAGAAACATATAAACGTTCTACTCAAACATTAATTCATTTATAAATTCTCACACACACACACACAAACACATATATATATATATATATATATATATATATATATATATATATATATATATATAACTTTGTGGTCTGTAGCGAAAGCACTTAGTTAAGTTAAGCGTACGCAGCTGAATGCTGAATAGTCGATAATCTTCTTATAGTATTGGAGTGTCTACAACATACTGACAACTCTAAAACTCCCACGAAACTTGCAGTTGCTTATTGATTGATATTGATTTATTTCACGTTAAATCCTCTCGTACACTGTAAAATATCTAGGTGTATATTTACGACACGTATTTAATGTAATTTTAATATTTTCTAACGAATAGATTCTATTTAAATTTACTAAAAATTAAATTAACAGAAAATACAGGGCAAATGACAAAAATAATAATTTAAAATATATTCTGATATAATTACTTTTTTTACGTAGCACATTTTTCCAATTACATTACTCTATTTGGTGCTATCTAAATAATTTAGAAACCGCTGGTATACTTGTATCAATTTAATCAGATTGCAAACGACGTTTCGAGAAAGTTTCATTGAATTACGCAGCAATTTCAAATAAGCGGATTTAATATGCATAGCTTAAAATATCGAAACGAATAATTTAAACAATTTTACACTTGAATTATTTCACCACAGATAAGTAAACAAGAATGAAAATACTGTTGATTCTCTGAGATGAGATAATATGTATTTTATTCTACTTATACATAAAATTCAGAATAGTCTAGTCAAGTAATGAACTATGAAATTAATGGTCAAAAATAATGAACGCATAATTGATATAAAAATAAATAACTTAACTATTGTATATACGTTTAAATGCATGTCATTCATAGTAATTGCATTATTTTTATAAATAGGTTTTCTTCTGCTTAAGATTAAATATTCATAATTTAATACGTGTATTTCTGTAAAAATCACGAATTAAATTTTTTTCATGATTACAATACTACCTAATATATATTTGCATAAGTAAAAATTGGGAAAAATTTGGGAATTATTTACCAAAATAATAGGTAAAGTTAATTAATTTTGCAATAAAAATGTTTATTTCTGGTAGAAGTTTTGTTGTAATCAGTTCTTATTGTTGTCTAAGCCAATAAATGTAAATTTGATATTTACACATACAAAACGTGTTTAAAATTTTAAATCGCGTTTTGTTTTTGCGAGATTTCTAATTCAATATGTTTATTTACTTGTTGAATTTGTTCGGTGAACATGTGTAGATTGTCTATAATTATAATATTGCGCGTGTATGACCTCTGCGTTTGAATACCTAATGAGTATATGAATGATAATTATGTTCTTCTATATGTAGGTTAACTTTAACAAAATACGCTGTCAAAAATGGATGTAAATTTACTTGTCTATAAATAAATGTTCCGAAATTAGTTTCTTGATTCTCTAACTACGAGAAAATCACTTCTAATGTAATATTACTTAAAGAAATATGTAATTTTACCGAATAGGAGTTTATTTGTAATTTAAATCATTTAAATTGCATGCTTTGGTAAAATTTAATTTAATTTTCATCTGTAAATTTACTATAATTTGTAACAGTGTATATATGTAGTTTTTGTGGACGCATTTTCTCTGAAGATACTGAATCGATTTTGAACAAATTTGATATACATGTAATATGAGTGCCCAATTAGAGTCTAACGTATTTAAAATTTTAATAGCTCTTATATATTTAGAGGGTTCTAATAAATATAGATTTTACCTTGTTAGCGAGTTTTGAAAACAAAAATAATTAACTTATAAAAATAGTTAAGAAATAATTTTTTATAAATTTAAAATATCAATTGTGGATTTTATATTATTCACTGCCATTATATTATTAAGAATGACAAAGCGCAATACATATTATCTCTTGTGTGGTTGTAGAAATGTTTTGTTCTTACTACAAAAAAACTTTTGGTTAAAAACGAATGGTTAACTGACTATTGCTCTATTTTCTAGGAAATATACGAATATTGGAATTATTATTAAAAGGCATGTTAATATCATAAAAAAAAGTTATCTATGTATACTTTATAATATCCAACTATTTAGATTAGTTTTATTGTGATTGAAAAAACGTTATTACGCCAATGTGACAGATAAAATACAAATAATATATAAAAGTAGATAGAAATAACAACATATTTTTCTCGGTTATATATTTAACAGAAATATCAACTTGACATCTGAATATGAAATGTAATAAATCAATATTACATGTCTCGCATATACAGAATTGTCAAATGTCAATTCGAAGCAACGGGGACACACCTGGGTGACATTAATACACGTATGGTCATTATTCGCTCGAAATGAGACAAGGATTTTTTTATTTACCGCAAAACAGACATTACTGTTACAGCTAAATTAGAATAAATTGAACTTGGTTCTGGTCGTATTTAGCAATACTATTTATGCATTGTATATACGCAGCAAATAAATATTGCACGTATGGTTAACATAATGACAGGCATCGATAAATAACATATGTGCAAACACCAATGCTTTCAGTTTACCGTATAATATATATGTGTATTTAATTTTTTTCTTATTAATATAGAAAACATTATCTTAATCCACTGATGATTAAATGGATAAACACGTTTTCGGTATATACAAGCTTAGTTACAGGGCACCTATGTCTATATAAATACGATCTTTACATATGTGCACTGAAAAATGTTTATATACATGCTAAATATTTATCTGAACGCATTATAGCGTATTTTACGGAGAAATTGTTAAAAATAAATTGAATTAAATTAATCTATCTATAAATATAACTACACTAAACAATGAATTGTATTCATCAGATTTAAAACCCAATTCATTACTTTTATTCATACATTTTCAATAGGCTATCAATAATACCAGTTAAATTATATGAATTGTACAAATTATTGTAGTCGAATAGACCTATTATAACGTTATAATGTCACCCGTTCCATGTTATATAGGGCGTAAAATATAATTGGCTCACCATTGGAAACTCTGAAGTTATTCTGGTTGCTAAAAGATTGTATGTTCATGGGGACGCACCGGTATACAACGGTAATTATATTATTTACAGACAATCCTATTCAATCTTTAAATTACATTCTTACAATTTTCCTCCATTAAACTGTAGCATTTATTCTTAACTATTAAAGATACAGATTTGTAATTCATAACAAAATCATCGCTAAATACAGATAACTTATAGCTCTAATGGTATCAGAGAACACAATATCCGTCAACCAATTATAATTTACTCCATGTAATTTAATATCACCTTTATTGGCAATACAGTTGATTGCAAATATTGTGTTCGTGCTATTTGGGATGTTACAAAATTGTTGCTTAGCAACGATCAAATTTATTTGTTTGTATATATTGATGTATCATATTCAATGCCGTAACTTAGCCATGTTCTAAAGCATCCATAGAAATTTCAATTATTCTGCTATTACATTTCATACAATACAGAATATCTGAAAGTAATTGCAAAATAAAATACTTTGCATTTGATATGTCTCTTTGACGCTAAAATTAATTAAAACATTTTTTCTATTAATTAGTATACTGACAATTGTTCTATGAAAGAAATTACATGCAAAATATTGTTTTTATTTTCTTATATTTTAATGGAAATATCCGTTTTGAAGGTCCAATTTTACTATTTTCTCAATGAGGTCTATGTGTGTGTAAACGTTCTACAGCTCATTCCGTTGAATATTAAAAATTATAGTTTGAATTTAAGATTTATACATCCTGAGATAGAACTTCTGCTATTTTTGAAAATAATATTTCGATCATCAGTGATTGTTTACTCGAGTCCTTTTTTTGCAGATCTCGAAAAGGACACGAGTTCAAAATAAAGTTTATCATATTGAAGTTAAATTTTTTGATTAACTAATAAATCGCCTTTAAAAATAGCTGTTTGTGTAAAATGTAATGATTATTTAGGGGAAACCCTTATTTTACTGGATTTATATTTTCAATTATGTATATGTATATGGATTATCATTTTATTATGATAAAAAATGGTTATATCATTAATCTAATGAACCTCATTAAAAATGGATATATATAAATATGCTTAAAACAATTCCATTTCCATTAGTTAGAACATCAATTTTAATTAATTCTATTTCTAAAGTATTGTCATGTGCTAGACGAATCGGCTTTGGTAAATTATCCAGTGATTCTATTTAGTTGGTAATGGTTTCGAATTAAACAGTCAACACACCGAAGGACACACTAGCAATAATAGAAATTAGGATAAATTGTTACAATTTACTGAACAGAATACACAATTTATTTAAATCGATATTATTTACGGCTATCCGTAAATCAAGGTGACTAAATTCGTAACCGAGTATGTTACAGATACACAAACCAATACTACATCTGTCTTGTATTTTTGTACCACAGAGCAACAAGCTATATTTTCTTATATTAACAATTCCAAGAGACATAAAAAAAACTAGGGATTTTTTAAAACGAGACAAGCTGTTAATCATTTTAAATTGTAAAATTTCAAGTTGCCAATTTTGACGTGTGGTATCTAGTAAACACAATATTATTTTCTTTATACAACCACGTAAATGTTTTTACTTGTCAAAGAGGACGTCAGTAACAAAAGTTTAAGAAACTCTGCATTAATCAACTTTTTACCCCTTTAATTTCGTATAGATGTTCTCGGTTATTAATATGTAAAATAAAAAATTATACGTTATCGTTGCGGCAAGCTTTAAAAACTCTTTTTTTTTATATAAGCAGGAAAAAAAAATTGCTAAACCGCTTTAATGTGAAAAGTTCTAAGCCTTTTAAAAAATTGTCATAATGAGTGACCTTTCTATCTGTAAAACAAATCTGTAGGATAATTTCAACTTTGTTATTTAATCCAGATAACTTTTAGACTAATGTTTGACCTTGTAATAATAACAGTGTTTGTTCAGCTGTATTGACATTAACCATATTCATTGGTTATTATGAAATATATATTTTGTTATCTCGATTATCGTAAATGCATTAAGGTTAATGTTGCACGATACATTTTATCTTGTGAATATTTCATTGTATTATATCAATTTATTTGTATTTATAAAACAACATACTTGGTATATTTAGTCAAATTAATATTAGATCTAGATTCTAATAAATCCTCTGTAATTAGATCGACTTGTTGAAAATACTTATAGGCACAGCTGGGAAAAATTATTAATGGAATTGAATTAATAATACACAATTCAAATCGAATTACAAGTCTTTTATGTGAATTTGTATCAATAAATATTGTAAGATTTTTATCTTTAACGTTTTGCAAATTAAGAAGTCTACAAAAATATGTAAAAAAGGAAGAAAATACAGTTTTTGTTTCACTATAGTTAATTTATATATATATATATATATATATATATATATATATATTATTATTATTATTAAAAAATTAGTGTTTATAAATTCTATATTAAAAATATCAATGATTAAAAAAATTATTTATATAAATAAAAATCAACTAAATATAATATAGGGCGACCAGAAGGCATTGGTGTCTGTACCTATGCTAGTTTTATACAAAAAAGGAAAAATGCACCTCCACCATATAGTTATATATGAACTTTGAAGTAATTCGTTTTATTTACAAGAATATTGTTGCTGACTCAACAAGTGAATTATTTGTGTAAAATATTTGAAAACGTTAATATTTCTGATATATAGTGTTTACAATATTGATTCTTACATTCTAAGAATATATTCGATCTAAATATTTATAGATGTATTTGCGAAAAACCTACACACTTTATTGTAGTAAGATTCCATTTAAAAACGATGATTTCTTGATTCTATTTTTGAAGAAAACGAAAGAGCTAAAAAATACAAACATTTCATAAATAATTTTTTTCATAAATATATATATATATATATATATATATATATATATATATATAAATATAAAAGAAAATGTTCAGTGCCCTAAACGTGTCCCCTTTAAACAGTTATTATTTATGATGAACATTTATACGAAGCACACACACAAGAAGCGTAAATATGAATATAGAATTACAATCTTTAATATCAATTTTACCAGACGTTATGTAAATTCTTATATCATTATTTCTAAATGCAATTTGTAATATGATAATGCCTCTTCATGAATTATTTATGCGTTATAAAGTTAGCACTACAATTATATTAACATAAGCGTGTTTATTTTGAAAGAAAATATAACAGATGCATATGTCATTTCTACCTACTGTACTTTAAAATAGACTTTAAAAATCGGTAATAAGTATAGTGTCAAATTTATTTAATCATCAGATAAAGTAACTTATAATCCTAGTGTTCTATTGTTTGATCAATACGAATTTTTCATGTTTTCTAATCACTTTATGATTAATTTAAAATTGAAATTAATTTGTCTATACAAAATTGTAGTATATAATTATATTTTAAATACGATTTAATAGATTTTTGTTTAAGATTTGGAACCAAATCATTAAAAAAATGCTGCGGTGGCCATCACTCGATTTTCTTATACTTTCAGTATCTATATATGATATTGTTTAATTTATTTTAAATTTTTTGTTACGACAGCTATAAAATAATTATATGTATTCAAGCTAGGGATACGAAAATGTTATTTAACGTGTATCTAAATACGTATAAACATGGACCACCAACACAATTAACCGAATAAAACGCACGTGTAGCGAAATTCGAATCGACCTGTGTATATAAAAAATTCTTTACCTTTAATTTAACCTCTAACACGCATGTACTCCTCTTCCAGACCAATTAATGTAATTTGTGGGAACAGTCTGGAATAATATGCGGAAATAAAACAAATCTAACTCAGTTAACAATATGTTTAGCAAATAATTGATGACTACTTCTCTTTGGTGGTATAAAAGGCAGGTATTTACTGCACAATTCACCGATAATACACTGTTTTCTGCGAAACCCTATCTAGTAATACAACCCATTTCCTAATTACATTAATTAAAATGAGCGTCTGTCTGCTTTGTTGTCCTAGAATCATATTCAGAGCGCAGTAATGATGTTGTCCGAATTAATGTTTACGGTCAAATGCTCAAATATTGCACATTGTTGTAAATAAACACAATTACCTAGTTTGGCTGGGAAATGTACGTAGTCAGGCAGGAGTCATTTACTAATTACAACATCTGAAAGCGCAAGGGCAAGCAGTAATGCTTCCAGTGAAATATAAGCAATCCCGCCCGGCAAAATGATCAAATATTACATTGCCCTTTGCAAATATGCACATTAACCAATTTCGACTGGGAAATGTTCATATCTAGCTTTACTAAATATTGATTCTCTAATTAGTAACTCACACTTAGCGGAAGAAATAGTTGGATGCGTTGAGGCAAGCATTAATACGTGCAGACCGCAGTGGTTCATGAAAATAAACAAGCTCTGCTTATTGTAGCGAAATTAATTTAATTAGTTAATTTAATGAATAAAAATGTGTAGAACTGCTGATATATGTTGACTAATTATTAATATTAGTTTTAATTACAAAGTAAAATCACGATTTTATTACATAAAATGTACACTTGTTTGCAAATTTTGTTTTATATGTATGAAAATGTATAAATTTTATAAAATGTAGCAAAATATCTTCGAACGTAGCCTAAATTCGTTAGACGTTTACAAGTTAAATAAATATGAATAAGAATAATTTAAACAAGGGGATAACTGAATTGGCCTACATTTCCAGTCGCTTCCAGCGCCAATATAAATACTTTACTTCAATAAATCGATTTGCACTCCATGTAAAGAAGACACTACAACAAATCTGCATACATGTAACGGGTGCCTGTAACGTCGTGTATATTTTTTCTGCAAGTAAATGCGAATTTCTGTCAGCGTAACTTCCAGGTCTCCCGTGCATTGCTTGTTTGCAACTGAACGAAACAGTTATTTTATTTGAATGCAAATAATATATGCAAACATACTTCATTAAAATTGCTTTTATAATATTTATCTTATAAATAAACACCCAGATGTATGTGTGAATGAATGTATGTGTAGAACGATTTGTTTATATGTTTATACGTCTACTAACAATGCTACTTTTTTACTATCTTGAAATCGGTATGATTTATGGAAAAAGTGATACATATAAAAGTTAATGCTATTACATTTTATTTGTAATTTTTGTTAAAAAAATATTCATATACTTGAAATCGGAAAGTTTATACGTATCCATACAATTCATCTTTGTATTTTTGAAGCAAGTTGCTAGTTTTATGTAGATTACTATAAAAAAAAAATCTGTATAAAATGTTCACGCGAAAATGATGATTGACGAGTGTGTCCCGGGCAAATCCCACTGGATGTCATGTCAACATCAAAAATCCAGCGACTTTAACACTCTTTCTCTACGATTCGTTGAATTCTAAGGCGTCAATATGTCAAAGGATTTCAGTCTAAAAATTTGCAATAATACATTTTCTAGGAATAATATATTTTATAAAGAACTTCTTTCAATCCTCTTTATGTCATACATCGTTCCTGCCTTATTTTATTTAAATTTTATTTCCCAATAACATCAATTTTATACAGTGGCGTATCCTAAAAAATATTTGTGAAAGGGGCTGTATTTATAAATTAGATAAATAAGTTTTTATTTATTTATTAATACTTTTGCTCCGAAATGTTGTTTATATTTCTTTAATAAATAATTACTATTGTATTTTTTATCTTATACGTAATGTTTTAAAGAAAGTATCCGTTTAGAAAGGCCCTTAGATTAATTTTTATTATTTTCTCAATGAGTACAGCTAATATCGTTGAACATAAAAATATGAAGTTTTGAATTTATTATGTGTATATTTCGGGAAAGAAAACCTCTTAATTGTGTGAATTATGTTTCTGCAGTGTTTGTTTGCTCTTGTACTCTCGAAAAAAAAAAACATTTTTTTCTACAAAATGCATATTTTGACTAATTTAATACTTAAAATACCTTATTTAAATCCCGAAACTCCCACTTTGGTTCGCCACTGAATATATATATATATATATATATATATATATATATATATATATATATATATATATATATATATATTCCTTTATTGGTTTGTAGGATATATTTCGCAAGGATCGTATTGCCAAATATTTCTTTATTCGTATGTTTTTCGAAAACGGTATTTATATAACATATATATATACCTTTATGAAGTATTGAACATTTTTCATATTGAAATTCTTGAAGAGTATTATTGTAGTCTTCATAAAGAAACAGAAAAAGCGATAGAATATCAAAACAGAACTTCATAAAACGCTTAAAAGTTCGACCTTTGAACAAATTCAGAGTATTAAGGAACAAATACCAAGAATAAAGCAAAAAGAGAAATATTATTCAATTCAGTAAACAATGAAAATGTGTTTCGAATGTTTGGGATATCAAAGGATAGCATTTTTATGAAATACAATAACTTAAAAAGCACTGGGACAACTTTCCCTAACATTTTCACAGGGAAACAAAATAAACTTAAATAATTTGATATTTGCCATTTTCCAATGGCCATAAAAATTATTAAACATTCTAATTTTTAATTTTAAAATATGCACTAAAATTCCTTTTTATCAATATAATCTACAAAAAATTCAATTTAATACTCAAATACCAGTTGGTGCAACGCTTAACAGAAGTTGCGAACATAAAATATATATTTTATGTATTATATATAAAGATATATAAATAAGATACAAGAGGTTTGTTTTGTTTCAAAAAGATTTGATATGGAAATACGTGCGATTTGCCTCAACGGACTCTTCAATTCCTTTGCAGTGAAATGCTAGACAAATAAAATGCAAAAATATTTCCTTTTATTGGCAATTGCACAGAGACACAGTTGTTCGGAATAGTGTGAAACTTTTTGGATACAATTCTGTCGGGACGATATGAACGTTAGGGTTGTCTGGAGTGTACCAATTTACAAATATTTATTATACGGGTTTTAGTTCACGGCAAAACGAGTCCTTTAATATTTAGGTCTTGTGTCCGTAATATTCTTTGGATCGAAGAACTTTTACACAGAAATTCGTTTCACGTGCTCCTGTGTATACGAAAATGTATAACATAACTCATATACTTGAATGTATGTCGCTCGTTTGCTCACTCGCAAAAACAAATATTGTTTCCTTTTCTCACATAAAGTTACAGGCTCGTGTCTTTAGCGCCTTTCTACCCCTAGGCGAATGATTAATGAGGTGCCCTTAGTACAAATAATTCTGTTTTCAAAAATGTTCCACTTAAGTAGTCGGATCATGCCATGTTGCATTAATGTTATATGACGCAATTAAATTGCTAAACTAATTCGAATGTCAATTTTTGGATCCTTGTTCAATTCATTTGATTTAATTCCAAGCGATTATTGAGATAACATTTGGCATTAAAATCACAGTTTTGGCTAACGAATAAATGTTCCATCAACCAACTCACTTGTTAATTATCTGATTCTAATTCGCACTGTTTAATTAAAGTTCTGACTATCGTACTATTAATTGTAAAACTTAGACATATTTTGAAATGAATACGACTATATTATTATTAAATGATGAGTTAATGAGAAACCTTGAAATAAACTGTATAATGATATCAAGGGTAATTTTAAAGATAATAAAGTTATCAGTTAATTTAGTTGGATGGATGTAATATAATTTTGATGGGTTCAAATTTAATGAGAATTATCTATATTTTCAATAGGAGTTGAACCCAGGAGCTCGTACGGTGAACTATGGATCATTTCCGGTTTAATTGCTTGTATAGTAGCGCCATCTTGCAAAAAATTAATGAACTATGCAAATAGGAACCTATATTTGTATAAGAAAGTTAAATGAAGGTCAATCAAGCTTTAGTATTCTATAATTGTAATCATTTTGGAGTTCCGGAAACAATTTAAGTCCAAATACGAAATATCGTTATTCTACGCTTAGTAGTTTTTAAGTAACACACATACATAATTGAGGAATTAGTCAAACTCAGTGGGTGTGGAAACGGTTATTAAAATTTAGTAGTCGATTTTTTTTCATGATCCCTTTGTACTTTCTTTATCAGAGAGTAAGAAATAGCATGTATTCGCCTATTTCTATTTCGTGTATGTTATCAGGCTAGGGATATTTCCTGCTTGTATGTTGGTAGCTATATATAATTCGGTTTGCGTGTGCCAATTCAACAGATATCATAAACATGAATCTGGCAAGGTAAACTACTCCAGCAGGTATACACTTGCGATCGAAGACTTGGCTTATAACGCGAGGGAATTAACTAAATATTAGACCACCTGTTGGGTGCCACTTGTTATTATATTATACCTTAAAGCCAAGTATATTTACATACTAACTTACAATAGGAAATTACAACGGATTTTTATTTTATTTTTTGCCTAGTTTTATGTACAACATTTGTTTCAATTATTTAAATGGAAAATACATTAGTTTACAGTATGTTGCTATGGAGTAATTATAGTACCAGAAAAACAGAATAAAACTGACATTTTACAACCAACAATAATTTAGAAATACATTAAAAGAATTCAAATATTAATGTGATTGGTGTCGTTCGAATATCGTGGTACTACAATCAAGACATAGTTTTCTAGTTCTGACATTATCGTACGAAATATGTGTAGAGTAGAAAATTAAATACTGACTAACATTTGTCAAAATGTACTTAAAGTACTTGCGGAAATTGCGTAGCCTCGAGAAGTCAATGTATTCTACACACATAATTTTCCAATCTTCTATCGTCACTGTCAATACAAATTTTCAAACTAACTTTTACCCTCCAAATAACTAAATATGTAGTTTGAATTTGACTGTTTTATTATTAGTCTATACTATTCGTCTATACTTATTTCAAATATTTCTTAAGTAATTTTAAGATTAATAAAGGTGAGAATTGTTAAAAAAAAATAACAATTTGTTCCTTTATAATATACGTTATATGTTTTACATTATATTATTAGGAAAACTCGCTACTATATTTAGTAGTGTCGCAGTACAAATATTAGGCAACAAATATGCCTATATTTTATGTAGTAGAATCGCAATTTATTTTTTATTATGTGGTCATGTATCAGTTCATGTCCATTTTCAAGCATCATTTTCACACAATGTGTTTGCCGAAAATAGTCAAATTGTCTGTCTGTATATAAAAAAGGTAAAATGTTGCGAAGGTAGATTTTTTTTTTTTTTTCTTATACAATAACCTTATCTTATCATAGTGTATTTTTCTCGTGTAAAGGGAGGAGACATATTGATCCAAAGTAGATTCTATTCTTGGTAAGACTGTGTTGTGTGAGTGACCCCTGCCCCTATCTCGCGCGCACGCCACTGAGAACATAGACAAATTTATTGGATTAATATTGGTTTATTCTTGGCCGACGTCGCTCCTCGCGTACACTGATGATGCCACTAGGACGACAGCAAGAGAGAGAGAGAGATGGAAAATGTGGCCAATATTACGAATTTATAGATTCATTAGAGACGGGCGCATCATGTGCGACATATAAATAGAGAATGACCTTGACAAGCGAAATGTCACTCTCCGAGAAATATAATAAAAAATTCATACTTTTGTTGATTAAATTTCTGCACACTTATTGGGCTTTTAAATAAATATACAGAAGTTGCTGTTTCATTGTGAATATAATCATTTTCGAAATTCAATGCGCACGCGTTCAATGCAAATGGAGGTGCTAGCTGATTGTAGATATTTGACGTTAAATGTGATTATAAATCGGTTTTAATAGGAATTTTTAGCATATGTGTTTAGCACGTTGAACAGTTTGTAGAAAAAGAAGTATAGTTAGTCAGTTATGTATCTGTAATACTCTATGAATTAAATCATACAATAACTCTCCCTGATTCCGAAATTGAATATAATTCATATATTTAATTATTAAATACACTGTCCAACAGGACAGGAATTAGCTCTTTTTTATTAAAAACATTAATGGCATTATCCCTGTGTATAGTAAAAACATGAACTTTTCTGGAATTGGTGTCTAGGTGACCCTGAGTGGCCAGTGCGGGATTAGACAAACATAACTTAACCTTACTTAATTTAACCTTCAGCAACGATACGTTTAGATGAAGTTATGTTATGTTAGGTTAGGTTTATAAATGCAATCATCAAACCGAACGAGTCATCAGCTCATTTAGTGTTTGCCCACTTACGGTAAAACGTGTACAAACTAGGGAAACTTTTACTGTACAAATAAAACGTTGTTACACCACGCTACGACGGTTGAACAAATACCTGTCGAGAGACTGACCAGGCCTCCCATACGACATAGATTAACGGCATTCATATAGCCGGGGAATTAACCCGTCAACCGGACACCAACGGTGCGCAGTCCGCCAAAAGTTTAGCTTTGCAGACGTTGAATACGGTTCACCTATATCAATGTATATCCTCTTCGGTACATCCTGCATACATTTACATATAGCGTGATGTTTTATTAAAAGACATGAACCAGATAAGGGTTTCTCTTATGCCAGTCACGTAGACTAGAAAAGATCTTGCTGCTGAGATATCAAGATGGCAAATGCTTAGATTTTACCTCTATTGTAATATACTGTGTGGATACAGCACTTTAATTCGGTCGACTGTTGCAAATACTTAAAAATAATTTATTTTGGCATATAAAGTATCACTTTTTAAAACGACTCACTTTCCGCATCTAGTTACTAAATGATGTATTTTTCGCAACTGGATTTTCAATACAACTAAATGTTAAAAATCTTTTAATTTTACGAAATTAGAAAACAGTCGTGTGATTTTACGGAATCTTACTTCGCTTGTCCGGTAAACGTCCCACGCGTTACTTATAATGTTTACGTAAATAGCTGGTATAGCCACCGATTTGTTTTAATGCAGAAAACTGTTTTACAATCTCTGGTTTTTGAAGAGATAATTCAACAATTGACTGACGGGTATAAAATAAAACAAGTCAAAGCAATTGCGGTTTATATTTCAAATTCAAAAATAATTATTGCCTTTGGTTTCCGAATCTGTTTTTTTTTTTAATGTAATAAATGTTACAGATACCCAGTTAAATAATATAGCTTTATTGTACTATCGTATGAGTTATAAATGGCTTATAAGGAAGTTACCGATTCTTAAAACGTAATAACATTGTGTCGTTGTAGAAAAGAAAATAGTTCTATTGTATTCGCTTGAAATTGAATTTGATTTTGTAAAATTCAATAAGACGTAAAATTACATCTTGGAAATAACATAAAAATCAGCCCAATTTTATGGTTGAATCTTTTCAAATGTCAACACTTTTTGGTATCAATAATATCTTTATATTTGTTTATCATTTCTGAATGCAGTGGTTGTAAAACTGTGTGTTTCATTAGTTATACAAAATCTTCGTGATTATTTCAATTAAATAAATATATTTATTATACGCTCATCGGTTGGTGAGCTGAAGGCAATCATGTTTGCATTTATGTATGTACTCATGAATTATTACATATTTATAACAATCTAACTCCTTCGTGCAATACACGTAATGTGTTAAATCTCGTTATAGAGAGAAAATATTGCATATCTCGTGGTTAAAATATTGAATTATGTGTGTGAGTCACGTCGCAGAACAGAGGGCCGTACCGTTATTACATACATAATTTAAGTTGCTTTTGCGGTTCACTTAATCCCCGGTTAGGATAATTAGAGGGAAGAATTTCCTACTGTTTCATATTTGATGCAACTTGGACGTACGCTTCAGTTATACATATTCATCCAATAACTAGCGTACTCGCAAACTAATTCAATTTAAATATACGCGGAACACTGCAGGTAAAATGCAATATTGTAGTCTACTCGCTTGGCAAACCAGAATTAAAAAACAATACAAAATATAGACTTTCGACATAATTTTATCAAAAACTACTCAGCGAAATGGAAATATATTCAACAATACACACACTATTTCTAGATTTCCTTGAATATTCAATTATAAATCAAATTCGATTTGTTTACAAAATTCAATCATATTGTCAGGTTATATACAACAAATTTTCAATAATGCTGTTTAAGAGCCACTGCTCTAGAGGTACTGATGTAGCAGTCAATGTGTTAAATTAATTTCGAACTTTTTCTATCTCTAATATTCATTGTTATTAAGTTATCAAGAACTTTCTTGATAAGAGAACCTATCCTTCCGTATTATCTTCTTACTAATCGAACCCTTCATAAACTTCACAAAACAGCCGCTGGGTTCTTGGAACCCTGTTCCAGAGTAGATTTATATATTATGAAAGCTTGATGAGTCTAGAAGTGCAAAGTTTTCAAGAAATATACTTTAGCCGTTATAAAATTATTACTCAAGAAAGAACAAAAATCATTTTCCTGAAACAGGAAATTGAAAATCACTAAAATCAATACCAAAATAGTTAATGTCTATGTAAATTGAATTTAATTAAGCTGTCAAGTCACGATACAAACGTTTATCTGGACCTGGCAGCAGGATACAAAAATGAAACTGTTTGACAATGTCACTCGAACTGCAATTTTTATATAAATGTAAAACAAAAGAAACATTTACCAATTTAATTTTCAAACCTGATTGAGATATTATTACTAACTTATACGAATGAATATTGAAATCGTGAAACATTTAAACCATTCCAGATTGGATTCTGACTATTTTCGGAATGACATCTCTGTGTGTGTGTATGTGTGAACGCTCTAGAGCCAAAACTAGTGAATTGTGCAACATTTAACTTTAAACTTGTATAAGACAACCTCCTATTTTTGAATAATTTATTATTATTTTTGTTTACTCTTTTGTTTTTCACAACTAGTTTTTACATGAAAATGTTCTTGTTCTAAATCCTAGCATTATTAGAATCAAACATTATTTTTTGCGAACAATTTTGCGCTATAAAAAAGGCAAGTGTTGAAACTGTAGTCAATCTGCGTTGAACACACGCTGCTATTTTTTAATTTACTCGTTTTACTGCCCAGTGCGCTCTAACACGGCTGCCACCATAAACTGTAACAGCCAGTAGGGGAACGTTGAAGTACCAACAATACAAAGACAAATTCTAAACATTTACTTTAGGTTAAAATCTGACGAAATGTTGAGTTCTGTAGCAATTATCACCACAAAATAAGATGGTTTCGGGGCGTTGTCTAGTGGATGACACTAATATGTCTCGAGGTAATGCCACATATAGCTTTTATGATGATTGCTCTATCGGTAAATGTCGGCATATACTATTTGCACCGATGTTATATTACATATCCCACAAGTTACAGCTGCGTTGAGTGAACATCTTAAATGTTTGTTTGTTTGTCTGATCTGTCTGGCACTGGATGATGCTGTTAATTTACGCGCTGGTGTGAATCACACCGTACAAATCATTTGACGAACATTTTCCTATATATTAGTTGTATGTGTGTCTGTATTGTAATCCACTTAAGATACTATCATTGAGTATAAAAGTAAACACTTATATACAAATCTTAAATGAAATACAAATAAGCATAAATTATTGATTGATTAATACTTTATAATTTGCTGCTAGTTTAGTTTCATAAAATCCATGTAGGGTTGATACTTGATTATGTTAATAAGCCCATTTACATTGTATAAAATTTGAACTTTTGCTGAAAATGCAAGTTTTACAGAAGAGCCGACAAAACTTAGCACAATTAAGTGTATAACATTAAAAATGTATAACGTAATTATTCAACGACTTACAAAACTTTATAATCCTTGTATTGTAGTAGAAGCTAGAGTTCAAAGTTTACTGCAAAGATAATGAAAGGATGGTTCATTACTAAAAGATAAAATTATCCTCACAATTTAAGTACTTTTATATTTATCTTCTTATTATTATCAAAGTTACTAACCGAAATAAATTATACAATTTAAAATCTAGTGATGACGTTGAATTTTTTATAATTAACACCATTTCAATAACTTAAATAATCTTAAATTCAAAACATATTTTTAAGTTCAACAGCATAGTATGTAGAGCGTTCACACACATACAGATAATCTGGCACACACTATATACTTTAATATATAATACAAAATTTATTTAAACCCTGTTTCAAAACCTCCTAATATACAGTCGCTTATTAGGAAGAAAATCTCGAGTTTCTAAAAATAATACTTAATTTTTCTGCGTGCTTGCACGTTACCACTAACAGGTATAATTTGCTGCACAATCTCAACTTTAATAATACGGCAAAAATGGTTTTATAATACAATATAGTATGACGTTATGTGACCTGAAATTCTTCAAGTATAGCACTCTAAAAATGTAGAAAAATACGACATTACACATGTTGTTATATTTAATGAATAGAATTTATTTATTTGGCACTTAAAAATGTTGCAATTTCTGAACTGGAAAGACGTATACAACTAATATGCCGTAAGAGGATCAACTAATGCGCTAACAAATCCAAAATGTTAATCCAAACTAATAGTGAAATTTTGGGCAAGTTTATACATCGATAAGAAGAATCTGTAAAATATTGATAGTGTAAAACATATTTTAATTGCATTGCAAACTATATATAGACTAAAGTATAAGATAATTCATTTTTTTGTGCAATAATTTATATTTAAATATGTATTCATTAAAGAACTACAGCTTTTGCTAAATCTTATAAATTCTCCTTATAGATCTATAGATCAGATCACAACCGCACCGTAAGACAGAGTAATACGTCTTTGTAGTGTATCGTAATTGGATTGAATCATAGTCACTCATTAAATATGAAATAAAACGTTAGCTCTGATGTAAGAAAGATTGTTTTCCGGTAACGGATAGAGAAAGAGACAGAATGCGGGTTGAGTTGTATAAAAATAAAAAAGTGTGTATTATTGCCGAACCTTTTACTAGTGTATAGTATAGTGAAGTTGTGTGTGAAGTTGTGTTGTGAAACTACAGAACGCAAGTCTGATTAAATTACCAGAAGATATATTGGGTAAATGAACACAGTTCATTTATTTTTATATGAAATAAAATATAACCTAATTTATATTGACGGCAAATCATTTATTTACGCTTTTAATTTATACGATTTTTACAATCTTATGCGAAATATATAAAACAAAGCATTGTTATCACAAAAAGCAAAATGTGTATATCTCATAAACGGTATGTATTAGAGAAAAAAATAATTTATAAAAGTTAAAGATATTAAAATTTCTAGCAACTTTTGTTTGAAAGATTTATTACAAAAATGTACCATTTACTGAAAAATCACAATTGAAAATAAATATGTACATATTTATATTATTTCACAAACATTTTAGCGTAAATTTAAAACAAAATAAAGCAATATTATACTATATTAAATTTATAGGGAAAGTACAATCGTTTTTCTCATTTCTAAAAATGTTCTGTGGGTAAAGCTATGGCTCCCAAATTTGTCAAATTCAGTACCTTACATTA
Source organism: Leistus spinibarbis (assembly GCA_933228885.1). Taxonomy (NCBI): domain Eukaryota; kingdom Metazoa; phylum Arthropoda; class Insecta; order Coleoptera; family Carabidae; genus Leistus; species Leistus spinibarbis. The sequence continues at coordinate 8,285,115 of OW121799.1, forward strand.
ACTCAAATGAAATATAAGCACTTTATATGTCTGCTACTGTAATGGATGTATGTTTTTATAGATTTTATTTTGATTATATTGAATTTAGTCCAATTTACTATATGCATACCAACAACCTGAACCAACTAATTGAAATTCGATACTGTCAAATGTATTGATTAGTAATCTTGTGGCGGCCACGTAATAACATACATTACCTGATAATACCAACAGATATTACTAATCTAACAATAAGTGAAAATTGTTGTAACTCACCAATGCATCCGGCACCAAATTTATGACGAATATTGGTTGAAATATCCTATTTTAGTGCAATATTAATTATTCTCAATTACTAGTATGTCCAACCTAAGACGGAAGGTGCTTTTCAGTAAAACATTTTTAATGCCCTACACTATAATAGATATACACTGTAATAATTGTAAACGAAACTTATTAAGATATATTAATATTTTCAATTTTATGAGAATTTTCTCTAACGCATACTGTTTTTGAGATATTGAAACTGTTGCACGATTAAACCATAAATACCGGTTTATATTTAGTTCTACAAAACTGAATCTTGTGATATGCAATATCAGTAACTTATCATAGACATTCAAAGATAAGCAAAATAATGTCGTCGTCAAGTAACATTTTATTAAAGAGCCTGTGCCACATTTTTGTCCGGGAAAAAAATTACAAACAAGCTCGGGTTATTTATTTCTGTTTTCTTTGTGTTATTTTATGTGTTTGAGGTAAATGGGCAGTCGGCGTGCATGCGGCAATTAGTCGCAGCACTTGGCTTTAGCTTGGATTAGCGTGTTGGTCCGCACTGAAATACTTGAATTTCCTTTTATTTTTTACCAGGTGCTTACAGCGCTACACGCTTTGTGACACAAATAAAAATTACCTTACGACAAATACATTAGAATAATCCTCTAGCCATTCTTTTTGAAGTACCAACACAATAAAAGCAACATTTGTACTATGCGATGTACAATATTTTATCTCGGCAAGTATCTCATTTATATAAATACATTTTAAGACGTCTGCATTGTGGTAATAAAGCACGGACTCGTTTTACCATTTTCCTGCAATTATAATCGAATTTAGAGTTTCATATACTAAATAAATCATTTATTTTTTGAGTTATTTGACAAAACATTAATGGATTATTGATATCTGTTTGTATTCTTTAGTATCTTGGGCACAGGACAAAAGAAGTATTGAAATATTATCGGAAATTCACATTATACGCTTCTCCGAATTTGTCTGTCTGTCTGTATGTGTGTGTGTGTGTGAACACTGTAGACTTTAGAGCCGAACCTGTTTAAGAAATAATTTGTGTAACTATAATCTTAAGACTTGGATATGTGCATCTCTAATTTTTGTATACAATATCTTAATCGGAAGTAACGGTTTACTCTGGATCTTGAAAACGGCATGAATTTAAAAAAAAATTCGACAATTATATTATTTCCTGAAAAATTATTTTAAAAGCAATTTACCAGTTATAACGATTCCGTAGAATATCCCCAATAATCCCGTTAATATCATATGAATCCTAAATCCGCCACTGTACAAGGTATTAGTGAAGATTAAAAGGTTTTAAAAATCTCATTACATTACGGAATACGGACCAAATGTTTTACTTTTGTGTAAACACATTCTTAAGTTAATATGTGTGTTTGTATTTGCAATGTATATTTATTCAACAAAATATTTATTCGCCGCGAGCTTATTCGCAAATTTATTCAACACGTTTTAGTAAACATGAGTTCTGTGACCTAACCAGCTTGAGAGCCACTGGTTTACGCCGTCAAAGATGAAGTTTGCGGTGCTGTGCATGTAATTCATGTATGTACGGGCAACTTTACGTTATGAAAGAGACTGAGTGAAGCTTGATGATGTAACGGTTTAAATTATAGTTTGATTATAATATTGTGTGTTTATGACAACGAAATTGTTGGGAACTGACAGCGCATAGGCATGCAGGATCACGTTAAATACCTATATTACTACCACAATTGATCTGTTGATGAGGATATCCGCTTCAATATTAGAATTAAATTCACTTTTTTGATACACGCAACGCTCACTGGCGGGAAATAGCAGAACTATTAAGTACGCACATTTCGATCAACTGTTGATTCATAGTTATGGTTATTTTAATATTATTTATTTCGCGTTTCATATTATACTCCGTTTTTAACTCAGCATACGAAGAGCCCCCCTTAATACTGCCCTTATAAACATAATTAAAACACTCAAAAATTCTAATAATAATTCTAAGATATTTTGTCATCAAGATTTTTTCATATTGATAACCCAAAGCCCGAAAAAAATTATTAAATATTATAATTTTGAATTTTAAAATATGCACTAAAATTTATTAATTATTTTGACGTATTTTCGTGAATACAATACATTTGTGTAACAAAGTAAACATGAACCATTTGATTTGAGCACTTGCGAAGACTCTTTGTCAGCATTGCTTTTAGCGTCAAATAAGAAAAATACTTGAAACGTTATCGGCTGTTAAATCGAAAAATGATGTTTATGCGTTTCGCTCAAGATCGTTCAATCTGTCTTTTGTTGGAGATAACATTCATAGTAATTCGTTTTATTTCTTCGTTTTTAACTTGACGCACTCAATGTGTTTGTTCTCAGACATTCAATGGATTTATTTGTGCGTCCTACATTTTTCTAACTACGAAAATAAATCATTTTTACATTCTCAATTTTGAACATAATGTTCAAGTAATTATGTTTCTTAAACTGTGTTCTCCATATTTATTTGGTCTCAACCAAAACTTGCCGTTTTCGGGAAATCTGACAAGTATGTTGCAATTATTAATTTAATTTTTTTAGATAACTAATAGTTTTGTTATTACTATCTGAGAAGGTTTATTTTTATTAATATTTGAGGAAATCATTGTGACAAATTGTTAACATTCTGAAAAAATCTTCTTTAATATATTCAACATTTGTAAAAAAAATCTTTTTCTCTAACTCAAACTGTTTTCGGAATATTGAAATAGTAGCTAAAATATACTGTTACTTCCGGTACAAATATCCAATTAAATAATAGGAGATTTACAAATCTTAAATTCAAAACATAATATTTCTATGTACTGAGTGACTGTAGAGCGTTCACTCACATACACAATCAAAAGGGAGCACTGAAAACGGAAATTGTTATTAGAATTAGAATAATTTTAAGCTGTGTTGCTATGGCAACGTGTTTGCGTAGTGACAATCTCAAATTAGATTATAATCTAAATATATGTCCAATGGAAAATTCGAAAAATGTTTCATATTGGATTATTGGAATATAATTCAGTCACTCAATCAGGCAACCTGACCTTTCCTGAACTGTATAGATAACAAGCGACCGGTCACTAATCAATAGGCTCTGCCCCTGACAACAATGCTCTCTATCAGACATTGTTATCATACCAATCGAATACCAACCACACAGACACACACACACATCACAGCTTATCGTATTGTTTGCGAATATCAAAAATGACAGACGCTGCATATGACAGACATTAAATACCTGAACTTTTCTAATTTCCTATATATATATAAATATATGTATATTTCCCGCACATATAAATTCAATTAAATTAAGTTCTCTGTCATGACAAGAACGAGACTTCTCAAATATGTTTCGCAAGTGCATGAGAGCGTTAAATACGTACACGTATAGCTATTTCGCAATTTGTTAAGCCGGTTAATATCGCGCATCAAGCATCACTGCACCTAAACAATTTTATGCAACGCTGTGTTTGCGTTAAATGGAAACAAAAGTCACATATGAACCGTTGTCAAGTTCGCGCACCCATTGACGGCTAAATATGCTGCATTTCTTAGCTGAAAATTCCAAATTCTCAACATAGATAAATTAAAATGTATTTCACTCATTACTGCGCGATAATATATATATATATATATATATATATATATATATATATATATATATATATATATATATATAACGCAAATAATTAAACATTTTACCCTTTCTAGTAACGCTTCGGAATCTGCGAGTGACAAACCAAAATAATTAAATATTTCATGTCCGGATAATTAGCCCTTGGCAGTTCAACGTCGAAAACAATGAGAATTTCAACGTTTCCCTTTCGTATAAATTATATATGGCATATATAATAACATCTTGCAACATTACAAGCTAAACTTAGTAAATTATTTAAAACGACACCCATATCAGCGTATAGTTCATTGGTAGACCGCAGTAACCACAGAGAGCTAACATTTGCAACAAATAAGGAAGCTGGAATAAGTTTTACCACGGGTGGGTTGGTTGTCAAATTAAAATGTTAATTCAGCTGACGGACGTCGTGGCACTGTGCATACGTGAATATATATATATATATATATATATATATATATATATATATATATATATATATAATACGTAAGGGTTAACTGGGATGAAGCCAGTCAAAGGTCAGGAAACTTAGAAGTGACTCTTCAAGTTAGTAATAGAAGTGTCCTTTCCGGGAAGTCAACTGTAGGGACCCGACTGTGTGACCACGAGAGGCTCTAGAGCACTGAAAAATGCTGACTATATACAATTGTATTTGCTTTTGGAATTTCGTTTGTGACTTGACTTCTTGAGATAGAAAAGACGTATTTATATATGAGTTTTACAAAGACACTGCATTGAACACATATTTTACCGAAGAAGCTAAAGCAATCGGTCGTGTGTCTGTAGCATTGTCGAATCAAAAAATTTCATCAACAAAAAGTGTTTGTCTCGTCGTCCTGGTTCCAAATATATATATATATATATATATATATATATATATATATATATATATATATATATATATATATAATTACTCGATTAATCACGTGGAGACGTTCTTAAAATATGAATACAAAATCCTATCTATTCATCGCAGCAAACAAAAGATTTCTGGCGCAGAAAGGATAATATTTTGAGTGAAATTGATATGAAACATTGTTGATTAAATAATTAGAAGATCACGTGGAGCTTCAAGCTCAGCTTCAAGTAAATAATGGCACACGTGTGCGCTTTTAACTGTAGTCTACGTCTAGCGTTAGTTACCGTAACCCGTAACGTAAGGTCACTACAATATTTATTAATAATCCGTGCAATCAATACGAACACCGGTGCAGAGACCTCAAATATTTACCAAGTTAAATGTGTCTCTGGTGCGATGCATTGAATTGCATATTGGCTAACCAAATATTTGCTATTACCAAGATACTACATTGCTCGTTTGTACGACGGGATTTGTAAATACATATTTAGCATTGTTACTAACTTACCAAATTACCGCAATGTTGTAGAAATACATTCAGAAATGGCCCAGAGCGGAACGGCATTTTTCGAACTAGATGGTGTTCACCCAGCGTATAGTCTATAAAAATGTCAGTTAACTTTCTTGATTATTATTTCATTATTTAATGCCATCTAGCAAAGTTAATATGTACTAAGATTAATATTTGTTTTTAAACCTTTTTTGCAACTGTACTACATAATAGGATTATATTCATATAGTACTTCGACAAGTCGCAACATCGTGGCATTCCTGTGAGATATGCCGAATTAATTATTAAAAATAATTCACTTATGCGAGGCCCCAATGGGACTGATGTATAACACAAAGAGACTAGCGGCGGTTAGTGTTAAATTACAGGCTTCAATGTGAATTAGCTCAGTGCCAATATTGAAGTTTGCACTAACCGAACTCCGGCACATATTGTGCAAGAGTAATATATGAATATGAACGCATTAAATATGTTTTAAGGTCTGCACATTTTAATTGAACTAAGAGCGTGATTGGAAATTTAATAATATATAAAGTTAATTTAAGAGCATCTTCTTTTTTATACTTGATTAAAACATAATTAGTAATTATGATTCGGTATTTTAGATTTATTATTATGAAAGTAAATAGCTATGAAAAATTAAATGGTCCATTCTCCCCTACATAAAATAAATTGCTGAGTCCAGTGAATGAAAGTCAAACCTCGTTCAATATCGAAGTTTCCCGTAAGTTTTGTATTTCGTTTTGGTAGTTTACGAACGACTAAATTACATTTTCGCTTCGTTTATCGGTAAACTCAATTACAGTAACATTTTCAATATACTTACTGCTCGTGCTTATCGGTACTTAGCTCGCCAAGTCTTACATTTTTAAATATTGTTATAGAACTTAGTATCTAAATAGCGTAAACGTTTGGGAAAGAACAAAGGAATCTAAACTAACGCGCATAATATAAACTAATAACTATCGCAAAGGCAGTTTCACCGAAAAGATGTTAAACAAAGATAAATTCTTATAAAATTGTTTAAAATGTTTCATTTTTGTCATACTGCTTTGACTAATGAAAATAGTAGCAAATATAAAAGCTTTCCTGCAATTACATCACAGACACGTTTAAGGTTATTATGCAATATTAACTATATAAGGAATGATAGTATTTTATTTTTCAATATACATTAACCTATAAAAAAAAATGGAGCCCATGAAAAATAGATCCATTATACATCAATAGTATATTACCATGTTTTTACACATACGTTTATCACGCTAAAACCTTAACTCATTCAATGCCAAACGAATAATGACTACCGCCATATTGTATTTAATACAATGGTTGTAATCTCATCGTATTTATCATGTCATTATTCGTAGTCATTGTTAAGGTATCATCGATATTATTTATACAGAAATGTATGCGTAACTTGTCGATTTTCATTTAAATATTTTAATATTTAACTAACTACATAATGCATTTTTTTATGTTACTTTATAATGATTAATATTTCAACAAATTGAAAATCCATACTGTATTTATTATCTATGTAATACTCATTGTGTGTCAAAGTGTATGTTTAGTACAATAGTTTTTTTTCAATGTATTACTGAAAAATTGCTTTTGAAAATTCCCTTATTAGTACACATATTGATATTATTTCATGGTAGTAATGGCATGAATTTAAAACAAAATATAAACATAAGTACTCATACGAAAATCCCATAAATGTTAAACGAGAAATAGTAGTTAAACCACGAATATCCACGGTTGCCCTCGATAAACGTCGTTTTAGCAATCCGTGCAATAAAGTTGAAAAATCAAGTAGGCTCTAAACTACAGTTAAACGTTAATCTTGAGTGGTGTAAAAGGCCATAAGTCATTCCAAGGCAAATTTCAATCTGCCTGTGCTATAAATGGAAATATTTCACTATTATAAATTATTAATGCAATATTTGCTTTATTGAAAATTAGTTCGGAAAGCTGCCACGTACAATTTACGTTGTAAAGTGCGCTGCAATCTGTGTAAAGTTTTTAATATCATAGCAATTTGTTACTGGAAAGTTTTAACGATGAAACATTGTGCGATGTACATATACGAGTACTACCTTTCCAGTGTGTGTGTGTGTGATATTTGACTTATTTTGCTAGGCTAAGTTGTTGGATTAGATCTAGTCTTGAAATTAATTTGATCTAGAGTACAACGCATAGTGATAAATGTAAAGTTGTTTTGGGTTAAACCAACTTTATGAGTCAGAAATTAACTAATGTCACTAGAAAAACGAATTTTTCATGTTAGAACAACATACACTTTATTTTATATATGTTCATATATTTTAGCTATTATAACTTTGTTTTCTTGACAAAGGAAATTTACGTAGTTTGTATATGTGTTCAAAGTTCTAGAATAGACGATATAAATATTAGACAGTTCCATATTCTACAGTACACAAGACCCATGGGAACTCGTTATAAAGTAAAATTCCTTTCACGTATTTTATTTTAAGATCAACCCTTTTTCTATAGAATATCATATGACATTTGTAGCTAACCCATGAAAATATGTTTTATACAGTCATAAATCCACTGCGTTGCGCCAACAAAAATAAAAACTGAAAGACGTTACGTTATTCAGTCAAATCAATCTTGTTCTTACAAAAGAATTCGTATTACGTTCAAAGATGAATGAATTTTTTGATGCTTTTTTTAAAGATTTTATAAATTAAGTTAAAAGTCTTGGATCTGTAACAAGATTAACTGAAGAATCAAACTCTAATTTCAGGAATTTAATTTTATATTTGCTTACCTATTGAATTTCTCAACTGTTTTAAAACCAGTGGCGGCGTTTGTAGCCTATTCTTTAAGGAGTAATTAGACAAATGGTTAAATTCATAAATAATTTAAAATTGTATTTTTTATGCTCATGCTTAGATGATTTTTACACTAATTTCTAGCAGTATAAGATTGTATTAAATATGAGAATATTTTAATTCGATAAAACATATATTTCCTCTTAAATTGATTATTGACAGATTTTGCATTAAATCTACCCAATTTACCTCTGAAATAAACTTATATGATACACCACTGGGTTCTATCTAATATAAGTGAATAACGTATTCGGTGCACTAAAGGAATTCGTGATCGGATTTGAAAACGTTTACATATCAGATTTCCAAGAAATTTCTCTTTAAAAGGAATTAGCATTCTATTTACAAGTAAAATAAAACCCACCCTTTCATCATAAAAAATTAGGTATCCACTTTGATACGATTAAAATATATATATTTTTGAATTTTATTCTGAATTGTTTGTCAATCAATCAATAACCATATCATTTTATTTATTTAAAAATCAGGGTTATAAATTGTATACCTACTGCTTTAATTTTGAATTTTAATAGATTTCAATGCATATTTAATCCCAATAACTACATTAATTCAAATATTTCATAATTTTGACATTTTAATATATTGCCCGATTAACCTTTGAATTTTACAGTGGCACAGCATTTTATAAAAGTGATAAATGGCCATACGTTAAAATACAAATAGGTCACAGTTCAGTTTTCTCGATGTTTCGGCGCATAGTAGAATATTTCAAATTTTTACAGTGCCTTAAACGATTTTCATCCACTGTAATAAAGGTCTGGTCCCTTCACTGCTAGTTACTATAGAAACAAATAAATAAAGCGTTCTACACATACATTCACATACACAAGCACATACACCTGGATATTTATATTGTATATATTTATATACTGTATACTTGAAGGTAGAATATTGGTAAATTAAATGAATTTTTCTAAACATGTATAAACAATATATTGATTTTTAATAAATACAAACCTCTATTCAAACGTCTTTTAACAATATATATTTGGACAACATTCAAATGCTATTTAAAGAATATTATAATTCTACAATTTGAATTCGGTAGACGATTACCTTGAACAGTATTGGTTTATAATTTATATAACTTCATGACACCGTATTTGATTTGATTGCGTATTTTGCAAATGTCAAATTTATCAAATTTTCATTGACGTTAAATGACGAATTGTTATAAGTGCACAGTCATGTATAGAAACTAAATGGGCTCGGATGCCAATTGATTGATTTATTTCCTCTTTTTGTTCGTTTTTTATTTTTTATCCTGGTGTCACATTATTTATTTGGTCGATCCAAGTGTAACACTCGGAATTTTGCACCAAAAGGCCAATTGCTACGTGGCGTGAATAAGAATTCTTACTGTTGCGTTGAATATTAACTAATTCTATAAATTAAGTACATGAGACACATCCTGTTTAAAGAGTAATATTTTAACAATGGGTGTCAAGAATATTATAATATGATGTTCATAAAAAATGTTCACCACTTGCCGAATATGCGCAACCCTTTAATTCACGGCCAAAAATCACTTCGCATTACAGCATTTTTTCGCCACTTCCGCGATTCATTTTTTACCGTATCAATATTTCGTTGATTAATAATTGCCGATCAATCAACTATGTTATGATATCTGTCTATATTCTCGTTATCCTGTATACGTATCCAGTATTGCAGGATATACATTTCCGGTGTGCTAACCTCACATTACAACCCAATTGACTTCAATCCATTGTAGGCCCACCTCTAAAGTGGAGCCAATACATTCGATTCCGTGATGCTGACCAAATAGCCAATAAAAGTGTTAGACTGCCAGACACGGCCTGGACACTCTATATATATATTTTTTTTTTATTACTCTTTATTTTTTGTCTGTGGGAGCAGTCAGTCAGTTACTGCTGACGAAATTAAAATTAGAGTTTTGGCTGCCCATTTACGAACGGGGATTAGCCGTCCATTAACTGTCCATTTCTCGAATTGAAATTGGATCCAGCAAAAAATATTACTGACAAGAGAAATTGCTAAATTGAGAAGGGAATGGCATATGTTTTTTATGTAGAAACGTTTTCTTAAATCTTCTACTCGTATATGTGTTTTAGTTAGAGAAAATATAGTTATATTAGGGTAACCCATTTCATATATATTTTTTTGCCATTTTTCTACCTTGATAATAGCCGAATTTATTTTTCCTTAATTTATCTCATACAAGTCTCCAAATATATTTTAATCTTGTTAGAAATAAATGTGACAAATCGTTTAAATAAAAATTAATTAATTTATAACAATGAATTTTTAATCGCGTTAAATTTTAATCATAATGGACTACATTAGCGATTACAGTAACAATGTTACGAAATATTCAATTTTGTGCATGCAAAAGTGAGATAAATCTATTCCAATATTATAATTAAATTCATAATTAAATGTTATAACGGTGTAGCAACAATTTAATGAAATTTTCATTATTATAACAGTTGTGTTTTTAACTTTCATGAATAATTATTAGTTATTTCACATCATTGAATTATTCTAATTGTTTCACATAATTTAATTACTAATTATTGTATGTCATTTGCAGTTATAAGGTGCATTGTATGCATTATGAAATTACAAAATTACTAAATAATATTTCGGAAAATATTTTCATATTAAATAATTTCATTAGAAACATTTACACCAGGAATCCCCAAACTCCGGCCCGTGTACAACAGTTTTTCGGTTTCTCCCGAATGACTGCCGGGAGTTTGGGTCTACAGTATTATAAATTATTTTATTTGCTGTGTAATAAAAGTATATTTCTATAATATTCTACAAATTTAAATACATTTCACAGAAATCACTTATACATTTGACGTTGAATTTGGGAGCTTTGTTAAGTAATCAAGTTGAAAGGTTGTCTATTAGCGATCCAGTTATAACAGGTTCACATGAGTGTTCTAGAGACGGATACCGGCGTAGATTTTCAATTCGGCGAATTAATTAAAATGTAATCTTCCCAATTTCCCAGCCAATGTTCTCCAATCTCTCTCGATGCATTGTGGAGCGTTCATAACTCTAAGCATTTCAATTTCGGTATTTAATCTGTGTATGTTCGTCCTTAATGCTTCCTAATTCGGGTAATAACAATACAGAGACAGACTAAATTTGATTCAATTTAAATTTTAACCCACTATTGCATTGGTGCGATATATACAACACTAAATATTATATATGTTTATTTCCTATAAACGATAAATAGATAGTCAAGTGAAGGCCACCCTAGCTATCTTATATATGAATTAACAAATATGAATAAACTCTACAGCGTATTCAGTGTATTACAACAATATAAATTAAACATTAACTATTTTTGTGTCAATTATTTCGAAATTGTTTTAAAAAATTCACATAATTTTGGATAAATCTCATTTGTATAAAAAATATATTTATTTATACAGGAATGTTAAGCAATTAACTGCTCGAATTAATTGATCATAACTAATGTACAGCGCACTAAAAGTACCTTAAAATACGATGCAAAAGGACTGTACCTTAAGTAACACATTTAATGTGTAATGGCGTTAGAGTTCATTGTATTATTAAACGGCTTGATTTAAAAATAAATTAAATGTGAATAGCACTCGACGTTGAAGCTATGTAATATGAATTACAGCGTTTTAAGAACTTTGATGCAACGAGATGGCTGTGCTTTCATCTGCAAAACCGTCAACTTCTTTTATACTCCATCAGCACCGACGTAAATTTAATTGCCATTAATTTAGTTTTCACAAAATAGAAACGAAGCGGAATGCAAAATGTTCCGCTAAATATTTTATCTTTATTGGATGCAACTATTTAATGAACTCGACATTATAAACATATTAATTATCTAATTATCTAAGACAGATCTTGACTAATTGTAGCAAATTTAAAATTAAATAAATATATTTATGATGAACTATATAATTATTTATAAACAGTAATGGACTCTCTCGGACGCAGTCTATAAACAAGTAATTTAATCATGAACATTTTTGAGATTTTTCCGATGATGTCTGTGTGTATTGAGAGAGAGAAAGAAGATGTGAGTAAGTGTAGATGTGTACAAAGAGTAAAATAAATAATTTTAATCATTTTTACGGTCTAAAAGTAAATATTGTAATCATGAACATGTTTGTGATATTAGCAATGAAGTCTGTGTTTGTATGTGTGAGTGTGTGTGTGTGTGTCTGTGTGTGTCTATGTGTAAAAGAGAATGCTCTAAAGCAAAGACTGTTGAAGATAAAATTATAATACGTTATTTATTAACTAAATTGTTTTATGAAAATCGCAGTATTTACAAATGGCAAAATAATATTATAAGAATTTTATCGGAATATACAAACTTTGTTTATAATAAAGAACCATAAATATAGCACTGCATATTCTTTGATTATACAAACAAGATATTGTAATGCAGATTTTTATAAATACTTGATATTTATTCCAACACGTGTACATATTCAAGGAATATAGGTTAAAATCTGCATTCCTCTATGGGGCATTTCGTTTATTATGATAGTGTACTACATTTTAGATAAATCCGTTCGAAAATTACACGTCTGAAAAGAAACACGTTCGTTTATTCATAGTGTATAAGATCGCTTTTCTTTCACACATCGTAACTTCCAAACAGATTCTTCTAAAAGTGTATTACTCTAAAAATAAACGAAAATTCCCTATATAAAACTTGCATATATGAATAATTCACTATATATGCATAGTAAGGAATTGCTAAAGATATTAGAATGGAATTTTATATCTTTTATGAACGTGGTTTTAGTTTACCAAATGAACAATTCTTTTTTTCGTTATTTCATTGGAATTTTACGCTTTAAGAAATATGTTTAATTAATTATAGAGTTAAGCTGTTAAACCTGGTTTATATTCATTACTAAGTGCATGTTTGTCTGTTTGTGATAATCCCTAGCACTTTGGCTATTATGTCAGTGATAAATGGACACAATGGCCTAAATGCTAAATAACCATTGTGGCAATAGTGCAAGTTTATTCACCCTTGCATGTTTTCCAGCCTCACATAAAAGCTTTCTCCGCAATTGTAATAAACATTATTGTAATATTCATTTCAGTCGTTTTCCTAATTTTTAACTCGCCGTACAGAATAAAGATGAAATCACTTACCAAAATATATGTTAGATACACGCTTTCATATCACACCTCATCGAGATTTGAACCATCTAAGTTATAGTAATACGAAAGTTGATGTATTTTTACATTTCAATTTGAAAATGTCGAAATTAATTTTATACTCGTTCAAAACAGAAAACGTTTCGACAAAGGCTCGTAAATTTATTAATATTTTGACATTTATATTAATTTATGGTATATTTCAATTTAGAAACAGTATACACGTTATTTTACGACTGCAATGCCACTATTTTTAGTTTTACGTTAGATCCGTTTCAGAATTTGCATTACAATTTAAACATTTTATATTTTAGGTTTGTGAATTAATTTTGAATTATGCATTTGACATACATATATTGGATATACATTTTCCATTTTAACTAAATTCAAAATAATATGAAAATATTTCTAATTGAAAATGTATTTTATGTATATTACAAAATACATACAATATCACGAAATTATTCTGCATATAAAATAAAAATCCAGTAGTAATTTGTTTCAAATAAACACACCATAATTTTTACGAGAAAAATATGGTTATTTTTAATCGGTATCAATTTTTTTATTTTTAAAGGTTTATTTACGCCGAAAATAATAAGGAAATATTAATTCAAATTTCTTCCCTTGACATTTTTTAACATATTATGTTTTCCTAATTATAAAATTTGACATGTTAATTATCTTGAAACTCCCCTCACAGTTTGATAAATAAATGCCGTTGCATTGAATTATAAGCTGAATTCCAGCGTTCATTGTGAGTTAATTATGTATTAATTTCTCAAAAATGTTTATTCATTCCAAATATAATTATGATTCAATCTCTAAATACTGTTATATTCAGCGTTAATTATTCTAGAAATTCAAAGCACTGTTATATTTTAATATACCACTACAAAAACAAAAAATTCCATATAATTAATGCTATACGAAAATACAAACTTATTATTTTTATGATTAATTCACAACATAGCATAAATTTAAAATATGTTTGATATATAACCAAGAAAACTTTGGGCGTCATAATATTTTTTGTGGAACTGTAATTAATAAAATAAAACACTTTTCATTAATCTTTGATAAAAACACATCAACTTTCGTATGAAAAACAATTCGTACAAAAAATAGCTATTATTTTGACTTCCGTGTACCCGTATCTAGACAAGAAGATGTCTATGTTCTTCTTCCGGTTGCACAATCTACGTCGCGAGCAGGAAGAGAAGAAGAGGAAAAAGGGGAAACGATGCCGTATGCCGAACGCGTTGACGCTAGCGCCCAGTCGGCTGTTCGAACGGACGCCGCTGACACCCAGTGACAGTCTGGACGAGGTTGCGCTACAGATACCCAGGTGCCATCTATGTTCAGTGTTTTAGGTACCACCAGCTTCTAAAATATCCGATTTATCTCTTTTATTATTTACATCTATTTTTTATTATCGTCTACTCTATAATCTAAACAATTTTCACTACCTTTATATATCATTCATTATTTTTATATTATTTTTTCAGAGCACGATTACTTTTTGTCAAATTTCACAATTCCCTCATTATAGTTATACCTCGCTTTACGTTGCCCCTGTAAACGATACCTCGCTCTAACGTAACTGAGAAAAACAATTTTTACTTTGTTATACGTATGTATAAATGTATCGATTTAGAAATATTAATAGAAATATCTGTTTTGAGAATCCCTGAATGCATTTTGTCTATTTTATCAATGACGTCTGTGTGTTCTACAGACCATTGAACATAATATTATGATTTTTATTTTTACGAACAAATTGGTTAAATAATACACCAATTTTGTGCGGTAAGCATTCGTATTTTATTTTTACCGTAGATAAGAATTGCATTTGCAACCCATAAAATGATGGTGACCGCCAAAGTGTCAGTAAAATATGTAAATAATTAATCAAAAACATAAAAATACCTTTTAAAACACGTGCCACAAATGTCAGGAGACTGTTATTACACATATAATATTCTAATCTAAATTAACATGTTGAATAATATGCGTGTCAGCTGATAATAAACATAATCATCGAGCCAACTTCCATCATATTATACCTCTATGTTCAAAACATTGAATCGAATTTTTTCCCTTTAAAAGTTTTATAACAAAACAATTTATACGAGATATTTATGGAGATAGATTTTGAAGTTTCAATCTGGAAAGACATACTCTTGAGAATTCAATATTATTTTCATAAAATGTCAATTTGAATAAATCAATTCTGACCACAGAGTATAAGGGATTCTCAAACTTTTAGACACCCACGTGAACCTGGAATTAAATCCAGGAGCGTAGTGGGTTTAACCCTTAAGGATAATTTGGTGAAATTTGTAATATAAGCTTTGCTCGTTTATCTTCCACTTATAATGATGAAAAAACAGATTAAATGATCTGAGCAAGAAATACAAGCCAAACGCACAAATAACATAGTTTCTAAAAATGTAAACTTATCTTATTTAAACATACAGTGCATTGAAATTTGAACAAGTTGTTAAATTAATTTTTCTTTTCTTATAAAGAACGTAGATTGGTAGATTTTAATGGATATAATCGTTTCAACCTTTGACTACTTTCACAATAATGTCTGTCTGTCTGTGTGTGTATATTTAAAATAATATCTTTACCGGAAGTTTACTCAATATCTCGAAAATGGCATAACTTGAATAAAAAGTTATTCTTATTAAAATTAAATATATTAAAACTAAGTTAACTCGTGGGCACCATTTGCCCATATCATATACAATCCATTCTACATCGATATAATCATAATGTAAACTTTAATAAACATTTATTTTCGATGACATCTCTTCAAGATTGCAGGACAATGTTCTAGATTAATAAATCTATGATTATAACCTCGTTGGCTACGAGGTAAACTGTTTACCTGTCAAGCTTGGTGTACTGGCCTAAAGTACAATATATAATACAATAATTAAAAAATGTACAGTGGCTTAAACGATATTTCAAATAATAATTTTTATATTTAAAATATTTATACCCGCCTATCAAGATATAATTTTAAAATTTAAAATATTTATGACCTCCACATGATTGAATTAGAAAGTCGAGGGTAGGGCACTCTAGCTTTTTATGAGAATGTCACGTATTGGTCAGAACAGATATATCCCTAAATATTATATGGCAGAAAATGTCCGATTTTTAACATATGGATAACTTTATAGAATGTTTGCTATACGGATGTCACACATATACAATTACACATAGGTAACCTATACGAAGCAACTCTACAACTCAAAGAAGTTTTGCGTTTGGCAACAGACATACAAAAGGGTCCTCTACAGCGCCCGGTCGATCTCAAGACATGTCCGAACTAGCTAACATGATTATCTGCCGGTGGAGCAAGATGCAGCGACATGGCAGGGGAACTGGGCCGATCTTTCGCAGCACCAGCACCATCGGTTTAATCGTGTTAGACTTGAATTTCTTGAAACCATGGGAACCACAATTGACTAATTTTGTTTTCCTAACGGAGACGTTCTGTGGCTGGATGAGCGCACTTGTTTATAAATGCAAAAGCACGCCGATAACTCAATAGCGCTGCATTATTTATTCTGCACCACGAACCAGTGGCGTTCGACACTCATTTGTATTCCAATATTTTACATAATATAGTGAAATTCATTATCACCTCCGCCAGATACTTTGGGAATGTAACATTTAAAATTTGATTCATTGTCCAAGTATACCCGATATCTTATCAGCTCTTTGCAAATATCTTAAGCTCTTGCTACACCGAGAGGAATGCATTGTAGCACATTCTTAGTTAAAATAAGTATCGTAATCATTATAATATGATCAGTTTATATAACTTTCTTAACTATTGATTATAAATTTTGTTGCTGTGAATGTTCGCATTGTATGTCATACAACAAACTGAAATTATTACTTGTAATTTCTAACCTTAATTACTAATTGTTTCACTGTGCTAACAGTAAATCGGGTGTAAATTTAGTTTACTTTTGTCCTTATTCTTGATAAACATGGATCCGTTCTTGATAGGTTTAATGTGTGTCTGTATATGTGTCAGTCTTTTTGTTGCGTGTAACTTAGTATGTGTCTGTGATAGAGTTTGTGTGTGTAAGAACTTAGGAAGTGTAACTATTCCCATAAATTTGAAACTTGGTTACCTCTACTTGTGAACAAAATAAAATTACGCTAGTACTTGGGTATTGGTCCAACCATGCAACCGCATGAAAAATCGATAACTTTGAAATGTCAATTTCAGTTTCTGAAGTGCTCGCAGAAACTGTGAAATATAGATGTATATCTTGAATAAGTTATAAATCAAGATATTCGGTTTTGTCACATTTCTACCAAGTCAAATTTGACTTATTCTAAATTTGAAAGACATGTAACCAACATTCAAACTCATCCTACTCAA
The DNA here is from genome assembly GCA_933228885.1 of Leistus spinibarbis. Lineage (NCBI taxonomy): Eukaryota > Metazoa > Arthropoda > Insecta > Coleoptera > Carabidae > Leistus > Leistus spinibarbis. Next base: position 8,302,884 of record OW121799.1, read on the forward strand.
AATACACTTACAGTAATTTAATCATAAAATTAACATCAATATTTTAGTATCTTTACCGTACTATCGCAATATAGTCATTGTTAAAACAAAATATAATATTATTAGTTTGATATATCACGCCAAATCTTTGCCTGGCGTAAATCAGCCAGTTACCCCATTTGTAAGTGTCTCAACTTTTAAACAACGTAGATTTTTCAAACTTGTACAGTCTTGTTTGTATTTTGGAGTTTGCGCTGACTACGCATTGGATTATAACACTGGTAAGGCGAACTTTGGCTAAAGTGGCAGGGAAAAGCTAACCTTTTGTATATCCTTCGAAATTAATGGATTGGCATGGAATCGAATTTCCATTGAAAAAATGCTACTTTGTATGAGAGTATAGGTATAACATGTTTAATTTTGTGTTTGATGTTTTAACGTCTATTAAAGGAAGTAAATATTTCCGCTTTTGTCGTATCGGTTGTACACAGGCACTCTTTTACGCTAATTGGAAGCCTAATTATGAACATTTATAAATAATGAACTGCCATTATTCTTCTGCAAGACTTGCAGTGCAAATTGGATTGTTTTTACACTCAGAAAAATTTCTAATACAATATATTGTACGATTTTTTTTTCGTATATTTATATTTACTCATTATCTTGTATATAAAATTTTGAAATTTATGTATTTTGGAAAACTAGATATATAGAAAAATAATCACCTAATAAAATAAATCCAAAAAGATACAGGATTTATTTTAAGTATTATAGTTATTTTTTTTTACATTAAATATACAAAAACGACGACCCAAAAATACATAAATTATTCACAATAATTCATTATATTTTATTGTAAAAACAATATAGATATGAAATAAACAAAAATATTTGGTGTCAAATGCAAAACTCTGCGTTTGTACGGGTTTAAAATGCAATTTGTAAGTAAACCAAATTGGATCAATGTATGTTTTATATGTTTGTTCATGCAATGGATATTGTTTCATGCTTGTTAATATTTGTTATTGTTTCTTGTTTTTTTCACTTTAACAAACATGAAACAAACTTATGAATCAATGTGCGAGGGTGGCAAAAACACACGTTGGAACAAAACGCAGTAATTAGTTTTTATTTGCTTTAGACATTTTTGTTTTTAATTGAAATTTTCTGGCTAGTGACTTTTAATTTTAACGAAAACTGTACAGAAAAGATTTTATTAAATATTCAGGCACCAGAAAAAGCAAATTGCTTTTTATTTAAATGAAGGAGGTAGACGTACAAATAGACAATCTAAATAAATTTCATTAGAAGAGAATTGATGCAATACTGTCGCTTTATTAAATTCAAATTCATTCATTTCCAATAGGACAAGGAATACATTTTTGGTGGTTTATTATTTAATTTAGAAAAGAAATACATTTATAACTGTTTTATATATTATTAAAAAATATTAATTCAAATAGGTACGTATTTGAAATGGTTTTATTTCAAATAATGGCTGCTGCCACCTCTTTTCACATTATTACAAAGCATTATTAATGCACTTATGTATAAATAATTTGAATGTCTTTCATAGTTTCTCTTTTCTTTTTTATATAGACACGCGATCGGAAATTTTACAAATATAAAATGTATTACTGCACTCTGAGTAAATGAAAATCAGATAATTTTCTTTGTTATACTTTTTCATGGCACGATCATTGAACTCTCATACGCAGTTCAACCAAATTAAAAATAAAACACTGATTTAAAACTACGACTTTTTAATGGTGTTCAAACGCAATGAAAACTACAATCTACTATATACCATTCAATTTTTTTTTTGCTATTTGATTCAAACTCTTTTCAACTTAAAATTCCTTTGTTCCCTTTGTTAGTAATAAAACTCATAGTATTCTGAAGCGTATCTGTAACCAGTACTGAATTTAAACTTTATTACCGGAATATATAGCAATTGTGTTATTGCCTTTAAAATTTTACTATTATAATCATAAAACATTCAGAACTCGGGATTTTAACCGAAATATACGTTTTGACTATCTTTGAACAAAATCTGACCATTTTCAGTATGTTTCCGTTTGTGCAAAGCCGGCAAAATGAGGAATCTTTCAAATTAAGACATTATGAAAAATTCTTCCGGTTATTGAAAACAATATTATAATCCGACGTAATAGTATACTCTTGCTACTTTTTGCATATTTGAAAAACGTTATATGTCAAAGGAAAATAAAAAGAATATATTTCTATCTGCTTTTTTGCGAATCGTTTTTTGAAAAATATACCAACTATTGAAAAATCGTTTTCGATAATAGTTTTTTCATTTATGTTTCCCTGATTACTATATATATATGGATATTGTTTCATAGTAATCGTAGAATGAAATTAATACTAATACAGCAATATTTTATATAGATAGTGGAAGTATAAAAGAAAAGCCGAGTTTATGCCACACTAGCTTTTTTTGGTTGTTATAGTCTTTCTTATGCCACTTCAGTTTCTTTTTGTTGTAGTGTTTCTTATATTATATAAACATGTATTGGAAGCACGAAATATTTAGAATTCAAGATTTTAACGGAAATATACGTTTCAAATATCCCTGTATCGAATCTGTCTAGTTTTGACATGATATCTGTGTGTGTCTGTGCTAGCTTTAAGGTGTATTTTCCAGTGAAACAATTTTCAATTAAGATTAGAAATTACAATTTGAAAATCCAGTTTGTTTTATGAAAATAATGTTCGAGGAGAACTATACAAGTATTTCATCACAAATTCAAATCGCTCAATAATCCCGTAAGTTCCCTTAAATTATATTGGTGCAGGCAGGCATTAATACGTTGCATATAATAGATTTTGAGAGCCGAAAACTGTGAATGCATTACTGTATGTCAGTCAGACGAGAAGGTGTAGCGCGCGAGTCTGTAAACGCGCGAGAACCAACCGGCACGGCGTAACAAACTTCGCGTCGAGATACGCCGGCGTGTCGCGTTTAGTCGAACGAACTCCTCGGCGTAACCGTAACGTGTGTTTGTGTACGTGCGTGTGTATGTACGCCAAGTCCGGGGTACGGTACACGCCGCTGTTCCTATATAGTGTTAAGTACGGCGTACACGTGAAAACACGAACTTACCCCGCGAAAAAACTTACGCACCCATTTCAAATGTTTCTATTTAAATACTTCCAGTTTTGTGAAACTGTGTCTATTTTATATATTGAGTTTGGGGGCACGAAGTGAGGTTAATACCGATTGTGCAGTGAATTGTAAATTGTTTAAGTTTACGTAAATAGTTTATATTTTGTAACGACACTTGTTTATGTTTTGTTAGTCAAACTATACAAGGAACACAGTTAGATTTTCATTATATATATACACAGTTACGCCTTTTACCAATAAATAGGGTGCCACACTATATAATTTATATTAATTACTCATTTTTACAAATTATTACAGCTCTACCCTCAATTCATTTTTATTTCAATATTATATAATTATTAAATTCATTTTACTTACTCTTATTATTTTTAGGGACTTCCAAGACCTTTATGCAATTTTCCTAAAAGACAAAGTCACATAAACCTCAATTACTTTATTAATTGTATCACAATAATATACAAATCATATTAATTAAGATCTTTGAATCAATAATTTGTCTCAATATTTAAAACAAATAATACTATTTACATATTTACATCAAATTAATCATTAGAGCATAAAGCTGACATATCCCATATTGAATATGTTTATAACAACTTATTTTCACCTAAAATGTTACAATAAATATTATTCTATTTACAAACAATATTTAAATAAAAAATTACACATTATAAACTCATTCTAGATAGTAATTAGTGGGCTCTTGAGAGCGTAAAGGTGACATGAGCCAATAACAATTTGTTTATGACAACTTTTCACTTAATATTATTTATAAATATTATTTTAATTTGAAATTTTAACGAACACAAATTCTAGACACAAATTAATTGGCTCTTTAAAGCGCAAAAGTGACCTAATAATTATTATTATTATATAATTATATATTAATATATATTATTGAATTTCTTAATGTGAACCACATTCTTAGTAATATAATAAATATTAATGTTTCTAACAAATGAATCAAGGAATTAATCAATTATTATTTCTAAATTTAAATTAATTGATACCTTAGAGTACAAAGGTGACTTATCCATGATGTGAATTTAGGAACAATATTTCTACTGTACAAAAATAATACTTTTGATCCACATCATTGAATATTGAATACTTTATAAGCTATAAATGTTTTAAATTCAAACTTAAATACAATTTTAATTGCCTGCGAAACGTGACGTTATTGTAAAATCAATATTAATTATTGAAAATTATCAAATAATGCAAATTTTATTTTTAATTATTTATAAATTACAAATAACTACTAAGCGATTGTAACTAATTAATTTTATAGTTAAAATTCAACAATATTTAAGCTCCACTTAAAGTCAAGTGCTAGTGATGCTACTGGAGCAACATATAATTTACTTAATCTAGTTTAAAAAGTAATTTTGAGTACGCAGTATAAGTTTTAAGTGCGATAAATAACTTGTAATCTAATTATTTCAACTAACCGGTTTATATTTTATTAAAACTAGTTAGTCCAGTTAGTTGGAAATTAACTGGTGGAAATTGTTTTCAAACCGGCTAGCCAATCAATTAAATACAAGAGCCTATTATATATATATATAATATGTACCTATTTTTTTAATGACTTATCCGAATCCTTTTGGTAAACAATTTTCCGAAATATAAAATAAAATTCAATATTTCTGCTCTATTTAGCTAAGATGTCTCCATCTTTTATTTGGCGCAAGGAGGCAATCATTTATTTCTATTACTGAAAATCAATATTTAGTCTATCCCCTTTGTCTACAATTCAGTAACACGTCCCCATATGACCTTGCAATTTCGCTTATTAATTCATAATGAGTTGACCACATGAGATTATTATATTATGAACCGAAATTAAGCAATTATTTCACACCGATATTTATTGGGCACTTATCGGAAAAATATATTTCCGTAAGTATAATTGTGAATGTTTCATTAATTGAAACCTTGGCTCACATTTGTTTTGTGAATTTTCCTAATATAGATTCTCCAATCAATTTTTCTTGTTTATACATTGGCGCCTCCACCAATATGTGTCAAGAAATTATAATTTTTAATTTTTCTTTTCATACATCTGTCTTGAAAAATCTACTTTTTTATTGTCTATCGAATCCACCTATTTATCGGAATGAGGTCTATCTATCTGTGTGTCTGTATGTAGATTCGAGTGTCTGTATGTCGCTCTGTGTGTCTGTTTGTCTATCTGTGTGTCTGCTTGTCTATCTGAGTGTCTCTGTACATCTATCTGTGTGTCGGTCTGTTTACATGTGTGTCTATCTGTGTTTCTGTGAACGCTCTAGAGCTAAAACTGAGCGAAAATTTTATTAAAAGGAAGACTGCATTTCCCAAGTAATAATTATTTTTTCCGCTATTGTTATTAAAAACTATATTTTTGGCCTGATATTTTAAAAATATTGCATTTTAGTTTGTAGTAAACATAAATAATCTATGATTATTCAATCATGATCAGTTTGATTGTTTATTAAACAACGAAGAAACATACATATAGTCACAACTAACATGTATATACTGTAGGACCATTTCATTCTATATCCACTTTTTTGCAAATCAAATTTTTAATACCAAACATATACCTTAATACGTCTAACAAAATAATAAGTGTTTAGGTACTTTATATTCTATCTCCATAGGTTATTCTAAAATTTTTCTATGATTGAATTGTTGAGTAACAATAAACAAAAGTGAACAATACATAAATAAGTGTACATCAAAAAATATATCAATTTTAAACAATTTTGATGTATCCACAATTAAAAAAATGTGTTTGTGATCTAAATATTAAGCTACGCAAGTGTAGCACGAAAACAAAATGGCCGCGTCAAGCCGATACAGTTCTTATAATTGTTTAACCAGCTGGGATAGTTATGATAAAATACCCAGGTAATATTTAATATTAACTATAAACCATATTCGATAATGATCTACCGATCGACACGTGTTTGGACCAATAAAATCTCCAACGAGTTTTCAATTTTGTTTGACTGTGTGTCCGTGTACGATGTCTTTAAGTTTTATAGCAAAATTACTGTAGCAACTGTAAAATTTATGATATTATATTTGATATTACACAGCTTATAAAAGATAGTAAATACAAACAAAAAATGTATTCGTGCTATTTCGAGAAGATAAACCAGTATTTGCAGTTTCTAATAAACAAATTTATGATGTAATAAAAGTTGTGTTATGTTTTACCTTCGATTTTTAATCTATCTTTTACGAAAGTGTTTCAACATTTTTCCATTTAAAGCACAAATTAAGCACATTTGCTCAACGTTTTACAGAATAGTTATGGTACTTCTAAAAGTTATTTTCTAGACATAGGCATTGTGTTTTTACGCGAAATACTTCAATATTAATCTAAAGTGTCTTACGCTGATCTTTCTTGTACGTATATTTATATGAATTATAACTAGAAGATAACTCTTATAATGTTAGTTTTCTTTTGTTTTAAATGTTGATATTCGTTGATACTATGATTACCATAACACTATTTGGTAAATACGTATCGCGATGGATACAACATAAATTATAAATTTCAAAAGCAATTTTAGTAGAACACTCATATGTATTTAACAAAACTAGCATAGGTACAGGCACCAATGCCTTCAGTCGCATAATCTATTTGATAAACAGTTTATCATTTTTTTAATAAATTTTTTTACCACTAATGTATATATGAAAATAACCTATTTATAGCCACTGAATTTTGGAAGAGATTATATTATAATGTCTACTTTATCGAAAAATCGCAATTACGATCTAAAGTTTAAATAAATAAATTCACGTGATTAATAACAGTGCCATTTACACGTAGCTGATATGTACAGAAAAGTTTTATTTGATATTTTTTACCTCTAGGGCAATCGTTCAATTTACCGTATGAAGTTATTTTTGTTGTAAAAACTTTTTATTCGTTGTTTGGGAGAACATTTTACTTTACATTAAAAATAATTTATTTAGTCTCTCTTCATGTTTCTTTAAATAAAAATTTATGTTGTAAGAATTATCTTAGTTCGAATCCGCTAAAGCAGTTTTCAAAAAGTTATTGTTTCCCTTAGAACAACAACTTTTAAACTGAGGTTCACAATGATATTATTTATATATAAACTAAGGTAATCCGTGGACACCATGCGCCCATATCATATACAGAATATTGTCTAGTTACGAATAGAATAATTAGACGGATGACGTTTTTTTTTTTTCTTTTTGTAAATATAGATCTAATCATGGATACACTATATATAGTATATAAGTTAAACTTTTCCCTTACACATATAAACAAAACGTTCTACACATACATTTACACTGTATATTAAATAAATTTTACAGAAAATATTGGTTAGCATGAATGAAATAATCGGATATATATTTTAAAAATAGTGAAAAATAACATAGCTTCCGTAAACCTTAATGCTATAGTTAAATATTTAAGAGACTTATTTTATGGCAATATAAAAATATTTTAAACATTAAAACTAGATTTATAAGGCACATTTATAATAAAAATATTTATTGGTAATAAGAATGGTATCATATATTTGATATGAATTGTAGATAGAGCAATTCTATAATAATATAAAGGGAATTTAATGGAAGCTTCAATTAAAGCTTTAGAAGGCTCAATAGCTAAATTATATGTCACTTTGAAATCGATTCGGGCGGCTTTCAACGTTTAATATCATTCTGAAAGAACTCTAAATTACTAAATAAAAGCTTTGAAATTGCATCAATTCTATTTTACTTTTCATCTATTTCAAAGGTACTCATATACACACAAACACACACAGAGATGTTATCACGAAAATAGTCATAATCGACACAGGGAAATTAAAAGAGTGTAAGTGAGAATACGTAATTAGGAAATAATAACATTACTAAAAAAGGAATATCGCTTCGAATAATATAAATAAAAGATAAAACGATGTCTAATATTAAGTAAAAAATTGGGCCATATTTTAATGTTATGTAATTTTTACAGCTGCATAATATTAAATAAATTACTAATATATTTGTTTCTATTGTTTCAGAGTTCGTGTAGAATATTACGTAAACGAAAACACCTTTAAAGAAAGACTACAATTATATTTCATAAAGAATCAACGATCAAGTAAGTAATTTTCTTGTATTTATAAAGTTACTTTTTCAATATTTAATCCTATTGCGAAATATACAGCAAAGTTTTCTATGCAAAACTTTTAAAATTTATATTTGAGGTACATTGCTACGAAAAACTTTTTTTTTAAACTAACACTTAAGCCTAAAACTGTCTAGACAACACATGACATCCATCTAATTCCCCACACAATTGTTCTTGTGTTCTAGGTTTACGAATACGAATCGCAAATTTACTATTCAAACTTTTAACATGTGTTCTATATATATTTCGTGTGATAACCGACTTGGACCCAACGTACGCAGCATGGTTAGTATTATTATCATCGACATAGTTTGCTACCCTCCTTAATACTGCCCTTAAAAATAATAATAATAAAAATTGTTTTCATTATTGTTTTTATTATTTCATTAATACTTCAGTTATTAAAAAATGTTTTCTACTTAAATAAATAAAAATTGTTGTAATCAAATTTGTCTTCCAAGTTTGTCAATCAATCAATCAATAACAATTGCTCTACTCAGCCTAATAACATTAGTTATATTAGGGTTGTTACTACATATTTCGGGACTCGAAGGATTGCCAAATAAAATAACACGCCGGCAGTTTTTAGATTATGTTACAATACATTGAAAAATGGCCATGAACTAGATATTGAACATTATTTATTTGAAATATATCGATGGTGAATTTTAAATTTGAATGTATATGTAAATGGTTTTTGTAGGTCATTGGATATTACTATTTATTGTACATTTTAGCTGAAAAATAACATGTAGGAAATTTTGTTTTGTAGAACTATGCCGTATTTTTTCTTTTAGTAAGTTAATTGATTTGTTATAATATTTCTGCAATAATGTTTCATGGAGTGTTTAATCAAACCATAATTTAACAACCATTAGGTGTTTTTTGTTTAATTTCATCGTCATATCTCAGCACAAACGTTATTTTAGACAAAGTAAAACGAACATGAAATCTTAGGCGAGTTTTAGGGTTCATGCCCTCTACCCTTATTTGGTTACAGTCAATATTAATTGATTGAACGTATTTTGTTTTAGTTGAAAAAAGTTTACTGAATTTTCGAGACCCTTATCAAATCCAATTACGCCCGTGCTGTGAGGGTCAAGACCCCTTAAAGCAAGCACTTTAAACTTATTTTGATAGATTGTTTTCGAAAAATTACTAGTTTGTATATAAAATTGATTTTTACAGTAATTTAAATTGATTATATATGCACTGGACGTGCGGGACAGAATATATTTAAAAAAAAATACATATTTATTTTATTTTATCCTGCCAAATTGATTACAAGGCGAGCTAAACGCATTATTGCTGTACTTATGCTTGTTGTATTGTTAAATTTTAATATTCATTATCAGCCCCTAATATTATTCTAATAGTTATTGTACAGTCAGTACGAACTTATATTGTATTTATTTATATATTTTTTAAATATTTAATAATGTATAGTTACGGCTGCCTGCCGGGCAACAAATCCGATTTCATCGATTCGGCGAATTTGACCGACGAAAAGTTCCAAGAGAATCCCATCATCAATTGGGATGCAATTTGGTGGGTGAACCGTCCGCTCGAACTGTGGACAGTTCAAGTAATCCTAGCAATGATCAGCCTTACAGAAGCACTACTTCTCGCCTATCTCGGTTACAAAGTAAGTTCATTTTATAGTATAAAGTAGTAAAAATGTGTGTTTGTATATCTGTATGTGTGTGTGTGTGAATTTAGTCGAATTACTGAAAACTACTAAGCGCAAAACAGTCTATTTAAATCTTATCAAATTATTTGGAAATAAATGTTTATAGTGTTCAAATTTGGAGTTTAAACATTATTTCCAAATGTACAATTCCAAAATAATTTGATGACATATATAGCAATTTTTAAACAGTATCTAGTCCAATAGACCCTTTTTATCAGGAAAGTCTTATCTATTGATAAATTTGTATTCTTTCTACATCTGCCATTTATCTTATATACAAGCTTATATAATGGTACCCCCATGAATGCTATATATAAACCAGCAAGAGAATCAAGGGAAGCTTGCCTTTTGAACAATGAAGAACACTTGAGAGTGTCGCGCGAAATTCCTGGGGAATATAAATCCTGAAAGTGTATTTCTTGTCTGGACGCCTCTGGCTCAATTCTCACATGTAAGGTTAGGGTGCGTTCTTATTTCAAACAAACGGTAGCCATGTTTGTAAAATATAACTCAAACAAATGGTCAATGGTAACTGGTAACGTACGATGTAAAACGAAATTGGAAAAATAAATCAAAGATTTGATATCTTATATCACAATGTTTTCAACCGTATAAAAATCTGGGAAAATTCTCTGGAATACCTTAAATTGCAAAAGTATACACAGAGAAAAAAATGGGACAGAAATGCCATCATGGCTCGTACATCCTGTAATTTTAGAGGGTCTCGCTTCCCTCGTCTTTCATATATCGTATTTTTTACAGAAATACGCATTTCCTACATTTATTTTTGTGTAATTTTGTTAAAATATTTTTATATTTCAACTGATTCAATTCATTAAACATATTTAAAATCAACTAGAAACATTTATTACTTTTAAGAACTATTGCAATAATAAAAAATATCATTCCTGCAACTAATCTATTTTCGAGATGACTTCTGTGTATCTGTGTGTTTCTCTGTGTGGCTACGAACACGAGATATATTTTAATTGAGTTAAAAATACGAATAATACAATTGTAACTATTTTTAGAATTTCCTATTTTTCGTATACATAACACAAAGCTATTCAAAATTTTAAACTTCATTGTGTAGTATAAATACATTTACAACATATAACATTTAAAAATACTGTAATGGAAAATGAAACAAGTACTAGTAATAGAGATTCGTTCGGCAAAGTTAACCGAATTAACGTTAACAGAGGTAACATGTTGTGCATGTAAACGTTACGGTAGAACTGACATATCCGGGAATTCCCTAAACGTAAAATATACACATAAAAATAGGGGAATTATATTCGTGGACGCAACAAAGAAAAATTTGTTTTGGAGTTACAAATACTGTTTTACGCCACGTTAAAATTTAAAATTAGTCTTAATTTAAACTACCTTTATTTCTATGGAAATTATACCGATTTATGTTTATTAAATGTCAAATATATCTCAATGTTATTATAAAGTTGCGTAAACTTTGCTACTTTTATGAATTGGATAAATAAAATAAGCATTTTTACACGCGTAATCAAAAACTGTTAAAAATATATTATTATTCATTCGATGAGATTAATTAAAATATGTTTCTCCCGCGAGTCTTTTTTTTTTGTATTCAATCAAGCCAGAAACTGAATAAGGAATGGTAAAGTTTGTTAATTACATTGTACTTGAGCAATTCTCGAACTTTTGAAACATGTGATTCTACTGAAGAAAAGTTCATCACGAGTGTAGTGCATTATTGATGCGATGTTACGCGGGTACATTAAATGACAACCGCGCAGAAATTTGTTCTGCCCAAATATGAGTTTAATTCCTAGATTATAACAAATTGCTCATTTCACTTAAGGGCATTTGTAATTTTTACTTAATAACTGCAAATTATAGGTTTGGAACGTGGTATTAAAGCACTATCAGTAATTACAAACATATATACACTGTAAAAAATGTATGCAAATTTACACCATATCTTATGCAAAATTACACAAAATGCATATATACATGCACATTTCCATAATTTTTAATGTAATATTACACTTATAAAGTATGTAATTTTAATGAATTTTATTTTATTTTAGTAAAATTACAATTTAAATCAAGTATTTTCCAAAATCCAGTAAAATTACTTTACGACGATTTATAAATCTTGTATCGTAAGATTCAAACAAATATTAAGAAATATAAATACATAAGAATATAGTAATACATGTTTAAGAAGTAATACTTTATTTGCTAAATGATATTATTATATATAATTGTATTTTTTGAACACAAAGTACAAAGTTGGCTATGCTCCAAAAAGAGGTAATTCGTTTCAGAGAACTAATTCCTTTATATCTTCTTTATATTTTTGAAATTTTATCTTGTTTCTATGAAGATGGTACAATAATTCAGTGTACATATAGTCTCAAGATTGCTGAAGTGGTAGGGCTTCAAGAAGTGTGTCATTAGACGTTGTAGCGAAGTGTAACTGAGTTAGACCACAATACACCGCAAAAGCACTTTACCTCTTATCACCATTGACGTGTTTCAGGTTTAAATTAGGTAGGATGCTTATTTCAGATAGATGCGCTCCTATTGCATCCATTTACAAACAAGCTACTTATGTGTAACACTATTTACTCTACATGCACCTTCTGGATATATATATATATATATATATATATATATATATATATATATATATATATATATATTAATAAATCTGGAGTGGCCTTCAGTCGATTTTTTATCCTTTTACAATCTATATTTATTATAATGCCAAATTTTATTTTAAATTCACCTTAGAATAGCGAACAAAATTAATATGTATTGTAATTAGGGAATAACCATTTTTGAATGCGATTTTTTCAGTAAATGGTACGTTTTTTGAAAAAACTTTTCAAACAAAAGTTGTAGATATATTTATTTCTTCATTTTATATAAGAATTAGTTTTTCTCTAACTCATGTCGTTTCTGAGATATTAAATAATTAGTAAATTACTCCTGATTTGGACTTCGTCCAAGAAAGTATAAATGTATCTATTATGCTGCATTCACAGTATCAAAATTAACGCATTAAGTATACATTTTGTGTACTTAATTTCTAATTGGTGACTCAGGATGGACCTTAAAGCTGAATTCACAGTGTGAGTGTGTCTGTCTGTCTGTGATTACTACGAATTTACTTCCTTAAAAACACGTCCACAGTAATTTTTATAACTCATTTACGTAAATATCTAATAATTTTATTTGTTTTTCCTTTGTTTTAGGGGAATATTTGGCAACAACTATTGTCATTTCATTTTGTACTGGAATTAGTAAATACAATCCCTTTTATGTTAACGGTAAGTGGTGTTCTTTTGCAATAATATGATTTTTTTTTTTTACTTATGTACTGTGCAATTATTTACAAAAATAGATGTTATTTTAATTTGTACGTTTTTTTTTATCTTTATATTTCAAAACTGTTTTGCATTTTAAGTTTCGTGGCACCATAGGCATGATACGTCATCTGCCTGTGCACGGACGTTTTATAGGTAACAGTGATATTACAGAATTGGAGATTCTAGAAATGTAATTATTAAATTAATAGAGTAAATTGGTACACGGCTTAAGTAATTAATAACAATTAAAAAAATAATTTGTGTTATTTTATCCATAGCAATTTGGCTACCCAACGAAGTTATTTTAAAAATCAAAATTTTTAAAAAATCATTCAAATAAAATATAGTAAACAACGATAATTTATATTTTTGAAAGCGCAAATAATTATGACTGGCAATCATTAAAATTGAAGGTAGCATACGTATTTTAATTGGTCCTGTGTGCCAATGAACATTTTCCAATTAATAATATGGAAAAGTTCGAAGCAAAATGGCGTAAAATTTACGCAACGAGCAAATTTAGTTGTATTGCATAACCTATTTGATTTTGTTACAGCTTCTTTACCCGCCAATGAGAAACCTCTTCATTCCAGTGTTTCTCAACTGTTGGCTAGCGAAGCATTCTTTAGAAAATATGTTCGTAAGTGTATACATATTTTCTACTACCTTCTTAAAACTAATTTGAATTTTATTTCAATTTGAAATGCTTGGCGTTTATCTTAATTGAAATCTACAATGTAGTTTTCTTTTCAACATTTATTTTCAGAATGATTTACATCGAGCTATGCAGAAGTCACAGTCGGCGTTGTCGCAGCAACTCATGATTCTCTCGGCAACGTTGCTTTGTTTAGTATTTACAAGGTAAGACTTTCAAGTGTTTTCTTCCTTTCTTGCAGTTCTGCGAAATCGAGAAAAATATTTCAATAACAGATACGGCTCCTTGTAGCTACATCATAACTAGAATATCAGTTAAACTTTATAAATATGGATAATAATCCTGTAAAATGGAATATTGTGAGATCTTATTATAGCATGAATATTTCAGCCTTAGTGAATTTATTGAATTACGTGTCTGTATAGTAGAGATTACAAATCCTTAAGTTTGAATATATTCAAATGAAGTTATACACGCTCATGTATCTTTAGTTTTATTTGTTGTTTTGTCTAAGTGAGAAGAGGCACTAGGCACATGACTTGAATGTTAGCTGCGAGGCTTTCGCGTTAAATTAACTAGGTCCGTCGTAACGTAACGTAACGTAACGAAGGGGCGACTTGCAAGGATCCACGTCTCGCTCGTAACGACATTAATACGCGGGAGTCCCGCACCTCTACCGCGCACAGCCTTGCCACGTCTGGCTGCAAGAAATCATGATTTCCCGACGTTTCTAATAACCGAAAACAAATCTTCTATACGCCGACGGAATATTACACACGTTACACAAGCTGATTGAGTTCTTACAAGTGTTCCTTACTAGGACAATGCCTGAATAATGGCCATTGAAAAAACATTTTTATAACGTAGTGAAAATCATATTTCCACGGGGTTTTAAACGGCTTCCTAGTTGCAGACATCTTGAAATGTAATAATTCGAAAGTAATCATAAATTTAATCACATTTGGAGTGCTCTGCCCTTCTCCTTTAGAGTATATATATATATATATATATATATATATATATATATATATATATATATATATATATATATATATATATATATATATATATATAAATATATATATCAGGTATTCTCATTATAGCGTCACGATTATATGATATGAAGTCTAAATGTCAAAACGTATATTATACCAGTCAAGATATTATTACTTAATTACACAATGTTCATTAAACCATAAGTGCACTGATAAAATTATCTGATACACATATAATAGTGTCGGAATTTACTAAGCGCCTTTGTTGTATGGAAGAGCGAACATCGCATCGTCTAACTTGGATCGTTACGCGAAACTTGTCAATTATTATTATAATCATAAACTTACATATCAAATATGGACATATTACCTTGAACTTATGCCGTATCCGAAATAAAAACATTGTTGTAGTTCATCCTAGAATTTATTATAAAAAATATCTGTCTGTGTGTGAACGCAATAGGGCCAAAAATTTTATACAGAATGTATTTGACAAGACTCCAAAATATACCTGTAGATATGTTTGTGTACATACATTACATCGTATAGTTTTGACGGCGTCCAAATCGCTTTGGGACAAATAGGTTGCGTGACTTTGCATTACCGGTTCTATCGATCTTTCGTAGCGACATTATCATTATTAATTCTACACTCACACATGTCACACCCACCCCAACACACACACACACCCTGTTGAATGCTTTGTCAAAACTTCCCAAACGAAATATATATTACTCCATTATTGAAGAAAATCAAAACTACATTTAACAAACACATTGAATACCACAACAATCGGTTGATTGTTCTGAATTCTATAGCAAAAGTAGACTGCAATATAAATTCTACAATGTGTACATTTTGACAATCTCGTGTAGCAGTTGTGTAATGTAACCACGAGATGACGTTGGTTCAGGTATGACATGTCGAGGAGTCTGGGGAAGTACCCATGGGGAATAAGAAACGCGCAAAATACAATATGTGATATGTTTTTGGCACGATTTTCTGTGCAATATCACATAACTCAGAACGGAAGACAAACGTTTGTGTAGCCTCTACGCCACATTAACTCGCTCTACCCGCAATGCATTGCAACAAAACCAAATAAAAGTGCTGCAATGCAGTTGTAAAGCACCGAAAAACTTTTAAATAATTAACACACTGAAACATGGTGTGATATTGTTTTTGTTTCTATGAAAATACGATAATAGGATTGTTATGAGCTTAAATATATGTAATACTATGTATGTAAAGGCGCATGCGTACGCGCTACATTTTTTGTTATTCGTAATTATTATGGTGTTTGGAGAAACTGCAATATATTTAAATAATGATAGTAATTACAATGTAAATTCGTGAATTGAATGTTATCTTTATATGAAGATATCGTATGATCTAATATATGGTTATGTACATTTGGTAATTGCGATTACTTACACTCAAAACATTAATCTGCACTATGGTGTAATCTTCAATTTGTGGGCATTATGTACACGTATGATGTATGCTCTGTAACGGTATTAATTGTGGGATCCATCAATTTATCACCACCTGACTGGAGCGAATCTAAACTCCCTTAAACCCACCCGCTAATAGCAATTGGTATATTGCTACATCTATACAAACATACGTAATATTATTACGTGTAACTGTAATTATAGGAACATTTTAATTATACATGTTATTGCTTTTAGTATTAAAACTACTTATAATATATTTTACGTTGGTAATTATCACCTGAATTATAATAAACGTAATTTAAAATACTTTTAGGTTTAAAGGAATTCGTAAAAATGCATCTATTCTTGCACCATTTTCAAAGTTAACATTCTATTCTCCAAATTAGCATTCTCGAAATTATAATAATCAAAATTCCCATTCTTTAAATAGACATTCTGAAAATTGGCACTCCCAAAATAAATATTATCTTAATTAGCATTATTAAAATTGGTATTCTCAAAATTTCATTTACTAGACATACAATAACTTACATTTAAATTTTTTGTAAACAATTGTCTATTTCTCCAGTGTAGAACCTTTATTATAAATTAAAATCAGTTGACCCGCATTATAAAGTTTGGTTTGAAGTTATTTTCTTATTTTTCAATGCATTGTTATCCGTGCAAAAATAATTACGCATTCGTTAATTTTCAGTGCAGACCGTTGAACAAATGGTTGCAAAAACTAGTTAAAAATATGTATATGCCCGCAAATGAATGTTCGTTTAATTATATTTTCCTGTTTGTTGTAGCGTATGCGGTATCCAGCATTTCCAGCGCGCTGGCCATCGACATTTGAACCTATTCCAATCTACATACTACGTTGTGGTCACATTCAGCACAGTCGGTTATGGTGATTTCGTTCCAGATATTTGGCCATCGCAGTTGTATATGGTCATCATGATATGCGTTGCACTTATTGTCCTGCCAACACAGGTCAGAGATCACTCAACTTTCATACACAATCAAACATTTGGGCGATAGTAAAACGCGGTTATTACATTAATGTATCCAACAATTTCTTTATCTGATTCTCTAGTATTAATGTAAAAGTTTATGCCCAACATTTGACTTTCTAGTTTCGAAATTTTATTCTTGCAGTTTATAAATTATTTTATATTGTTGAAGTCAATATGTTTAATTGTAAATCATTTTTAGTTTGGATGCATTATTGTATAGGTGAAATAGAAATACGTAGTTTATGTTTTGTGTTTGACACTAGGTAAAATCTATCCTAGTAATAAATATTTTCATTTCGCTACTTTTACGGATAGGTAAAATCAGAAAAGGTAACAACATTGATCGTAAACGAAAACCTATATATCAACAGTTTGTGAGCGTCGTTTGATTTTTATGCAAAATGCACTTCACAGCACTGCGAACTTCAAACAATGGCGGTCCCAACATCTTCTATTGCCGACGTGGTGCCATCATTGTCCCACTAAAATTTATATTAGCAAAATGTAACTATTGCTAAAATCAATTCTTACATAAAATCTCATTATTTGTTGAAATATAAACAAAGTATGACTATTGCTTCTTTTTTTAATGTAAGTGTTGTTAAACTACTAAGGTCAAGATAGCACCACGTCGTCAGGTATGTTCTAGATTCTAGAACGCACGCATTCTAGAATCTAGAACTTGCACATGAGCAGTAGAAGGTTAAGGTAAATTCTATAGGACAGTTTTTCATGAATTTTGCAGGAAAGATTTTAAAGAACTTATATAGAACAATCGTTTGGTTGTATTTTTACAAAATTGTTACTATTAAGTCGTTATTTACCGAAATAAAAGGTAAATGACAGCGATAAATTTAATATCACACATACACATTGCAAAATAGTAGTTTTCGTCTTAGAAATATCTGTGATGTGAAACACACAACTAGAATTTGAACTTACACGCACTTACCACACGTAGACCAACTCACAATGGCGTAGATTAACAGAATTCTACTGAAAGTATAGATTTATTAAGGAATTATTTCGAAAATTGTGTGATAAATTGGTTTAGCTAGAGATACTTGGGATACTGGCGTGATATCGGGGAAGTCCCAGGTTCGAGCCTTAGCGAAAGCCGGCAATTTTTCCCACAATCTTCGTGAATTATATCTGTTCAATCAAATAAAACCGTATAAAACAACCAATGGATTTCTGTTATAGTTCGAGCAACTCGCGTTCACTTGGATGGAACGTCAAAAGTTGGGCGGTTCCTATTCGTCGCACAGGGCCCAATCGGAAAAACACGTTGTAGTGTGCAGCACAACATTGCATGCAGACACAATCATGGACTTCTTGAACGAGTTTTATGCTCATCCGCTGCTTCAAGATTATTACGTTGTACTTTTATCACCAATGGAGTTGGATACAACGATGCGCATGATACTACAAGTGCCGATTTGGGCCCAGAGGGTAATCTATATTCAGGGGTCGTGCCTGAAGGACGGTGACCTTGCTCGAGCCCGCATGAACGAGGCCGAAGCCTGTTTTGTGCTTGCTGCAAGGAATTACGCTGATAAAACTGCGGCGGTAAGTAGTTTTATTTACTCAAATGTTTCTCGAAGAGCAGCGAAATTATCGTTCTACAGAGTAACTTAATGCACGCATGCGCGCGATACTTGGATAGAATATACACATTCGGCTAGCGTCGACTATTTCCGCGTCGGTTTAATGTTTGTGTGTTGTTTACGTTAGGATGAACATACAATTTTGCGTTCATGGGCTGTAAAAGATTTTGCACCGAATGTGCCACAGTATGTACAGATATTCCGACCAGAAAACAAGCTTCATGTAAAATTCGCCGAATTCGTTGTTTGTGAAGACGAATTCAAATATGCGTTGCTTGCCAACAATTGCACGTGTCCAGGTGCTTCAACGTTGGTTACGTTACTGCTACATACTTCTAGAGGACAGTAAGTTTTTTTTATTATTATTATTTATAGTCGGTACATTTATATATTGTATCCATGGGTACGTATTTACCAAATGTTTTCATGATGCAGCAGTATATACGAAGGTTAAACTTTAAAGCAAAAGTAATTTAATATAATGCTAAGTGATAACACCAGTTAATGAACATAACACAACAAGTGCATTATCCATAAATCGATAACTTCGTAGGACAATGTTAAACACCTAACGCGCTTGTGCTATCGAATTAATCATAGGTTCGCTAGTAAATATTTGGATGTGAACGGTGTAAACAATTACTTCGCTTCGACAATTTGAATTTAATTGTAAACAAATTGTTTACTACGTACAACTATATACAACATGATATAAATTTACAAATTCCCGTGACACTTTACCGTATCGATTGGTTTTACTAATTGCAGCATTTTTTATCGATTGAATTGCTTGTTAATAATAAATGATCACAGTTGAAAACAAAAGTAACGTTTTGAGAAAACAATTAGTTGCACATATAATAAATATCTGATGTGGCCAGCACAAGCCAGTAAAGCAAATGATTGTTAAAAGCAAATCATAAGGTCCATTAGTTTGAAGAAATATATTTCCATTGTGCTCCTTGAATATTTTTTATTTATTGTATTTTTTATTTTTTTTATAGTATAGAAAATGTAGCGCAAATTTGTGTACCGCATCCTATAGTTTTATCGGTTCAGTTGTTATTTAAATTGGATCAATTTGTGTTTACGCTTCATCAATTGGAGCTTTGAACGCTTCGTTAGCAAAATCGATGGCGATACACGATATTCGAACCAAATCAGATTTTAAATTTTTAATTTTTATCCCTTGCTAAACGAAGTGCATTCTAAATGGATTATATAAATTTTCGTGTATCTATATAACACAGACTAAATCAGAATCTATAGCTTAAAGATCTTTTTTTTATTATTCCTTGTACTATACATATTAATATTGTTTTATAACAATCGTAACATGGATTTAAAACAAAATAAAGAAATAACCAGTGTTTTATTTAAAAATAAGGATTGTGCTGGCCACACCAGATATTTTTAAATATACATTGAGAGAAATATTTCGTTGTGATTTGCTACTTACGTAAATTATAGTTAATATAGTTGTGATAATTATTCTAAACAACCTATATAATAAATATAAATAAAATTATAGTAAATACAATTGTTCTCATTGATACTGTTATTATATATTATGCTATATTCTCTATTTTAATATACTGGATAGTTGAAACAATGAAATGTTTACTTATTTTAAGTATACTGTATGGTCTATATTAATGTGTGTAGATATTTGTAGCAACGTAACGTGTATATTTGAGGCAACTATACTGATAGTAAAATCTATTATTCATATTATGATTAGGAAGTAAATGTCCTACGATCCATTTCTCTTAAAGTGCTACAGTTTGAATTTTAGTCGTCCTTGTTCAGGAATGAACACGGATAAAATGCATTTGGGAATTTGTCCTTGTTTTTATTATATTATATGTGAGTTCGTTTTGTTTGCCTCGTGCTAAGGGAGGGCCAGCAATCCCAGGAGGAATGGCATCGATTGTACGGCCGGTGTTCTGGCAATGAAATTTATCACATTGTCCTCGGTGATAGCCGATTTTTCGGCGAGTATGAAGGCAAGAGTTTCACATACGCCAGTTTCCATTCACACAGAAAGTAAGTCATATTTATTAAGTCCCATAAGTTAAAAATATATTAAATATACAAAGCGGTATTATACATAAACTACCATTTTCACAAATATATAAGAAAGAGTCCCAATTTAAACAATTGCAGATACGGTGTAGCTCTTGTTGGGGTCCGTCCAGCTGAGCTGCCTGAATTCTACGAAGACACCATCCTCTTAAACCCGGGTCCAAGACACATAATGAAGAAGAGCGATACGTGCTACTACATGAGTATCACTAAAGAAGAGAATTCAGCATTTGTTGTCAATCAACAACACAATAACAACAACGTCGCCTCCGAGCCAGTAATCGTGACGTCCGACGAGAAAGAGGGCCGAAAACCGACAGCGACGACAGTTACAACAACAATGCCAGTTACGACTGGTCAACATGGAAACAACAAAGCTGACGGTACCGGCCCACCTCAAATCATACTGCAAGTCCCACACTGTGTCAGTGAGTGTTGTGTTCTGCATGGTTGTTTACGCTAAGATTGTATACAAAGGTTGTCTCATTCGCGTTACCGCAGTGGTAACCAAATGGGCGGGGCGATTCATTGTTTTAAACTATACTCCCTATGTTTGTAGTGCTTTATAAGTGACATAAGTTGCTTATGAGCTGATTAGAAGACGAATGATTACATTTTTCTATATAATCTTAGTTTTTCACTTTCAGGGCTTATATTACGGATTATTCGACTTACAGTGAGTCAATACGGGTTTGGTGTAAGTCTCTGTTGATTTTAACGAGTTTTATGCTAAATTATGAATTGATTTTTGTTTTTATGCAATTTTAAACAACATAGGAAAGTTTTTTATCAACTTATAAAAATAGATATATATTTTTTTTAATTTCGGGAAATTTAATTTAATAAATGGTTTCTCTTTTTAATTCGCTGGGTTTTTCCCAATTAAATTTTATCTTCCACCATTCAATTATGTAATTTAGGCAAAAGGACCGAATGCTCTTCACGATTAATTGATTTTTATAATATCTCAATTTCATTTCTATTTAACCGGATTTGAAAATGTGTAAATATTTTTGCATTTTGTTGTATTTTTGTGTTTGGAATTTTTGATGCATGTCCTGTGCATTTAAATGTTCTTTTATTGCATATTATTTAATTACTTTAATAAAACTTTGTTTTTTGAATTATGAAGTTATGCCGGAATTACAACAAGTTATGGTTTAATACATTAACTAAAAGACATATGATAATTTTTTTAAGTTTATAATTACTATTAAGTTTTGTAATTAAATTGATCAATGGAGGCTTGTACCATTTTAATAATTTTGCTTCTTTAATTGTGTAAATAGAAATTTTGGTGTAAATATTTGAGCATCATGATTCTTGCTGATATTTTAGATGTGCTTTTAATGTCTCGGCACAAAATATTACAAATATAAATATATGAGTGTTGCGATGTTTCCGGATTTATTTATTACGTAATTATCACGCAAATTTCCGGGATTTTCTAATGACTTTCCAAAAATAATTCAATTTTATGCTAATTACAGCTTTTAATTAATAGAATAGTGCAAACAACTCCCGGTTTACGAACGATCAAATTGCAAGCATTCGCTATAAAGTCACAATTCATTAAATATTTCATCAATAAATTAAGTTGCTTATCTGATAGTCGTTCCGACGCCTAAATCAGCTTCACATTGATCTAAACAGAACTTGATCTCTTGCTTTTCCATTTTCCTTTTAAAACAGAATCATAATTTCAGTACCATTTTGAAAAGCAATATTTTGGCAGTAAATTTGCTGTTTTGAACTAGTACTATATGGGTTGTCTGTATTACTTGGAAATTTCCAGCGGTAATTTTCCAATTCGCAACACTAAATTATGTCACAATGACTAGAAAATGCTTGAATGTCAATGTAAATACACTAAAAATTAATGTGCTTTGCTTATATTATAAGCACAATCAATAAACAATTTCGCAAATCAAAAATTAAGTATAGTTTATACACTATACTAAGTCCACAAACAAAATACATACACAAGTATCAGAAGCATCTTTAGAAGCCGATATCAAATATGTTTTTCTGCTCGCAGCAACATTTGCAGATCCCTCTATCAGCCCCGGTGGTGCAGCCGATTCAAGGTCATGCCTGAAAGATAATTCGGCGGGCTCGTTAACGATAGACACATCGCAAACGGGTAACCATTTAGATATCCCGCGAGCCGGATCTGATAATCCGAATCTACTCAGCCCAGAAATACTGAACCAACGACGGGGAAGCCGACGACCCAGTATTCTTCCGGTTCCCGATATGTTCACTAGCTCCTCGCTGAATATCTCTGCTGAACCGCAGGATGAGGGGGATGAGAGTGAAGATGAACTAGAAGATGATGTGCCTTGGCGGTCACCAAGTGAAAAAATAGCGTAAGTTTTTGTTATTGTTTGTGTTATTTTTTTGTCTAAATCGGAATTATGTGAATGTAATATTGCATGCTATGTTGGGTATTGTGTTTGTTTTATGTCTTTTTAGCCATATTAAATTTTTTTTTTTGATGTGTTTTTGAAGGGTTATTTATTATTGAAAATCTTGAGTGGTATATACTCCACTTTCTTAAACAAATCAATTTTTCTTTATTATTAATGTATATATTTTAAGGAATCTTAGGTGGTCTACAGTATTCTTTTATTTACTTTTAAAATACTATTTGGAAATAAGCTATAATATCTGGTGTGGCCTACACTATGATGTATTTTTCTTTCTCTAGGTGGATTTAATAGAAATATTAGCCGTTTTCTATATTATCGAGTCGAGAAATTTGAGTGGCCTACAGTTTTTTTATATATACTAATATATAGTATTAGGAAAATGTTCTATAATATCTAGTGTGGCCTACACTGACATGTATTACTCTTTATCTCTTGGGGTAGTAAAAATAATTACATTTTTTCTTCACTATTGAGTTATGTACATTAATAGATCTAGGGTGGCTAACAAAACATTTATTTACTTGGGAAGTTAATTTTGATTTACATATCTGAAGTGGCCTACACTTAGATGTGTTTCTATTCCTTTTGGATTAGTAATGAAAAATACATATTTCCGTATTTATTGAATATTTACTTTAAAAGCTGTAAAATAGGATTTTGAATTTGGGATTAAAATAACTAGAGTGGCCTACACTCGTTGTTTAGGAAAGATAACACTTCAAAAACACATAATTATAGATTTTTTCAACTATATTTTCTATTTACTCTATTATTATTAGAATATCTAATTCACTTTCTTTAATAGATGATCAAATATGAGTCCTTAGTTTTTATATTTAAAAAATGTATATACAACTATTTTTATTACTTTAGAATGCAGTCGAGATCACTTCTGCCCAGCACTTCTTCACTTATATATCTAAAAAGAACATATTGTTTATTTTACCTAATCCTTATATATATTTGAACTTGCAATATTTAAATTATTACCTAATTTTCAAGAAACTTTTGAACAAAAACATAAATACAATTGTAGTTTTTGTTAGGGAAGGATAGTATTTTCAAGGATTTTTCCATCAAAATAAAACGTTTCGGCAATTTATTATTCCTTTATCAGGACTCTATATCATTCAAAATTATTTTGTTCATTTAATAATTAAATTAAATGTTTACATATATGTTTGATAAATGTATCACATCGTCCTTACACCATTCATTTATAATATATCTAATACAGGCCTTTATTTTGTGTTTTCTTTTATACATTATGTAAATAAGTTAACAAAAATAATGATTTTAAGGGAGTCTGAAAACTCCCGAAAATATTATCAATCCTTATTAGTTAGCAAGTTCAACAATATCTCCCACCCAAACCCAAGCTCCTAGTTTAAGCTCCTAGAATAGTCACACACACACTGTACATAATACATGATCGTTGTGCCTCTGCGAAACCGACACTACTGTGTATTGTGACATATACGTATCTCTGCACGAATTCGCTGATATGTTCTTTATTTGATTTGATTTTGTTTGTACCCTCAATTCTATGACCCTTGGCGCGGGCCCTTTATATCCTCCTGCCCTGCCTCTCTATTTCGTGTCTTGCACTACCTACATACACCACTCGCAGGTCGAGTAGCACTGACAGTCTGAACCCTTCGTCCGAGGGCGACCAGCACAGACCCGCATGGCATGGGGAACTAGCACGGTAAGTCAAACCTACACCTGAATCGATACACGGATTCTAAAACAACTATAATTTATAGTATGGTCTCTAAGTCAGTAGATAACAGTTTAAGATTCAACATTTTTTCTCTATGCTTACAACTGAATTTTTATCTGCTTTTAAAGCGTTTCTGGCCGGCTCAATGCGTATATGCTTCTGCGCAGGTTCGGCAATATTACAAGTAGCTAAGTCAATCACGTTTATAAGCTTTCTGTGCACTGTTCTATCTTTATAATCTTTTAAGCATAACTTATGAGATTAGTGTTACATAATTCCACAACTGTATAAAAATAACTTATGCACTTTATAAGTAAACTTTTTATGTAAAAGTCTCATGGAGTTTTACTATTTAATGAGATTTTACAAATAGGTTTTATAGAATTCGCGTTATTCCGTATGGTATCAACATATATTGAGCCGGCATATTCTAATTATACACTGTACACGATTTTACTAAAAGCCCAGGACTAAGAACAATATAATTTTATAAAATTTAGTACTAATAATTGAATTTTAGTGTAGTTTTACTATAATAATGGATAATTACATTATTTACAACTATAATTCTACATTAGAAGTCATGTAATTGTGGAAATTTCTTACAATGGTATACAATTCCATAACATAGAATGACATTAGCAAATAAGGTAAATTTCATTGGCAATTTGCCCATAAATTTAGTTTATAATAGTATTTCTGAATCATAAAAGTGGATGAGAATGAATCTATAGTTTAATCTTCGAATTTGAATCAAGTACATATTAATATATAATACATATTTTATAATACAGACAGCTCTCGGTTTACGAACGTTCAATTTCACAATTCAATGAATCGAACCGAGAATTGTAACATTACATAAAGCTTACCAATTTCATAATGTACATACAATAACAAAACTAAATCATTTCTATACAACAATATAGTCTAATATGAGTTCCAATATTTTAACAGTATCGTAAAAGGCTTTCCACCAGTATCGCCGTTTATCGGTGTCAGTCCAACGCTGTGCTATCTGCTTAAAGAGAAGAAACCCTTATGCTGTCTGCAACTGGCCCAAATCTGCGAACATTGCAGCTACCGAAACGCCCGCGAATACCAGTGGCAAAACAAGACAATTATCTTAGCTGCTGATTACGCGTCTAATGGAATCTATAACTTTATCATACCACTTCGAGCGCATTTCAAAACGAAAACATCACTGAACCCGATCATACTGTTGCTCGAACGACGGCCAGATATCGCTTTTCTGGACTCCATATCGTATTTTCCATTGGTTTACTGGATGCTAGGGACCATCGACTGGTAAGTTTCACACCCCAGAAACAACTGTAGAGTAATCAACTAAAGTATTAGTTAATTGTCAAAAATTAGAGTTATAGAGTCATTGAAAATTATTCAATATATTAAAGAACCTAATTCATTATTTAACAATTGTGTACTTTGATTAGTTGGATCTTATAGATTATTATTTTGTATGGTTTGCGTAGCCTTGACGATTTACTAAGAGCTGGGATAACTCTAGCTGAAAATGTGGTTGTCGTCAACAAAGAACTATCAAACTCAGCCGAGGAGGATTCCCTAGCAGATTGTAACACCATTGTTGCAGTTCAAACTATGTTCAAGTAAGTGATATTCTATTTTATTCCCACTTTTACGATTTATGTTCTTTTCCAGCTACGGTTAAGTATCACCTAATAATAAGTGCTATAAAACTAACAATTGACCAGATCTGTGCAGGAATTCAAATTCCTTATGCGTTATTGAATAATGTGTAACATTTTCTTAATTGCCTTTGGCTTTTCTTGCCAAACGTTTTGAGTAATTTTCGAATGTTTGTTTTATTCGAAAGTTGTAATGAGTTGGTGTGTTGTCAGATTTTTCCCAAGTATTCGAAGCATCACCGAACTATCGCAGTCGTCGAACATGAGGTTTATGCAGTTCCGGGCACACGACAAGTACGCGTTACACCTCTCCAAAATGGAAAAGGTACAACTGGCTGCCCAGCTACTAACTGCTGGATATGATGACGATGAAAGGGTGCTTGTTCTGGTAACCCTCTCCATTTCACAACATTTTCTCTACTTACTTATTTATACTTTACATTAAATATGATTTCAGTATTGTTTGTTTTCATATTCTTAACAAGTTTTTGTATTATTTAGCAACGGTAGTTTTGTTATTACTATATAATACGAGACAGGATACTTCTAAATGGTAATTCTGTCCCCTCTTAACTCATTGGCGTTCATCCAGACTGTCTCACAAATCACAACATTTAGCAATTTAAATTTCAAGAACTACGTAATTCCGAAAATAGTTAGCATACATACACACACACAAACATTATTCCGAAAATAGTCGAAAACATTTCCGAAATCGGAATTGTAACTAAATAATATCGCCAATGAGTTAAGTTATCCTAACTAATAATATAATATTGATTTATTTATTTGTTAAGTTACTCATATTAATTTTGATTTGAATTTTGTAAAAACTCATAGCATGTAACCAACGAATGTTTTTTGAATGTATGCATTTTACACAATTTTTAATTAATTTAAGCAACTTCTTCTGCTAGTACAACACAAAATATAATGAATTTTAACACATTTTCAGTAGTACATATACAAAATAGCATGTATTTTTTATGATTGTACCAAATGAAAAATAAACACAGCTTCGCTTGTTATATTTTTATTTAATTTTAAGTTTACTGCGTCACATACTATATTTTATTTAAACAAACATTCCCGTTTTTATGATTAAATATATAGTTTAAAATCATGTTCATATCTACTAGAAAGAATTGCTGCTTATTCCTAAATCGATCTATCTTAAACTTTCGATAGAGTAGTATGTTTGTCGATGTGTTCATGCGCTAACAATTTGTTCTTGCAGAGAGAAAAAGAACGGGGTTCACATATATCTTATATGTTCCGATTACCTTTCGCTGCAGGCAGCGTTTTCAGTGCTAGCATGCTGGACACATTACTATACCAAGCATTTGTCAAAGACTACGTTATCACCTTCGTCAGATTACTGTTGGGTGTTGACCAAGCGCCTGGATCTGGATTTTTAACTTCGGTAACTATACGGTTTCACCCAAACCTGATAAAATATTTAAGCTTGTATATATATTTAACTCGTAGTAAAATAGTTCAAGAGAGCTATAGTGTTCTACATGGTGACTCTCTTAAATTAAAATGAAAAAGATGCTGATTGGAAGGGAAAAGGGGATTTCTTCCAATCATCAAATTGCTTTTATGTGTTTAAAGATGAAAATAACAAAAGAAGATATGTGGATCCGAACCTATGGTCGTCTCTACCAAAAGCTGTGCTCTACCACGTGTGAGATACCAATTGGTATCTACCGAACGCAAGATACGTCGTTGTCTGACTCGTCACATGTGAGTATGTCAGGCCGTTCTTCAGGATGGTCGAGCTGTGTGCGTGTGCCTTCCACAACATCGGTGAGTAAAAACCAGAACATGAAGACAATTTTTTTTTTAAATATCTATATATGCATTTCTCTTAAATGCCCTTTTTATTGCTATCTTTTCTCTTTCTTATCTCTCAATAAATTAAGCTTTTAACAGAAATACTGCATTTTTCCGTCAGGGTGCGATTGTATAAATTTTATTATCACGTAGATTTGGTATGGAATTTTAGCTGTTATGGACAATAATGCTTATAAAAGCAAGTATGAACCCAGTAGCATTGAAATTGTATTTTGAAAATTTTATTCTACGCTTTAGTAGTTTGAACGAAATTGCTTGGTTCAGGATCTTCTAAATATTTATACGGACATTTCAAACTTTTAGACGACATAGGTGACATCTACATGGCTTTTGCAATCGTGTCGACAGATTACATTTATGTTCCTAGAGGTCTATATTCTCTTAGCCGTATTTACTTGTCAGATAAGTTGTTATTTTACAAGTTACCCTTTCGAATCTTTAGATACGAATTTGTACTTTTCTTTTACAACAGCAGTATTGCAATGTCAGACGAGTGAAGGCAGGCAGTTGTCATTTTACACCTTAGAAGCTTTAGGTACAATGTTGTATTTTTCTTTTACGAATAATGAATATCGTTTACCTATCTTTTATTTCGGTAAGTAACGACTTCATTTATACGCCAATCTTATTTAGATTATATTAATCATATCTGGGTGTTTTAAATTAATTTATACAATGAAAACATATTTTAATTTAGAATATCCTGAACTGATAATTCTACTAAAATTAACCTAGCTTGCATTTCATATATTCAGAAAAGCATATTTCATAATTCTCTAATTCATGTTGTTATTAAAATTATTAAATATATATTTCAAAATTTGCATTTACATTTCAAAATTGATAAATTTTCGACAGTTATTTTACTGAAATTCTGGTTTAATTGTTAAGAATTTGATAATTCACGCACCCTGATTCACACCAATCTGTGTCTTCTTATTTTATTAATTTTATGAAATGAATTGAAGCAACATCTATTCGGCGAATAAGTCTTCTCTGAATCACGTACCCCGATGGGGGGCTCACGCACACGCAAGGACATCTTTTCCAGCATATTTTCCAACAATATTGTATTACTTTAAGCATGTGTACATTTTATATTTCTAAGCTACTTGCAGCATGCTTGAATTAATTGATTTTTCTAAAATACTTTTATGCATTTTTCAGTGAAAAATTTGTTTTTTATTCAACATTAACACAAATTTTCATTAGTTTCTATTACGGGAATACACTTTTTTTATTATTAAAGGATACTATGCAAATATTATTCGTATTATAATTACGTATGGCAACAATTTGCTGAATAAATCTTCTAATTTTGATAGTTTATTAATTTAAAACAACACCGTTTGACTTTCTGATATAATTCTTCTCATCAAACTGTTTATATGTAAATATGTATATATTTGTTTTCAGCTCAGTTCTCAGGTTTCTTTTATTACATACTTTTTTAAATTATTCATTTAAATTATATGCCTACTTATGTATTATTTTATTTTATTTAATGCTCGATCTTATAAACGTTATCTAATTAAAATAATTGAAATATATGAGGTGATTTCACTAGTACATTTATTTTTTCTGAGAATTTTAGACACAAAACAAATAGTTTATAAGCTCGAGTATGAAACTGTTCCTTAAATATTTCGCATTTTAACAATATTAATAAATAAACATTTTAAATTATGTTCAGCATAAATTTTAGTGCAAAGTTAACTGCATAATTAAATAGAAAATGATTGGTGGCTGACAATTACTACTAATTTAGTAAGAAATAAAATGGAGACTACAAGAGGACTAAATAATAATGTGTCTTTAAAAAAAGTTCTCTTGCAGTTTGCAATGATTGTTGATGATTGTGTCGTTTCGTTTGTCTGTTCTTATTCTATTCTATAACGTAGTGCACGGTGTCTAGAGGATGCTTCTTGTTTCTTTTCCCGCTCTAGCTTGACGAGGACGTAGGTACTGACAGAGTTGGCGTCACGTATCGCCCTAAAAAGGGCACCAACTGCCTCGGCTGCACTCACAAAGGCAACTCCATGGTGAGTGTAGCTGTATCCCCAATGTGCTCTTCGTTTATTTATTGCTTACTCTGTGCTTCTCAAACTATCCTATCGAAAGAAAACACATCTGTCCTATTATTGAGTAAAACCAGGAAGACAGAATATATTCTGAGATTAAAATAATAGTAATTAAGGCGCCAGTTATATGTAGATGAAGCAGATAAAACTAGTTACTGGCAATTAGGGGATTTACTTCATTTTTCATAATGGATCTTAATCAGATTGCATGAGGCTATTTTTAATAAATTTTATAGGGAACTTTTGCAAAATGGTTCCTAAAAATCTATTTAAAGAAATTGTAGTTAAAAGATCTACGGAATCGTTCTTTCGATGGGATAGACCTAATGTGGCTTTACAGTGACAACTTTTTAAAGACTTCCTACTATTGGCAAAACTGAGAAACTTTCAAGTAACAAATCTATTCATGGGCGCCGAACACTGTAGAACAAAAAAGTTATTTCATTGCATGGAGGAATTGAAACGTTCAGCGCCCAAGAATTTATTAGCTCGCAATCATTCAATGGTATCTTGAGAGCATGGCATTTTGAATTGAATGACTTCATTAATTAATAGATACTAGATGATTTAACAAAATTATTTAGTCGCAAAATTGCACTGTATAACTGTTTGTGAAGTGTACATTTAACCACTTATATGTCTTTTTGTAAAATTACTTGTGGTTGAGTGTATACACGAAATAATTTTCCAACTGTACTGTCGTCCACTTGTCAAGACATTTTCTAGCAATATTTATAGCCGTTTCTGTAAAAATAGCAGAAAATTGACTTGGTATAATTTATGTGGACGAGTGCACATGTGTGCAAATGAAACTGATTATTACAAATTATTTTTCAAAGTATTCTATAAACATGGTTGACGAAGCCCGGGATAACCACGAGCAACAGATAGAGAGAGCAGAAATCGCCAACTTAGTCCGGTCTCGCATGGAGAGTCTAAACTTACCTACAGTGGACTATACAGATGTCAGCGAGAAACGGAATAGTCTCTCTTATGTCATCATTAATCCTAGTTGTGATCTTAAACTTGAAGAAGGGGATATTATGTGAGTATACGATATATAAGAATTTTCATAAATATATATTGAGGCGAGCTGAAGACCTATTTATTTTATTTCAGTTATCTGGTGCGTCCAAGTCCGTTCTCGGCTCAGAAAACCTTCGAGCGACACAACAGCCGGCGAAAATCCAACATAAGTTTCTGTTCCCAATCCTTACTACAACAAATGGCTGCAACAGCAGCACCAGGCAGCCGTAGAGGCTCCGGCTTTGGCCTCTCATCATTCCCATCCCCTAGACCGCCACCACTAATCAGCCAGCAAAAATCCAACTCTCTGTCTTTACCCGACAGCCCTACAGTAGCAGGATACCAACGCGGTCGTTCAAACTCCCTAAGAGTTGTTGACGACATATTACTACGTCGTTCTAATTCCCTACGGCAAGGATTAACCAGTGTTGGGAATCCAAGACGAAAAAGTAGTTTGGAAGATATTGGACTAAGCCATTTCTCGTCGTCAACGAATCACACGAACCCCATTAAAATTGCATTGAATGGTAGTATTGGTTTAGAGGTGACTCCACCAGAAGAAGTAAACGCGCCTGTGATGGCTAGTAATACGAATTTGTTAATAAACCCGCCGATGAGTTTGAGTGGGGCGGCGTCTACGTTAGGCATATCGAACATTGGGAATTTGCAAGGGGGCAGTAGTTCGTTGACGATGTCGCAACCGTTGAGTTTAGGTATAAATCCGCCGAATTGTGCGTATCCGGAGACGAGTTCGCAAAGTAATATGATTGCGACAACGCCCACGTCTGGTAGTGGTGGTATGAGTAGTTCTTCTGATCCGCAACATTTGCAAGGAACGATAGTATGATATAACCTAATGTGGGGGAGGAGATTGAGCATGATGCGAAATAAATGGCTCTGATCATAACCTATGTAGCTCTCCTACCTTCCACTAAGGATGGTCTGGTAATTGTCATTAATAGCGCGCTCATATTGCGACATGCAACGTAGTGATAATTCCCATCTAGCTAGATTACCAGACTAATGTGTAAACCACCATTTTTGGCCTTACAACAAAAACAAAATGAACATTTTATCCTTTCAAATTTCGACATTATAATGCCCGTTTGCAACGTTTATTACCTGATGTTACACTGTCACATTTACAGTACAAATCTCGGTTTATAAATGAGTTCCGTTTCAAAACGTTATTCGTTAAGTCTGTTTGACAATGCCCAATATTTTATTAATATTAATTTCAATTCGTATGATCTATGTTGTAAAATTGCATGATTTTAACATCTTAAGTGTTGAGTAGGAAATACAATTCGTCCCATTTCCAAGAATACTAAAATGCATGCACATATCTACCAGGTATACCAAGAGAGATGAACAGGAAGAATAAGAAACTTAGACATATGAATGACGAATATAAAGAGAAAAGAGAGATGAACCGAGAAAGCATGAAAGAATAGGAATAGAAATGAATGTCGAATCGGATAATTATTTTAATAAATACATTTGAATCTTACAAATATGTTGACTATTCAGAAATTATTGAAATTGCCTTGATGTTATTCAAAGAATTTTCTATCAACTCATTGAGTACACTGATTGCAACTATACTATTCAGTGAAGAAAATCAAATTCAGAATATTTTAAGCGTTGCAAATGGGCGTATAACTATCAATTTTAAACTACTGATAAAATGACTAAACCACGAATATTCAATTATGATTTTCTTTCGTGAGAAACAATTTTCAAACAGCCATGTTTAAGCTGATCTATATAATATAAACTTTCTGTTGAATACAACGACTTTTCTTGACTTAAATTTAACTTATTTCTGCTTGAAAATATTGTATAAATATAGCGTGAATTTACGTTTTCTGAGTATCGATGAATTTGAGCGCTCAATGTTCAATATATAAGTGACTATCGTTTTGTAAATATTTGAGAGAATCTTCCAATGTCGTTGATGAAATAACACTTCGACAGTTACTGGCCAATAGTTCTCAGTATATTTGTTCAGGTATCGTTGAATGAGGGATCAAATAACGTAGATATAGTCTATAACTGTTGGTATTTAAAAATATGGTCCTTTTTATGAATTATATCCATGCCGAACCAAACAGGAATGGAACATTTTCAATATCCTGGTTTACACAATTCGATGTTGAATTATCAAAATGTCCAATCATTAGTAACTAAGACCATTTGGTCCTCTTCATATTTCGGATAACTGTAGCTTATGAATGACCGAGGTCAAACGTTAGACGGGCAACTAATATGAAAACAGTTGATTTTTAAAAGGGTACAAATATATAAATTATTATTAATTTGTCACAATTTAAAGATATATTTAATTTTATTTAATGATTAGGCATTTTGGTAATTCACAAATTCAAAGATTCAGACTGCAAAAATATTTACTGAAATTTGCTTTGATGAAATTGTGTAACAAATATAATTAACCTACATAAGCGTAGAGTTTTAAATTTTTATTGGGGCAGTCATGAAACAAAAAGTGTTTCCAATTGGCTAAATTAATAGTTTGGGTGTCCAGAGCCCATGCAACAACTACGATATTTTTAATGTAAATATAATTCAAAAATATTTCCGATAAACTTAAACTTAAATTCTGATGGCGCATCCTTATTTAATTCAAACAATTTTTTAACTAATTTCAAAGAAAATGAAAATTTAGAAACGTGGTAATTTTTTTAATTGGATTTAATTATGGTTCGTATTTCTAAAAGGTTTTGTAAATTATATTACATTTTGAGTGCATGTTTAACCATGTAACTGTTTAGATTTATATATATAGGATGATAGGGTATTGTATTTGAAATTTTCCAAATCTAGTAGGTACTTTTTCGTACCATTTTACAAAAAATATGAACAAAACATTTAAAAAAATACATTTTACAAATGTTTTACCAGTAAATATTACACCACTGGTAAGAAACATTAAATACATTCGAATTAACGTTAAATAATTAATATTATATTGCCTGAATAAATAAATAAAACTCCTATTTTAAATTGCAGCTTTTTACTGTAGGGAAACCGTCCATATTTTCGTCTTTAATTTAGTTTGCTATTTGCACAAATCCTGTTTAACAGATACATGTATGCAACTGTTACAAATATAGTTTAATTTAAACTCTATTTAAATAAAGTTATGGAGAGTACCTTACTTTTTTTTTTCTTGCATAAAAATAAGGTATAAATAACGATTTTAATTGAAAAATCGGATACGCAGTACAGTGTAAAAAATACTTACCTTCGCTCATTTGAGAAGTTGACACCGGGCGCTGCGATCGGTAAATTCATTCTTATACACAGAATTTTTTTTAATCTTCCTCCTAAAATAAATTAAATTTTCGCTAGACTTTAGAGTCATAAACTCATTCCTACCTATTTTAAAACTAATTAGCAACACTATCTTCTATAACTAAATAAGATCTCGAACGAAGACTGTTTACGGAGTGGTCCAAAAACAAACAAAAAATCACCAAATACGGATTGTAAAACACGTTATAACACATATCTACGATTAAATTGACGAAAACAACAAATATATATTTTTATATATTGTGAAGTATCGGCGGTCAAACAAATTGAGAGGGGTTATTCGTCATATTCAACTAGTGTTTTCTTATATTACGAAACTATAAATAAACTAATTATAATTATATAAAAACATATATACGTATTTATATTGTTGCCATATGCTTTGGTATCATCGCTTTATTTATAGTGAATAAATAATAAATTTGTCGAAAATAAATCGACTTACATCAGTCTTAAGATATTCTAGGTTTACTATAGGTAACATTGTAAATACATTCATTATCTACATATAAGAAAATATTCAGAATAAGAAATAATATTTTCACCTTTTAAATCAAAGTTGTGCAGTTTACATTTTAAATATTTTGTTTTAGTAGGTATAATTATTTTGTTCGATATTTAGAACTAACATTAAAAAATTCATCCAATAACTACAATTATTATTTACTTGAAATATCGATTTGTTTAACGATTTTGCTCATTAATCGACGAAACAAAATTGAGATTACTAAGACGAATCATGTTAGTTCTTAATATTAATCGGAATTTCTGAATATTTTAATTTTAAATTGTTTGAAAGTGGTAATAATATATTTCGAAAATCTGTAATTTTAAATTGAACGAATTTGTAGAAAACATAAATGTTATATATATTTTATGTAATGTATATAAGTGTACATAATTAACGGAAATTTTAAACATAAAATGACTTTAATACTGAATATAAAACTAAAAAGAATTAGAAAAGGAAATAAAATTGGCCAGAGGCTTGTGAAAATAATAAATGTAGTTTTTTAAAGAAATTACGATTTTATATATAAAATTACTGAGTTTCATAGTTTAAATATGTGATTAAGTGATAATAAAATATCATGTATAAATTGTTATTTTAAAAATAGCGAGATATATATATAATAATGTAGCACCTCCAGCAGATTAAACTTATAAAAAGAAAACAGCTCTGTTGGTAACTAAAATGTAGTATTATATTATTATTATATTGCACAATTACGATTCCATAATAAATCTAGACATATTTTCAATTAGTATTATCGC
The DNA here is from genome assembly GCA_933228885.1 of Leistus spinibarbis. Classification (NCBI taxonomy): domain Eukaryota; kingdom Metazoa; phylum Arthropoda; class Insecta; order Coleoptera; family Carabidae; genus Leistus; species Leistus spinibarbis. The sequence goes on from OW121799.1 coordinate 8,339,403, forward strand.
TTAAAATTATTTTCATGTACAATTTTATTCATTAAAATGCGCAGTTATATTTTGAAAGAAATGATTTTTTGCAATTTCATTTTCAGATAACGTCAATTATAATAAATACATTTATTTTTAAATATCCCTTAAATAATCTTTGGCTACTTTGAATAACACAATTATTTTCATTTTTACATAAATTTCTTTCATAAGTCGCATCCACATAGAAACAGTGGATAATAATCATAATTCAATTGTAATTGCAGTAAATTAAATATACACTTTCAAAAATAAAAATTCCGTTTGATATTAATATTGGAAATAGAATTCAACTATAATGAGTATGAATAAATTACGAAATAAATTTATATAAAGACAAAGAATCTTATGATTTCCTTTGACCAGTGTAAACATTGCACAACTTACAACATTTCTTTAATTTATTACTTTGTACCTTAAATTCATCATTAGGTTACACAATAATAATAATAATATACAAATTTCAACCCTGCAGTGATAACTTGTGCCATTACTAACAATCTTTCCTAATACCCGGTTCATTCTACCTTATCTAACAAATAACAACAAACAAAATCACTATAGAAATATATGGAATGAATAAATTGATTGCCATTATTCATATATTACTATGGACGTGTACATATTCACAGCACATTTCTGATATTTTCAAATAACATTATACCATTCTAGGTAAACTACACACTAAATTATTAAATGGACATTTAGAATATATTATAAAAGGAATGTTTATATGTATAACATTGCTGATATCAAGTTAAAACATATATTTTTTTGTAAATAACCGAAATAAGAATTGTATATTTAATTTTGAGTAACATTTTCTTAGTTTTACTGGAATAAGTATGAAATCTAAATATTTGGAAAATATATTAAAAATTACTGTATATTTTGGGGTTGCAAGCTAACATGTCTAAGGCTTGTTTGTAAAAGGCTTGGAATTAATATTGATCATTACGTTAGCAGATATTTTTTAAAAACTATTTTATTGGTGCACTGAACCCACTACGATTTCGTAGGAGCATTTCTAGAATTGATTTAAATAATAGTAAATGTATAGCTTAATTTTATGAGTCGCCAGTTTACTCTGGATTAAAATATAAACTACCGTCGGCACCTTGAAAATAATTTATTAACTTTTCAGTTTATATATAAACTGAGATTTTAGTCTGCAGTTATTAAAATTCTGATAAAATATATAGTATATGTTTCAAGCTTTCAGACGGTAGTCTAGAAAAATTATTACATTCACTCTTAAGTTATTTAATTCGTTTTTTATCAGTTTACGTCAAAATTCACGAAGAAAATCCGTTATAAACAATCAACAAAGGCATAGAGAAATGCATATAATCAAGTTTATCTTCATAATACATTGCGTCACGTCCCAAAATGGCAGACTTGTTACGGAACAGCTTATCCGTATTTCAGCGTTTTATAAAATAATTTAAATAGATTTCTTTAGAATTATTTTAATATGTAAACATTATTTATTCCCACCACAATTTAAATTGCAGAAAAAATAAACAATCAGTATATGCTGACAATTTTATGAAATCAAAACCAATTTCTCTCAAATAAATCATAGAAACCAGTGACAGTCAAAGGGTGGAACTGGAAGGGGAGGCACAAGACGAGGACAACGAACATGTTAAAACATTCGAGCAACACACATGACAAAAACCAGTGGTAAAATCATACCCCTTCAGTCACCTGACCCCTACATTCGTTTTTCGTCATTTATTCAAAGGTTTAGGCACATTATTCAAATATTTCCCAATATAATTACCCTTCGGGTTATAATATGCGACGACAAAAGATTTGCCATTATTTTTACCTTTCGACATGGCAATCCCAAATTCAGTGCTTTCCTTCCAGATCATCTGGGTGAAATGACCTGCTTTCGGTGTTCGGGATTCAATACCAAATGTGAAATCCTGGATTTCATCGTACCATTTTTTGCAGACTTCCTTTGCTGTTGGTGTTGCACTTGGGTCGGAGGACCACATGTAGAAAATGTTTTCGCCGTACTTGCAGTCTGGACGGTGGGCCAATTTGCCCTCGCGGGCCAAATTGTCGGCCCAGCATTGGGCGTATTTACTCATCTAAAAAATAAATATCTAATTATTATTCGTATTTACATTATTACAAGATGCTTCACGAAATAATAGCTTATTATGTCAGAGATACGAAATATAAACAAATATATCAAAATACTTACGTCGGTATTTAAATTCAAGTCAGGTACTCCATGTTTTCTGCGGTATTCATTGTGTAATGTCAATGCTTGTTCATCGAATTCTTCATGTGTTGCACAGCCATTTTTTAAGCTTTTTTGGTCGCCAAGAGCGTCAAACTTTGGAAGAACGTTATCAATAAAACTACCAATATAGTTGCCAGCCGGTGAGTAGCTGGCAACAACAAATATTTGGCCATTACGATTTTTCTCAACACCTACTCCCAATTCTCGGCTAGTTTTCCAAATCACTTGAGTAAAATGCCCAGATCGTAAATCTGTTGGTTCGCGATTAAAATCATGACAACTAATCTCACTATACCATGATTCTACAGGTTCTTTGCCTAATAAACATATTAGTATATAGAAACATTAAATATATTAATAGGATAGCAGTTTACTAATGTGCCGCACTGTTGAAATAAATATTACAAATCCTTTAACTTACCAGTGATTGTAGCGCTGGGATTGGACGACCAGCAACAATAAATATTCTCCCCATAACTCGCATGCTTCCTATGTTCAATTTGGCCCTTCAGTGCCAAATGTTTGGCCCACTCTTTACTTTCTTTACACATTTTACGATTTAATTTCAATGGTTCAACCCCATGATCTTTTCTATACTCATTATGCGCACTTAAACATTCATCCTCGAATTTTAAATCAAATTCAGAGGAACTACTCCGTAAAATTCCATTCAAAGGTTTTGATTTCGATTCTAACGAAGAGGTTCGACAAGAGAAACCACCAATTGGGAGGACATTGTCGTTGAAATGTCCGATACAGTTTCCTGGCGGTGAATAGTTTGCTACCACAAGAAATTTACCGTCGCGCGCTTTGGCGTACGCGACGCCTAATTCTTTAGATTCTTTCCAGATTACTTGGGTAAAATGGCCAGATTGTAAACTTCTAGGTTCAGTTCCAAATAAATGGCTTTCAATTTCTTTGTACCTTTAACAAATTTTTAATATTCATTGGGATACAGGATTCTAATAAATATTGGTACAGGAAGTGATCATGAAATCGTATGCATGTAGATGAAAACTGGCAGTACACAGACAAGCATGGGCACCAATGCCTGCAGCTTGCCGTATAATCTATTTAGTGTATGTTACATTATTCGTTATTTAATTGAAATAGCATTTTTTCCCTTTGATGTTTAAATGAAAACAAAACAATTGAATTTTGAAGAGATAAAATGTAGAAGATTCATTGATAACAGTAAACACTAGAAGTACATAAAAACAAGCATGAGTACCAATGCTTTCAGCTCGCCGTATAATCTGTTTGGTGGATGTACAATTAATTTGTATTTAATTTATATAGGAGCGTTTTCAATCTATAATGTTTAAATGAAAAAAACTATTTATAATCATTGCATTTTGAAGAGATAAAATGTAAAAGACAATAATGAGGTTTTAATTGATTGATAACAGCAATTGCATTTCTAACCTTTGGGTTCACAATCTGAAAAATGCTACAAATGTAGAAAGTCTTATATAATAATTTGATATTTTTTGAAATAAAAAAATTAAATTACAAAATTATTATCTTTTATAGCCATTGGACAATTTAAAATATCTGTGAACAGTATTAAGACAGGCTCTAAATTTTGGGGCCCTATAACTCCTGACGTGTGAATTATAAAAGTATTTTATAATTTAAACTATATAAAGTAACCCAGATTTTTTTTGCGTGTTAATTTCCGTCTTCATTATACTTTAATCTCAAAAAAACTCCAATAAACAGTCCCTAGGGACTAAGTTTAGCTTAATTAACTTAAATTAAATTACTGACTTACCATGACTCCACGGGTTCTCGTCCAGTTAAAATGTGACTAGGATTATTCGTCCAAAAGCTATAAATATTTTCGCCGTATTCCCTGTTTTGGCTGTGCGATAACTTGCCACGTATTGCCAATGTTTCTGCCCATTGCTGGCTTGTCTTGCATATTTGCTTGTTCAGCTTTAGAGGTGGGACACCGTGCTTAGCGCGATATTCGTTGTGCGCTGCTAAACAATCTGCTGCAAATGATGTCGTCTCCATTGGTTTCTGAAAATTGAAAATTTTATTAAAATATTACTTGGTCATTCAACAAAAAAATTTAGTACATTTGTGTAGTTTTGTTGAATCTTTAAAGACTATTGTCTCTATAGATTTAAAATTGCATTTATATTAATGATGTATCAGCAAATCTTATCTAAGCTTCAAGTTGCCAAAATGCGATTAAATAATAATTGAATAAGTCTTTATCATATATTTAGTATTTTTATGGTGATCTAATCTTGCGATAGAAAAATATTTACGATTTAAGAACGTAATAAAACAAAAATTACATTATTCGAGGTTTATGTCTTTATTATAAGGTAAAGTTATTTAATAGTAATAGATTTGCGATTAAACATATAACATTGTCTTGAACATAATATTAATAAAATGTATTAAATAATATAATATTTTGCTATAATGTCTATATTATTGAATTGTTGGAATTTTATCTATATTTATTTCCCAATAAGCCTGCAGTATTTTTCGACGTCAGTCTAATAAAATTCCAATAAATTCTTACCTGTTTAATTTCTTTGGTCGGAGTAGAAAAGCTGAACGCTGTCTTTCCTACCGGAGATCCAACTTTCCCGTTGGGCGAGCCTGCTTTCCCATTGGCCATGCCCATTTTGCCAACGGGCGAGCCAATTTTGCCATTGGACGAGCTAGTTTTACTCGTGGGTGAACCAACTTTTGATACTGGTGAACTGATTCGAGATTGCGATGAAAAACTGTCTTGAAAGTCGCACGGAGTTCGTTTCTCGACACTAGTCACTTTACGCTCTGTTCTGTTGCCGCGAAACGTCTCATATGTCTCTTTGGTAATTGTCTCGTACTTTGGTTCCTTATACAAGACATCACACAATGGCAATTGAATATAATTACATATCGCGTTAAATAAAAAATTGAGGTCAATGGTAGTAATATAACTACAATAAATAATTCGTCACTGTTTAAGACTATTGCGTTCACAATACCATGAATGGATCAACCATTGTTGCGTATCGATTCAGTCGATGGATCGATTGGAAATTAGAAACTTTCCCAATGTAAAAAATTGATTAACGGATTTGGTGGGTAATTAATGTATTCAGGAAACCATCAAATTGGTTTTTAATTAGAAAATAACTTAGTAATGAAGCAATAAGATCATTTGGAATATTTTCTGAGTTCGGTTTAATTTTTCAAATTATATACGAAATTTTGTAAATTTTCTTTATACTGGACTTTCTTATACGTATAATCAGAAAATATTTATTGATATTTTACGCTATTATTATTTAATGTAATTACAAAAATAGAGTGAATATTGTTTTAATTTTGCTTTTAATTGTGAAATCAGTTTAATTGTTCAAATTATATACGACATTTTGTAAATTTTCTTTATACTGGACTTTCTTATACGTATAATCAAAGAATATGTATCGATATATTACGATATTATTATTTTATTACAAAAATAGAGTGAATATTGTTTTTATTTTGCATTTAATTGTGAAATCAGTTTAATTTTTCAAATTATATACGAAATTTAGTAAATTTTCTTTATACTGGCCTTTCTTATACGTATAATCAAAAAATATGTATTGATATTTTACGATATTATTATTTAATTTAATTACAAAAATAGAGTGAATATTGTTTTAATTTTGCTTTTAATTGTGAAATCAGTTAAATTTTTCAAATTATATACGACATTTTGTAAATTTTCTTTATACTGGACTTTCTTATACGTATAATCAAAGAATATGTATCGATATATTACGACATTATTATTTTATTACAAAAATAGAGTAAATATTGTTTTTATTTTGCATTTAATTGTGAAATCAGTTTAATTTTTCAAATTATATACGAAATTTATTAAATTTTCTGTATACTGGGACTTTCTTATACGTATAATCAAAGAATATGTATTGATATTTTACGATATTATTATTTAATTTAATTACAAAAATAGAATGTGAATATTGTTTTAATCCCTTGATACTGCAAATATCATGAAACAATTTAGTAAATATGGTAACCATGGATACAACAAATAACTGCACTAATTTCTACAGCTTCCAGTAAATTATACGTTTATTGCAAAAACATTCAAGAAATTTCAATTACTTTAACAATTTCCTTTAAATCATACTGTTTTAATGATAATAGAAAAATTACAAGAGTAAATTACTACTGGTTTAAATTGAGTTTTCAAAAATAAATTTCCATCTGGTTTATATTCAAACATTTTAAATTTCATTTCTTTATCTTTCAATTGTATTTTGGCTTCACAGACACACATATAAATGCACCAATGGGCCAATGCGTCCAAGAAAGTTCAGGATAGTGAAAACAATACAGAATTTGTTAATTTCTTACCTCTCCATCTTTGGTTGAGGAAAAGATTCTTTGGTCCGTCTTCCGGACCATAACGACCCGGCTGAGCCCGCCAAACTCATGTCCGTGCACTGAGTCCGGGTAATGGTCGAGCCCTATCTTAGTGATGCTGGGCTGGCGGGGTAGTCCGGTGCTGTAAAGAGATAATAGCGATGATGCACAAGACGACGAAACAGTCGACATCTCTTCGCACACACACGATGTAGCGTTTTGGAAAATACATTTACTGCGCACGGTTACAGGTATAATACTGACTGACTGACTTTCATGTGCACTCTTTCGTGCGGCACCTCCTCAACAAGTACGGTACTGTTTGTTGTGTATCGGGGCAGTGGCATAGAAGGGAATTGGGGTTTTGGGGCACTCATATTGATCTTAGCATTCGTCAATTACTTTTTGATTCTAATTACTGTGAATAATTCTTACAAATGGTACACTTTTTGAACTAAAGTGGCTTTAAATTAAAAATATGTTTCATTTCTGTATATGCAGCTAAATTAGAGATACTGAATAAACGATAAAGATTAAACTTGTGGTTAATCTTTAATTGTAGTAATTGTTTTATCAGCACAAATGTAAGAGTTACTTAGCCACAAACCACAAAAGATAAACTTTATTTACAATTTAGATAAATACATTTATAATTGTATAAAACATCGTTACTTTCTAAGAAAGAGTAGAATTTACTATATATAAAGTACCTATTTGAAACTTCATATCTACTATTTTAAATAAAATAGTGAATCCGGTTCGAAGGACCAACATTTACAAATTAATTTCTTTTAGTTTAAGAATCCCATTAAAAAAAAATCCCTGATATAGATATTGTCTATTAATGTTACCTACACCTGATTATATCTCGTTCTCTGTCTAGCAATGGTAAATATCTATTAATTTCTAACATATTAAGCTTTAGAGCTTTACATAAATAATTTCGTAAAACGTGCCGTGTAAAACCATACAATATCTACAAAATAACACATTTTTATTATTGTAGCTGTTAAATGGTAAATATATATTTCATTTTTACAATAATTAAATATACGCATTTTACGAAATTATTTATATAAAGCATAATATGGCAAATTTTGGGCGTAATTATTATAAAAAAAAATCAATTCCTTTTACCGTATGATAATTGTCTTAGTTTGCCACAAAAAATGTACATTTATACGCAAATTGAATGTAATAAAAATTATTTCAAATATTTCTTTGAACTTAGAGAGCAATAATAATGAATTGAAAATACTTAACAGTAAACAGTGGCCCCTTTTAATGTCCGCCACTGGTTGTAAACAGTGCGTAGGGCTTTTCGTGTGTGACCGTTCCATTGTGGTGGTCAAGCACGTCGAAAACACTAGTGATCTACTGCACAATGTCCTATCTACTATATCACGCACAGGCAAACGAACAAAACTATGCTTTCAAACTTAAGATCATTAATTACTTAAGTCAGCTGCATTGTTTGCAATGATCATTAAAACAATATCATTCGTTTAAGACACACGCATTTTTCAATTAGCCGTAAAAATAGGGCTTCATGCATCACCGAATTTTTATAGATTTTCTGGGTATTTTAAAAAGAAATTATATATATATTACTGAAACTAAGTATATGTAGGTCGAGTAAAGGGCACCCCAGATTTTATATATATATATATGACGTAAAATACAAATATAGTAAAAATATTATGCGCAATGTATCGTATACCTGCTCGTAATATAAAACCAGGAAAACAATATTAATATTCCAGCAAGATGCATGATCTACGATCTACAAATGATCCATATTCAATCGACGTATGCGCTGATCATCCGCGGCAAAATAATGGCGGGATGACCATGATTTTTACCGGACGTCAACTTATCTAATTTATAGTAATTCATGTTGAACGATAAACAGCTATCAACTGACCAAGGTTACCAAAGAATAGGAATTTCATATTCAAGAATACAATTGAATATACATATGCCATGTCACGCCATTTCCCACCAAAAGTACTAGATACTTTTTATAAATTAATTAAGATAAAAAAAACTAGTCACATGAAAATTGTATTTATTTTATTTTACGAACAAGAACTTTTACTCTGGCAAATAATTATTTTTATTCGTTATTTAATTTTAGCATCAATTTTGCAAAAGTGAAATCATATACGATTATTCAATATGTTTAAATATACTTCCTATATAATTTCCTTTAAGTTCAATCAGAAGAAACGTTATATACATTAATACAAAATTAGAGTGGCCTTCACTCAACTTTATAGCTAGTATTCACTTTAATAAAATATTGCATTATATATATTTTATTTATACCCAAGGAAAATAAATATAAAATAGCTATTTTCAAACGCGATTTTTCTGTAAATTGGGATATTTTTAGAAAAAACTTTTCAAACAAAAGTTGCTAAACGTTTTAATATCTTCATATTTTATATAAGTAAGTTTTCTCTAAAACGTGTCGTTTAAGAGATATGAGAAAAGTAACAAGGATGAAACAATGATATAGTAACCAATGAAAATAAAAATAAAATAGCTATCTTGAAACGCGATTTTTCTGTAAATGGGATATTTTTTGAAAAAACTTTTCAAACAAAAGTTGCTAAACGTTTTAATATCTTCATATTTTATACAATTATGTTTGTCTCTAAAACAAGTCGTTTACGAGATATGAGAAAAATAGCAAAGGTGAAACAATATATAGTAACCAATGAAAATAAATATAATATATCTATATTCAAAAGCGAATTTTCAGTAAATGGGATATTTTATGAATAAACTTTTCAAACAAAAGTTACTAAACGTTTTAATATCTACATATTTTATATAAATAAGTTTTTCTCTAAAATATGTCGTTTCCGATTAAAATATGATTTTAAAAATTGGGAGGTATTCTTCCGGGGTATGTACAAGTCTAAATATTCCTTCGACGTATCTAGAGCACAGACACACACATTATACTGAATATATTAAAAATTGATGCAGGGATGATTAAAACGTGTATATCCGTGATTACAATACATACAGAATTCAGACAAAAATTCGGGGAATTTGAAACTGAAATATGCCAATTAGTTTTAGCTGCAGATGTATAAATAGGTAAAAGGATTACATATATTTTTAAATTAGCTTAAAATCGCATCATTAATATGGAGAACAGTATAAAATTCTTGTTATTGTTACGGAAACATAATGAAATTAAATCTAATTTGAAATGTGACACCTGTCCTAATTAATGGAATGTCCCTAATTAAATTCCAAAAATACACACTACTTAGACTTATCATTATAGTTAGTCACGGTTTGCCCTTATTATATAATGGCAGTTGCTAATTTATTCGTTTCACGGAATTTCTAAAAATTACACATTATGTTATAAAGTAATTTTTTGTTTAGTTTTCATTAATGTTATAAATATGTTATTTAATATAATTAGTAACTTAATTCCCAAGGTAAATCTTAAAATTTCTTATATCACGCTTTGAACATAAAAATACATATTTGGAAACTCGCATAAAATCAATTCCCTATCCTATACTGTGAAATTAATTACATAGCAAAATAAATACAAGGGCCAATACTTCCAGCTTGCCTGAGAATTTCATCACTTTATGAAATAAATATTGCAGATTATCTAGATTTAAATTAGCACAATTTTAATATTTCAGAATCGATTTAGATGAATTTAAAATAGATGTATCTTTTATCTAGTAAGTAAAATTATTAAAATAGAATCCAAACATTGAATTTATTCTGAATATATACGATAACAATAAAGAATTGGCTCTTCGTTCAACTGCATTGCAGACACGAAAACGTCAATAGAGAGTACATTGGTATTTGGCAAATTTAGGTTATGTGTATCACATGCAATGCGCAGTTTAAGGACTTTGTGGCTTTATAGAAGAATATCATCAATTTCAGAGATAACATTTACGAATACTAATGTGAAATGTCAACATTTGACTTATGATAATATTCATCATTTCGCGGAATCAGGCCACAAATATATATGAATTTCATGTCTAGATTTAATTCGCAATTCAGTCATACTTCGTTTAACGACTGCAATAATTGGAAATTATGCAAATTTTCAAATGGACAATTGACAAAATAGGTGTATGGTTATTAGTTAATACAATTTGAATTTGCGTAACAAATTTTCTTGATTACTTTTTATTAAGCATTTCAAATAGAATAATTAATTTTAATTTCTTTAATTAATGATGTCATTCCTAAGTTACTTTGCATAAGATCATATTCTTTAAATAAGACCTTTAACTGCAATACTTAAAAGGACGTAAGTGTATTTTTATTGTATCGAATGATTGAACCGACTGCATATTTAAAATCTAACTAGTATTTCAGTAAGGCCGCTTTTTAGCTCGCCACACGCTAAAGCATTCGGTGTATCTGTAACATTATGAATTAAAAAATTGTTAAACAAAAAGTTATTGTCTCTTCGCTCTAAATCCAAAATATGTATTTGCTGGCCCTAAGACCAAATTTGTTCCTTCTAATTTTCGGAAGGTACCGGAGCAATTTAAACCAAGTTCTCTACACATATTCTAAGGTTTTTGAGTATATAAAAAAAATTGTAAGACTTTTTATATATCTATAATAGTTATTTTTAATTGTTAACCCAAAGGCTAATTGAAAGAATTATATTTATATTTACACTGAGAAATATATATATTGTTGATAAATATAAAAAATATATACTTCTAATATTTTTATTATAGAAAAGAGGACAAATAGAAACTACTTTTTATTTATGCCATAACTTTTAAGTATAAATATACATTTAGCTTAAATATTTTAATTTAAAATATATTTTCTTAAATATCCATTTTTCTCAGTATATAAATAAAATATTATAGCGGTTACGCATGCAGTTATTTTTTTTTTAAATATAATAATATTGAAATTCTATTTAAAGATAAGAAATATTAATGAAACTTGGTATAAATATTAAATATCCAGCATTTTAAATAAAATTTATTTATTTAGAAATATTTACGATAAGAAGTCATCGAGCTTCCATAAAATATAGATAAAATATTGAGTATTTCATTGTCAGAATGAATCACCGTTGATTTTAACCAGATTATATCAATTATCAATTGATTTTTTATATATATATTTATATTTGTTATCTATGAAATCATACGTATCAATTGATTAAATTAGTCATTTTAAAGTTATCTAAAATCTGCCTTAGAGAAATTAAGTTCATACTTTCCTATAACCGATATCAAATAACAATTATCAAATAATTTAAGTGTATTTTGTTTCCCTGTCAAGCATAGTTAATACGATTATTAAATATAGTTGTCATACATGCGTATATATGGCACAATAAATAAAATCATTTATGATTTTCTGTAGCAGTTTTCTCGTAACTGGTACATTTTTTAAAGAAACTTTTCAAACAAAAGTTGTGCGAAATATTAATATCATTCATTATGAACATAACTATTTTTGCCATAAGTGCAGCCGTTCTTGTGTAATTAGAGAAAGAAAAAAAAATAGCCAAATAATAAAAATTTAAAGTAAGCATATTTTCGTGTATAAAATATACTTAATAAAAACCAATAAACGCAACAGTTGAATATTTTATTTAAAAATATATATTTATCGAACAAACAATTTGGCATTATCGTAAAAATAGCGCAATTAGCATAGAAAAGAATGGCATAGGTCCCAATGTCGTTTTGTACCTGTAGCGCTTGCACAAATACATTTAACCGCGTGTAAAAAAAAACACGATAAATCATTGAAAAACGAACCAGGTATGACCTTGAACTTCTTTAATGTTTGGAGACACGCGACGTGCCAAACACACCAAATTATATGGGTCAGTATTGCTAAGGGTTTACCGATAACATCTATATTACACAATCATGCATTATTCATTGTCATTCTTTTATTTTATTCTTGTTTTTCAAGTGCATTTTTTACATTCTTTATTAATTTCTCACACGAATGTATATATATACATGTATATTATAACGAGATTTTAACGGGAATACACGGTTTGACCATCGAATCTACGTATATTCCGAATGATATCTGTGTATCTGTCTGTCTGTCTGTGTGTGGAAAGAATATGCATTTTTAAATTTAAGATCTGTATTTGCCCCAGAAATAAACAACAATATCTTAACCGGTTTGCTCTTGTTGCTTTTTGAATATCTCAAAAACGATACGAGGTAGAAAAATAGTGCATCTTGTAAAAGTTAATGTAACATTTACTGAGAAATCACATTTAGTTTCATGACAGTCTAGCATGAATTTAAATCAAAATAAAGCATTATATAAATTAGATAGTGAAAGTATAAGAAAGTCACTTTTTTAATTTAAATATTATTTGCAAATTATGATGTTAATAATATATAATCTTTGTTATGAAAGTTTAGTAAAATTTATACGTAATATTTTAAGTCAAATATTAAATAATATATCAAATTTTTATCGATGTTTCACATAAGCGATTGCGTGCGATAAATGTGTCAACATTTATCATATTTTCAGTTATTTATGGTAAGACGTTTTACTTAGGAGCGGAAACAAAAATAGATAGATGTCTTTCTCGCGTTTTTGGGGTATTATCATATTTATTTAAATATACATTTTCAGCCCGTTAGACTTACTTAATATGCAGTTTCTACGCGATAATATTAAAGGGGGAAAATTCTACTCAAAAAACAACTTAGTAGCATGAACAAAAATCAAAACTAATGGGCGTTTTAGTTGCATAAACCAAATATATTTATTAACTTAATAAAATAAAATAATATTAGTTGTGGCCTGAACAAGACTTTCTGAGACAAATAACTGCTATGGGAACACCTAATATTCTTACAAATGGTACACTTTTCGAGAAAACAATTTAAGCAAAAATTATTCAATCTATTTTTCTATAAACGCAGCCTTTTTGAAGATACTGAAATAACGACTGTGCGATTATTAAAATCAACAGTTATTTTGCGAACCTTAACGCATAAAAAATTAATTATATCATAAGTATAACTTCAAGGAAAGAAACTAATACTTAAATCTAATGTATAGTTTAGCTTAAACCTAAAAGTTCCTTAATTGTTTGTGGTACAATACATATATGCTTTTTTGTAGTAAGAACACCAAATATTAGATGAACTCAATTGCATCAAATAACAAGCATAGGTAGAGGCACCTGTCTTCAACTCGCCGTATAAGACCATAAGATACGCGCTTTGATATTTTAAATATAAAAATTATTATTTATTTTGTGGCCTTTGGGCTCAAAATATGAAGAAACTTTGTAAACATAAAATATCTTAGAATATTTTGTAATTTCTTTTAATATTTTTTATATTCTTCTAATGGTAGTATTAAGGAGGGCTCCAAATTTTGGAGCCCTATAACTCGGGAAGTATAAAGACGTTTGGATTTAAACTGCTCAAGGATGCAAATTGGGTTCCACAAAATATGTGTAGCAAATTTGGTTTAAATCGCTTTGGTACCTTCAGAGGAGTAAAGGACACAAATTTGCTCTTACGAGCGCACGACGACTAACAAACAAATATATGAATTATATATATTTTTGGATTCAGGGCGACGAGACAAACTCTTTTTGTTAACGAAATTCGTTGATCGAAGAATTATACCGAATGCTTAAGCTTTTCTGTTCTTCTTACGGCGAGCTAAAACAATAATCTGCGCTCACATAATTGGTCCATTCAGTAATTGTCCTAAATAATAAATAACTTCTGAAAACATATTTTAACTATAGTTCATATACAATCATGATTAGATTTAATCACCCCACTTAGTTGGGTATTTCCGTGATGATATGAGGGAAAACTCAACAAAACAATAACATAGTGAAAGAAATAAATATAAACAATGATTAGCTGAACATGTCGAACAGCAAAATGGACTTGTAAGTGAAATAATGATTAGGCAGAACATGTCGAGTTACACTTACCGGCAAGTCGTGCGTAGCCCCGACATTTCAAGCGAAACCACCGGCACAAAACCACAACAAAAACACAATCTATTGATTCCACGTGTACTCCTGTTCGTGCATCACATAATACTGAAACGAACACCGAGAAACGACGCCGGAGCCGGACGCCGGACGCCTGCTGACGCTCTGAACACGTCGATATATAGTAAAACAGTGGGGGAAAACCACGGCGATTACGTCACCGTAAAGATGCAGGATACAAGGAAACTACCCCTCTACGCGCTTTCATCGCAGATTCATGAGAGAAAATTGCGAATTTTCAACAAACGGATGTATTGATAATTATTGCACAGGCATTTGCGCATGTGCCGACCCCTCTTCAGTTATCCATCGAGAGCAATGCATAGACCGCTGGGCGCCAAGGGATACATTTTTAATACCCAATTTTATGGTTTTACACACATAGCTACAGGCACCTATGCTTTCAGCTCGTATAACTGCGCACTATACTGACCGTGATACATATTTAAATAATTATTTTTAATTACTATGGCCTTTAGTTTACAATCCAAAATAATGTTGGTATAAAAAGTCTTATAATTTTTTCTAGATTTAAATGTCGCTTCGAATTTTTCCGGCAATATTAAAGTCCACGTAGAATAATGACGTGTTAATTATCTATGTTGTAATTAACGATAAAAAAACTTGTATTTAATTGTAATTTTATGTCATAAATGATTAATATAATTACGCTTTCAATCAATCGTAACTTTATTCGAAAGTTATCAAAGGAATAACACATTCATAGAAATAATAAATTTGTTTTTAAATCAACCTCTGTGGTGGTCTCTGTTTATCCTATGTGAAATGGTGTAAGTGTATCTTTCTCAGTTGTTATTTTAGCTAAGTAAGTTTAGCGAACGTTCTATGAAACTTTGTGATAATACGCGTCATTTAGAAAATTGTTATCATTTATATAAGTCAACCATGTTATCTTTATAATATGAGAAATTTTGTTGTTCAAACATAAATAGGCATTACCAATGTCGGCCTAACATAAAAATAACCTTATCTTTTATTACTATTGTGCAAATTTAATACGACGAAACCTTGTATTGTTTTACGATTTTTATAATTTGGTAACAATGAACTATATACTTCGTTCATTGATATTTAACCCTTCGATGGTGAAATCAAAGATGTAACATTATACATTTTAGAGCTAAAATATAAAAACGAACAAGATTCTATACGTACAACGCACCGATGCGTCTAGCTCGCCTAATAAGTAATATATGCGATGCGAGCCGTGGATTTTACAAATTGAAAAATTGTTATAGATATAAAAAAGTCTTACGATTTTATATAGATTATTTTGGTATATAAAAAATTGTTTAGTGCATATTGTAAAATACGAAATTATGTTTACAAATTTTTTATGGCCTTTGGGTTAACAATATGAGAATTATAAATATATTTCTTCAAAAGTAATTTATTTGTATAATGTGAATCTTAATAGTTTCTGAGCAATATGAAAGATATTTAATTCGCTATCAAAATTAAAACATTTAGACATTTTATCTCATGTTTGCGTGATGGCTGGGATAGCCGGCACTACCTAATACGACCTTGGCAATGGGAACTATTGTTACTAAAATACATTAATTAAAATAAAATGTTTAGCTTCCTTTCGTATATTTGCATATACACGCTATTTGAAAATAACACTAAACTTCTAGCTACAACTCGAATGGCAAATCGGTCTATGTGCGCCAAATCATATTATTGATTTCGTAGCATTAATATGTAAAAAAAAAAAAACAAAAAAAACTTCTACAGCATTTTCCAGATGGTTTTGTCTTTTTGTAAGCATTATTTAACCCTCAACTTGACAAATAGCGATAATTTAGTCAAATGTTCTTGTATAATTTAACAAATACATTTTTAATTCATTTAAAATTCTGGAAGTAAATAATAAAATGCAAAAATTGATTCTCGATAAATATACTTCATTTATACTGTTATATATATATAGATAGATAGATTCTTAATTTAAAATTTGTTGACAATCTATTTAGATTTAAACTAAACATTTTTGATTCTTTTTAATTCGCACAATATATTTATATTGACATTTAATAATTTTTTAACGTTTAAGAACGTACCTTTTTTTAAATAACCAGTGCCACCACTGTAAAAAAGGCCTATCCTCGCCACTGATAGTAATCACAGAAACATAATCAAAGCGTTCTACTCACATATACATTTTCACCAACACATCTGGATGTCCATTTATATAATTCACTAAAATGACATGTAAATCTTTTTTACTGTGTATGTATGAAGGAAGTACTATTTTTATTTGTTCTTCAAAATATTAATTATATGTGCCAGGCCGTAAATCCGTAAATATTTAGCTAATTACTAATTATTTTAAAAATAATAACGACCCAATTAGTTATAATTATAATTTTATTATATTTACTTCGTATCATTATACAAAAATAATCCATTTTATTGGGTAATATAAAAACCTATGTACATTTTTAGTATTTGTAAAAATTCATTATTATTTCATACATAACAAACAATAATTTCATAAATTCCATTTATTATTTATAAATTCTAATATAAAATAGAAATACTGTAATATTTACAATATGCAATACCATGTGTGCGACTAGTAATATAAATACTGGACCATGAAAATCTCAAATTTATAAAAATTAATCAGTCTGTCTTATAAATATACACCCTTACCTTGTTAGTTTATAATATAAATAACATAAATAAATAAATGCAAAATGTATTAGTAACATAAAAAACCCAAAAATAATAATTTTACAAAATATAAACCCAAAAATAAATTTATAACTGACCAGTTGAGCAGATTGACTGCCAAACAAAAAGTTTTTGAGGCTATGATTAAATTTCATTTGGCAGTCAAGCTGTTATATCCCAATTATATGTGCCACCAGAGTTATTAATCCTCTTCGATTACAAACATTAATTAAAGCGTTCTCAAAACTATTCTAAACAAATATTGACTTTGCATGACAGTTTTTAAGTTCGACTTAACTACAAAAAAAAAGATATTTGTAGTAAAAAATACTATCGCTAGTTTAATTAATAAAAATACATTTTAATTAGTTAAATTACTTTTGTAGTAGTTCAATTACTTTTGAAGTAGTTCAATTACTTTTGAAGTAGTTCAATTACTTTTAAGGTACTTCAATTACTCCTGCAGTACTTCAATTAATTCTAGAGGTACTTGAATTACTTTAAATTATTAGTACTATAGACCTGAAAAAGATAGCCAGTATCTGTATTCATAAAAAGTGATTGAACAAGTAATTGATTTAAAAAATGTTTAACTACTATACTAGTTAATAGTTAAACTACATTTTTTATATAATAGTATAATTAACAAATTTAACTACGTTCAGTAGTAATATTTAAATACTTTTTTAATTACTAATTGCATGTTGTTTCATTGTATATATATATAAAATACTTTTCCCCAAGCAAAAATGGAAGACTAAATCTAAATCGCCTAGTTTTTAAACCATTGTAAAAGGTCCTCTAGTAAAAGTTAAAAATAAATCCCCAAATTATTTTCCTTGTTTAGTAAATGAAATATTTCTTTGGTCTTTCGTCCTAACTTTCGAGTATAAATAATTATACTTCGTCGAGCAATGTAAATAAACGTACCACAATGAAATTAGACCGGCGACAACATTCACACAACACGAGAAAATTAGTAAAATTGTAAACAAATTATCGACATCCGTGCATTTCAAATCAGCATAATGGTAACTCTTAATCGGATACGTTGAATTAGGATTCATTTGACAAAAACATGTTTCGTTTAGTTGAATTTTCAATTCGCATTGCATTACCGCTAACGTCAGGATGTGAATTAGAGCGAATACGCTTGCAATCAAACTGGCCGCTGCGGCGATCAAACTCAGAAATACTGAAAATACCTGCGGAAAAACAATCGTCGGACATATTACTGAAGACACTTATCTAAATTATATTTTCGTAAATAACGACTTCATTATTATTTTTATTCTACGTTTTTAGCAACAATATCGCAAAAGAAGTATTTGTTGATATATATATATATATTCATTACAAAATTCAAAATCTAGCCCCGTCACTGGTTATTTATCAAAAATAAATGCTACGTTATGAAATGTAAAACTAAAAATAGTTATTGCAAGTAAGGTGCATTGAATCTATTCAATTACAAAATAGAAGCAGAAAGTAAATATATACTAATGATTTTTGAAGAGATAAAGTTATATTGTTATTGATTGTTTGACAAACAATAGAGAATAGAATGAAACTGTCTAACTGCTTGCGTACGATATATTTTAAATTTCAAAATAATTCTTAAATGTATATAAACACCCAGATGCATGTACATGTGTCTGTATGTAGGGAAAATGCTTTATTTATATGGTGTATACATGCTTAGGTCTACTAAAAAATTACATAAGTCAAATTATTCAATTAGACATATGGATCGGTGTTGAGTGGACTGTATTCTGTATATGCCATGGGCACACATGTTAACCTAGTATATAAAAATCGTTTGATCTTACTTTTGCAAAATTGCTACTAAAAATATACTCCTAGAAAATTACTAAAAATGAATCCGTTACACAAATAAAATTTAGATAAACGACAGCCATAAATAAGTGAGTTACTAGAACTAAAGGAGTGTTCATAGTGATCCAAATAGTAATTAAGATTAGAAAATTACAAATAATTATTTAATTTGTATTATGAGAAGCAATGCATTTCAAGCAACAAAATTAACACAATGTATGATAAATTTTGTTGCTGTGAACGTTAACTTTGTATGTCATACAACAAACTGGAATGATTACTTATGATTTCTAAGCTTAATTACTGATTGTTTCGCTGTGAACAATCCATTATTTTATTTATTTAGTCTATGTTTACCTTGGTCCCATTTATGAAATAACCCTTCAATGTCCTTGGATGGTGCCTTTGAAAGCAACACAGTAAAAGTAGACCTACAGTGCCTGATGCTAGTAACTATTAATAAAAATTGAGAATCAACATTGGGTTCCTGTTTTAGTTAGGGAAAGAAGCAATTTAGAAATAAAATTCAAGTGGTTACGTGACTAAAGAACGTGTTACGTAGGTAGGAATAATCATAAAAATAACCGTTCAATGAGGATTAATGGCCGCATTCGCGCCAAAATTATTCTTTCGGCATAGGCAACCCGGTTTACATTAATGTTATACGTGTAGTATATATTATGTTTTCGTATTATAGACAATAACAAAGAATATAAACGATTACTACCATCAGAGAATCAAATTACGTAAAGTTCTTTTAAATTCTCTTCGGGGTTTTATTTAAATGATAATTACTAATTCGCTTATTAGTTATAATTAGACATTTAAATAACAAAATACACTTACTGGTAATCCACTCCAATACGGATTATCCCGTTTTCGGAGGTTTGGTGTCCAAATTAACAACCATGCCGAAAGGCAACAGATACTAGCGCCAAATATAGTCTGCAATGCCACTAGAACTGTTGCCAGTCGATGGTATATTATAATGGGAGGGTCATGGGATCTAGAATCTATAAAATATAAACAAATTTCCTAACTGTTATTATCTTCGATTAAGTAACTGTTTTTAAGTTATCCAAACCAACAAAACAAAATGGATACTTTATCCAGATAGTTCATAATTTTAGCTAAAATAATACTAATTTTTTAATTAGTCTGATTTATCCTATTATAAATCAATTATGTAAATAAATTTAAGTGATTTAAATGATAACTCTGGTGAATTAAACACCAATATTGGGAATCAAATGAAACAAGATACTGTTAATATTTCTCTTTCTAACATTGCATATAAAAATTAATATAATCCAGTGAGTGCAGTTAACAATCGTTAATGTTTTCGTACTTAATTAAGAACAATATGTTTGTAAATGAATATGAGTCAAGCGCTGAGTAGACATAAGTTTCACAAACAATATTTCCTCATTCCACTTGACCAGTGAAGCACAACTCCATCTGTTATTTGAAACCGAAAGTCGTGTCCGATTTAACGAATATACGCAGTACAGACATACAAATCTATACCATGATTGCAATCTTTCATTTAATACATTTAAATAACTTAAATAATTAAACTAATCAATCTTCAATTAATGACGAATATGTACATTCAACTGATATATACTAATTATTATTAGCCATTACTCCGTGTGTCCACTTTTTCCTATAGAATAAGACGTAAAAATGCATAAAATATACCAAAAATATATTAAAAATATTAAATAACAAAATATTTAATTCTAACTTGGTCAAATATTTTGTTATATAGTTTGAAGCTGTAAAATATGTAAGCCTAAACTCCTATTCAGGAAACATAAAAGCAAATTTGTCGTTACCTAAAAATATCAATACAAAAAAATCAAAACTCTTCCGGTTCAAATTAACTAAAATAATCTTACATCCGGCATTCCAAATATACAAAAATACATACTTGATGTCCCCGAACGATTCATGACAATCATTCGGCTATGCCTAAGGCTATTTCGGGTCGGTGTGTGTCGCCCCGCTAAATTTGTAGCGGCCAAATTTTGAGGTACTGTTGTCTTTAACAGGAACTCCTGCGTCGGGCTTCGATCCCGTTCGGAGTCATCGATTATTTGGTCATTTGTAGTACTGGAAGCGTCGCATTTCATTGTAGCATTAGTGTAGTCATCAATGTCGTACATGACGCTGTTGAAGTCCCCAAAATTGTCGTATAAACTCGACGGACGGCTGCGGTTACCGTTTTTATGCCGAGATCCATTTTTTTGCTGGTGGTCTGACATTTTTCGGACCAATCGGCTGCAAGAGATATTTTTATTATTATTTGTTTTTATCTATATTCTTGTTTGTTTATAATTAAGTTTCTTATTATGTTGCCTAATTCTTTATTTAATCTGAGAATGCTACAGATACATAACCGATTGCTTTAGCTCTTTTGTACTTTGTGCATGAAAATTCGACACCTGACATATAATATAATGTTTATTCAAATAAAAATATAATATGTATACATAAGTTTCATATTTTAATTAATGGTATAATTGCTAGTAATTAATAACGTTTAAAATAAATACTTTCGCATAAACAAAATGTATAAGTAAATAAAATGAGGTAACATTCGTTTATAAATAAATAAATCTATGTTCATATAGCTACAATTCAAGGTTTACGTAAGATCTAAGAATGTAGTTAAGCGAATGGACTATTGTGCTGGAAGGTATTGAGAAATGATATGAAGTCATGTGTGGGCAGTATCCCTAGGCGTATTATACATTACTTGCTGCTAAATCCAGGGTTATGACCACTTATATAAGATATATTATGTTGCCGCTAGATGACGTGAACCTCGCGGCTATTTTGTTTTTACTTACATATTGTATAAAAATCGACTATCTATATATATAATATTGCTTTATTTTGTTCTAAATTATATCTACAATTGCTTCAAAACAATGTCAATATTGTACTATGTTAAAACGAATTTAAAACAAAATAAAACTATAGAATTAAGTATAAGTCGAGCGAGTTTAAGTAATTATACACACGCAAATTAATAATTTGGAGTATTACGAAACACTTTTCTAGATAATAATTAAGGACAAAAGTTTAAAACCGTATAATTTGTTTTCTGAAAGTGTAATTTGATGCAAAACAAAAAGGGGGGCACAAAAATTGATATTTTTATGATTAAAAGAGAGGGGACTATTTTGGTTGTTAAATATACGTAGTGGTTCTATTACTAATTTCTTTTTATAACTCAATTACAGAAAACACATTTTTCGCTAAATCTGAATTAGGAAGATGAAAGTTTTTTCTACCATATATATATATATTTGCACTTATTGATAGAGAAAGTAATTCTATATGAACATGAGCAAAAATATTTGCAAAGTGAAAACACAGGGCCGGTTTGTTATTTATTTTAGTGCGCGAAAAACAGTACTTAACAATAATAAATAAGGAAATTTTTTTTCTCTACTTGCAGCAACAAAATTTATAAAAAATAGTCTCATAGAATCTAAGGCGTTTACCTAACAAAATTTTCGAATTATAGTAAAGGCAATAACGTCCCATATAGCACAGAATGTCTTAAGACGTAATAAAGACGTCCAATAGACGACATATTTTAAGATCTATTGGACGTCTTTATTACGTTTTTAGGCATTCTGTGCTATATAGGACAATATTTAATTAACTTTATATATTTATTAAAATATGTAGGATTAGTGGTTCTTTTTTAGCCAAATAACGATTTTAAACTTTGAAATTCTACTAGCTTGGCGATGTAAAAACATTTCTTTTCGGTTTAAATCTGAAATGCGTGTTGGACCACATATTATATTAAAGTAGTGATATCCGAAAAAGTAGTTTAGGTTAAAAAACTATTATAATAATTATAGAGGACAATAAAAGTATTATGTGTAGGTTCGAAATAACAGTGCAATCAACCCACCCTGTTCACTATGTTCTATGTTCACGGATGATCAAATTGTACGTGCCCAAGGAATGAATGGGTTAACGGTAGCCTAAGCAAGCATAGCCCGCATCACTGAATATATTTATAGGACCCATGCAGATAACATGCCTTTCAATTCAAAGACAAATACGCTCAAATATCGAACATAAATAGACTTATTTCAACTGGTATACTCGTACATATTTTAAATACATTCGATACATGTTGTAACAAAAACCAGTAGATATCTGATATTCCGTTCTTATACACATTGTACTGAGAATTCAATACATATTTAAAGCAATATTAATTGATTATTATTTACTCTTTTAATTCATTCAACAATATATTTAATATATTAACCAAAATTCAAGTAAATTATACTCAAAATTCAATTAATGTTGAATGGTAGATATTAGAAAAAAAATATCAATTTTCCTGACGCCTCCTCCAATGCTTCCAGCTTTCAAAAATCCCATAAGAGATTCAAAAATAAATATATATTATTATATATATACGTATATTATATTCCAAAATAATTCATTGCCCCTAATTTTCCTATTTCAATCTATTCAACTAGTAAAAATATTTCCGCCTCCTCTAATGCTTCCAGCTCTCTCAAAAATCCCATAAGAGATTCAAAAATAAATAAATATTTATATATTATTATATATATATATATACGTATATTATATTCCAAAATAATTCATTGCCCCTAATTTTCTTAATTCAATCTATTCAACTAATAAAAATATTTCAGCCTCCTCTAATGCTTCCAGCTCTCTCAAAAATCCCATAAGAGATTCAAAAATAAATAAATATTTATATATTATTATATATATATATATACGTATATTATATTCCAAAATAATTCATTGCCCCTAATTTTCTTAATTCAATCTATTCAACTAATAAAAATATTTCCGCCTCCTCTAATGCTTCCAGCTCTCTCAAAAATCCCATAAGAGAATCAAAAATAAATAAATATTTATATATTATTATATATATATACGTATATTATATTCCAAAATAATTCATTGCCCCTAATTCTCCTATTTCAATCTATTCAATTAGTAAAAATTTTTCCGCCTCATCTAATGCTTCCAGCACCCTCAAAAATCCCATAAGAGAATCAAAAATAAATAAATATTTATATATTATTATATATATACGTATATTATATTCCAAAATAATTCGTTGCCCCTAATTTTCCTCTTTCAATCTATTCAACTAGTAAAAATATTTCCGCCTCCTCTAATGCTTCCAGCTCCCAGGTCAGGTAAATTTAAATGTGAACTAATTTTAAGTGGTACAGAATTCATTCTCGTTGTTTGAACCTTTGAAAATGGTATTATTTAATGAAAACGTAGAATTAAAAAATCCCGATTGCAACTAATTCACCCTCCATGTCCATCTTACGTATTAGTTATATTTAAATAAGTGACAAATTCATTTAAAATATTTGTTATAAGGTTGATATACTCTTCGCAAAGTGATTTAACCGCAGTGAAGCGAAGCTACGGCCGTTCCGTCAACCAACCGGCAACCGTTACACCTATAACCATCTAAAACTACTTTACGTAAATAATATGTAATATAATTTGAATATTAATGAAATTTGATTCATTTGGGAAAACCATGCGTTCATATTACTTGAACAGGTTATTATTTTATTTTTACGAAATCTTACTTAAGTTACGAGTGTTTTCACCTGATATTTTTCGAACAAAAAACCGAAGGTCGTGTATATTTTTTACGAGAAACAAACAGTTGTCCCATAAATAAAAAATACAAGTTTTATTAAATGTTTAAATGCAAGGAAATCGGCAGTGGCCTACACTGGACTTTCTTGTACGTTTAATTATTTTAATATGTTTAAATTATTCCGATATTTACTTTAATTTAATATTTCGATATTCATACTGCGATTAACATGAAACTAGTTAATAAATACGTATTTTAGCGATTTCAAGTAAATAGTACGTTTTTTGAGAAAACTTTGCAAAGAAAAGTTATTGGATATTTTAAAATCTTTCATTTTCACCTTGTCGTTTTCGGGATAATAAATAAGTAGCAGGAATTAACTTTAACCGCTGGTTTAACGTTTACAAATATATACAAACTATTAATTTAAAGTTTCGTATTTTAAACAGCGCCGTATAGTGTTAACAGATACACGCACAGACGTAATTCGGGGAAGTACAGAACGTGTATATTTTCGTTAAATTCTCGAGTTTGAAATACTTTTTTTTTGACTTTGGTGAAGAAAGTAAATAAGTATCAACGTTAAAAAAGATCGCGTAATATAATATAAAAACTTCACATTAATGTATCTAACTATAATCTCATAAGTGGAACAACATTTCTTGCTTAATCAATGAATTAAAAATATAAAATACTTGTTTTTCATCAGCAAAAAATATATATTTCTTTAATATTTAATACTTACGCTAACAGAAGATTAATGTTCCATGTCCAACAATGAGTTTGGCAACAATTCGATAAAACGCACTAAAAAATATACGTAAGCGAGTGAACCAGACGAGAACACAGCAACAAGTCTACTGAATTAGTGTTACGTATAATACGTCTATAGTGTTGTGATGTTTCGAAACAACTTTTGACATGCGCTAACGCTACCTAAACAATGCAACCCATTGTGTCTGTCTTGACGACATGCCCCACAGGAAATTACCTGCATTATTTTACCTGTAATACCAGTGGCGTACACAATCCTTATTATATATATTGTTTACTTTCAATTTCACGCATTTGCCACAAAGATTGGTTCATTCGCTAACGCGGTGGATCGATATTGTCTCGCCGGGAAACACCACATTCTCTATTAAAATACAACACACGTAAAATATCCATGATGACTTTAATACTTACTATATATGCCCTAAAATTAATTGGGAATAGTAAATTAGACACAAAACAATATGGCGTTTCATTTTGGACTAAACGCTCCATTTTACTATTCCTAAATAATTTAATGCAATATATACTAAGTTTTAGTTAGTATTTAAGTCAAGAACACCTTTTTATCACGGTTATTATACGTTATTGCCGGCATTTTGATACTGAATGTGCTGTTTCCCGCCAAAACTATTTCGATCGCAGAAATAATGTCTATGTGTGTCTGTGATCGCAATACAGCAATATCTGTTGATTTATTGGCGATATTTTTAAAAATAATATCTTAATCGGAAGTAATGAATTACTCTTGCTACATTTTATTATCTTAAAAACGGCCATGAGTTCGAGAAAATTAATTCTTATATAAGTTGTTTTCTATTCAACGTTCAAATAGTAAAATAAAGCAGGCTTAGGTACAACGCACGTATGCGTCCAGCTCGCTTTATAAGTAATGCTTTGCGACCAATAATTATGGCCTTTTGGTTAACAATTTGAAAAGTGCATATTTTAAAATTCAAAATTATATTTAATATTTTTTATGGCCTTTGAGTTAACAATATGAAAAAATCTTGTAGACATAAAATATTTTAGACTTTTTAGTAGAATTTTTGGGTGTTTAAATTATTTTTGTAAGAGCAGTATTAAGGGGGGCTCTAAATTTTGGGGCCCTATAACTCGGGAAGTATACGGGCGATTGGATTTAAACTGCTAACAGATTCAAATAGGATTCCACATAATATGTGTACCAAATTTGGTGTAAATCGCTCCGGTACCTTCAGAGGAGTAGAATGCACAAATTTGGTCGAGCGAGCGACGACTAACATCCAAGTATAGAAGTTATATATATATATATATATTTTTTTGGATTCATGGATTAAGGAAAGTTTTTGATCCGAGAATGCTACAGACACACAACCGGCGAGCTAAAAATGTGTATACAAATCAGTTTAATACCCATTATAAAAAATTTAATAGCTTTATAAAATTGTAAATTAATGAATGTATTTAAATTATAATCTAACAATTTTATATAAAAACGTAATTATATAAACAGATAACCCAACGATTAAAACTTGGTTAAATGATACATTTTGTCAATTAAAGCGTTAAGTTATTTTAGACGCACCTACAAATACTGAATTAGATCTAATTCTGTTCCTATTAAACTTACTAGACAGTAAAGTGCTAAAAAATGTAAACAGGCTCTGAAACTTACATAAAAATTTATATCTACATGTTTAAGACTCTGTTTACCTAATTTATATTTCGATAACGACTTTATTTTTATTTGTTTCATTATTCTTAGTAATAGTTTTGCAAAAATAAGATTAAGCAATTTGTGTTATTGTCTTTGCAAAGTAAAGAACAGGTTTACGCTTATTGAAGTTCAAAATTGGCTGTAAATTAGAGCCAAAGTTCATTTAAAATCAATATTCTTTATTACAATTTATATACTGTATAAATGTTACATTTTTTATATAACAATGACATATTTTTAAAATACGGCAGACATTTTTGAGGTGTTATAAATATAAATTTATATCAAAATCCGATATATAACTATGCAATTTTATTATTTATAATACTAGTTTTATATAAAATTATGTATATTAATGCTTAAAATTTGATATATAAAATATATATGTATCTAAAATATTTTCTTTAAAATCTACATATAATTTTCATAAAATTCTGACATGTTTAGTTTTCTATTCAGGAAGCAGTAGTGTAAAATCACAGCTAGTTATTATGTATATTAGCACCAAATATCTAACTACCATTTTTCAAAATGGCGACACTCAAATTAGTAGAAACTAGTATTATCTTTGTACAGGAAGATAATTAATTGCTAACCAATTCGTGTAAGGATTTTACACCGAAAATCAGCAGCGCCACAATCGACTACAAAAATTACGTATATTTTTTAAAAATACTCTAAAAGAAAGTCTGGTAACTTTTACTGTATTAAAAATTCAGTCCAATATGTATAAAATCTATTTAAAATGTGTCCCAATTCAAATTTTATTGGTAAATTACGTAAAAATGGGAATAAAATCGGTGAAAATCTTTACATACACTACAACAATCAAATTCTATTTACAAAATTCACACACGAATTTCAACCATTCGACGAGCCTAAATTCATTAATGGAGGCTTTAGCCCATTAGTATACTCTGCCTTGATCATAGCACTAACCCAATTAACCCTAGTGGTTAGGTCTGCGCCCCCAATTGTATAACCGAAAAATGGTATGTGTTTCGAACGACGCGGTGGAATTTTACGCAGAATAAATGTGAGCGACCATTTTGTTTGTGGATTATGGCGATGTTCATGGCCGAAGTACCAGAGGATGTCTTCGATGTTCCATTCCTGGATTTTTGCGGTGCCCTATAACAAAAAAGCCCCTTTTTGTTCATAAAATTGTTTGATCCGAGATTGTTACAGACACATGGACCAAACACTATAGCTAAAATACTTACCAATTTATCTTTGAAGTAACACAGTTTCATTTGAGCGAATTTAAACGTGAATAATTTAAACGTTTTTAATTTATTATCAGCGAATTTCAATTCTTCTGATAGCACCGCTGGAACATCCGTTGTTTTCTCAAATTGTTTATACTTTGCCATTGTTGTCAACACTAAACAATTATCTTTCCTATCAGCTTCATCCCAGTAGCCCCATCGCAAAACTACATCTAATACTTTTTCAGAATAATGCACAGGTCTTCGTAAGCAATCATTTAAAACTAATTCCTCTAACTGTAATTCATACGCAGGCGTTTTCATTTTGTCGCTTAGCTCCATACAGACATCAGCAGCTAATTTTTGAGGACCAATCTACACCAAAAAGTGATTTAGTGGTACGCCGCCCTATCGGCAATCTTAGGAACTGATTGGTACTTACCGTAACATTGATAGTCTCGCCATTTTTCTCCCACAAATGAATCCAGACCCTCAGATCCCCTGAGGCTTTCATATGCGCGGGGCCTTGCCCTGTTGTAGCGCCCCTATGGCACCTTTCTAACACTTGAAGCATCATTCGCTCTTTGTCTAGTTCTTCGGTACTAATTGGGAATAAATCTCGGTACATAGAAATTAATTGAACGACTAGATTTGATTCGGTTGGGGACCATTCCCCTTCCGTAGCCTTTAAATTAAAAGATAAATTAATTACTCAATATATATCCAGATTTATTAGCTAATAGACAATAGTTCAATAATTAATCTTACTTCATGGTGAACGAGCGTAGGTCCCAAAATGGCGGCTAAATTATCCACAGACATTCGATTTTTAGTCGATTGACTTTGGATAAAATGCAAATGACCCAAAAGTCGATGTAATGTGTTATAGAAGACAGTTGAAAATGTTTCCAACACTGATTTGTATAATTTAACTTTTTCACTTGCGTTTTGAAATGCTTTAGAAAATATAACAAATATTTTATTATTATTTTATGTTTAAACTAAAAAAATCTTACAATCAGCAATTTGGCAAAGTTGTTTACTGCTCTTCGCCGTCAATATCGGATCGGGTAAACTGCGTAAAAATCGTTTTAAAACATTCGCGATATCATGCTCATTGCAATTATCAACTGTTAACGTAACAGACCAGGCGTTTTGATGAAATAAACCTAGAATCTCTGAAATGGTCGATTGACTACCGCTACGCCGGTAAATCCCTTCAGACATACTTCCTAAAAAGCACATAAAAAAATACCACCCATGGCACCATACAACACGCTGAAGAGGGAACATTCCGTTAAAACAAACAAACTTACCATGAGCGTAAATAAAATTAATACATTTTTCAACAATAACAGGAACGTTATCTTTTGTTAACTGTTGGTCCTCCAATTCTCTGCCATTTCTGTGCCCTTCGGCTTCAAGTACTACTGACCAAAGCTAAATAAATACAAACAGGATTTATTTTATTTAAAACAGTTAACAAAATGAATGACACACTTTTGTTTCTCTAGCCGTCCACATTCTGGCATAAACGGTTCCTTCTTGCGTGTCTACAAGCAAATTCGGCCCTTTGTCTGTAGTTTTAGGTGATTCCGGATCTGATTCTTGCAATTGGATACATCGCGCTTTTCGCAAATCAATTGTACACAGCACAGATTTATCTTTCGCGTAATATAAGGTTCGGGCGCTTATTAGTAACCAGGCTCCAGTCCAAGTGCCACTGACTCCTAAATGGGCAAGAATTTATTGTCTTTATTACCCCTAAAATGTCCATTTACAAAACGCTATAATGTCCTTATTTTTACTTTCTTGGGCGAAGTCTAATAGGAAGTATTGTAATCATGAAAATCTTCGTATTCGAGATTTAACGGAAATACACGTTTTGGCCTACCCTGAATCGAATCTGACTATTTTCGGAATGACGCCTGTGTGTGTGTCTGTGCTTGTATGAGTATTTGTCTCTGTGTGTGTTGTGTAAGTGTTTGTGTGAGTGTTTGTGTATATCTGTCTGTGTGTGGGACTGTGTGAGTGTTTGTGTGTGTGTATATCTGTCTGTGTGTGAGATTGTGTGAATGTTTGGGTGACTGTGTGTGTGTATATCTGTCTGTGTGTGGGATTGTGTGAGTGTTTGTGTGAGTGTTTGTGTCAGTGTGTGTGTCAGTGTGTGTGTATATATATCTGTCTGTGTGTGTGGGATGGTGTGAGTGTTTGTGTGTCTGTGTGTTTGTATATCTGTCTGTGTGTGGGATTGTGTGAGTGTTGTGTGTTTCTGTGTGTGCCTGTTTGGTTGTTTATGTGTGTGTGTGTTTGTGAACGCTCTAAATTAAAATTGTTGAAGGCAACATTATGAAACTTAATATTTAAGACTTTTATAGGGCCAAATGTACACCTCCTATTTTTGAAAACAATTTCTTCACCGGAGGTAACAGTGTACTCCTGCTATTTTTTTAATATCTCAGAAACGGCATGAGTTAGAGAAAAATTGAAAACCATAAAAGTTAAAGATATTAAAATTTCCAACAACTTTTGTCCGAAAAGTATTTTCGAAAAACGTACAATTTACTAAAAAATCGCTTTTGAAAATGGATATTATATATTTATGTTTTTCTAGTTACAATACATATTGATTATGTTTTATAGCTATCGCAGGGGAAATATAAAACAAAATAATAATAAATGCAGATGGAAGGGGCAGTGAAAAATTAAAAATAATTTCTGCGTACCCTCTCTAAGGTAGGCCCAGCCCATGCGTTTGAAATTTGAAACAACATTCAAGGGGAAACGGTTCGTTAATGCTTCAGCGATTTTTTGCATCCATTGTTTGCAGTCTGATTCGGTTGGACAACCAAACATATGACCACCACGGCCGGTTTTCGATGATACGCTCACTTCAAAACAGAATAATTCCGTTTCCAATCTAGACATAGAATAAATTCTCTTAATTAGAATTTTGATTTACGCTAATATTAATATTCATTAGATTATTTAGCATCATTTACACAAATTAGATTGTTCTATCAAAAATTGTAATTGTTAGGTCAGGAAAAGAACTCAGGACCTCATGATTCATAACCACTACAATTTGCGTGGTGTTTTATCATTGCTTTCTTAGTATTTCAAGCTGATTTAGTTTCTAATCTATAAAAAGATAATTTATTTCAAATGATTCATTGTTTTGAACAATATAGTTTTAAATCAGGCAGTAGTTTGTAATTAAATGGGTTAATAAGGGTTAAACGATTTGTCATTTGTATTTAAAATAAATCTTGTTTGAAATATATATATATAATTTTATATTTATATAATATGGCACGCAATTTGTGTTACGAAATATCATTCATAATTAATTAAAGTAAATAAAAAACCTCTATAAATATTTCTGAACCTCCATAATTTAGTAATAAATTTGCATATGTTTTTAAACTGAATTATTAAACTAATTTATGGAAAATAGAGAAAAATATTCAGAATTTTAAAAATAATACATTTTAAACTACGAAATAATTGTATACAGTAACATTTTATATCCGTTATTTACTTTTAGAGAACAATAACCCAAAAAAAAAAACAATTTACAGCTTTCCTAGCTGTGTTTTATTTATTTTCAAATAGTTTAAATGATAATTATGATATCATATCAAAGATATGGTGTATAAATAGTATTTAGTGCATTCTTATAAATACAGAAAACAATTCTTTTCAGTTCTAGTTCATTTTAAATTATGCTTAAAATCCCTTTACTTTCTTAAACGCAGTAATAAGTAAATCTAAAATATCTTATTTATTTTGCCATAAATAGACACAATCTAGATTTTATATTGAAGAAACAATAGATAACGTAATAATAATAAGCTAAATGATAAATTTCGGAGTATTATTTAGTTTACTATGTATAAGTCGAGTGCAGGCCACTTCACATGTAATACTAAAATGCTTATTTTCATATAAATTTCCGCCCCTAATAGAACAATATTCCTTGACTTTTAAAGAAAAATAACTTTAATTTAATGTTAGGCCAATGTAAGAGCATCCAGGGCGCTTAGCAGGGAAAGTGTTAAAACACATTCTCTCTTCAAGTATCCACTTACACATACTTACTTCATTTTCTTATCCATATTTTGTACACTTAAAATAGAATCGAACGAAAAACATTCTTTAATACTATCACACCCCGTATCAGAATAAAAAGTCAATGCCCCATTGCCCAGTATGCACCAGCGGTAGCTAAACTCTCCAAACAAATCCTCTACCGATTTCCGGTTAATTTTAAACAAAATGCCTTTATGTGGCCCTGTAACACGATCATTCAAACTAGGCCTATCTAAGTATCTCTCTTTTTGCAAAGCACCGCGAATATGTCGCGCCGATTCGGGAACCTTTTTCAGCACATCATTCAACTGTTTCATCCAATTCGATTTTTTTGTTTCAGGCGTAGCGTCTTTTTCAGGCGTCGTAAACCAATTTGTTTTGGTTTTCTCTTCAGGTGCAGCAACAGGTGATGTTTTAGGCTCTTCGGCTAACGAATCGATTCGAGTTGGTGGCGTTGGTGGATTTATATAATCCACTTCTTCCATGTCACTGGATATGCTCCATTGATCGTAATTCGTGTCGAATGTTGTATTGCCATAAAGGTCTGATTGTAATAAATGCTCTAGCATTGCAATGTCGGCAGCGGATTGTGGTTGACCTAATAGTGGATCGAATTCTATGATTGTACTTTTTGTTGGTCGAGGCGGTCGCACGGGTTTTGTTTCCGATTTCGTATTATCGTTTTTCCGGTGTAACTCCAAAATATAGTTTTCATAACATGTATTTAATTCCGAATATGTACTACTTCCGCTATCACTTAATCGATTTCCGCTCCTAAGACATGAATCGATTTCAGTATTTTCATAAGTTACTTCGTTTAAAGTGACTGGGTCATAAAACGCCCACGACCCGGATCGCTGCATATTTGCGGTTGAATCTGTTGTTAATCTATTTTCAGTACTTGTTGCCATAATAGGGGGTTTATAGTTTTCAGCATGTGCGGGTCGTGGTTCAGAATTTACTCTAATTTCAGGATTTTTAGAATTTTCGACATTTTGTGGTAATTTAGACGGCCTTGGTGGTTTGGTTTCAGGGGGTTTAGAATTGTCGGAATTAGATGAATTGCTCCGACGTATTTCAGAATTCTTAGAATGTGTCGGATTTGTTTCAGGAAGTCTATGATTTTCTGTCTCAGGAATATTAGAATTTTCGTTATTTTGCGGTGATTTTAACGGTCTAGGGGGTATGCTTTTAGGCGATATATTACTGTCGGGATTAGCTGAATTGCCAGCGCGTGTTTCAACATTCTTTGAATTTACCGAATCTGTTCCAGAAAGTTTATGATTTTCTGGATTAGCCGAGAATTTTAAGGGTCTTGTTTCTGCGATTTTAGAATCCTCAGGGTTGGTACAAAAAAATGCGCGATTATCAGAATTGTCCGGTTTATTAGGGAAACCGGTATGAAGTATTTCGGGATTTAAGGAAAACAATGGGGTGGAATTTTCAGGGTGAGTAGTAGAGAAAACTGGATAAACGGGAAATATAGCTTCATATTTGACCCGGGGCGTTATGGGCGGCCTGGTCAAGGTTCCCGCGATGCTTTGTGGACTATCGTACATAGATTCGTCGGGCAACGGAGGCGGCGGATGGCTCGGCGGCGGCAAACTGATAGACTCATCGCTATCACTTCCGTTTTCATGATTCGTGTTACCATAAATCGGTTCGGCATCATTCTGCATTTCCCGTTCTATTGTTAGCGGCGATTGGAACCGTATCGAATCGAAAATATCCGAATTATTCAATGTTGCATCCACATTTTGGATTTCATCTGCTACCACATCAATGTTATGGTCTACATTTGGGGTAGAAAATTTCCGGGTAATCCGTCGAACACTTTGTCGCGTTGATTCAATTACCGCTTTTTTTGTTTCTTGTACTTTTTCACTAATTTCATCGGTGATTTGTTTTGAAGTTGAACTTAGCGTTCTCATCCGGCGACTGAATGTATTTTGCGAATCTGGGGGTGGTTCATCGATGGTTTCTTGTTTTTGAATATTTCGGCGTGGTAACGGGATAGGTCTTTTGTTTTCTTGTAGAGCTCGCGGCTTTGGAATAGGAACTGCGCTCATTTTTGCTTATTAAGACTAATACGGAAATTTGCTATTATCACTTGTTAACACTGCATTTTAATTATTTCACCTACTAAACGCGAATTAAACATGTTTATATGAATCATGATACACGTATAATTCTTAGAACAATAACAATAACCAATCGCAGAACAGGTTTTATGATTAAAATTCACAATTTGCGCAAATATCACATTATATCACATATATCTTTTGATTAGATTTATCTGTGCGTCTATCTAAATAATACAGCAGAGATAAAACTACTAATATGTACTTTCTGTTTACAATACGTTGACATTTGAGTCACAGACTCATCAACTCTGACAGCACACACACACAATGAAGAGGATATACACTATACACATATGCAGCCAGTCCAATGCCATGCTACTGGCCCCTAATGACTCACCGACGCTACCCAATCAAATATCGCATCGCATTTCTTTGTTTATAAAACGGTTTATTCATTTTTTTTATTTACCCACAGCAAAACAAATCATAATTAGGTTCATTGGCGTAAATAAAAGTTAATAATTACTAACAAAACGCTAGGAAAATATTTTTTTAAATATTTTCCACAAATAAGTACATAAATCTAATTACAATAAATATTTATTCTAAATAAATGTAAATATACATCACAAAAAATAATTGCGCATTTGCACGATACGTATAAAAATTGCTCCAATGTTGTTAACATTCCATTAAGAAAAATCGTTATATATTATACAAAATGAGGCTTATATAAAAATTAGTAAACGCATTTTAATAGAAATTAGAAGTTTTCAAAAGTAATAACTTTTAAAAATCAGGGTTTGGAGATAAACTAATGCTAATTATTTGCTAAATAAAGCCACGAGAAAATATATTTGCATATAAGCAGCATCAAATTGCTACTTTGTTTATAGAAACCTAGCTTTAATGTCAGTAAAGTTATCCACACTTTTCTCCAGCCACGATTTCTGTTACCAACTTAAAAATAACAAAATCCCCTTGATTGATTTTGGCTCTACTATTAATACAAAATTACTTCCCATCACTTAGAAATTAAACAACCACAACGTAACCACAAACAGTGATTTTATGTTCAAACGAATTATTTACATTTTCGCTGTTTGTGGTTACGTTGTGGTTGTCTAATTTTTAAGTGATGGGAAGTAATTTTGGTTTTAATCGTTGCGCCAAAACCAATCAAGGGGATTTTGTTATTTTTAGGTTGGTAACAGAAATCGTGGCTGGAGAAAAGTGTGGATAACTTTACTGACATTAGCTTTAAATAATATATCTTTGAATTATTTTTCTAAATATTGGCAACATTGATTTGCCCAACGTTTACTAAAAACGGTTAATACCGTTTACTAACCTATAAAACTGACATAAAATAACCTAAAAAATGTTTCGATTTAAGAACCTATTGACAACTATTATTAAAAATCCTTCACGAATACAACAAATTTTTAAACATTCTGTTAGTAGATCAGAATTTGGTAGTGCTCAAAAGACTAAAAAGAAACCTATCGGGCCAGTTGGCTGGTTTTTACTAGTACGTTGGTACATTTATATAATATACAACAAATATGTAATTTGTTGTATATTTATAGTTAGTTCCAGCGACAACATTTGGTCTAGGTACATGGCAGATACAACGTAAGAAATGGAAGGAGGATTTGATTGCGCAGTTACACACAAGAAGCACATCGAAGCCTAGACTGCTACCTGAAGAGTAAGTAGGCTTAGGAAACTGTTTTACCAACTTAATCATGGCCGCCCTGATTAACAATGAACATTACCCACTTGATTAAGTTCAAATTTATTTTTTTTCGAAATTAGTTTATTTTGTAAGCCTCTAATTTCGGAGATATGCATTTTTAAAAGTATACGCGTCAAGAAATTATGATTTCATGTTTTCCTGTTACTTTTTATGTCTAGTTTAGGATATTACAAGTAGATAATGGTGTATAAGCGCCATTACTATTCTGTTTCTGATCTGTCATATGACATTTCAAGTTTATTTTATACGTTTAATACGCTTTAGTATATTTCAAATCAGTCTTTTTCTACTGTGTATCAGTTTATGAATGTAGTTCTTAAGCAAATAAATATTTAAAATTACAATATTGTGATACCAGAATCAAGTGTGTGTGTGTGTGTGTGGATTGTTTTTTTTACAACTAATGACAACGAAACGTGCTAGAAACAGATATTACGTGACCTAATACAAAATTATTTCTTAATTTTTATTTGATTGGCAACATTGTAAAATGGAAGCCGCTAAATTCAAAAATCTAGAAAT
Source organism: Leistus spinibarbis (assembly GCA_933228885.1). Classification (NCBI taxonomy): domain Eukaryota; kingdom Metazoa; phylum Arthropoda; class Insecta; order Coleoptera; family Carabidae; genus Leistus; species Leistus spinibarbis. The sequence continues at coordinate 8,376,441 of OW121799.1, forward strand.
TTCAAATGTGAATAAATATTTAATGTAAACGTTTTAAAGTAATTTTAAGCATTATATACTATTAATAATAGTACAAAATAATTATTATAATTACAATATTGTGTGTGGATTGATTTTTTTACAACTAATGACAACAAACCGGAAATACAAAATTATTTTTGAATTTTTATTTGATTGACAACATTGTAAAATGGAAGGCGCCAAATTCAAAAATCTACAAATTTCAAATGTGAATAAATGTTTAATTTAAACGTTTTAAAGTAATTTTAAGCATTATATACTAATAATAATAGTACAAAATAATTATTTTGTTTCAGTTTAAATGAATTAAAAGATTTAGAATATTTTCCGGTGTATGTCCGGGGGCATTTTGTACATGATAAAGAATTATATATTGGTCCAAGATCTTTATTACTTCATGGAGATGCCTCAACTCAAGGGGGACTTTTGTCAAAAGGACAAAGTGGAAATTCTGGATATTTAGTAGTTACTCCGTTCAAATTAGCCGATCGAGAGTAAGTTATATATTAACCATAACTATATTTATTATGCACAAAATAATCGAATTAGTTCGTGGAAACCAAATTTATTATTCGTTTAAGTTGGCACGTTTCATCAATATTACCAACTTCATAATTTTTTTCTAGTTTAAATAATTTTTAAATTTATAATTATTAACTATTTAACGCAGTGTTACAATTTTGGTAAACCGTGGCTGGATCCCGTCGAAAAATAAAGACCCTCGAACAAGGATTAAAGGACAAGTGGAAGAAGAAGTCGAATTAGTCGGCGTTGTAAGATTGCACGAAAGTAGGCCGAATTTTATACCGAATAATCAACCGAACACAAATTTGTGGTTTTATAGGTATTTTTTATTGTAGAAATAATTTGAATATTTAATAAAGTGTATTTATAGAGATTTAGATACAATGGCAAAGCTTACGGACAGTTCGCCAGTATTTTTGGACGCGTGTTCGGATTTTAATGTACAGGGGGGACCTGTTGGGGGCCAAACTCGAATTTCACTACGAAATGAGCATTTATCTTATATTTTCACTTGGTATTGCTTGTGTGGCTTTACTAGTGCTATGTGGTATAGGCAATTCTTAAAAGGATTGCCACCTATCTAATATAAATAAGTATTTATTAAATGCATAAAACGAATTTAATTAAAAATAATTTGTTAATATTTAATTTTTAACCGAATATTTGATATTTGTGAATTGGATTTAATAAATGAATATGTAGTATTAAAAAAATACTTCCTTATACGTAATTCAGCTGGCCTTAATAAAATATCTTAGAATATTTTATAGAATTTTGGGATGTTTGAATTATGTTTATAAGTATTAAGAGAGGCTCCAAATTTTGGGGCCCTATTTTAGTGCATATTTTATAATTGAAAATTATTAATAAATATTTAATAATTTTTTTCGGGCTTTAGGTTAACAATATGAAAAAATCTTGTAGACAAAATATATTTTTAGTAGAATTTTTGGGTGTTCTAATTATTTTTATAAGGGCGGTATTAAGGTGGGGGTCGTATAACTCGGGAAGTATAAGGGTGATTGGATTTAAACTGGGAGCGGATTCAAATGGGATACTAAAAAATATGTGTAGCAAATTTGGTGTAAATCGCTCCGGTACCTTCAGAGGAGTAGAAGACATAAAGTCTCACGAGCGACAACTAACATCCAAGTATATGAGTTATATATATTATTGGATTCAGGACGAGACAAAAACTTTTTGTTACGGATATTTTGATCCTAAAAGTTACAGTCACACGATAGAATATTTTAATTCTTCTGTACTTCGTACGGCAAGTTAATACACATATATAGGGAACATTAAATATTAGAAGGGCTTTAAAAATGTATATAAAATAAAAATGAAACAAGAAAATCAAATTAATAATAATTAGAGCATATTTCGTTTTCATTATAGATATTTTATATTTATGTACACAAAAACAACAATTTGGCATAGAGATTGAATTTATATATCAAAGATTTTTTTTTTGTATTTTCAACAAGTCTTATATAATATAAACTTCAAGATTTCATAAAAATTGGGGTTCCATTTAATTCGTTACACGTAACCTTTCTTAACAAAATTGATATCGGTTAGATTAGAAATACAAGCAGAAACCCTTCAGCATTCATTCACCATTCAAAAGTTACAATTATAAATTGTTGTTTTTTATAAAATATATCTGACATTAATAACAAGATTGGAAATTATATATGTAAAGTTTGATTAAAGCGTCAAATATTACAATTTTGTTTTTGTTTAAATTTGTAAATAAATCAGTCTATAAATTTGAGTTTTTAAAATAAATACTTTTCATATATTGTATCGTTTGACGTTTTATGAAATGAATTCTAATATAGTTAATGATTGGCAGGATTTACAGCAATATTAAGTTAAATTTGATCGTACATTTTTAGTTTATGTAATTTCAAATTTAAAATAACGCTATGTTTGAAGATGTTTTTACGAAAATGGACATTCGCCATTTTCTATCTAATACTGTGTTTAATGATCAGTTCCTAAATTATCGAAAAATTCGACTAAAATAGATTTAAAATTTGCCACATTTGAGTTAAAATATTTGCCACATAGAGTAACCTAAAGATTGTCTTAATTTAAGAAATAAAAAACTACGTTTAGAATTAACTTAGATTATTGCAAGTTTTGGTTATTTGTGCAATGAAATCAAAATAATTTATTGTAAAATAAACTACATCTTTGACTGGTATAAAAAATATAAAAATAATAAATATACTTTGTTAAAATATTATTTGATATATTGGAAATTATATATAGAAAATATAGTCGGTGCTACTAAAAAATATCATATGTAATAATTAGTATTTACATAATAAATCGTATTAAAATATCATACATTATTTGTTTGTTAATTATTGATTGCATAAATCATGCACATTAAAAGTTAAATTAAAAATTCAACGGTAGTTATTTACTTTATTTGACCATATTGACCAAGATCAGCAGAGTAATGCTTTTATAATATATTAATTATTTTGCAAACTTTTGGAAATGCTACCGCGGTAAAGAGTGAACTTATGAACATGCCCTATTTATTGATAATATACAAATAAAAATTTGATCAAAATATGATTCCAGTTTCATCACAACCTTTGACGTAGAGTTTACAATTTGAAATGTCAACACCAATATCAGTATAGTTATGCTAGTAATAATTTCAAGATAAAATGAACACAATTTGTGTAGATTGTTTTTTAAAAAAATAAAATCATTTTTATCTGTAGGATATTTATAGCTAAAAAGTGTTTAGCCTAAAACTATTTTTAAAATAAAATAAAACTTTTTATATATATATATAGTAAAATGGACAGTGAACGTAAATTTTACCTTTACTTCTTCTTCTTATTTGCTCCGTGTATTGGACCATTCGTTGCGTTTGATACTGTTCCTGAATGCAGTCTAGTGGAAATTAAAAATTATAACCCTGGGTACGAAGTGCAGGCCCCAATGCTTGCGGCTCGAGATAAATTAAGAAAAAAATTGATCCGAATTAACAAAATCTTACCCATTCTCTGATAAGGGAACGGTAGCGCGTTGATCTTCCATTCTTCCGCTTTGCAGCCGACATATTAGGGTAAAAAAGTCTTCATCAGGGACCGTAGCCCCGGCGCGGGCAGTCGCATCCGGAATCACGGCTGGGGCGGAGTCACTTTCAACATCAACCACCGGGACAACAACAGAAGGGGGCAGTGGCGAGCGTTGGTCCTCTAATCGAGAACCCTGACATCTCGCGAGCATTTCCAGGAATGAGTCATCTGGTGCTGGGTTCGGGGCGGTCACTACCAGCCGTTGCAACGAAGCTGGCTGAAGACCTGCACAATAGGAAAATCGGAAAATATAACGCATGCGCATAATAGTCATATATCCGGTCTTGTTACCTGGAAGATGCGGCAAAGCAACTCGCTGCTCATCCATACGTTTCGATTGCATACCGACAATCATGTCGAGTAGATCGTCGGGCCGTTCGTTGTTATTATTATTATTTGTGTTGTTATTATTGTTTCCATTTGGAATGTTTAAAACGGCGTTGGTGTTCTCTTTATTGTCCACCTATCGGAAAATACGTGTATTAAATCCGGATGTTATCGTTGACATAGTTGAATCTTGCCTGTAATGAACATCGTTGATCGTCCATTCGTTTTGATTGGAACTTTGATAGCAAATCAAAGAACGAATCTTCGTCCTCATTTTTCGAGGGAGACGGAATTGTTTTACTGATTATATTGTTGGCAACCGGTGGATTCAGTTTGCTTTGCGGGCGCGGTTTACCGTCAGGTGTCAACTAATTAAAACGTATTAAAAATGTCGATCTAATTAATATTAACAGGCGATTTTTGCTTTTAACCGCTTCGCTTACCTAATATCAACCCGAAAAAATAATCTCATTTTATTATTCGATTAAAATAAACCCTATAATTTCAATAAACAATGAAGCGTTATCGCAATTTTCCAAAGTTTCAAATAACGTCATTATAATTTTGTGATTTGCAATGAATTTCGGTAGACACATTGGTGCCAAAATTATCATTGCGATACGAAATTTATTGTTTATTTTCGCAGTTTTGAGGATGATGGTTTTCGATATTTTATGAAATGTTGTATTTGAATGTAATGTGTTTATGTATTTGTGAAGGATATATTTACCAAATTATATATATATATATATATATATATATATATATATATATATATATATATGTATATATATAATCATTCAGATTTATGTGTTTACATGTTTATATTTATGTGTAGAACGCTTATTTTTGAAAAAATGCAAATTGGCATGAGCAGGAATGGAACCCCAACATTCTCCGTGTCAGTCGAGATTTGTAAACATTTTATTGGCGGATTAATATATCATATATATTTGTAAATGATTATTTTTAATGGTTTGAGCCATTGTATTTTAACATATTGCCGATTTATTACTTTTAAAAAATGTGGTGACACTTTAAAATTTAAAGTCTAGCCCCGCCACTGGTTATTTATTTGATAAATAGACACAAACGAATCAAACGTTAAAGTAAATTATATTATTGTGAAAAATCTATTCAAATATTAATTTGATGATTTGATGTGTATTTAGTGTGTTGTGTAGTTTATAGATAGTAAATCTTTCATGTACTTATATAATACAATATAAACGAAAAATAACGAAAATAAAAAACCGAGCTCACAAGGAAAAACCGTGTAAGGGTCTTATTTATATAATGTAACCATGATTAAGTCTACATTTACAAAATAATTACAAGAAAATTCGCCACCCGTCAAATTGTTTAATTAGACAGATAGATCGGTGAGTAAATTGTATTTTGTATATGATATGGGCACATGGTGCCCACGGGTTAACCTAGTAGTAAGAGAAGCGGTTAAAACGAATATGTATATAAAGTATATAAATTGTCAAAATACATACGTAACTTGTACTTATATCCATGGGAAAATTAATTGCCTGAACGAAAAACACAAAAACAACAAACATGCAACGAATATGACTAATTACATAATATTGAAATTAGACCTGTATAAACAATTATGATAATTAAAATCTGCCATCTGTCGAGTGAAGGCCACTCCAGCTAAATAACGTTGGTATAATAAATTAACAATGTGTTAATTATTAAATAATTTTGTTAAAAATACTTTTTTTTTTTTAACAAATACGTGTTAAAAAGTGATTTACACAACACAAACGCAAACACATATAAACATTCAAATAGGTTTGTTGTAGTTATATTAATTACATTACTGACTAATTAATTCGAGAATTTATAAATATAAACATTCATAGAAATTTAAAACCACTTTTAAATGAAACAATTGTTTATATTAAATATCAAATGGTGTAAGTTGCATTGTTATCATAAAACATTTTTAGCGAAAATTCTATGAATACGAATGTTACCAATTCTACAAAAGAACCCATTACAAATGTTTTAAAAGCACACAAAAGCACACTACCTTGATCAAATTCAGCTGTTCCATGCTTTCGCGGCGTAGTCTATGGATTCTGCTAGTGTGGCTCGAGTTATTTGCGTTGGCAACACTGAGCGAGGATGAGGCGGGGGTAGATGTGCCTACCTGCTGATGCGGCGATACGTTGGGGGCAGGCGCAGGCGCACTAGACGACGTTGGTGATTGCTCTTGCGTTTGTTCTGGTGATTTCGACACTTCCTCCGGTGAACCGTCATCATTCAAATCCAACACTTTACGCAGATCGGTTATGTTCATTTTCGCAGTCGCTTGGCCCATCGGATCGTCCAACTAAATACATTTTGGGGTAATTTAAACCCCAACATTTTAATATTAATTTTACCTCTTTCGAGATTTCCAAATGTTTTGAGGCGAAGTATAACGCTTTCTCGTGATTGGACAGAGCCGCGTGGGCATTGCCCAGTGACCAACACGCCCTCCCCTCGCCGACACGATCACCTAACAGTTGGGCAATCATCAAATGCCGCAAGTGGTACTCTATTGCAGTCTCGTAATCTCTCAACAGTGTATACGTGTTGCCCAAACTATAGCAAGCTTGGGCTTCTACAGCGCGGTCGCCCAACTCTTGGGCCAATACCAAAGTTCTCCTAATTTAAAAAGAAAAAATATTTGGCCCCTAATTTTGTTAATAATTAATAATAATTTACTTGTAATGATGTGCAGCATCCTCGAATTGCCCCAAGAATATATGTGAATTGCCCAAGTTCGAGTGGGCACGGCGTTCGGCTGCCCGGTCGCCAAATTGCCGTGCGATCGACAACCGTTCTTCGTGGTAACGTATTGCCTCGGCAAAGTCCCCTAAGAGGTAGTGTGTGTTGCCTAAATTGCCGCAGGCACGACCTTGGGCAGCTACGTCACCCAAATCTCGCATTAAAGTTAGATTTTCCCTAATATTAAGGAAATTAAGTTATTTTTATTCATTTATTTTTTTTAAATTTATTATGTACTCGTAATATGTTACTGCTTGCTGAAGACAATTTTTAACATCTTCTGGAAATTCGCCTGGATCTTGATGGCCTACTCTACCGATATGTTTTCCTTTTGCATGATAAACGTTACCTAAATTATATAAAGCTCTTCCTTCGCTTAATCTAGCAACAAATAATGTAACTTCAAAAAACTTGGATACGGTTTAAATTTTATTTTAATTTTTGTGTATTATTAACACATTTTGATCATCCGTGAATCAAATCTGATTATTTTCGGAGTGATATGTATGTGTGTGTGTAACGTTATAGAGATTAAAATGTTTAGAAACATTTATTTTTCCGCAAAATGTACCATTTACAGAATAAAGCATTATAAATACAAATAATGTAACGGAGAGTCGAGTATAGGCCACTCCAGTTTGGTTTTAAGGTTTTTCCTCCACTTAATATAACTAGTTGTGCATTTATATATATATATATATATATATATATATATATATATATATATATATATATATATATATATATATATATATATATATATATATATATATATATTTTATTTTTCTAATGAAATTTCTACGCTTCCTTAATACAATAATTATCAAAATTGGTAGAATACGTAATGATTTTATACATGTTTAACACTTTGGCTGCCAAGTCGTTTTTACTTTCTTATATGTATATAAATGTGAGTATTGAAATCATGAAATTCATAGATCATTGCTACAAAATAATATTTTCCAAATCGATAGCCTAATCAATTTGAAATTTTATTGATTCTTGGTATAGATTTTTGACAAAATTGTAATTTCGTGATGCTACATTTGAATTATGGAACGAAAACACATTCCGTTTTACAATGGTCGAGAAACTTCGTTCATCATTTTTTACGACTTTTGGGTTATTAATATGCAAAAATGACCTAAGAAATTTGAAAATTTTATTGATTTTTCGTATAGATTTTTGACAAAATTGAAATTTTGTGATGCTACATTTGAATAATGGAACGAAAACAATGTTTTACAATGCTCGAGAAATTTCGTTTAATTAAAAATTATATATTTTTCTGTTGCATCTAAACAAAATACACCTACAACAAGCTTAGATACAACGCACCTATGCGTCCAGCTCGCCATTTAAGTAATATATGCGATGCGAGCGAACTATTTAAATTAAAAAAATATTGTATTTGTTTATTATGGCCTTCTAGTTAACAATTTGCAAAATGTTATTGATAAAAAATAAAATTGTAATTATTTTGATAAAATAAAGAAGAAATTGTGTTATTTTAAAATTCTAAATTATGGGTTTTAATCATTTTATTACAACTTTTGGGTTAATAATATGCATTTTGTAGATATAAAATATCTTTTTTTGAATAATGGAACGAAAACACATTTTATATAATGCTAGAGAAATTTCGTTTAATTTATAAAACTTTTTTTTTTTGGTTGCATCTAAAGAAAATAAGTTTACTACAAAAACGTAAGATATTTTTAACATGATTTCGTAATTAATGACTAGACTGGAGGCCAAACTGTTAAAAACGAAAGGAAATTACATCCCATTTTATAATCATGCCAACACCAAACAAAAAATATAAAACAATTATGTGCAAATGAGTGCAAATAAAATAAAAATGTATAATATACCTATCTCCTAATTCTCGTGACAATTCCAAATGCCGTTTACAACAAAGCACCGCTTCATCAAACCGCCCCATCACCTTTAATGTGTTGCCTAAATTACCAGAAGACTTCGCTTCGCCCAATTTGTCACCCATAGTTCTACAAACAACAATTTCACAAAATAACTCCACTCACTGATCCTTGTGCAACCGCCACAACAATTATGTAAATACCGTGCAAGTGTAAGATCATGTTTATGGTACTGCATAGCTTTCGGGTAATCACCCAAATAAAAATATGCATTTCCTAACTGGCTATAAATGGCACTGAGTGTCCGCAAATCGTCCGTTCCCGCCTGGATGGCCGCCTGGAAGAACGCCACCCCCGCCCGACAATCCCCAACTTTACAGAGCCGCTCGCCCTCCAACGCCAGCTCCAAACACATCGAACTCGATCCATCGTAATTCTAGAATTAATGCCCAACAATCATAGATTAGTCAAAACAATCAAGCATTATGTTTAGAATACAAAAATAATAATGTTTACAACTGTTTTACCTGCGTTTCTGTCGTTAAATTCTCTGCACTGGCACTAAGTGACATTTTAAATAACGTAAAATTGTACAATACACAAATTAAAATAACTTATATACACTTTACTAACACTAAAAATCATATAAATGCCATTATTTTTTATATATAAAATAAACAAACTATTAATAACAGCCCTTAAAATGGCGTCAGTTTTTCATTTTAGTAACTTGTCGCTTTTTATACTAGGTTTATACAACACACTACGTTCCATTAACGTAACCATTACAATTAATACACATTAACCACTAACAATGGCACTTGCGCAGATCATTCTTAGAAATAGTGCCATGTGCGCCGAATACATGGGTACTCAAGGGCACCTGGGAACCATACGTCTGAATGTTAATTGTTTATATTTTAAGCATAATTTATTTCAAAAGTAATGAATTTGTTATAATTGTAATAATTTTCTGGTTTTTGAGTAGTACATAATCATATCCCTGTGAATTGGGCAGCACATGGCAAAACAAACATTCGGTGCCTATGGCTGACAGCTGCAAACGCTGATAAGAATCCAAAACACAATAAAATAAAACACAAGTGATATTGTGTTTTTGGATTTTTATCGGGGTTAGGACAGTTGTTTGAGTCCTGTGTTATTTAATTTTATTATATATTTATTTAATAAGAACCTACAATCGGCGCATGCGCAGAACAATTTCCAAATAAGTAACCACTTGTTGAGTTGGCCCACTTCTTCCATTAGTAGCTAATGGATGTTGTATAAACAACTACCGTACTTTCTTATATTTCAACTAATGGTTACGCTAATAGTTCGTGGCGTGTATAAACACAGTATAATCTAATTTACACCTAGGGATATTTTATTAAAAGACTTTTAGATACGAAATTTAAATTTATTTCTCATTTAAGTGCATATTAAATGGCAAATCTAATAAATAATTAGTAGAATCCGGCGTTGTTTCAATTTTTATGTTAGGTTTTATGTGTTCGTGTAAATCTTGTGGAATTTGCAAAGTGTCGGAAAGACCTTTATTTTCATGCAATTTTGCCCACCTTTCCGACACTTTACAATTTAAACATTTCCTAAACACCATACAATGAAGATATGGTAATTTCTCGTATTTAATCCGTGCAAACCCAATCAAAGCTAATGTGTATTGCCAAGATTTCATATATTTTGCGTTTGCCCCAACATGTTTAGAATCAGGTGTAATAATAATTAAAACACCTTCATGTTTTAATACATTATACGCCTGTTTACAACAAATTAAACGTAAACTAGGCGATGGCAAATACTCTAACAATAAACTAAACACAACAATATGAAATGAATCTCGATTAAATTGTTCTATTACATTATTTCGGAATATTAGACTGTCTCCTATATTCACATTAGTGAAATCGCATTTATACACATTTTCGCAAGCAGGCGCTATGTCTATAGCAACTACTTTAAACATATCATATATTTTAAATGGGTTATAACAACTGCCTACATCTAATAAATCTAAACAATTTATATCACAAATATTTAAAAACACTTCTTCAAAATGTTCGTTAATTTTAGATAGTACTTCCGTTTCCTTTGTCCGCCATTTTGCTAAGCTCGTTTCCGTGAAATAGTCTTTGCAGAACTTTACAACCCATTCTATTCTTGAAATAACTTTTGAATTTTCTTTTGCCTTTTCGTGCCAGTGTTTTGTTGCGAGTTCTTTCATGGAGTTTGCATATTTTTGTAAACAATCTTCATTTTTACAATGTTCCTTCCATGCTTCTTCATAACCTATTTGTTCGGATTTTTGCCGAAGTGATAAATGCACGTTTTTGATGTAGAATGCCAATTCTTTATGTTCAGTTGTAGCCATTATTTAATAATTAATAGTTGTATTCAAGTTTTAACAATTATATCTTTACATTTTCGTGGAAATGTTAGATAATGTTAAGTACACATAACCATATTATTATGTTGTTGAATTAAATTGGAAAATAATTGTTTACGTAATTTTAAATATTTTGTTATTGTTGCATAAAATATATGGGATTATCATAGTTTCTAGTGATTGCATACATTTAATGCATTTTAATTTATTTTTGAAATACAATTTAAGCGATTTTTGGCTCGCCGTTCGAAATGCAAATGAGCTAAAGCAATCAGTCGTATGTCTGTAGCGTTTTCGGATCAAAAATTTCCTAAAATATATATAACTTGGATGTTAATCGTCGCTCCTTCGTAAGACTAAATTTGTGCCCTCTATTCTTCTGAAGGTACCGGAGCGATTTACACCAAATTTGCTACACATATTATTTGGTATTCCATTTGTATCAGCTCGCAGTTTAAATCTAATTGATTGTATACTTCCCGAGTTATAGGGCCCCAAAATTTGAAGCCCCCCTTAATACGGCTCTTTAAAAAATAATTAAAACACTCAAAAAGTCTACTAAATATTCTAAAATATTTTATATCCATAAGATTTTTTCATATTGTTAACCCAAGGGCCATACAAAATTATTAAATAAATTGAATTTTAAAATTGCACCAAATTCTTATTTTAATAAATTTACAAAAAAATTGTAAGACTTTTTATATCCGTTTTATTTAAATTGTTAACCAAAACCGCTGTTCACATCGCGTATATTACTTATAAGGCGAACTGGGCACAGGTGCGTTGTACCTAAGCTTGTATTTTGGGCACAATACCACTTTTTAATCATGGAAATCTAACATATTTATTTGTTATAAACATTTTTTTGCTTATTAAGAGAAATTCGCGGCCTTAAAGTGAATTGATTATTTAAATTTGCTGGTCCGTTATAAGGGAAAAGGCCATATTTAAATATGTAAAAAATAATACAAATATTTATTAATTCCATACATAAGTAAAATAACGAAGGCGTAAATAAAAATAAAATAGTTTTACAGAATTTTTTTTATTTGATGGAAAATATTAATTTACACATTTATTCTGCTTTCTTTGCTCTTTGTTTCTTGACGGGCAAAGGTTTTTGCGACCTCAAAATGGCGCTAGCTCTACGTAGGGCGACCTACAAAAATACCCCTGAATTAATCACTGGATAACTATTCAAAAAATAAATAATAGTCATTCAATTAGCTTCAGTTAGGTAAAATTTATCGTCAAAGTCACTATCTGCGATCTTGGTGGTAAAAAATCATCATGTACAAAAAATAATTCACAATTTTAAACTTGAAGAATAACAAACCTTGGTCAAATCTTTGCGGTAGCTATTCTTGTCCATTAAACGGCGCAATTTGTATAAAGATCTTCTGGGACCAGATTTCATGGTTCGTGTGATTGTAGCTCTACGGGGTTTGTTCTAATAAATTAAACAAAAACATATAAAACACCTAAAATATACCCTAAAACACAAAATAGTTAATTTTTATTTCAGTTTATTGTTTGTAATCATAGACAATCAAAGATAGAATAATTAAATAATTCATCATGAAATTTTGCTAAAATTGAGCAATTTTGCAATTGATTATACCTTACCTGCCTGTTAGCTTTCTTGTAGACAACGGTGAAACCTTTTTTGTCTTTAGGTTCGACGATACCCACAGTTTTCTTGTGGATAAGGCCATTGTATCTGAAAGAACTCAGATTTGGCAGGTTACTGGATTCCTAGAAATTAAATTCAACATCTGAACAAACAAATATTATATACATAGAAATACGTGTAGTAATTTTATTTGTAACTTCAGATTATCGGTTGTAATCATAGGCGATCAAAGATCTTGGTGATAGTAAAAATCATCATGTTCACAAATATAGCTTATTGCCAGTGTTGTATAGTATTTGAAATAGATTAAGCATTTCCGGTATTAAAAAAATATATATATATATATATATATATATATATATATATATATATATATATATATATATATATATATATATATATTAAAATACTTGTATTTTGTATACCAGTGCATGTTTTGAATTTAAAATTTGTGTAACTTAAAGTAGAAAAGGATAATTCAACCAGAAATGCTAGTTTACTCGTGTAACTATCTTGACAAATGCTGCATTTACAGAAAAACTTATAGATAATCTAATTGTAAACAACTTCTACTTCAAAAGTTTTCTCCTAAAGTGTACCATTCCCTAAATAATTGCAATTAAAAAATATATTGTATAATGGAACGAAAACACGTTCCGATTTCGTTATATTTGCATCTAAACAAAATAAGCCTACTACTAAAACATAAAAGAAAGCATATTCCATATACGCGAGAGATTTCGTTAAATTTAAACATTCATATTTATCTATCGCATATAAACAAAATAAGCCTACTACTAAAACGTAAATGAAAGTTCTGTGTTGATCACATTTATTTGAATGGAACGAAAACATATTCCGTATACGCGAGAAATTACGTTAAATTTAAACATTCATATTTTTCTATCGCATATCAACAAAATAAGCCTACTCCCTAAAACGTAAAAGAAAGTTCTGTGTTGGTCACAACAGATTTATTCGTGATGCTAAATTTTAATAATGGAACGAAAACATATTCTGTATATGCGAGAAATTTCGTTAAATTTAAAAATTCGTATTTTTCTATCGCATATAAACAAAATAAGCCTACTACTAAAACGTAAAAGAACGTTCTGTGTTGGTCACAACAGATTTATTCGTGAAGCTGAATTTGATTAATGGAACGAAAACATATTCCATATACGCGAAAAATTTCGTTAAATTTAAAGATTCGCATATAAACAAAATAAGCCTACTACTACTACTAGAAAGCGATTTTAAAAGTAATTTATACAACACTGGTTTTTAGGTACACGAGTTAAATTTATGTGTGCCGAAAAAGGACTTCAATATTAATAAACAAGTAGAGACATGTTAGAAAATAAACTTACAGTACTGAATGGTTTGCTGATATTACGTTTCTTCAAAAGAAACGCATTGTTGTTGCGAATGATCATCCACGACAGACTGGCCGACATTTTGTTGCCTATTATCGAAATGTATATACAAACCACACGTTAAACATACTTGAAACACTTTTTTAACATTACTACATATGCGAAAACCACGTGCAATCTTTTAAATAACCATTTTATCAAACGAAAACACGAACATTTTCCTAACCAACCCCAATTTGTGTAAACGTACACCGAAATGATTTAAAATGCATTAAAAAGTAACACACGTGCTTGAAATTGTATTAAAATAGGGAAAACTACTAAAATATATATATATATATATACACGTGGTGAAAATAAAACGTATAGGTTAATCTGTGTAATAAAGCGAAATATTGAAACTATTTGCTTTAAAACTATAATAAAATAAAAGATAATTCAATTTTGAATGTGTTATAAAGGGTTTATTTAATATCTACACGAGCGAGAATGGATTGAAATTGTAACGACACTCACCTTTTCCACTCTGCTTCTGTCTCAAAAAGAAAATGGCTGATCAAAACAGGAAGCTTACAAATGTTCAACGGCGACACGGCCAACTACATTATAGCGCCAAATTTGAAACATTAAATCTTTAGAACTAATTATTTTGCTTTATCCAAGACTATGTAGTGATAAATCATACCATTTATTATGAATTTAAAAGTAATTTTTGAAGGGTAAAATAACACAACGTGTTTAATACTAATAAAAAATTATATTTATTTAAAATACAATTAAATATTTATGTTCACAATCATGGAAATGATATATTTAAAATAATAAAACATAATAATGAAAAATGTATATTTATAAAAGATATTTTAAATGCATTTTTTTTTGTAAACTTTTATATATTTTCTTCCTAATAACTAGAAATGTAAAATTGACAAGATAAATTAATGAATTATTGTTCTATGTCATTGTACCGAACACAGGATTATGTCTACAAATACTAGGGCCGTATTCTTCGTACGCGGCTTTGGTGTGACACACTTGATAGAATTCGGGCTAAATATACATATAAAATATTAGAAAAATGTCTCTTTCCTCATAATTATACTAGAATTACCGTTGACGCCAACATACTGCCCCCAAACCAAACGGCATAACGTTGCATGTGATGTGAAATAACTTTTACGTCAATCGGTTTTGGCTACGAATAAAATATTTAATATAAATAAAATTCACAAATTGAGCGCATGCGCGCAAAACATATATAGAATGGACACATTCGGCTAACATCGGTAGTTTTCGATCATTTTCTACACAATCTAAAAGCTACTTTGGTGTAATTCTAAAAAATTGCAACTAAAAGTCTATTCATAAATCGAAATTACACTTGCATTTAAGAATTAGTAATTACAATTAAAATAGCGTTCACAAATGAAATACTTATAAACTCAATACACAGCCTATTTCACTGAAAGATAAACTATAAATGATTACACGTTCCGAAATAACGAGTCGTACATAATATCCTATTTAATTAACGGATATAGTAATTAAACCAATATAATCAAAACGCATCGTAATTTTATTACAGTCTTATATAAAATCAATTTCATTTTAATATACTATAAATCCATTATGTATGTATATTAAATAGGATATTATGTGTACGTGTTTTCTTTAACTCTTAATTTCGGAACGTATAACCATTTATAGTTTATCTTTCAGTGAAATAAGACGTGCATTACGAGTGGTAAAAGTGCTGTTATTAAAGGTGAGGTTGATAGTTTATCTATAAACTATAACGTATTAATATTTGGGCATGCTATTTTATATATTGTTGTTAATATCTGAAAATGCAGTATGAATATGTATGAATGAATGTGTAAAGTGAGATTAATCTGTTGAATTATTGATATTAATATATGGACGAAGGGAATAAGTATTGAGGAATAATTAAGGAGTAAAGTAAAGAATATGAGACCTATGAAAAGAGTTTTTGAGATAATACTAAAGAGTTGATTATATAAAAATATGAATTGCGATCAATATGTGTGTACGGTGGTCCCAACGGTGGCCCGTCTGATATGTCCAGCGGTCCCAACGGTGGCCTGTGTACCTGTTTAATAATTCACTGGATATTTTGACCCTGTATCTTAACACTAATAAATAAACAAACTAAGATAAATCATCTTTAACAAAATGAGGAAAAATGAACCCTTGCGTGGTCCCAACGGTGGCCTGTTTACCTTGCTTAATAATATATTCACTAGATATCTTAACACTAATAAATTAACAAAAAAAAAAAACCATCTTGAACAAAATGAGGGCATATGAACGCTTGCGTGGTCCCAACGGTGGCCTGTCTAGTGTGTCCGGCGGTCCCAACGGTGGCCTGTTTATCTTGTTTAATAATATATTCACTAGATATCTTAAAACTAATAAATTAACAATAATAAACAAAGAAAAAGAAAAATTATCTTTAACAAAATGAGGATATATGAACGCTTGAGTGGTCCCAACGGTGGTTAAACCTAATTATAATTATAATTTCGATAAGTGAATGAACCTTCAATGTAATCGTAGCTTGATTTAAAAGAGGTAATAAGAACATATAGAAAAATAAAACAAACTTACTTTAATTCTTCCCCCGCTTAAATTCTCACTTAGTCTCAATCGCGCATCAACCGTCCGCTTAATATCCCGTTGTAGCCTCCGTTCAAAGTCTCTAAACATCGTAGATCCCCCCGACAACACAATATTATTATAGAGCGGTCTTCGCACATCAATAGGACAATTTTGAATCACAGTATCTACAATCTCTGACAACGGAGTTGTAAAATCAGGGTTTGAAAACTCTGGATGAAAGAATATTTCGGGGCCTAAGAACCGTTCGTACCCCACATCGACGACAAACGGATTTTTTGTCACCGAATTAATACCGTCATATTTTTTCATCCATTTTTGTGGATCGGTATCATATTTGGCAAATTCTTTTGCAATATCGGGGCATATGTACGAGAAACGCTCTTTGATTGCCTTGGCAGTTTCGAGCGACTGTTCGGGGGGAATACCTACTTCACGTTCTCGCAGTAACGATTGAATGAAATAGGTAATGTTGCGACCGGCGATTGGAATGTGTTTGATGCAACTTCCAATTACGTAGCCTTCAGCCTGTTTGCAAATAGAGTTTAGTAATAGATTTTATAAAGAAAAATGTATATAAGAATTTGTATTCACTTTAGATTCATTCATAATTTAAAGAACTAGAATAAATATATAGGCGCATGCGCGAGAAACATACATAGAATGTACTCATTCGGTTATTGTTGATTATGGTCGACAATGTTCGGTCACAATAGCTTTAAAATTAAAAATTATATTTAATAATTTTTATGGCCTTTGGGCTTAACAATATGAAAAATCTTTGAGATTGATTTGTGTGTAGAAAAATATCTGGTGTGGACTGCACTCGACTAACTTTTACGCAGTTTTCATTATATATATATATATATATATATATATATATATATATATATATATATATATAATATATATATATATATATAACCAAAACAAGCAGTCAAACTAACCAATACTCTACAGAAATATTCTGAAATGTCATTTATCTAATTGAGTCTATTTTGTTTTCCTATCAAAGCCGCAGATGATTCGATTTTATAAGCTACATGCGAATCCATGGCAACGCGTAAACAACATATTTATAATGTTTCGTAGCATTTTTCTCGCAACTGGCACATTTTTTGAAGAAATGTTTCAAACAAAAGTTGTCCGAAATATTAATATCTTTCATTATGAACATAAATATTTTTCGCTCTAGTGATATTGGAGATAGAACAAAAAATTCCTAGAGTAAACATGCACTTCCGGTTTGAATATTCTTTTCATAAATAAGAGGTGCACATCTAGGGCATATACACAAGTCTTAAGTTTGAAGTTTCATAATTTTTCGGTCGACAGTTTTGGCCCTAGGGTGTTCACAGACAGACATTCATTCCGAAAATAGTCACATTCGATTCAGGGTAGGTCAAAACGTGTATATCCGTTCGAAATTTGACTTACTTATTACTTCGTAAAAGATAGTAAAAATATGTATAAACTTTAGGTTTATGTATTAATTTAAAGATCTAGAATAAGTATATAGGCGCATGCGCGAGAGACATACATAGAATGTACTCATTCGGTTATTGTTGTTTAAGGTCAATATAGCTTTAAAATTCAAAATTATATTTAATAATTTTTTATGGCCTTTGAGATTAACAATATGAAAAATCTTATAGACATAATTTTTAGGTTTTTAGATTCCAAATTTTGGAGTAAAATGTTGAAATTGATTATATATATATAATAAATAATTGGTGTGGGTAGAAAAAATAGATAAATTACTAAAAACACTTACCACTGGTATAACATGGGTAACGCCATCGCCACTATCGACAACAATGCCGGTAAGTGTGCGATCTTCAATAGTTCTAGAAGCCCAACTAGCAGCTAAGGCTAATACAGCTTGAACTGCAATATATAAGCCAGGCACATTGAACGATTCGAACATGATTTCCGCCGTGTATTCCCGATTTTCGGGCGTATTTAATGGCGGTTCAGTTAATAAAAAATAATGATCTTCTGGCTCTGCCCGTAAATATTTAAAAATACATTGTTCCAAAAATCGTTCCATCAAATCCCAATCCTCCACCAACCCATGTCGGACTGGATACTACAAATTAAATTCATTGGTGCGCATGCGCGTACAACACACACAGTATAAACACACTCGGTAACCACCGACTATACCCGACTTTTAACGACGCCCACAATATAAACACATTCGGCCAGCGCCGAGTGTACCCGACCATTAACGACGAACCCAGTTAAAACTTACTTTGATCGCGTAACCTGTGGCATCAAACGCTTCGTCGCCAATAAAGAAATCTAAATCTTCAACGCCTTTAACGACTCTCCTACTCGATTGATCACCAACTTTCGCGGATTCTTTAATGGCAATCGCTGACGGTATGATAAATTGAGGCTCCTTATTTGCAGCGAATCCCAATTTTGTGTACCTAATTGAGAAAATTTAAATAATATACACGTAAAGTAGGGTTAGGTTTGTAACATACCCCGTTCCTACGTCTATTACACAGGCCGGTAATCTCCCAGTCATTTTAGAGGAACTTAAATTGTATAATTGCACGTAAAATAATTCGGAAATATATGTAAATAGGGTGAAATTACGTCCTACAGTTCTTTTTAAAGATTATGACAGTTATCACTACCACACCTCATGAATCTAGTGCGCATGCGCCATGAGTCATTTGGGCGGGATATTTAAATATTTTTAGGGGGAAATGTTTAGTTAGGGCATTAAAGAAAATTTTGAATGTACTTGTAATTAAAATAATCATAGCATAACTTGGTATTTCATTGTTTTTGAGAAAGCTAAAATAATTATGCTCAGTTTTACCAACTTATAAAAAACAATTATTTATTTTTGAAGTATTATTTTAATTTTTTCGAATATTTACTTTACCATTTCTAGTATAAGTATATGCAAATTCAGTTGATATTTTAAAATTGAATTAATTAAATAGGCAGACGCAAATTTATAGTGATTTTTATCCTATGTTACTAACACTGGTAGAAAAATAAATCAATGTTTCCAACACAAGAAAATGTTTTAACTGTTTTATGTAAGAAGAATGCAACTATATTTCATTTTTCTTACACAAAACAGTTAAAACTTATTTTCTCATCCTGACTGACCCAAAAGATGAATTTGAACTGAGAGAAAAATTAGCTTATATTTTTACAATAGAGAAATTTTCATTTTTGGCGTAATTAGAATGCGTAAAACCGGATTTATTCGCTTTGCGCGTTCTAATAACGTTACAAGTGGGAAATTTCGATTAAAGGTTCATTCCCAAACGAAATTCGTCGAAGTTTAACATACAGGAATATGTGTACCCGTTCACAGTGCCAAATTTGAACACTGTGAACGGATACACATATTCCGGTATGTTAAACTTCAACAAATTCGTCAAAGTTTAACATACGGGAATATGTGTATCCGTTCACAATGGTCAAATTTGGCACTGTGAACGGGTACACATATTCCCGTATGTTAAACTTCAACAAATTCGTCGGAGTTTAACATACGTGAATATGTGTATCCATTCACAATGCTCAAATTTGGCACTGTGAGTGGATACACATATTCCCGTATGTTAAACTTCAACAAATTCGTCGAAGTTTAACATACGGGAATATGTGTATCCATTCACAATGCTCAAATTTGGCACTGTGAGTGGATACACATATTCCTGTATGTTTTTTTGCGTTTTCGTTTGCGAATGAATCTTTAATCAGAAAGAACAAATACGGGATCCAAATGACGCAAATTCGTCGAAGTTTAACATACGGGAATTTGTGTATCCGTTCACAATGTTCAAATTTGGCACTGTGAATGGATACACATATTCCTACATGTTAAACTTCGAGAAATTTCGTTTGTTAATGAATCTTTAATCAGGAAGAACACGGGTTTTTTGCGTTTTTAGTGCAAATTTAGTATATTATGAATATTAACAAAAAAATAATAATTAAAATCATATGTAATAATTTAGTAATTATATATTGTTTATTTTATAACATGTTCTTTTACATATAATATGCAATTGATGATTGTTCATACATAACAAGCTCAATTTAATAAATAGAAACTGTAAACATTAATAACGTTATCAAAGTATACTGTTTTTAACCGCATTTGTTAATAAAATACAATATCCTGAAATTATAACCATGAAAATAATGGAACATTTTGGGGTTCTTTTTTCTTTAATATATATATATATATAATAAACAAAATTCCTAGCATATCACAATTATATTGTTTTAATTCAGGTTAAATAATTATTATGCTCTTCTTCTTCGTCCGAGTCGCCGCTGTTGTCATCATCTGCGTCATTTGGAACATCAGGTAACCGGATGTTACTGAGCAAATCGCGCATTGCATCTACCAGCGAAGCAACACTTCTTCGAAGATCCACGCCATTAGTTGCGTCTTCTTCGCCAGCGGGGCCACCGCGTGCCTCGTCCTCCAAACTAAAAATCAAAGATTAGTTCACAAATGCGCCACTAGTACTACACAAAATTAGTATAAATGTTACCGTTGCTCTAAAATTTGCTCAGTGTTCGCTAAATTAAAATTAGGTAGTAACGACTGTAAAAATATAGCAACAGTGCTTGTGGAACCAGTTGCTAACATTGCAGACGAAGGTCTTTTAGGTTTAGAATATAAGTTGATCGAATCTGCAGGAGGTACTGGGTCAAACCCAAGTACAGGTCCTTGAACATCCTAAAATTATTAAAAATAAAAAATGCTGTAAACTTGCAACAAAAAAAATGTACCAATGCCAAAGGTGGCGCAATATCTTTGATATCACAAAGCAAAATATGTCTTAACACATTTCGAGGTGTTTTTTGATATCGTAAGGCTCGTTTGCCAACGCAATCATCAACTGTTGGTTCTGCTTCGCCCGAATCGACCATATCCAATACTTTATTCGCGTTTTTTTCGAGCCATGGTAAAATATCACTTTCCTTCCATACATGGTACGTTCGGCATACATATAACTTCGTCAGTGTTGTTAATCCACCCGATTGGCTTAATTTACAAAAATAATTATATATTATTTGTAAATTACGATTATTATTACTTATAAGTAATATCGCAAGCTCTTGCATAGAGTAAACATGCACTTCCGGTTTGAATATTCTTTTCAAAAATAGGGGATGCACATCTAGGGCATATACACAAGTCTTAAGTTTCATAATTTTTCGGTCGACAGTTTTGGCCCTAGACCGTTCACAGACAGACAGACACGTCATTCCGAAAATAGTCACATTCGATTCAGGGAAGGTCAAAACGTGTAAATTTTTCATGATTACAAGACTTACTTATTATTTTGTAAAAGAAAGTAAAAATCTTGTAGATATAAAATATAGGGGTTCCAAATTTGGGGGCCCTATAACTCGGGGAAGTATATGGGTGATTGGATTTAAACTGTAAATCGGGTTTTACTTAAATGTGAAGCAAAAGCTTGCGAACTCTGTATGAAAAATACTAACGAATCTTGAGCTCTTGGTCCAAAATACCAATGGGACTTAACCCGGCCATCGGGTACAATCGAGGCTTTTTCCAACAACGGAATCAGCACTCCCGGAAACATAAATAGTGCTTCCTGAAGCAAACGATCTGCTTCAGCTAAATCACCATCATTCACTAAATGAAAATGAGCGATCGCTAGAGAATATGCGAAATTCGGTAACTGTGACAAATTTCTGCGCGATTCCCATTCGTCAGCGAAATGCACCAACCACTTGTATTCTCTAGCTCGTAACGCGTAAAAATCTAGAGTTAAGACAACCGCTAACGGGTCACCCTCAGGGTCTAGGGATAGTAACACTTTGCAGAATTCAAGGGCTGTCCGGTAACATGCTCGCCCGCCCACAAAGATTAAGTGCTTGAAAAGGGTGATGAAAAACGCACTAAAAAAAAAAAAAAAAAGATTTGCACACACAATTATTTAAAATGCCAGATGTTGAAACTTACCGATTTTCTTGTCTTCGGTAATCTAATCTACAATTACCCTGCGCGAGATTGAACAGTGGATGAAACGCGTATTCCAAACAGAACAACGCACGTTCAATCAATTCAGCGGCCATCGCTAAATCTTCGCTTAAGCGGCACAAATCGCTGAGTTGTATCAGCGCGTCCACATGATACGGATAACTGTTGATGATTGCAACAATATTGTCTGGATTCAAGCTTTCCACCGCTTCCAAAAATTTCCGTTGGATCTGTTGGTACCCTTGACTGTGTTCGTACGAAAACAATATCTCACCATTCTTGTTTTCAATCAAAGCCATTGTCAACCCATTTTTTGAAACTTGCGGCCAATTTTCTTTACCGGATACCAACCAGGTAGACTTTAAGTGACCGCGGCCTCGATTTTTTCTTTTGCTAAATCATATACATTTCAACGTTGCAACTAAAGTACGCAAAGTTTGGAATAAAAGTAAACTTACTGCTCCGGTTGTATTATTTTGGAGCCAAATATTCGTTTCAGTTCATTATTTGGGTTTAAATTCCTATGTTGTACGCTCAAAATACATTTTTTTACATTGGAATATTTTTCTGTAACAGTCGCTGGTCCAGGAGGATGATTCTCTCCCAATAATTTATTTACTTCACGTACAGTCCGTTCTATTTCATCTACCTGCATTGTTGCATAATTTATAAAACAAGCATAGGTACAGGCACCAATGCCTTGCCATATAATTAATTAAATAACAAATACTATTTTTAACTAGATCACTTCTGGTTCAATTAAAATAAAATATATCAGTTCAGTTTACGTCCGAGTGATTAATTTTTAAATTTTATAGTTAAATGTATTTATTTGTTTTTTTTTCGGTTCAGTTCCGGTTTCCCTTCCGACAAAAATAACAGTTTTTCCGGTTTTCGGTTCAGTTTCTGCTTTTAATGACGAAAATCTATTTATGACCTCTAATTACATAAAAAGTATATATATGTTTTAATAAAAAAATAAATTTAGGTACAACGCACCTATGCGTCCAGCTCGCGAGCAGTGGTTTTAAATTATTATGGCCTTTTGGTTAACAATTTGAAAAAATGTTTTACAATTTTTTGTAGATTATTTTGAATTAGTGCATATTTTAAAATTTGAAATTGCAGTTTTTAATATTTTTTTACGGCCTTTGGGTTATCAATATGCAAAAATCTTGTAGATATAAAATATCTTACAATTATTAGTGTAATTTTTGGGTGTTTTACTTATTTTTATAAGGGCAGTAATAAGGGGGGCCCCTAAATTTTGGGGCCCTATAACTCGGGAAGTATACAGGCGACTGGATTTAAACTGCGAGGGGATACACATGGGATGCCAAATAATATGTGTAGCTAATTTAGTGTGAATCGGTCCGGTACCTTCAGTTGAAAAGAGCATACATTTGGTCTTACACATCCAAGTATATAAGTTATATATATATATATATATATATATATATATATATATATATATTTGGATTCAGGGTGAAGTGAAATTTTTTGATCCGATAATGCTAGAGACACAACCGAATGCCTTAGCTTCTTCGGAACTTCGTACGACGATTATTTTCTATTGCCTTTGGATATAACAGTCTAAAGGCTGTTCGGAGGTTTCGGTTTTTGGGTCCTAAATACTCCGGAAGTATAAGGACGATTTAAAAATCGACATTAAATATACATGATCAAATACTATAGCTCTTTGTACTACCGCGAAGCTAATAAGTACATATATTTTTAAAAAGACTGATTTAAATCAAATATTAACTTAAATAAAACTGTACGCGCATGCGCGAAGGACACCCACAGAGTGAACACGTTCGGGTAGGCTCGGGTATCTTCGACTATTGAAATAAAACTTACATCAGCATTATCTTCGCTTGATCGTCGAGCGTTGACCGATTTCCCCGACTTTTTCTTCCTTTTCTTCTTTTTCCTTTTCGTAGCTTCATGCCCATCATTATTATCAGGCGCGTTATTTGCTTCTGTTTCGTTGTCATCTTCTTTCACTTCACTTTCCGAGTGCGATTGTTGATTGAGCTAGTGTAAAAACGACGTAATTACTGAATGAAAATGAAGGTGAATCGAAGCAACAAGTACTAAATCATATCTGTTGATATTCAGCTGCTTTCTTCTTGCACCACCGGAGATTGGCATATCAATCTCCGGGTCCGAATTCGGTTCATCAATCAATTCTTTCTCGCCTTGTAGCTTTCTTAACACTCTAGATGACATCTTGATTTAACTGAATGTTTATCACAACAATAAAAACTAGACGTGAATTATAGTTTGGTTTATTAATAAAACTGTATAGACGCTTGATCAATCGAATTTTATCAATTAAAATATTTCACTTCACTGATAGATTTAGCTGATACGTATGAAGTTTTCGCTACGTCAAATTTCAATCAAGGCCATTACACAAAAATACAAATTTATTAAACGTATTAATTGATTTTATGATATATAATACACCCCACAATAATATATAATTCTAAATAATTTTAGTTATTTAGCTATATTAGTTGTTATTTCAGTGTTTGAGTAAACGCAATTATACATTTTGTTTTAGAATCACTGGATTTTTTTAGATTACTAAACTGACAAAGACCTACGTTCAATGCATTAGTAATCATATGGTTTTGACATGGCGTGTTGTTACCAACTTTTTATTAATTTTACCGTTAAATCAAATCAATAATCAATCGCAATTATGCTGATTTTTATTCTTAATAATCCATGATTAGTTAATATAAAAGTTTCAACAACTGTTATTGTTCTATTGTGTTTATTTTCGCGTGTGTTTATTTGTGTAAATTAATTTTTTTTTTTTTAAATGAGTTATCAATCAACCGGATCGCGCGATCCAATTTGGACGCAGGTGGCTTGTGATCCTGAGGATGGCTTAGCAACCGTCACTCAAAATGAACGGGTATGGCCGCATTTGTTAATCATAAAACAAATATTGAATTTTGTTATTTTGAATCATTTGTTTGATTTAATATGTGTACATATAGTATCAGGGTACATCGAACCAACATGATGATGGACAACCTGTCTCGAAGCGAAGAAATCAAAAGAAAGGGTTAAATGTTTTGTCTGCGGCGGTTTTTATTATAGGGGAAATGGCCGGAAGTGGCGTTTTAGCGTTGCCCAGAGCGATTATTAACACAGGTAGACAAGTTATTTCAACTGATTCTTAATTATTTTTACACAATTCGTCAATTATGTACTTGTAATTATAATAATAAAGTTTAAAAAAAATGTATTTATTTTGCGTTAACTATTTGTTTCAAAATAAAATTAGAAAATGTATTTATTTGATCCAGTTTTTATATAGGCGCATGCGCGCGAAACATACATAAAATGGACACAATCGGCTAAACTCGCTAATCTTCGGTTATCAAAGTTTTTCACGAAATATATACATATATATCGTCGCAATGATTTTTATATTTACACTAACTACATTGTGATTTATATATAATAAAAACAAGCACCTATGCGTCCAGCTCGCCTTATAAGTTATATATGCGCTGCGAGCAGCGTTTTTTAATTATTGTGGCCTTTTGGTTAACAATTTGAAAATATCTTATAGATATAAGTCTTACAATTTTTTGTAGATTATTTTGATAAAAAGTTATAATTTTTAGTGCATATTTTAAAATTCAAAATTATAATATTAAATTTTTTTTTATGGCCTTTGGGTTAATAATATGAAAAATTCGTGTAGATATAAAATATCTTAGAATTATTAGTAGAATTTGTGGGTGTTTTAATTAATTTTATAAGGGGGGCAAGCATGAATTTAAAATACAATAAACCAATATTATATATATATAAAATGTGAGTAAAGGCCACTCTAGATTTTTTGTAATATATTTGACACAGTTTTAGGAAAAATTACAATATAAATAACGGAAACAAAATTTAATTGTTTATGTTTTTCTATATTAAATATTTATTTTAAGACAAATTTAGGAAATTTTATTTTATTTGACTTTGACATAATTACATAAGTCTGAGTTTTTTTATTTTAATTCATTTTTATTGTTGTTTTTTGAAATACTAGGGCAAACTGATAAGATTATTAAAAATATATATATAATTACAAAGATAATGTATGCACGAGCTCATTTACAATCTGTAGAGTTAAAGCATTTAAGAATAATTTTGATTATAATTATAAAGTTATTTACTTTTTCTTTGTTTAAATTTTCTTACGCAACATCAAAGGAAAAATGATTAGATTAGAAAGGAATATAAATATTACTAGAAAAATACTTATTATATTGTAATGTTAATTAAGTTAATTAATTAGAATTTAAATGTATTTTTAAATACTGCGTAACGTTTTGCTAACTTTTGTATAATTTATTTTTAATTATTGTCATTTTAACTTGGACGGAATCTATTTTCGGTATGACTTGTGTGTGTATGTGTATCTGTGTGTGAATGCTCTAAAGCCAAAACTGTTGAAGACAAAATTACGAAACTTAAAATTTAAGGCCCCGGTGTGCACTTAATATTTTTAAAACAATATTTTAACTGGAAGTAGCAGATTATTTTTGCTATTATTTTAATATCTCAGAAACGGCACGAGTTAGAGAAAAATGATTCTATTAAAAAGTGAAGATATTAAAATTCCTAGGAACTTTTATTAAAAAAGTTTTTTCGAAAAATGTACCATTTACTAAAAAAATCGCCTTTGAAAATCGTTATTAAATATATACGTTTCCCTAATTACAATACATATTAATTTCGTTTCATAGGGTGAATTTAAAACAAAATAAATCATTAAATAATTTTTATCGTCTAGGTTGGATCGGTCTACCGCTAATAGTAATATTTTGCTTTAACGCCGGTTACGGCGGCGCAAAATTAGGCGCATGTTGGGAGATTTTAGAGGAAAGGTACCCAGAGCATCGGAGTAAAACGCGTAATCCTTACGCAACGATAGCCTATCGAGCTGTGGGCAAATGGGGCAGTTTTATTGTTTCTGGGTGCATTCAATTCACACTTTTCGGCGCAGGAATTGTCTATTTATTGCTCGCTTCGCAAATGGTTCAAGAACTACTCACAGATATTTTACCACAAGTCAAATTTTGCCTATGGTTTGGTCTGATTGCGATAGTTATGACACCGGCAATGTGGCTTGGCTCACCGAAGGAATTTTGGTAAGTTTATTTACCAAAAATACGAATGCAGGATTTTAATTTCAATGTATCTTTAGGGCGGTTGGAGTTGGAGCAACTTTAACAACATCCGTCGCCTGCGTATTATTTTTTACTCAAATCGTAATGGATGGTTTAACCATCACAGCGCCAGTGTTGCATTCGGAGCATGGTTTCCATGATTTTTTCCTGTCGTTCGGAACATTATTATTCGCTTTTGGTGGCGCGTCCACGTTTCCAACAATCCAAAATGACATGGAGAGAAAGGAGAAATTTTCTATTAGTGTAACAGCTTCATTTGCAGGTTGTTTACTATTGTGTTATGTTTAAAAAAATGTTTTATTCTAAAATTGTTTTCAGTGATTTTAATGCTTTATCTACCAGTCGCTATTGGAGGCTATTTGGTTTATGGCGAAGATGTCGAACCGAATATCGCTATGTCGCTATCGCATACTTCGTTAGTTACGTTAGCGAACATTTTAATGGCGATTCATTTGGTTTTAGCGTTTTTAATTGTTATTAATCCTGTTTGTCAAGAAATTGAAGAGATTTTCAGGGTGCCGCACGGTAAGCTTACACATTTTTTAAAATTGATAATCCAAAACCATTGTTTTAAAATTGAATATGTTTGCCATATAAAATTCTGTATCAAAACATATTCTAATGGTTCATTATTATAAATAAGAGTACTTAAAAAGTTATATCTTATTGAAAATTCAAATTTTCGAACTAAAAAACTCATTTAGCAACACTTGCAGTACAGAGATTAGTTCGCAGATTCGACACAAGGGCTGCGTACTGTATATTCATATCTTATACATTCGTATGTAACTACATATAACAGAATGCGAGATAAATTCAAATTATTTGTATAAATTAATAATTAATGCAAACCGAAGAAGCTAAAGCATTCGGTCGTGTGTCTGTAGCATTCTCGGATCAAAAAATTCCATTAACAAAAAGTGTTTGTCTCGTCGCTCTGAATGTCTGAATCCAAATATATATATAACTGGATGTTCGTTGCTCGCTCGTAAGACCAAATATGTGCCCTCTACTCCTCTGAAGGTACCGGGCCGATTAACACCAAATTTGCTACACATATTATTAGGCTTCCCATTTGAATCCAGTCGTAGTTTAAATCCAATCGCCGAGTTATAGGGCCCCAAAATTTGGAGCCCCCCTTAATACTGCCCTTATAAAAATAATTAAAACACTCAAAAATTCTACTAATAATTCTAAGATATTTTATATCTACAAAAGTTATTCATATTGTTAACCCAAAGGCTATAAAAAAATATTAAATATTATAATTAAAAGGCGAGCTTTACGCATTGGTGCGTTTTACTCGTACCAAATCTTGTTATTTTAAAACAAACAGAGCCTGAAAAATAACAATATTTCTTCTAGAGTACCACTGGAAGCGTAGTGTGGTTCGAACATGTCTGATTCTAGTGATGGTATTTGTAGGCGAAACAATACCTAGATTCGGCAAAATATTGTCACTTGTCGGTGGATCGACAGTGACATTATTAACATTTGTCTTTCCGCCTTATTTTTACATGAAACTTTGCAGCCAAAAAGATCCAGCGTGGCCAGAAAGGTTAACTATTTATTCTGAAGCTAAATCCCGACAGCAGCGGGTTTTTTTTGATTAGAAATTTAAAATATATTTAAACAGGAATTCATTTTTTGCTTTTACGAAGTCCGGCTAGAAATTTGCGGATCCGTTTTCAGTAAACCGCTGCTATCGGGATTAATTTTAAGCGATACAGAATACGTTTTAATTTATTTATTTTTTATGTTAGATATATTCCTTTGCACGCACGCGTGTATATGTGGGAATTGATTATGATCGGTGTATTAGGCGGCTTAGCCTCAACATACAGCGCTATTATCGATATATTTGGTCCTGGTTCAATTGTTAAACCATGCTATATGAGTTAGTTAAATAACATTTACAATTTTTCTCCTATACCGAATTTTACGATTTTTAGTCCAAATATTTTTATGCGAATCTGCTAGCTTTAATTAACTTGTATAACTTTAACCGATTTTTCTTTGTGGAAACCAAATATTTATTGTCTTGGAATAATGATTAATATTACAAAATTTAATATATTTACAATCATATTTATATTTTACTTATAATGTGTTGAACACATTTAAATTAAATATATATGTATTTATATAGATAAAATATACTCATTTATAGTATTTATTCCTTAAAGTTTGCAATATTACGCAGTTTCCAAATTAACAATAAAAGAAATGGCTTCCATAAAATCAAATAGGTTATTTTGAACACGTTATTGTGGTAAATGTGATAATATAATTTATATGAATGATAATATTTAATATTGACATTTTCACCAAAGCATGTTTTCACATATCATGACACGAAAACAAAGAAATAAGTGAGATTTTATATATCTAATAAAGTTTAACTGTTGTTAATAACATACATATATTTATTAGGTATATTAGAATAATTTTTAAATGATATTTATATATTTTTACATTGTGAATAATAAATATAATTACAGTTTTTTTTATATGTAGATAATTATACCTCATAACAAGTAATCTCAGATTATCTATTTTTGTAATAGTTAAATTTGCTACATGTACTAAAGAACAAATAAACCTGTTAATTAAACCAATTAAATCATTTTATCACACAGTAAAACGATCCAGAATATTTTTAACGCGAGTCAATTCAAATTACCGCTTTTCTGTGACCCTCAAAATGTTCATATTTCAAGTGTGTCGCCTCCTGTTGTCGATTCTACATTTTCAGAACACATTTAATTTGATCATAACTTATTTTAAATATAAAACAAAGCGAATTCCTACCTAAATTTCACATAATTATTCTACTATAAACAGATTCTAATCGTATAATTTTTCTTTTCTTATACGGAGTGTAAAAAAGAAAGTACTATTTGTGTGTGTGTGTGAACACCCTACATCCTATACTGATAATCATAAAAATATAATTTATTAAATTTAAGATATGTGTATCTCTGTAAAAAATTATATTTTTGAAACATGTTTCAACCGGATGTGCATGTTATTTCTTAAGTATCTCGAAAACGACATGAGTTAAAGAAAAAGTGTATCTTATAAAAGTTAAAGATATTTAAATTTCTAGCAACTTTTGTTTAAAAAGTTTTTTCAAATAATGTACTATTTACTGAAAATAAGCAATTTAGATTTACTTTTCCCTAATTACCACACATATTGATATTGTTTCATGATAGAATATCGCATTTTGAGGATAAATTAGCAGTAAAATCGCTAATACTATCGAAATAATACAATTTTTGCTATTTAAAGTTAATTAAAAACGAAATAAACTTGTATCCGGTTACTGTGATCTAAATTCGGAATAGATTAATAGTGTAATGTATAAGAAAGTCGAGTAAATGGCAATCCAGATTGTTTAATTTTAACTGTCTCGGAAAATGGCGGCTGTGCTTAAATCAAACATGCCGCCTTGTAATAGCCACTCTAGTACACAGTGGTTGTTTGAAGATACGTGTCAAACGCCGGCTGATTAGTGATTTTAATTGTGTAATAATGCGTTTGTGTAAGTAAATTATACACAATGTTTCGATTTAAAACATTAACCATTTGTTTTATTACAAATTACAGTAATATTACTTGGGGTTTTGGTGTTTATAAGCCAAACTTTGGCTAATATCTACGGCCACATTTCCACATCAGATCAAGAACGATTGAGATTATCACTTGAAAAAGCAGCGATTACGGGCGTAAAAGATGATTTTGCTAACACATATTACGCGTCTCGCGGTTACCAATATTTAAACGAACAAATTCCGATTGCCGTCGTGAAATTTACGTGTCAAAATATGGATAAATTAATGCCGAAAACGAGCGAAATGTCGCTTGAAAATGTATTTTATATTGTTTCTTCGTGGATGGAATTGAAATGTCCAATGAAATTGAAAGAAAAAGAAATAATTGAGGTATTTATTTCGTCATACATAACCTTATCTACTTTCGTGGAAATTTGTTAAATAGTCGTAAGTTGGTAGCATTGACCACTGTTTTTATAATCAATTTTATATATATATATATACTTTCGTATAAGAAAGTAAAAAAATGGCTTTGGCCAACATAGAACTTTTTTCTAGGTTCATCTCTCATTCATTCCCCTCTTTATATTCGTCATTCATACGTCTAGTTCTCTTACTTTCCCTGTTCATCTCTCTTTTGTTTTGTATTCTGGCACTTTACCATGCATGTTTAGCTCACCGTACTAAGTACAAAAGAGCTTAAGCAATCGGTCGTGTATCTGTAGCATTTTCGGATCAAAAAATTTCCTACACAAAAAGTGTTTGTCTCGTCGCCCTGAATCCAAAAATATATATAAGTTATATACTTGGATGTTAGTCGTCGCTCGTAAGACCAAATTTGTGCCCTCGGAATGTGTTTTCGTTCCATTATTCAAATTTAGCATTACGAAATTTCAATGTTATAATAGAAATAGTATATGGATCAGAACATTGAAATTTCGTGATGTTAAATTTGAATAATGGAACGAAAACACATTCCGTATATTAATGTTCGAGAAATTTCGTTAAATTTAAACATTTATATTTTTCTATCGCATCTAAACAAAATAAGTCTACTACGAAATCGTAAATTAAAGTGTTGGCCACAACCGATTTTATTTTAAATGTGTAAAATCTAATTTACAGAAAGTTAAAGCAGCATTGAATGATAAAAGCTCAGTCTCCGATGTTTATTATGGAGTAGAGAGCTTGAGCGCTTTAAAACAGGCGATTCCAGAGCCGCAAAAATTATCACAAGTTTTGCAAGCTCGTTTAAAAGCTGATGATAGTTTATTGAAGTAAGCGGTTTTTTTTTTAACTTTCCAAGTGAATATAAATAATTTGAGCTTGTTTACAGCTTTGGTTACGCATTCCATGCTGCTTCTAAGATTGGGGCAAATGGGCAATTTGCCTATGATCGTATTGAAGATATAATTGTGCAAGCCGATGAGATTGACAATAAAATGCTGCAGTTTGAAGGAGGCCTGGGTAAATATATATATATTTAAATTTACATATTATTTGCTTATATTTTTGTGTATGTATTTTTATTTATCTATATTTGTAAAACAGTTTTGTAATAGACTGATTTTAAAATGGTTGTGTCACGTTATTATGTCTTATATGCGCATTAAACTACTGCGCATACTGCCATTCGTTACTCTACATGCGCATTAAACTTCTGCGCATACTGACATTCGTTACTCTACATGCGCATTATATTTCTGCGCATACTGACATTCGTTACTCTACATGCGCTGTAAATATCTGTGCATATTGCTGTTATTTTATTTCTCTGCATTTATTATCTATATGTATCTATGTTAATTTAAATATATATATATAGTCGAACCTCGTTAACATGAACCTCGATAACACGGACACCTCTATAGCCCGAAGAAATGCTCGTTTCCTTTCCGTAGAAAAGCCAAAACTTTTATTTCTCTGCATTAATTTTCTATATGTATCTATGTTTATTTAAATATATACAGTCTAACCTCGATAACACGAAAACCTCTATAGTCCGAAAAAATGCTCGTTTCTCTTCTTTAGAAAAGCAAAAACCTCTATAACACGAAATTGATTTTTCACTAATTCACACCTCTTTTGCACGAATTTTAATTTTTCCGACCTCTATAACACATAGTTTACCTCTATAACGCGAAGTGGTAAAGGAGGAAAATTTGTGTTTCGCTCGTAGAGTAAAATAACTGATTATTTTTATAAATAAATAATTTTTATTCGACAATTATGTGTTTGTGTGTGTGTAATAAACAATACACATGTGAATATAACACGAATTTTATATTCTGTTAGCCTGCTTAACTTAAACTCTCGATAACATGAATTTTTTGGAATCGTTAACGTGAACTCTCGATAACACGAAAGTTTTAATTTCTGCGCATTTGCTCAAAAAATATATGAAATATTCTAACTTAATTATTTTAAAAGGTGTAACTTCGTTGATATTATCTGGAATTGTTCGTTTATCCGAATCACTGAAAAAGCCGGTACCATTACCACAAATTCAAGCCGAAAAATTCGCCAACTATTTACTATCTAGACGTAGTGTACAAAGTGCTAAAGGCGTAACGTGTTTACTAGAAGCTACAAGAGCTATAACAGGTAAAAATATGATTTGTATAGAGCGGCACACGAGTAAACTGCTCCCTTGTTAATACAATTAGATTTTCTTAAGAATACAATGCGATATTTTTAAGTTAAATGATAATTTATTAATTTCAGATTCAAAATTATCGCCAGCGTGTATTTCAGTGTTGAATTCAGGTGTCGTAACATCTGAAAAACATACATTATCTGTAAAAGTTTGCGATATGTTAGGCAAACCATTATCGTTGCCCGCCGATTCTGTAATAGCGCAAAGCGCAACGCGATTAGTTGATGACGTAGTTGTGCTATCAAAGCAAAAACTAGTCGCAACGAAAGATCCGACTTTGTATGAATTGGAACTGAAACACGACCCTGGCAAATATAAAATTGCCCTAACTGCCGGTAAATATACCTCGGTTATTTTTATTTATTTAATATGTGATTTGTTTGGGGGTTTTTTAATTAGGTTCGCACAGCGCTTCGTTGCCAGCGACAGTTTTGGGAACTATTAGCGTTAGTTGGCTAGAGATTGGTGTTAGTGATACTGATCAGGGTTCGCCGACTCGATTACCAAAATTAGCGTATCCGAATAAATTGGCGGCTGCGTTGGAAGCGGATTCGCAACAACGATTAGTTGTGCGGTTCTCGCTAGGGGGCCGCATTGTGCATCAAGCGTTTATTCGGTTAAACTGTCTGGAGACGAACAAAGAAATTCTTTTCGTGGCTGAAGTCGATGGAAATGGGGTCTACAAGTTTGATATGGTGAGATTTTATTATGTGTTTTAATGAAAAAATAATTGAAATATAATATTAGATAATCTATTAGAATAATTTAAAATGTTGATTGTGATAAATAGGGCTTCCACGCATTCACTATTTCCACTTTTTCCGAAGTCGATCATTTCATAAATGTATGAAAAGTATTAAAGACGCTAATAATTCGTCAATTTTCTAACTTCGTGGACTCAAAACCGATTTTTAATTTATTTTTTTTATTTTTCGGTAAAAGTTTATAGAAAAGTTCTCTATTTGTAAGATGTGTTCCCAAAAATAAATAAATAATTCTAGAATGTTATAATCTTGCATAAAAAAATTAAAACTAAATTTTCAAATAAATTTAATTAATATTGATAAAATGTGGCACAATCTTATAGAATTACATTATTTGTTAGGATATCGGTGTAAAGTCAACGGAATTGGGCATCAAATCAGGCCGTTACACCATCGAGCTAATCGTTGGTGATCCGATTATATCAAATCCATTCGTGTGGAAATTGGGTGATGCCGATTTAAAGATTACTGGATCTGGCGTTGTTGTGCAAGCTAGTGCACCAGTACCAATTTTACCAAATCGCGGTTTACGTCCAGAAATCAAACATATGTTCCGTGAACCTGAACGCAGACCGGCGCCAGTCATTTCAACATTGTTCACTGCCTTTGTGGTGGCACCACTGGTTATTTTATTCGCAATTTGGATGAAAATTGGTATCAACGTATCGAATTTCCGGTTTACGTTGAGCACTTTGTTCTTCCATGGGGGTTTAGGAGGTAAGAAATCGGTTTAAGCAGACCTAAGGGATTTGAAACGATTCCAAAAAATTTTAAGTCATAGTAAATTCGAGTGAAGGCCACTCCAGATGTTTTAACTTGTCGTTTTCAATCTGTAATATTCTCAGAATCCAAAAGTTTTCAAGTCTCTGATTTTAAGAGTTTTAATAATAACAATACTATTAGCGTTTATGTTTTATTTTGCAGCAATCTTCGGACTGTTCTTTGTGTTTTGGTTGAAATTGGATATGTTCACTACAAGTCGCTGGTTACTTGTGTTTGGGCTGTTAACATTTTTAGGTGGCCATAAATTGTTAAGCTCAATCGCAACGCAGAGAAAAAACTGATGTAGATTTATAAGTTATTAAAACAAAACAGGTAAACATTTTTATACACATTTTTTTACGATTATCATTTTACTAAATTGCGTTCTTTTGGTTTTTCCTTTTTTGGAAAATAGTCACCCGTTTGTGTGTGTGTGTGTAAAAATATTGAAATGTACAAGAAAATAATTTTAAAATACAATTTTTTTTGTTCACTGAAAATAACAGTGAGTGTGCCCATATCATCTACAGTCCACTCCTCACCGATATAATAAATAATCCATCTTTCTATGTATCTAGCTTCTGATTCAGGATACAAAAACTTCGTTCACACTACTTATTAATAATATATACCCGTGACTATGTGCCCATATCATATACAGAAAACAGTACACTCACCGATATAACAATAAAAAATAGTTTTTGTTAATTTTTAAGGCCAGGACTGTACTGCACGATAATTACTGAATCTGTTCATTAAACAGATTTCATCCCATTTTCATTAAACAATTATGCCAATAGGGTTAAATAATACAATTGGTTATAAATAAAATATGTTTTATTGTTAATGATTAATAATTCAATTATTAATACTTTTTTTATTATAACAATAAATGGAATGTCTTGATGAACTATCCAAATAAAAAATCACATAGTAACGTACAATCAAAACAATGAAATAAATAATATAAATATGTATGTAATAATACTTCGTTAAACCCGAGTTTTGACATTTAGCTAATTTGTTTCAATCATGATGTAATTTAAATATGTATTATTTCCCATAGAATTAAGCATTGAATAACTGTTCTTAAACACATCCTATATTTAACAGTAAATCGGGCATCCTAGCTTAACAGTTATTGCGCTATGCGCGCTTAGTCTAATATTTGCACTGTATTATTATCTTGTATATAACCCTCTCTGTCTGCATTATGTCCATCTGTTACCCCAAAACTTGTTTTATCCTGCTCAAAACAAGTTTGATCAAGCCCATAGCTATCTTGCGTTTGGCCCTCAGTTTCCAGCAATTCTGCGCTAGTCCTAGCCTCGCGCGCATGAATTTTCCTATGTTTATCCAAAACTTGTTTTTCTGTAAAACATTTCCCGCAAGAACTGCACTCAAACGGTCGTTCGCGATCCTCGTCATGAATTTGTCTGTGTTTAATTAATATTTGTTTCTGCGCAAACGCTTTGCCGCACACGTCACACTCAAACGGGCGTTCCCCTGTGTGCGTCCGAATATGGCGACTTAACCGGAAGTTCTCACTGAACGTTTTCGGACAAAATGGGCAAACATGCGGTTTTTCCCCTGTGTGCACTTTCATATGTCGCGTTAAATTGTTTTTTTGCGTGAAACTTTTATTGCATAAAGTACAACTGTGTGGACGCTCGCCTAAGTGTGACTGTATATGTAATGTTAAGTTTGATTGGTGGAGAAATGTCTTATCGCACATAGTGCATTCTAAGAGGTTTATCCCGTTGTGGTACGCCATATGGCGATCTAAGCTTTTTTGGTATAAAAAATGTTTTTCACACAATGGACATTTAAAATCGCGTATCCCAGTGTGTATCCTGTAATGGCGAGTTAAGTGAAACTTAGACATGAACGTTTTCTCGCAAACTTCACACCGGTACTCATCAACATTGCGTTCATGCGATTTTATGTGTCGATCTAAATTATTCTTTTGCGTAAATGACTTATTACAAATTTGACAAACGAACGGCCGTTCCCCTGTATGAATGCGAAAATGTATTTCAAAGTGAAATCTATTTTTAAAGCTTCGATCACAAGATGGGCAATGCACTAATTTCTCACCCGTGTGAATGCGTATATGTTCGTCTAAACTTGTTTTGTACAAAAACCGTTTAGGGCAATACGGACACTTATGCGGTTTCTCCCCTGTGTGTATTTTCGAGTGTATTTTTAAATTTATCTTTCGTTTAAACCCTTTACTGCACAAATTACATTTGAATCGTTTTTCTTTCGTGTGGCTAGCTAAATGAGTGTCAATACTGCTTTTGTATCGGAACGTTTTTTGGCATACATTACATTCGTACGGCCTCTCACCGGTGTGGTGTCGCGTGTGTGTTTCCATGTTTACTTTTTTCGTGAAAACCTTCATACAATATTGACACTGATATGGACGATCGAGGGTTACGGTGGTTTCCTCAATTGTAAGTGTTTTCGGGGTCTGGCCATCATTGCACATAAAGTGTTCGTATAATACGTCGTTGTTTATCTGTGATGTTTCGGTTAGTTCGTTTTTGTCGATTTGGATTGATGAATCGGGGGCCTCATCGTAGATTTTTGCGACTGTTTCATCTGGAATTGATAAATTGAAGCTCGTTTAGTAAAACGTTTTAGAAAAGAACTGTGCATGTATTATTAAAAGAAACTGGTATAGTAGACGTTGTCTAAGTCGTTGGTCTCTTCATATATGTAAAAGGTACAGTAAATATATCCCATTATATTAGTAATATTTATGTTTACAAAAAAATAAATAATATATATTATCTTTTTCCTGATGAGTCATTAATGACCTCGCATTTAATCTTAATCATTTTAAAACCTGCAATCTCAACTAAATAATATTTTGCTCTACCATTTATTCGAAGGTCGCATTATTTAAAATTCGCATGTTATGTTTGAATTCACACATATTTAAAAATACCTAGCTATTAAGTCAGGTCGTATAAATTCTTACTTATGAAAAATAATGTATAATTTTCAAATATGTAATGAGTAAATGAGTTTCTTGCACAGACTATAATCTGTCCTTTTTCTTCTCTATACGTGGAAGAGAGACAAATCATGAACTGATCAGTGCTAGTACAGTAGACTCAACGTATGAAGCTGTTCACGTCACACTGGTTCTGTTCGCATACACAGAAATAATATTACAAATTGACTTATTGTTTTATTCGAGTGTTAATGACGTGGACATCTGCACAAGTGGAATGTACTGTAAGTTATCGGTAGTAATAGTAACTGGTAACATTACCAAAGTAATTAAGTATAACAAGATTCGGTACGTACAACGCACCGATGCGTCCAGCTCGCGAGCTCTTATGGTCTTATGGTTAATAATTTGAAAAAATGTTATAGATATAAAAAGATTTACAATTTTTTTGTAGATTATATTGATAGAAAAAATGAAACCCCATATAGCACATAATGCTTAAAGACATCCAATAGATATCAACTATTGGACGTCTTTAGGCATTTTGTGCTTACATTCGGAGTTTAATCTTAATTCAAAATCAATATTTAACTATTTATTACAAGGTCTTTGTATAATTTGAATGAGATCACGTTTATTTATTTCAAAATATTCTTTAATATAAATTCGTTAGCAGTTTGTTATATATTAATTATTCTAAGTTTACCGATGCTATATTTAAATTCAATATAAATCATTTTTATATTAGTGTTTCAACTAGACCATTTAGTCCAGGGTCGTCAAATAATTCGTACCCCTACTGCGACATGAATTAAAAAATTTGCTGAGATTAAATGTATTTATTTTAACAAAAGATATTCTAAAGTTGATGGGGGGTAGATGAAGTGAAACGTACAAGGGAGAATAAAGAAAAACTTTGATCAGATATCAGAGTAAAATCAATAAAAACCGAAGATGAGTTTGACCCTTTCAGGGGTAAAATGATTAGACACGCCCGACATAGTAACATAAATCTAATCCATCTTTTATAAAGGCGTCGTTTCTTTGATGAAATATTGATAAATGCGGGGGTTTGAATATATGAAAGATTGCATCAGAGCACATATTATACAAATGATATACGCGCGAGCAGCGAGCATATTCCTCTCTCCATTTGTCCTTGTCATGTCGAGCCAACCACTCGAAAAACCTATTTCCACGCCAGTCAATCTCCTTTCATACTTCTTTCTCACACCCATTCCCATTCACTCGCGCCACCAGGCTCAGATTCAGGCACATTTTTACCCAAACAAATATATTTACCTGTAAGAACCTCGCTAGTAATCTCTAGATTTTCGTTTTTAATATTCATTAAAATATTCGTATATTCCTTCAACGGTAAATTATCAAGTTCTTCCTCAGTTTTAACACCATTGTCTATATTTTCGTAATAGCCTTCTTCTGTTTCTTCTTTAACTTGTATAGCTTCTGCAGGAATATTCCCAATATTTGGTAGTTCGTCTTGTAGCTCAGTTTCGACATTATTTAAATTTGCTTCCATTTGCTCCTCTTCAATAGTATCATTTTTAATTGTACTGCTCTGCGCATCACTTTGAATATTCGATAATAATGATTTTAATTGTTCTTCTATCGTTTTCGCTGATTCAGTAACGACTTTTATTTGTGACGAGTACTTTTTTAATATTGTTATATTTTTAATACTTAATTCTCTGAATTTAAACACATTTCGTAAGTCAATGCAACAGTTATCGCATATAAATAGTGGAATATCTTCCTGAAAATCCTGGAAATAGTATTTTAGGGGATTATTACGTAAAATTAACTGTATAATTCATAGAGGCTGTTACAGAATTATTTATTATTATTACAACAATGATTTTTTTCTCTATTTAAAATTTATATATATATATATATATAAAAAAATTATATTTTTACTAGGTATTTTTTATGCAATTACGCATCGACATATATATATACATATATATATATTCATTAAAATCTAGAAATTGATTTATGTTACTCTTATACTTCCTTTATAAGAAGGTAAATCAGGGGATAGGATTTTTTTTCTATTTAAAATTTATATATTTCTATAAAAATATATTTTTACTAGGCATTTTCTATGCAATTACGCATCGACATATATATATATATATTCATTAAAATCTAGCAATTAAATTATGTTATCCTTATACTTTCTTTATAAGAAGGTAAATAAGGGGATAGGATATTTTTTTCTCTATTTAAAATTTATATATTTATATAAAAAAATTATATTTTTACTAGGCATTTTTTATGCAATTACGCATCGACTTATATATATATATTTATTAAAATCTAGCAATCAAATTATTTCATGATCCCTATATTTTCTTTATTCAGCAGATATATACATATAAATAATTACAAAAATAAAATCATATTGTTTCGATTCACCCCATTTTCTCTCAAAGTTTGCCGGTATAATACTGTAATATCCTGTTAAATATCTAATTTATTTAAATATACTTACAATATCAGGTATACATAATTTAAATTTATCACTAAACATCATCATATCATCGTCTAAACTAAACATATTTTTAAGATTAAAGTCAATATTAAGGCAGATATGACAGAATTGTGAGAATGAATGCATTTTAATCAACACATCGACGCGCACACATCGACCAAAAAACAACAAGGTTAAAGCCAGTTTATTATTAAAACAACTGTTGTAAATATACGCAGAATAATGTTGACTGACTGACTATTGCGCGCACCATTTGCAAGAATCGTTCGCCGACTAACACCATTCACTTCACGTCACCCTTTCTCTTCGCGTCTATGTCTATGCCTATGTATATAGAATAACGAATGAAAAGAAGGTCTATCTGATCATGTATAAGGTCACTTGTGTGAATGTAAAGAATGGTGGCTAGGGCACCGCGGGGAGGTGCGGGCACAGAAGAAGGGTGCAATGTATAAAAGCAGTCTGGTGGGCGGAGCCTTAACATCTCGCTTAGAGCACAGGGACGGCTGCACACTTGCCGGACAAATCTTACCAAAATCTACACTCATATTAAGGAATCGTTACTAAAATATCCAAACTATTACTATTTCGGTTATTATACATTTTAAAATATAATATATCTTAGAACGGTTGCTCATTTAGACCATAACAATTTTTGCCATAAGTGCAGCCGTTGTAGTGATATTGGAGAAAGAACAATAAATGCTTAGAGTAAACATGCACTTCCAGTTTGAATATTCTTTTCAAAAATAGCAAGTGCACATTTAGACCGTATACAAGTCTTAGTTTGAAGTTTCACAATTTTACGTTCGACAGTTTTGGCTCTAGAGGCGTTATACCGAAAATAGTCACAATCGATTCAGGGAGAGTCAAAACGTGTATTTCCGTGATTTCAGGACTTCCAAATTACTGCGTATAATGGATAATAAAATATATTTTACAAATTTACAGTTTGAATATGCTTTTAAATCATTATATATTTGAGATATTTTGATATAATAGTAAACAATCTTTCCTTACTCAATTGTATCTAAAATAACGCCCATATTTATTATCATACATTCCACGTTCGACCTCATTCTTTTATATCAATACTAATGTGAACTAAGCTTCGTCCATTTTCTCCGAGGTCATCCACTCATTCATATACCATATCTACTTGACCTTAATACATTATCATTTACTAAATATTTTCACGACTAATTTACCAGAATTTAAAAAAAGTAAAACTCATGTCATTGAATTATTACGATATTTATTTAACTATTTTTATATTAAATATTAAACATAGCATAAAAACACAATTTATATCTTCATTATTTAATTTTATTATACTAAATTCAGTATACAATACATATAAATTATAATATTCTACATTTATTAAATAAGGACAAACGTGTTACAATACGACTTATAAAAAATAATATTTAAATGAACAGAACCTGTGCATTTTTCTATTATATCGGTGGTAGATCTTTATTTTCTGAGGATTGTTGATCACGATCCTTCATACTACATTCTAAATCGGTTACAGCCGCTGATACCTGAAACAATCTAGCGAAAACATCGGCTAAATCATTTTCCATATGAGTCATCACATAAGAATCTAAAAATAAAAACAAATTCACACATCTATAATAACACAATACACACACTGTCAGTGTTGCCAACGTACCTGATTTTTCATGAACG
Source organism: Leistus spinibarbis (assembly GCA_933228885.1). Taxonomy (NCBI): domain Eukaryota; kingdom Metazoa; phylum Arthropoda; class Insecta; order Coleoptera; family Carabidae; genus Leistus; species Leistus spinibarbis. The sequence continues at coordinate 8,419,272 of OW121799.1, forward strand.
CGTTTCTTGCTATACACATTTAACGCAGTCAAAACATCGTCTTCGCCAAAATTTATATAAGATTCTTGATTCCACCAATCACGATTGTGTTTGATCAACGATAAAGCCGCTGACCAACGTTCAGCTAATAAGAGATCACATAGCGCTGATTCCAAGTCTTCTTCATCGCCAAAAGATGGCGGTGGCGTCGGCGTTGCTTCGCCGCCATTATCACTAGTCTCGGCTAGTAAGTCTGTGGTAGAAATGCGCTGTAATGCCGTTCGCACTTGTAGTACATCGTCCGTAATATCATTCAACTGAAAATAAATATATGTATATTTAAATATTTAAATTAATTTAATTGAGTATTTAATCTAAAATTACAATTACTTCTGACGTCTTTAGGGCACTAGTTAGCGTTAGGGTCATCTTGTTAACTGCTTCAATAAAAAGTAATAGTTGAAAATGTAATTTGTAGAGAGCTCTGCCTAAATCTAAAAGTACATCTTCTGAGATCTCCGTGTGAGGTTCGTCCATAAGCTGGAGCTTAAACGCAGCTTTAAGCGCATCTATACACTGTTAATAAAATACTATATTAATACTAGTTCGTTATTAGCGTGTTAACGTTATTTGGAAATAAACATAAGATTTTATAATTTTTTTCCGGGCTTCGGGTTAACAATATGAAAAAATCTTGTAGATATAAAATATCTTAGAATATTTAGTATAATTTTTGTGTGTTTTAATTATTTCTATAAGGGCAGTATTAAGGGGGGCTTTACGCATTGTAAAGTGTATTACTTACCTCAGTAACGTGTTCTTTGCGGTCAAAATACGTTTCTAAATGTTCTTGTATCTCAAGTACGCCATACTTAAGCGAGTCTGTAGATTCTAAAGTTGTATTAGGGAAACATATTACATGCATTGGCTGCACTGAACAAGTGTAGAGTAAATCTGCAGTTGCAGACAAACGTTGAATCAGTTGTGCCAACTGCGCAGATGTGCTGGTACACTGATTTAACAATTGGCATGAGTCGCGGGTCATCGATACAGTTTTTCCACCGATATCCTAAAAATAATGTTCGGTAAGACATAATAGTAATCATAAAAAAAATAATCGACCTCCAAATTAGAAAGAAATATCCGATTTCAGGCCCCTGAATATAACTCGATGTACACAAATATGAATAAAAATGTACTTAATTATTATTATATCGAATGGCCTGTGTATGATATGGGCACATATTAGTAAACAATAATTATAAATATTAACCTTGATAAGCGCATAAAGATGCTGGAACAAAACTAATGTATTCGCTTGATTGCTAACTTGCGAATAACTATTCTGAATCTGTTGCCGCCACGCTTCTTCCGTATCATTGCGAACAATAGGTCGGAATGTGGTGAGCAACGAAGAAATGTTAGGGGACGTATTGCACGGTGTTACATCGCCCAAATCACCAGCACTTGATCCGCTAAACAAAGCAATCGTTAACATTCGGAATACACCCATTTTCCGCATATAATCTTACGTGTTTGAGTAGAACAACATTAAAATTGAAAGTAAAAAATAAATTATTGGTATTTTAACAAAGAAAAGGAGAGTCACAGAAATTCGCGTAAAATATAGTTCTTATACCTTGTGTCAGATCTAGTGCTAGAATCTCGCCTATCTCGAGTATGTCGACTATGTTCGCCGCTGCCACTACGTAGGCTTAATGTTGATGGGGGGTACGCTAAACTGTTAGTTTCTTGGCTGTCCCCGGTGCAATTGGCGTCAAATTCGGGCGCTACCACCATTTCGTCTAATGGTGATTCTGAACCTACCTCATCGTCCGACGATTCTTCCGGTGCATTTCTCTGGGCAAATAAATATTACACGAAAATGCATTTTTAAGAATGCAGAATTGTTTATTCATTCTAGACGTTTTAGAATTTTTTATGCCTTTTTCAAGAATTCTAAATCTTCAAAAGACTAAACGCCGAGAATGAATAATATAAACAAGCATAATATGCAACAACAACAAAATAATAGAAAATACCTTCCGTTTGATGAGAATCGGTGTCTTCTCGCTTATGCTTTCTTCATGTAGTTTCAAACTAGTTTGATCTTGTTCCCCATCACTTAATGGCCGCCTTCTGACGCCCCAATTGAAGTTATCAGTACTTTCGCCCTAAATCGAAACAATTAATTATTTCAAACAAACATTTCTGACCTTTTTATAATTTACCTCAACACTTTCGCTTTCGTATTCCAAGAAATCAAAATCTTTGAATACACCAAATTGATCGGCTGCTGTTGTCGCTGCATCTACGCCTCTAGCGCCAGATCCCCCACTTAGGTCATTGCCTCCACTTGCAGACATTTCCTCGGTTGAAGAAGCCATGCTTGATTGCCGTTCCATCAGATCAGAACTTTGACTGAATATCACCTAGATATTTGTAAAATATTTAGAAGTAGATTGTATCAATGGATTTTATAAAATATTTATTATTGTGTATTTTCACTACAGTTAAAATTTACATACGCAATGTAAATAATACGTACTTTGTGCGAGTGCTTTCTTCAAAGTTCTATATAATAGAAATAGTACTTAAAATTGGTTAAATCTAACTATTTTGAATATACTAGTAACATAATAAATGAAGAGTTTAGAAATAAAGTAGATGTAATTTTATATTAATTCAGAGAAAAATAGTATTTCAAACCAATACACAATGAAAATGCCACTTATACTACTTTATCTCTAAGGTTTTTTAAATAAACATGCAATTCACATGCAAAAATTAAATGAGACTATTCTCAAACTCCCAAACAACTATTCTTATAAATATAGTTGTTAATTTGTGTTCAATGTATTAAAATGATTCCGTTCGAATTTTAATTAATATCCGTCCACTATTACTATTAAATGGTCGCAGTAATTTGACTGTGCGAAGGTAGCATAATAATTACTTTTTTAATTTAAAGCTTGAAGGGTTGGACGAAATATCTGTCTCAATTTAATTAAATTTAGAATTTAACTTTTAAGCGATTTTTGAACGCTAAGTAATATTGTTACTAGTTGGTGGACAGATTACAATTAAAATCCTTCGCAAAAGCGTTCATGGCGTAGCCAAAAGTAATTTAAAAATTTGAATAATTGCTTAATTAATCCTTTTGGATACGGCATTGATCGCTGCTCTAAATATTGCTTTAATGTGCATTGCAGTGTCATTTCCATGCATTTATTAATTTGTACACCGAAAAGCTAATAGTGTTAGAAGTTGCGATGAACGTGTGAACTGTGCGCTTGTGTAAATGTTTTATTATTTTGAACAGTGTGTGTGTGTGTGTGTGTGTGTTAGTTGGCGACACTGCAAATTAAAGCAACGCGTACCCGATGAACACTGCAACGCTGACCATTCATTACCTTGGAGTAAATCGTGTTTATTAGTTCATCCTATACAAAGAAAAAAACAGACATATACAGAAACAAAAAGATAGAATCATAATTGTTGTTAGGTACTAAGCCACCGCGTATATTCACAAATAGAAACTTACTCTTCGTAACCCATAACAAATTATCGAAATAATTCATGCGAATTTTTTGGTAAGATAATTAATATTATAAAAATACTTACGGATGGGCTCTTTGGTAGACCCACTCTTTGGCCGCATGTGGTCAATAAATTGACCAAACATTCTCTAACGCGGCCCTAGAAAAAGAAATTTAATTACAATAGTTACTATAACGTTTTTTTAGATTGTGAACTCAAAAACCAGAAAGCAAATATTAATACTAATGGTTTTTAAATTTTAAATATTAATGATCGCATTACAACACTAGGCTAATGTTGCAATCAATCACTAATAATATCATTACTATCTTTTACATTTTACTCTTCAAAATTCACTGGTTATAAATAGGTTTTCTTTATTTAAACTTGTGGTTAAGAAAATGTTTTATATATAAATTAAAAAAATTAAAATCAACTCAATACGTTATACGGCAAGCTGAAGGTATGGGTGCCTGGTACCTATGCTTATAAGATATACAATAGTTCAGTAATTAATCCTTGAGAGGAAAAATGTACCTGCGACATCCATGGTCGTTTCCATCCGGCTGTTGGCACCGCATCGGCGGGTGAAAGCGAGCACGACCTCCTCGGCGAAGCCACTGGCACCGGAGTCAACCCTTTATCTTCTTTTTCTTTGTCATGTTTCAACAGAAACCGTCTTCCAATAACCGGTGTCTGACTCAAATCAAATGTAAAGTCCATAGTTCGTCCGGGAAGTTCTTTTTTCGTGAATATTTCACTTTCTGTGAACGACGGATGTGGGGAAGCAGTTATAATTGAGGATTCCCAATGTGACTGGCTTTGTATTGGCGGAGCTACTAGTGTTGACGAACGAGTTACAACGAGTTTCAAAATTTTCAATGCTTCTTTCCAGTGGATGCCTTCAACATATTTGGCGATAACTCGTAAGAGGTCTGCGTTGATTGGCTGCGAAGCAGCTGATGCTAAGTCTACGTAGTGAAGCATGCAATGGATTATATTTAGGACGGGAAGTTGCATTGTGGTTGGACCTAGAAATTTGCAAGATTAATTTAGTTATAATATTAATTAGACTTGATTTACCTTTTTCAAGCATTTCAACTAGAAAAGCCAGCATATTGAGGCTCAAATGAGCATATGTATCATACAAATATTTAACTACACATTTGGTCCACTGGAAACTTTCTTTACTAAAGTTTCTGCGGCTGTATAAAGTCATAACTGTTCCTAGGTTTTCTAACTTCTTGCTTTTTTCAGCACTCACCTATATATAATTAAATATCACATGAAAAGTACTCTATAAAAATAGATTAGAAATTATTATTTTTAATGAGTTTCAGCTAATTTAAATAAATAAAATTATTCCCCATAGAACTAATATATATATATATTTATAAAAAATAAAGCGAAATAGTGGAGTTAGAATAAGATGACCTAATATAGATTTGGTGTTTTTACCTGAGCAATATTCTCTGCACTCCGAATACACAACTCATTTGCGTCTTCATAATTCAACAACATATAAGGCAACAAAGCAATAACATTCATAGGGAATGCTAAAGATTGCGATGGGTCAATAACCACTAGATCTAATAGTGGGGTGAATTGGGACAGTAAAGTCACCACATTTTCATAAATATTAGGATGTGTACACCCCTACAAAACAAGTATTTATTAATACAACATATAATTCAATATAATACCACAAAATGGCCGCAAGGAATACTAACTTTGAGTAAAAGGGCATGAACTCCCGGAAATGAAGACCACCGCAATTGTGTCTGCAATTTTTCAACTTTGTCTCTAGCATCAGGCCTATCTAGTGGTAATCTATGCAAAACTCTCCCTAACAATCTTAACGCCAACAAAAATTCATGTTCATAATCACTTTCCAATAGTGAAACCGATAGCCAAAATAATTGGGCTAAAATTGTCATTTTGTCGTCGGATGACGCAGAATCACCTAATAATTTTAGACTTTGCGCCGAACGCGAACGAGACAGAGTTGAATTTATTCTGAAATTAAGTTTTAAGTTATTCGTATTGTAAATTAAAGTGATTTAAACTTACTTATTAATATTGCATCGGGTATCCACATCATTCACTCCTCGACATCTCAAATCCTTGCCATCACTAGCCGGCGAAGCAGATCCTTTCCTCAAACAATAACTAACCGAATAACTCGTGCTTCGAGTATGTCCAGTCTGGTTCAAATACGAAACATTCCCTAACGGAGGATAAACCCCGCATTCCCCCCCAGGCGACCTCTTCCCCCCAATAACCGCCATATCCTTATTATTCAAATTCGGCGTCGATTTAAAAATCTCTTTCATACAATCCAACGAACGAAAATCAGATTCCAACGAATCAACCGCAGCTTCCAAAGTTAACAGCAGTTCAGTCACATAGCCTTGCATGTCTTCCCCTTGTTCAGCGACAGTCTCAACTAATCGCGATAAAATATCTGAGAGCATTCGAGATGTTATTGGTACTCTTAAAGTTCGGAATATTTGTAATGATCGTCCAGCATAATGGCGACTAGAGCATGAAAGACCGAGTTGTAACGCGGTTTGAGCCCAACGCTCATTGATGTGCGCGTGCGGGAGTGAATGGCGGAAAACGCGTAGAACGTGTTGTAAGAATATGTCGATATGCTCTGCGCTGCGGACCGACCACAATTTTGCTGTTATGTCTTCGTAGTTCCACAATGGTTGGTTTTGGCGGTTAGCTAAAAAGTCTATTAAAGATTTGATTACGTCGGCTGACGGCATATTTGGCCCGGGTTCGGGACCCGTGCAAGCGGTTGTGTCCTCTGGGGTTACTATCACTGGTGGCACGGTTGGTTCTATAGATAACTCATCTGTAATTAATTTAACATATATACAGTTCTATAGGACTTACATGTCTTTATTACTTTAGCATAAAACATAAAACAAGTATAGGTGCAGGCACCTATGCCGTATTATCTATTCAGTGGATGTTTTTTTTTTAACCACTGGTGAATTTAGAATTAAGAAAACTAATTAATTGCCACTGCATATTGAAGAGATATGTTAAAGATAATAATGACTTTGTTATGGATTGATTGCAACAATGCGAATGTAAAAATAAATATTTTTAATAATTTTCTTCTGGCCTTTTGGTTCAGTTGTGAAAAGTCTTATAATTGTTTCAAGATTTTTTTTATATATATAGTAAAATAAATAATTTTTAATTTCAAAATTATTTTTTATAGCTTTCAGGCTCACAATTTGAAGAAATTTTGCTAGACATAAATTTTCTTAGATGGTTTTGTTGAATTTTTTGTTAATTTTCAATTTTTATCTAAAAGCAGTATTAAGGGGGGCCCAAATTTCGGGATCCTATTAATTTGGATCTATATGTACGATTGGATTTAAAATGCGACGGCACCTTTTTGGGTACCCAAGTATATCAAATTTAGTTAAAATCGACCTGGTACCTTCAGAGGAGTTTAGGTCTTACGACCGACCGAGATACATACATATATATGAGTTATATTTGGCTTCATGGCGACGAGACAAGAACTTTTTGTTAAGAAAAGTGTTTGATTCGAGAATGTTACATACACACGACCGTTTACTATAGCTCTTTTGAACATTATGTACGACGAGCTAAAATAATTTACTTACTAGTACTGCTGTTAGATGACGTATTTGTTGTAGCAACTAAGGTACTACACGTAGAAGTAGCTGGTAACGAAACAATAGAATTACTAGAAACAGGTCCTTGTAAGTAACTATCAAAAACTGGATCAGATTCTATAAATAATAATCAATAAATACAATCTATATATAATCAAACTTCCATTTGCATACCTGTAAAAACATGGCGAAGAACCGGTAATTGAGGCATAGTAACGCCAAGTCCTAATCTATCAGTTTTGCTGTTTAATAAAATATGTGCTACAGTTAAATGATCGCAATGTTCGCCAAGAACGACTAATAAGTTCAGTAATAATTGTTTGCAATGTTCATGGACTAAGGGTCTAGTGTGATCCATGCCTAGCATTAAGATGTGTAGCATTAGAGGGACATGCATAGACCAGTCAAGGTCGACTCCATCGATAACAACGTCGGTAAGAAGCATCACTGCTACATTACACCTAGAGATAGTAAAACGTATGATTTTATACTGTTAGAACAGATTTTTAATTTTTACCTATGAAAACTAGATATGGGTTGAGAACTATCTGGTAAATATTCAGTTAACGGCGCGAAGTAACCACCATATTCCGGCATGGGTAATGGATGTGGTTGGGGGACGGACATGTTTAATTTGTCACTTCCGGTTTGTAGTCCACTGTAAGGATCTATATCCGACACCTGTAACTAGTAGTGTAACAATTACGTACTTGAAACCGTAACAGAATTTAAATATCTTCAAATAATATTATTTTCAATAGTTCGGGTCACTTTTGCTAACAAAATAGTAAATTTTAAATAAAAATACATTTACATCAAGGTCTGTAGTGGGAGTTGTTGGATCTTCGGTCAAGATAATTGGGCCATTGAGAGATCTACATTTTTCACTTTTCGGCGATGTAAATCCGGAGTGCATTCGCAAAGTAGCCGATTCAGATTTAATATTTCTAAAATCCAAAATGTTTTGTCAATGTAAAACATATATTTTAAAAATAATTTCTATTGCCCAACATACCCAGCTTTGATGGGATCTTCGCCGCTGTGTCTTTTGGTATGAATCGTCCCTTTTTCAACCCCCAATTCATTTCTTGCGGTGAGATCAGATTGACCGGATACTCCGCCAGTACCGCCATCCGAATGGCTACTAGCCTTTCGCATACTCGTCAATCGGTAAAATGGCGGAGTTTCCGTTCTTTCAATTAAACAATTTAATGTTTCAACTGTTTGTAACTCGGTCATCATCTCGTCTAATAATCGACCTGGTCTTGCACGTGCTAAATATAAGATTACTCGTTTGGCCTGTACGAAAATAATTAATATTATTTTAGATTTAGCTGTAATGACGGCTCTAATCATTAGATGTTGTGTGTATCTAACGATGTGCATGATTTTAATAGGGCGTTTGATAAATTGGAAATTAGAGAAAATCGATTAATGATCATATTTAGTTTAATCATTATGATTAGACAAATACGGAGTCAATTTCGATGGGTAATACATATAAAAACACTATTTTTCGCTAGTTACACAGAAAAATTGTATTACAAATAGGGACAGAAACAATATTGTAGTTAGAACTTCCATAATTGTACAATAAAATGCTATAATTGTAGTAGTACAATTGTGAATATATTTACTACAATATTGTATCTGTCCCAAGCGTGTATACATACAAACACCCAGATGTATGTGTTTGTTTGTGTGTATGTATAAATATATGTGTAGAACACTTTGTTTATATTTTTCTACTAACATAACTACTAGTATATGTATTTTCTTTTAACAGTTAAAACTTACATAGGGTAGTAATTCGAATGGTGCCATCCCCGACACAATGATCAAATACCGTATAATAACTTTAAGATTATTGGGCCAACAAGAACACAATGTAGCCCACATTTCCTCCATCTCCTTCGGATGTTCATCCGCAAATTTAGCGGTGATATAAAATACATTATTTAGTACCATTTCCGTGGCTTCTACAGATCCCCAACCTTCCCGTTTTGAACCAGAGTGGCCCACATCATTAGTATAATACTAAAATGTGCAAATAAAATAAAGTAATATTCACTGTAAAATCAAATTTAGTAATTTAAAGTACCTGATAATAAGAAAGCGGGTTCGCGGGTGGCACATTTGGATCTACCAGTTCCATATTGTGTAACCATGGTAGTAAATATTGTAGCAAAAGCTGGCGGACTTCTGGTCTAGCCGTTTGGAAACGGTGTGTTATTTCTAAATTAAATATATTTTGTAATTATCGCAACTGAAAGGTCGCGGTATCAATATGTCAGATTAGTGAAGGCAGCTATCGTCCCCTAACACTAAACAACCACAAAAGGGTCCGAAAGAAAACCTCCTATTTTTTAAAACAATAACTTAACTAGAAGTTAACTCTTGCTTGTTTTTCAATATCTTGAATACGGCATGAGTTAGAGAAAAAGTGTAAGTAATAAAAGTTGAAGTTATTGAAATTTCTAACAACTTTGGTTCGTAAGGTTGTTTTGAAAAAATCCTCCATATACTAGAAAATCGCTTAAAAAAACTTATTACATTTACATTTCCAAGCAATCATAGAATCAATTTAAAAATAAAGCAATATTATAGCTAAGCAAAATATAAATCGACTATAAACAAAAACTTACCAGAGAACATCGGCATGGTTAGTTCAGGATGCAGTTGAGCAAGCTGCCGCGACAGATACATCTGTGATCGACAGTACGTAGTGCATAATAGCGCATCTAATGTACTGCGTCCTCGTATTTGCTGGTGGGCGGCTAAAAACAAAAAGAAAGCAGTTTGTAATTAAAATATTGTTTAATAAAGAACAACACAGATGTTATTGGAATTTTATTCTAATTTTGATTAAAGTTGGCCAAAAAAGTTATTGTTGGTTTTATATGAGGAAAATACACAGCGAAGTATTCAACAGGTTGTAAAGGAATCGGCCGAAATTGCAAATAAATACTTGTGCTAACAAATTCGGTGCGTCAGTTATCGATGAAGTTGTATCTTCGAAACATCTAAAAGTTGGTTTTTTGAGCTTAATTAAATATTCGCACCAATATTTATACAATTTCAAAATTATACATTTATATACCTGGTTGGAACTCGAATAAGAGCGAATTAATTGTACATAATAGACTAATTATATGTTCAATAAATAATTATTATTATTCAACAATAAGTAAATAAAAATTATTATTATTAATTTTGTAATTACAATTTCAAAAATACAATAAAATTTAAACTCCCACTTAAATACCAGTGTTATAGTGCAACTAGGAATAAAATACGTGACAACTTTATTTTAAAAATATATAACGTACATTTTTAATTTATTTAAAATTGATACATATTTAAGATCTAGAAAAAAAAAAACAATATAAAATGAATTCGACTTTATTTCATTCAGTTGAAACGTTTCAACTATATTATACGCCGTTGTTAGTGTATTTTGGAACAATAGGAAATTGTTTATGCGTCTATGTATTTCAAAGTCCAAAACTACGAAAACTATCAAGTTCTTGCTACTTGTCTGCATTGGCTGTTAGTGACACGGTGTTCCTGCTAGCATTATTCACCGTCTGGTTAACAATGGTTGGCGTCGATATTTTTAACAAAACCGGCGCTTGCCAAATTATTGTCTATTTGACCGGAGTTTGTAGTTTTTTAAGTGTTTGGTTCGTGGTTGCATTTACTGTCGAACGATTCGTTGCAGTTAGGTAAGTATTTTACAAATTATTTAAAAAATATTAAAAAAAAAAACTACTCAAGATTTTTGTAAATAGTGGAACAAATAATTTAGCGATCATATGAACATTATGACTTGCAGATATCCATTATTACGTAATTCAATATGTACTGTGCAACGCGCAAGAGTAATTTTGATTGCCTTGACCATTTTTGCATTGGGATTATTCACTCCTCTGCTTCTCTTTGCTGACACACGCCACTTCCCTGGTACTCCACCACTTTGCACTGTTCAACCACTATGGCAAGACGCTGCAAGTGCCTTTAACGCACTAGATACTCTGCTCACATTTATTATACCAGTAAGAACCATGGTTACATTATTATAATTTTATCTAAGTTTATATTTATAGAATTAATTTTATATTTAAGGTTTTGACCATTGTCATTTTAAACACATGGATAAGCCATATAGTTTGGAAATTAGGCAATGTCCGAAGACGTTTGACCCAGAGACGAAATTACATTTTAAAGAAAGGAAAACGCAGTGATACTGCAAGGAGAAAATACTATAGTATTAACCAGAAGAAAGTCACGCAAATGCTTTTACTTGTATCTACTGTCTTTTTATGTTTCAATTTGCCTTCTTATATTATGAGAGTACTTACATACTTTATAGAGGTAATTTTAAGAAAATTACTTAGGCGAACAAGCAAAAATAAAAAAAATTATATAATTTAAATTACGAAATGTTGCATTAAAACACTGAAGACGATTACTCGTGTTTGTTCACTGATAGATACAAAAATTATCCATTTACAGGATAAGATACAGTTTTAAGGGGCAGTTCAGAGCAAGTCTGTAACTCTGTAAGAATAATCTGTAAAATGTTGTATGTCGATTGTTAGTAATTTTTGCTAGAATATAATTACAGATTAGTTCAGAGCCGCAACATTTCAGATATTTCAATATGACTTTGTGTAGTTGCAGATCCTTTCGAAAAATGTAGACATATCTTTCTTCGCAACAATTCAACATATTTGTATGCAATTTTTCAACACCAACTTTAGCATAAATTTCATTTTGTACTGTATTGGAGGTGTTAATTTTCGACGTGCAGTTTTTGAACGTGTTTGCGGCCGGACAACAAACCACAGACGAACCGAGACGAGTATACCCATTACGCGTAAGTGCGATTGATGTTATTTATTATTGATTTTAGCGAAATTGAAAGTTAACCGCCCCCCGGAGAATTCGGGCAAGCGACCGAAACAATCAAACAATTTAGTTAATTGCTAGATAAACATAAATCTGAATTTTGGGCGAAACAATTTATTTGCTGTTGTTTATTTTTGTTATCAATTTCACTTTTGTTTTGTTTTAGGAACAAGTTCGTATAAATCGTCTAGAAGGTTTCGAAGTCATTCTACTACAAAAGTCAACTTAGAAATGGTTCATATTTCTAAGGTTGTGAAAAATTATTCGAAATTTAAAAAGTCAGATAATGCATAAATATGTCGCAGAATTATAGAAAAAATCCCAATTTTCCTATTTATTTTCTTTTTATATTATTTATACCAATTTAATTCAATCTTTGGCGATGCTATTACCGAGTTTTAATTCGGAATTTAGTACTTTAACGTGATCTGCGTGGAGAACTAGTTTAGTATGTTAGTGTGCTTTGTAAAACCCTAAAGACAAATTCGTGAATTAAACCAACCAAATATTAGTAATTTGGAAAAAAACATACCAACTTCTTCTTCTGTTGCTGGTAACGGTGGAACAGTTCCAAAGAACCGTTTATCCAGTAGCTGCAAAAGCTGCAACGCGGTATCTCGCACAGTAGGCCTGGGACACCCTGTACTCATCAATGTTACGTTGATAACTGCTGTATAGTGGTCACACGGATATTCTCTAAATAAAAAATATGTTTAGAACATTTTCTATAATTTAATCCTGGCTATTAGTTACATACCTAGCACTGAAAATGGTAGCTAAAGCTAAGAAACAACCATCAGCTACAGCTGCAGTGCCTGTATAACATCTATCAACAACCCAATCCAATAATGGACCAATGTCAGGGTTGCATTCTAATAAGAGTACCACTGTTTCACACGCTAAGTCGTACACCTGCATAAAATAAAAATAATGGGTGTCGCTAAATTAAAATACACAGAATTCTACATTGAAATCCAGACGTATATTTGCTGTTTTACGTTGATATTGAAAGTTTACCAAATTATTAGATATATATAATGACCCGGGTGTATGTGTTTGTATGAATAAATGTGTAGAACGCTTCGTTTATAGCTTTATATGATTACTACTAGTGGGAGAGAATTAAAATATAGAGAACTGTACATTAAAATCCGCACGTATATTTGCTATTTAACGTTGATATTGAATATTTTCCAAATGATTAGATATATATATATATATAATATATAGAAATTATTAAATGTCAACATAAATAAATTGTGTGTGACTTGTACAAAAATAGAAACAGTACCTAAGCTTAATATATATTGTGCGCACTGTGAGAAGCAGTAAGTTTAGTGATAATTACTATCAGAGTTCACAGATTATTTGATTATTGAATAAATGACAAAATGCTAACAGTTTGTTGCATATTGAATTGTGTAATTAATAAAGTAGATTATAATAATGATGAGAAGTTATCTTTTTATAAACGGAGAAAACAACGGAAATACAAAAACGTATCCACAAGGAAACGCCGTGTAAGGGAAATGTTTTATTTATATGATGTATCGATGACTAGGTCTACATTTACAAAAATGCGCCAATCGTCAAATTATTCAATTAGATGAATCAGTGAGGAGTAAAGTGTATTCTGTATATGATATGGGCATATGGTGCTACGGGTTAACCTAGTTTCTTTATAATTACAAACATAGAACGATATTTTCCTATATATAGATCATATCAATCGCAATTTTAGTTAATTTAAAATCCCAAAACTGGTTTAATCAGCCCTTTAAAATGAGGAAAATTATCCTCTAATGTCTGTCTGTAGTTAAAAAGATATTCAATATTTGCTATGTATAATGATAAAGATATTCAATATTGAATATTAATTTGATATAAATTTTATATTATATTATTTTAATACAAATATTTGAAACGTAGAACACTTAATTATTTACTATAATTACGTATTCAAATTTCAATGTACCGAGTAAACATAGAAAATAATAATAATAATAGCAAGTCTGTTAGCCCACTTTAAAATTTTAATGATCTCATTAATCGCATAACAACTGTTTTCAATTCAATATAGTATTCATTTATTTGACCAATTAATTATTTCCAATTAAAATTGAGTCGCATCTATTGTCTTTACCTTTTCGTCATCACTAGCCAGTAATAAATCTAGCCATTGGTACAATAATCCATCTTCCGCCAAACTAGGCGGATCAAAACAAGGTCCACAGCATAAGAGCGCGCTCATTGCTTGCAGCGCGGCAATTTGTAGTTCGTATTTAGGTCCGCTAGCGGTCGAATCAGTTTCTTGCGCTTCCGACGCACCATTCGCCGCCATTACATTGCCGAGGCCGGTCAGGTTCGTGCGCAGTGGTCTTGCGTATGGACCCGACCACGTAGAGAACAAGTTGAACAGGTTTCGACGTAAATCACGCTTTAACAGGGTTTGGTACGTTTCCACTACGGATTTGAGTGAGATAATGTTTTTATTATTTATTTGAATTTATAATCGACTGTGATTCTTTCTTAATACATTTCTACTACGGGTTTGAGTGAAAACATATTTTTATTATTTATTTGAGGAAAATGTATATTTTATAGTCGACTGTGTGTCTTTTTTGAATAACTATAGAAATTTATTTGTAATCGTGTAAGACAATTGTTAAAAATATATATAAACTTAAGAAAATATCGAATGTAACAACTGTTACTATAAACGTTACTGATTATGTAACAAAAAACTAATTACATTACTAGTAAACCGGAATTATAAATACACTACAGTAAATTAAAACCAAACAATATCATTATTATTTAATTAAAGATGTACTTTCTTAAATATTTGTTTTAAAGCGTATTATCTCTTGATAGTTAAAAACTTTAATACTCTGTTTGCTGAACAGATTCACAAATAAAAAATAAGCGCTAAATATGAATAGAACATTGCTATTTGAAAGGTTTTCTACAGCTCGACTAAGAGTGCTCATTATTGCTTCGTGCGCAATTTAGGCTCCTCCCAGTAATAGCAATACTGAATTTGTTCATTAAACAGAGTATAGTATTTGGTGTGTGATCGTAGAACTCAACTTACACGAAAAACTTTTCACCATTTTCCGTACAAAATTACAAAAGTGCAGCGTAATTTCGCGAACAGCACTAGAGCTTTTATCCGGCTCACTTTCTAAATACAATCTCGCCCCATCCATGTACTCCACAAACGTGGGATGCAATGACTGCGTATCTCTGTCTAAAACACATTGGCTAACGCCAAATGTACCATACTCAGCGATGAGCTCAAGTACGCGAACTAATTGTAGTCGCAAAGCGTCTCGTCGGCGACGCCGTCGAACATTCTCCTGTTTTCTGTCAACTGCTTCACGAATATAAACCACTAGTTCTTCCATTAGATCTCTAAAATATGTATATTTAGCATTTCGGTATTCGGTGTATTGGAAAAGCTTACTTTAATGCGTCCGAGTTCACTTTTCCTAGTGCCAAAACGGCTGTATCTCGTACATCATTGGTTTCACAGCGCAGTAATGGGATAATTAGTTTGTAAAATGCGGCAGGTGAAACGTTACCTGATGACATTTTACCTTCGCCGCTGCGTTCTGCTGTTAAACTGTCTGGCGACGAACTGGGGGTAAAAATTGGTATAATACTCTTGATTTGAGGAGAAGACTGCACGATTTACTCATTAGGGGGTTGAGAATAGACCGCACTAGTACAGTAAATGCTTTATTTATTTATTGTATCCATGATTAGGTATTAAAAAACAATTAGGGAGAATTAATTTAGATTTGTCTTTTCAAATATCCAGCCAGTCACATAGACCGCACTAGTATAGTAAATGCTTATATCCATTTACGTGAAAAATCACCACCCGTCAAATTATTCAATTAGATGGGTAGATGCGATGTGTATATGATAAGGGGACATGGTGCGCAAGGGTTAATCTAGTATAAAATACGGAAGTCACAAAAGTCGCTTTTAACTCTTTTCTTGAAAAAAGCTGGATATAAACGAAAAAATTGAAAACATTTATATAAATGAATATTTTTTCGTAAAATCCCAACCCCCTAAATGGTGCATTTCTCGCTCGATGGGTAATCGTTTCTGCTTATTAAAAATGCAAGAGAAATAAAACCTTTATTTCTTAAGTGTATGTATTGTGAATTGAGGGAGGGAAAATTCAATAGTGATATTGTAATATATGATGTGCGGTTATAATGTCATAGTAATGAAGTAGGTATAAGTAAGGCACCTTGTGCGTTTGTGCTGTTTCCGAATGGCAGACAACGGTAAAGTGAATCTCCCTGTCGTTACAAAACCCTGCGTCTGGGCCAAGTTCTCGAGACTCTGGCTCAGTGAACCCGTATCAGAGCCGGCCATCTCCTCCGTTGCCATACTTTAAATAAATCATAACAAGAACATACCACACCTACATCTGAATCGAAACGGAATGAAGTCAATTATTCTGATTATATGATATGACTAGCGCATTTTTATTTACACACAACCAGAAAATAAGCATAATCATAATAATAATGAGAAACACAACTAAACTATAGAAAATATATATTTATTGCTCGAAAACATGGATACCCATACACAGGATCACCAAAAACAACACAAAATCGCACAAATAAAGAAAAATCAAACAAATCAATTATAACCAATCCGCAGAAGCAACTAATGACAGTATTAAAATATACAATCTTTTCGATATACACTCGCCTACTTTAATTCTATCAACATTCGTTCCTTATTTCTTCATAAAACAAGCTTAGGTACAACTCACCTATGTGTCCAGCTTGCCTTATAAGTAATATATGCGATACGAGAAAAAATAATTGATTTTGTTATAAAAACGTTATAGATATAAAAAATTATACAATTTTTTGTAAATTATTTTAGTATAACAAAAAAATATGTTAGTGCATATTTTAAAATTCTAAATTATAATTTTTAATCATTTTTTACGACCTTTGAGTTATCAATGTGCAAAAATCTTATAGATATAAAATATCTTAGAATTCCTTGGAGAAATTTTGGGTGTTTTAATTATGTTTCTGAGGGCAGTATTAAGAGGGGCTCCAAATATATATATATATATATATATATATATATATATATATATATATATATATATATATATATAGCTGTAAAAATTCTGCCGTAATATTGTCCCGATATGGACAAAATTAATGTGGACGAATGTATATAAATCACCTGAACCATGTTTAAAAAGCTTACGATATAGAGAACAATACAAACCTTAGGCTCAAATCAGGCGACGCGCATCTTATAACAGGGCTTGGAATCGGTGGTACAACTCGGAACGCAAACGTGACATAGTTCTTCCAAATATGAATGTACATTTCGCGTTCATTAACTGGTTTACGTACAGTTGTCGAACTTCTTAATAATGAAGCACGATTATCATTAACTGGCCTAAAAAATTATTTTAATTAAATTTATAATTGTATTATTCTGGTGTCCCACTTACGTTGGATCAATGACGGTGAAGAGAGCGTTTACGCGAGTAAACACAATTGGCCACGAGTGCGCTACAACTGTTGGACAAGCTGTTAACACTCGATCTCGCTCCAGAAACTCAAACAAACAAATATTCCATGGATCAGTTGTACTGAGATTGAATATAGACGTCGAGGATTTGCCATTGTTTAAATCTTCTGGTTGAACTGACCAGCCACTGCGATCGGCGATCCATTGTAGATCTACGTTTGAAACGGATAAGATTGTCGCTTTTTCTGTCGCTGACAAATATGGGATACATTTTTCTATAACTTGCGGACAACACCTGCATAGAAACAAAAATCATTTTATATATTATGCATATATTTAACTTTTTTTTACCTATCAATAACATCAATAACCGGTTGATCATCAGTACAATTTAATTGTTTAAGCAATTGCTTAACATCCTTTAAAATATGTACAGCTAATCTCCTCGCCGATAATCGATAATTGCATAGCATGACCAAAGCGAAAGCTTCAACTAAATGTAAAACGGAAGACAACGGTTCGGGTTTATGATCAGTTTTCTTTGGCGCTCCTAAAGTCGTTGCCGTTCGATTCGGCTCTGTGGCTTCTTTGCCTATACGCAAAACTAACGCATTGCCTAAAGCATTCTTCCAACTGTTTAATAATTGCAGCAACATTCGCAATCCATTATCAACTAATTGCGGGAAAGTATCTTGAACATCCCGAGCCATAAACTGTGTGAAACCCCACACTACATCTTGCCGCCAATCAGGAAAATCTAGTACTAATGTTTGCAGACTTTGGTAAGCCAAAGCGCGTAGTTCTTCGTCCATGTGAACTGTTAATCTTGCTAAAAGATCCACTAGTTCCGCGCCGGTCATGCCATCGGGTATTAAGCGTGGCACAGCCGCAACGCAAGTTCGGAATAGATCGATTCGCGGTTTACGTTCACCTATTTTCAACAATTTAGTATCAATAAATTAGATCTGTTAAAATAAAATCACCTGTAATCATTTCATCTGGTTCCTTATTAACGTTTTGGGTGCTAGTCATCATTAGAGGTCGACCATAATGAACATCTAAAGCCCGCAAAATGTCGACAAAAACTCGACGAACATGAGGAAAATAGGAACTCATTCCAATTGACCTCGCTGTATCTTCTGTTAACATTTTATTCAAGAAAGTTTTCCGAACTCTTAAAGTATTACCGGATGGTAAGACCCCCATGGTTCGCGGCATAGGTGGTTCCCCTTCTTTCTGTTGTAAACTATCGGCAACAACCAGAAACGCTCTAAGACCAATACTCATCCGTTCAGGAGTTAAAATGATTTTAATCGGACGCCCAACTGATAGTAAATCAAATACAATTTCTCGCATCGCAAAATCTAAACGTTCTTGCGCAATAAATTGGATTATTTTCACGAAGATGTTTAATGGAGTGTCGCGAGGCACAACAGCTTTCGAACCTTTTGGAAATAATGAGTTTACAATACTTTGCAATCGGCTTTGGGTCGCTGAATTGCTTTCGCATTTGATTCGAATCATATACACCCATAGCAAACGGTATAATGATTCTAAAGCAACGCGACTCATTTTTGGGTCTCTATTTTTTAAATGTGACAGACACATCGCAAGGAAATAATGCCAGTTTTGGAGGAAAAACGTTTTTTGGCTTACACATAAAAGGCAAGTTACTAGTGGGAATAGAGCGAGCCGGTGTTTAGATTTAGTACTCGCGTCTAAAGTTTGAGAATACAACATTTCGACGAAGTTTTTAAGACATGGGACATTCACTTCATTTTTTACAGTCTGAAAATAAATTTATAATGTGTTTCTGTTTTTGTTATTGTGCTATGAAATTTGTAATCTTACAGCAGCTACAGGAACTAATATTTCGACAAATAGCCCTGCCAATGCGTGTTTGATATCTTTTTCTTTAACTTCTAAGAAATACTGAGCAGCCTCTTGCATGAATTGGAACGAAGCCTCGAATTCTTCAATTGGTACCATTTTTACTCTAAACACAAAGACGAACTTGTTTAATCATATTACAAATAAGGCGAATTCCGAATGTGCGGATTTATAGAAACCTAATTATATATATATATATATACATAAAAATAAAGCGTTCTACACATTCACACATACATATGGGGGGTACAAAAAATATATATCTTAAATACCTGAAAAACTTCATCCCCATAAGTAAACTAATAACACTTTGAGTTGTTTGTGGACTAGGTTCTTTCACTCTTAACTCCTTCAACTCTGTCATGAATCTTTTCCGTACAGACATAAAACGTGATTGGGCCAATACACCAATCACTTCCGCGTATAGATCAGCGATAATATGAATATTACCAGCATTTGGACCTGATTGAATTCTACAGAGCAATAAAAATTACATATAAAACTGCATAGACTCTGGATAGTAGATACGTTCGAAGAATTCTTACGCATTTCAAAGGCACTGAAACCCATGATGACAAAACATCTATAAAACATCTCCAAAATAACTTCAAACAGCTATTAACATCTCCATGCTTTGGAGATGTTAAAAGCTGCTTTGGAGAAGTTAAATACTGTTTTAAAGATATTAAAAGTTATTTTGGATATGTTTAAAGCTATTTTTGAGATGTTTAAAGATATATTATCTCAGTGACTTTAAAGTGTGCCGGAACCCTCGGATCTTTAGACGATGATATATACCCATCTCTATATTTGAAATGGCGAAATGCTAAATTCTCAATATAAATGACTAGGTCCTCATGACCCGGATGGAAGGGCAACTGCCTAGACACTTCGATCAAACACAAACAAAATATGAATTCTACAGCAAGATCCCGTTTTTCTTGTTGTATATCAGCTTCGCTGCGTTCCACTGACTCAGGGGCACTACCCGATACAATATACATGATACTAGAACAATTTATTCAGTCAATTGAAGCTCTAGACGTCCCAATGCCGTGTTCACAACAGATGTGTTATTGAATTTTAATAATCAATTTGATATTTTTCTTCAGCTGCAGCGTGCAGCGGCAAATTCAGGTTTTCCCCTTTAATCTTTCGTGTTAACTATCTTAAATATCTGATGTGAACCAAGCATAAATGCGATATTTATACCTTTTTCCTTTCTGATCAACTTTTTTCTGCTCGGTGGCGGTAGCATCAGACATTTGTCTTTCATACCATGAAAATAACGCTTTTAAAAGCGACGGAAGACAGTGTTCAGCTACTGAACCGAACGCGGACAAAAGTTGATCGAATTGCGGGTCTTCGCCGCGTTGTAACACTTTCGATATGGACTTTTCCTATTTTATATTTTTTAATAAAATAAGCAAGAGTTGGCATATTTAAAAAATAATAATAATTACAGGCGGTTCAGTCATAACTCCTTCGATTTTCTTCGCAGCTTGAACGGTGAAATCCGCGAACAAAGTTCGCATAACGAACTCCCCTGGGCGTATATCCATGTCGCTGTTAACGCAGGGCCCTGCTGGATGTGGGGCGCGCTCCTTGTGCGCCCCCCAAGGCAAGAGGGTACCCCTTGCACTATATCCACTGCTCATGCTAGTCACGGTACTATTTTTGCTATCACCATCTATTATTTAACCAAAATAAATAGATACATTCATATTTGAGTAATCGTGGAAATGCCGACAGTTTGTTGCATATCGAGTTGTGTGAGTAATAAAATAAATTATGTTACAGATGAAAAAATATGCTTTTATAGAATGCAAGAGTCGTTTTTAATTCTTTTTATGCATTATAATTTTTTTTTATATTATAGATTCGGAGATATTCATTTTTAAAGGAATCATGACGTTATATTTCCCTGGTATTTTTAATATGATATTTAGGATATTGCAAGTAAATAATGGGTTTACTTTATTGGTGCACCATTAATGTTTTGTTTTCTGAACTGTTATTTGACATTTCAAGTTCCTTTTATACGTTTTAATACACTTTATTATTACAAATCAGTCTTTTTCAAGACTCCTGTGTATTAGTTGTGTTTATGAACGTAGTTCAGTATATCGCAGGCGTTTTTGCATAATGGGACAAAACATTTTCTAACAATTGTTTAACAGATAATTAATAATTAATGTTTTGTTTTCTGAACTGTTATGTGACATTTCAAGTTCCTTTTATATGTTTTAATACACTTTATTATTACAAATCAGTCTTTTTCAAGACTCCTGTGTATTAGTTGTGTTAATGAACGTAGTTCAGTATATCGCAGGAGTTTTTGCATAATGGGACAAAACATTTTCAAACAATTGTTTAACAGATAATTAATAATTAATGGTACAAAGTTTATCGCATAAAAATAGAAATAAGATTCGGTACGTACAACGCACCGATGCGTTTAGCTCACCCTATGAGTAATGCGAGCAGCGATTTTTAATTATAATGGTCTTTTAGTTAACAATTTGAAAAAATGTTATAAATATAAAAAGTATTACAATTTTTGTATTAAAAGAAAAATTAGTGCAATTTTAAAATTCAAAATTATATAATTTAATAATTTTTTATGGCCTTTGGGTTAACAATATGAAAAAATCTTGTAGATACAAAATATCTTAGAATTATTAGTGGAATTTTTGGGTGTTTTATTGATTTTTATAAGTGCAGTATTAAGGGGGGCTCTAAATTTTGGGGCTCTATAACTCGGGAAGTATACGGGCGATTGGATTTAAACTGCGAGCGGATTCAAATGGGATGCTAAATAATATGTGTAGCAATTTTGGTTCAAATCGCTCCGGTACCTTCAGAGTAAAAAGTACAAATTTGGTCGAGCGAGCGACGACTAACATTTAATTATATGTTTGGTCTCACTTTTTGTTAAGGATTTTTTAATTCGAGTATGCTACAGACACACGAACGTATACTTTAGCTTTTTCGGTAATATTCGCATAAAAATAAGAATAATAAATATTTACTGGAAGTACTGGCAGTTCCAGTAGAATTCGCGTAGTTTCCTAGTACGACGGTTGCAGCGGTGACATCGCTATCACCGCTACTAGAAGATTTTATATACGCTGGGGCGCCAGTCAATGAAGTACGCTCCCCAGCAATACTCAATCGTAGCGATATTCCATCCGCAGTCACAAGACTCGAACATGTACTATGTCCAATTGAGTCCGCATACTCAGAGTCTTGCTGAATACTCGCATCTAAATATAACAATTGTATTTTTGAATACATTAAACCAACGTTTAATATAAACAAACCTGTTAAATTATCATCCATTGGATCTACACTGTTATCACTCATTGTAAATAATATTTTAATTAATTTAACATTTCAATTATGACGCATTAGATTATATGTTTTACTTTATAAATTAGCAAAGTTGCGTAAAAATGTGTAAACACTTATAACTACATTATTGATTTATTTACGTGATAACTAGTATTTTTAGATTAATATATTTATTATTTGCATAGAATATTTGACAGTTTAATGTAAATGACACATCTCCCTGAACTTAGTCATAACATTTGTCTACGTTTACATTCATTCGTTTAATTTACTTGAAACACAAGCGATTTAAATTCATTTATCACCAACTTCACCATGTACAAACTACACAGTTCATGATTTGTCTCTCTTCCACTTATAATGAAGAAAAAGGACAGTTAATACAGCCTTCGGCCGTGTGTCTGTAACATTCTCGGATCAAAAAAAAATCCTTAACAAAAAGTGTTTGTCTCGTCGCCCTGAACCCAAAAATATATATAACTCATACACTTGTATGTTAGCCGACGCTCACTCGACCCAATTTGTCCCCTCTACTCCTCTGAAGGTACCAAAGCAATTTGAACCAAATTTGCTACACATATTAGTTAGTATCCCATTTGAATCCGATCGCAGTTTAAATCTAAACGCTCGTATACTTCCCGAGTTATAGGGCCCCCATTAATACTGCCCTTATAAAAATAATTAAAACACCCAAAAATTCTACGATATTTTATATCTACAAGATTTTTTCATAATGTTAGCTCAAAAGAAAATAAAAAAATATTTAAAATTATGCACTAATTTTCTTTTATATCAAAATAATCTACAAAAATTGTAAAACATATCTATAACATTTTTTCCAATTGTTAACCAAAAGGGTATAATAAGGTACCGGAGCGATTCACTCCAAATTTGGTACACATATTATTTGGCATCCCATTTGAATCCGCTCGCAGTTTAAATCAAATCGCCCGTATACTTCCCGAGTTATAGGGCCCCAAAATTTGGAGCCCCCCTTAATATTGCCCTTATAAAAATAATTGAAACACTTAAAAATTCTAAGATATTTTTTGTCTACAAGATTTTTTCATTTTGTTAACCCAAAGCCCGTAAAAAATTATTAAATATTATAATTTTGAATTTTAATATATGCACTAAATTATTTATTTTATCAATATAATCTAAATTTGGTACACATATTATTTGGCATCCCATTTGAATTCGCTCGCAGTATAAATCCAATCGCCCGTATACTTCCCGAGTTATAGGGCCCCAAAATTTAGAGCCCCCCTTAATACTGCCCTTATAAAAATAATTAATACACTTAAAAATTCTACTAAAAATTTTAAGATATTTTGTATCTATAAGATTTTTTCATTTTGTTAATCCAAAGCCCGAAAAAAATTATTAAATATTATAATTTTGAATTTTAAAATAATTTTTTTATCAATATAATCTAAAATTAAATGTAAGACTTTTTACACCTATAACATATTTTCAAATTGTTAACCAAAAGGCCATAATAATTAAAAACCACTGCTCGCAACGCATATTTTACCTAAGGGCGAGCTCTACGCGTTGGTGCGTTTTACGCGTACCAAATCTTGTTATCATGGGAACCTTACGTATTTAATTGTTACCACAGAGTGCTTCAAACGCAAACTTAAAATCTAAGGAATAGTAAATAAATAGAAATAAATGCAGTAAAATATATAATTTATTTTAATATCAAAGGATTTTATAAAATATAAACCTAATTTTAGCATTATACATATTAACCAATCAGTCTTACAAAATTGTCATACAAAAAATATATTAACCAATTAAAAACTATTAATTCCATCCTGTCTCAAAATATCCATGATTATCGTAAAAGCGTACATCACTGCATAATATCTACAAAAGAAAAAAAAATATTAATAATTTATTGAGTAGAATCATTGAATAAATGGAATAAAATATTTTGTATTGAATATCGTTTCTAAATGGCAATAAAACGAAAAATTCGAACCTATAGTATCGTTCTTCCATATCATTTGAGGTCATTCCATGCGGCGGATAATGTTTGTGGCTGTTTGGATGTTTTCGATTTTTGGATTTGCTTTTCTTATTCCTGTGACTACGTTTTCTTTTTCTTCTCAAATCGACGCTAGAAGAAGAACTATCGCTTAAACTTGGTGTCGATTTCTTCTTGTTTTTCAATGGACTCGAACTATCGCGATATTTATTCGATTTATCGAATAAATCACTATCGAACTTCGACGAATGCCCATATTTCCCTGAGTAATCGTTTCGTAATCGTTTTGGAGTGGGGCTTGAAGACGACAACGAACTACTAGATTTTCTTCGACGACGCTTTTTCGAATGCGGTTTCTTATCGAACATTTTCATACTTGAGCCCATTGTTTCTTTAATCATCGTGAAGAGATCCTCATCATCGTCAGACGACGCATATTTTCTGGATCGTTTTCGCGATCGACTTCGACGTGCAGCATATTTATCGATATTTTGTAAAACATGTTTTCGCGTTTCTTTTTCGATTGAGTCGCGCTTTGATGTCGACAGCTCAAATTCCTCATTTAATGAGTCGTCTGGAACTGTTCGAATTGTCTTCAAAGTCGGGCTATCTTTTTTGCCTTTACTACTTGAAGCCTCATCTTTAAATGTATATGAATTTACTTTAATATCGGTTCGATTGAAAATAGGTTTATTTCCTTCATCTATTCAAATTTAAATGTGAGATTTCATGAATACATTTGATCATTTAAATTTTCTTACCAACTTTCCTAATAATTGAAATTTCTTCGATATTCGGCAAATTATAATCGACTTCGTTAGATATGGTTTCTGTGGGTGGAATTTTTCGTCTTATTTGTATTTTGATGGATTTAAGATCTTCATTATCCATCGGATTCATGATTTACTTTACCTTTTTGTAAAAAGCAAATTTAATTACTCGCTTTTTAATTAACACCGAAACAATTAGTATTGCAGCTTAGAAATTACAAGTAATAGTTCCAGTTTGTTGAATTACATACAATGCTAACGTTCACAGCAAAAAATTATAATTAATTCCGTTCATTTTGTTACTATGAATGGCTAGTATTACATATCATAATACAAACTAAATTATTATTTGTAATTTACTAATCTTAATTACAAATTGTATCGTACTCTAATTAACAGTTTTTAACTTTTTCGAATTTCGTTATTAATATTAAAAACTACAAGCGTATTCACAGCGAAATAATCAGTAATTAAGCTTAGAAATTATAAGTAATAATGCCAGTTTGTTGTATGACAAACAAAGTTAACGTTCACAGCAACAAAATTAATCATACTTTGTGTTAATTTTGTTGCTTGGAATGCTAGCACTGCTTGTCATAATACAAACTAGATTGTTATTTGTAATTTTCTAAGCTTAATTACTGTTTGTTTCGCTGTGAACAATCCTTAACGTTCACAGCAACAAAATGTGTTAATTTTGTTGCTTGGAATGCTAGCATTGCTTTTCATAATACAAACTCGATTATTATTTGTAATTTTCTAAACTTAATTACTATTTGGTTCACCCTGAACACGCCTTAATTGTGTTCATTTTATTGCTGTGAATGCGCTAGCATTGCTTGTCATTATACAAACTAGATTAATATTTGTAATATTTAACCGTAATTACTAAGTGGTTCGCTGAGGATACAACTTAAAGGCGTGTTCACAGCGAAGTAAATAGTAATTAAGATTTGATAATTACAAATAATAATCTAGTTTGTATTATGACAAGCAATGCTAGCATTCCAAGCAACAAAATTAACACAATATATTATAATTTTTATTGCTGTGAACGTTAACTTGGTTTGTCATACAACAAACTGGAATTATTAGTTATAATTTCTAAGCTTAATTACTGATTGTTTCGCTGTGAACAATTCAGGTTGAAGAATTAAATTACTTTAAAAAATATATAATACTACTTAAAATGAAAATATAAACGTGCGATCTTTGACCTGGCCGCCATTTTTAAATCCCTAACTGACCAACACCAAAAATGAAGAAAATCAAAACAAAGTTTTGTGAAATTACTCTAAAAACCTACAATGCATATTGTAAACAATTAAAATACATAATAATAAACAATTGAAATATATAATACATGAAATTAAACAGTTTTAATGAAACACGTGAACAACCAATTGTTAAAAACGTTTATTTAACCATATCACAAATGATTAACAAATATTTAACTAATTTATTTATATTAATAACCACTCCCTAGCTTAATATTACGGTTACAACAAAAATAAATTAATAAAGTCATTATTTTTCTTTAATTCTCAATTTTCCATTCATACAAAAAATAACCAAATACCTTTATTCACAAAATAATTGTATTGAAAATATAATGAAATTACAGTGGATAAAATCACTAGTTAACAAACCATAGAAAATACACTAAACATGTTGCAACAAGTTCGTAAACAAAACCATTTGCAAGTGCCAGTGCAACCACTCGTCTAAGACTTAAATAACCAGAAAAGTAGGCGTTCACTTTATTTCGACTGAAAGAATGCACTTTATGATATGAAGTTAGCGATATGAGTGTGCAAATTTGATTGCAACTTGTCATCTCATCAAACGCGATTTATTTCTTTGTGAATTTTAATTGTTGTCATTATTAACTTGTGTTTCATTGTGATTTGACCGTAGGTAGGTATTTGTAAACTCGTGTTTACCGTGATATATTTACGCAATTTACACAATCAGCATTAGAATGGATCGACTTCTGCGCCTTGGTGGTGGAATGCCGGGTCTATCGCAGGCTCCGCCGCCCTCGGATGCTCCTGTCGTGGACACCGCCGAACAAGTCTATATTTCCTCGCTAGCGTTACTTAAAATGTTAAAGCACGGCCGCGCAGGCGTACCCATGGAGGTTATGGGGCTAATGTTAGGTTAGTGGGCAAAAAGTGTTGAATCATTACTTTTACTGGGAAGAACAATTGTTTCTAGGTGAATTCGTGGACGATTATACTGTACGGGTAATTGATGTGTTTGCTATGCCACAAACTGGTACGGGCGTCAGTGTGGAGGCGGTAGATCCCGTTTTTCAAGTAAGTTTTTTTGCTTTCTTATTCGTAATGTATAAAAGAAAGTATTGTGATCATTAAATAAAAATGCTGGAGTGGCCTACACTCGACTCTCTTGTCCTTTCACTGTTTGTATTATATATATAAACACCCAGATGGATGTGTTTGTATGTCTCTATGTTGGTATGCTTGTTTGTTTGTATGTTTATGTAAATGTATGTGTAGAACGTTATTTTTAAAATACTAATTGGCTTGGACAGGAATCGAACCCCAACTTTTACCGTGCCAGTCACCTGTACTTTCACTGTTTGTATTATATATATATACCAAGATGTATGTGTTTATATGAATGTATGTTTGTGTAGAACGTTTTTTTAAAATGCTAATTGACTTGGGCAGGAATCGATCCCCAACTTTGACCGTGCCAGTCACCTGTACTTTCACTGTTTGTATTATATATATACCAAGATGTATGTGTTTATATGAATGTATGTTTGTGTAGAACGTTTTTTTTAAAATGCTAATTGACTTGGGCAGGAATCGATCTCCAACTTTGACCGTGCCAGTCATCTGTACTTTCACTGTTTATGTTATATATATATATATATATATATATATATATATATACCCAGATGTATGTGTTCATATGTATGTTTGTGTAGAACGTTTTTTTAAAATGCTGATTGACTTGGGTAGGAATCGAACCCTAACTTTCACCGTGCCAGTCACCTGTCCTTTCACTGTTTGTATTATATATATATATATATATATATATATATATATATATATATATATATAGCCAGATGTATGTGTTTATATGAATGTATGTTTGTGTAGAACGTTTTTTTTTTAAATTTGTTTTGTAAAAATGCTAATTAACTTGGGCAGATTTGAACCCCAAATTCGGGTAAATTTCCACTACCTCACGAATCCTATTGAAATTCTATATTTAATTAAGAAAACTGCCTTAAAATCTATATTATAAAAAACAATAGTTACGTTCTTAAACGTCAATATATAAACATTAAAATCGCTTTTCACATGTTTGAAGTAGTAAAATTTCCACGGAAATAAGTAAATTATCTGTTTTTTATAATAATACTTTATTATGTTTACGATTGCTATTAATCAAATGCCTGCAGTGGCCTTCACTCGTCTTTCTTGTCTTTTGATATATATTTTTTTAAATAATCGGAAATGATATAATGAGGCTTTTAAATAATGAATAAATTTTGTGATTCAGGCAAAAATGTTGGATATGTTAAAACAAACCGGCCGACCTGAAATGGTTGTCGGATGGTACCATTCGCATCCTGGCTTTGGTTGCTGGTTATCAGGTGTTGATATCAACACTCAACAATCGTTCGAGGCGTTGAGTGAACGTGCTGTTGCCGTCGTAGTTGATCCAATTCAGTCAGTCAAAGGCAAAGTTGTCATTGATGCGTTTAGGTTAGTAATTTTGATTGAATATATTCTAAGTTGTCGACATTACCCCATTATACACTACTAGCAATATCCTAATCTTGACCAAAAAAAAAAAGGGAAGTTGACGTCACGATCCCTTTTTAAAATACGTTTAATCTAGAGACTTGCCATTAAACGGAAAATAATACATAGTTCAGAGGGAAATACAGCTACATTTTAATTTTAGATTAATCAACCCAAATATGATGGTTTTGGGTCAAGAGCCCAGACAGACGACTTCAAACTTGGGCCATTTACAAAAACCCTCGGTACAAGCCCTAATTCACGGTTTGAACCGTCACTATTACTCAATCAGTATCAATTATCGGAAAAATGAACTAGAACAGAAAATGTTGTTGAATTTACATAAAAAGTCGTGGATGGACGGTTTAACTTTAGCAGATTACTCTGATAATTGTAAGGTAAATGAGTCGACAGTGCATAATATGCTTGATTTGGCTAAGAACTACAATAAGGCCTTGGAAGAAGAAGAGAAAATGACCCCTGAACAGCTGGCGATCAAGAACGTTGGCAAACAAGACCCGAAACGGCATTTGGAAGAAAAAGTGGATGTTTTAATGGCTGCTAACATTGTGCAATGTTTAGGTGCTATGCTTGATACTGTCGTTTTCAAATAAATCGTACTTTTGATCGAAAATTAAGTTATTTTATTTTTTACTCATCATTTTTTTCCAATTCGTTTTTAAATAATTATTTTTTTCATAACTATAATTAAAGATATAATAACTAATTGTATTTGAATAATTACA
This sequence comes from Leistus spinibarbis, assembly GCA_933228885.1. Taxonomy (NCBI): domain Eukaryota; kingdom Metazoa; phylum Arthropoda; class Insecta; order Coleoptera; family Carabidae; genus Leistus; species Leistus spinibarbis. The sequence continues at coordinate 8,449,434 of OW121799.1, forward strand.
CAAATAAACATTTTTCAATTATTTGATTTATAAGATACTTAAAGTTGACAATCCTTTTTCCCGATTGAACGTTTTCTTTTATCTCCTTTTCAAAACAAAGTTTATGTTGCAAAACACTACAATTTAATAACAAGCATAGGTGACTAGTATTTATATATAATGAACATTGTATCATTGCACATGTTTTGATAAAATGTCCATTATTTATATATTGTATCAGTTAAAATAACTTGTTTCGCTAAACTTTTAATGTGAATTACAACTATAATTATAATTGAAAAAAATATATGGACTGGACCTTCACTTGACTTTCTATACGTAGTTTTCATACATACTTCAAACAAACTGTCAAACCAACCAATACCCCACACAGTAATACCGTTCATTGAATAATAATTGAATTCTAATTATTATTCAATCAACAGTATGTTTTGTTCTATCGCCAATATCACTAGAACGGCTGCACTTACGGCCAAAATAGTTATGTCCATAATGAAAGATATTAATATTTCGCACAACTTTTGTTTAAAAAGTTTCTTCAATAAATGTACCAGTTACGAGAAAATTGCTACTAAAAATCATAAGTAACTTGTTTACGTTGTCATGGATTCGAATGTAGCTTAATTAATCGGATCATCTGCGCCTATCAATATTTCGACAAGAAAACAAAATAAACTGAATTAGATAAATGACATTTCAGAATATTTCTGTAGAGTATTGGGTAGTTTTGATAGCTAGTACTTCATAACCATTACAAATTGGTATGATTTTCGTTTTCGTATGTGGAGTGACCTGCACTCGTCATTCTTATACATAGTTTTCACTATATATATATATATATATATATATATATATATATATATATATATATATATATATATAAAAACCCCAAACAAACTGTTTATTAAATTCTGTACAAAACATTAATAAAAACAGTTCAGATTTGCCGTAGCAGTTTTCTCGCAACTGGTACATTTTTTGAAGAAACTTGTGCGAAATACCAATATTTTTCTTTATGCACATCATTATTTTTGGCATAAGTGCGGCCGTTTTAATGATATTAGAGAAAGGGAAAACATGCACTTCTGGTTTGAATATTCTTTCTAAAAATAGGAAACCATATAAACGTCTTAAGTATTATATTTAATAAATCGTATTGACAGGAAAACAAAACTCAAATAATTTTATATTTGTCATTTGACATTAGTTATAAGAAAGTCTTATGCTGGCCACAACTGATTTTTTTTACAATTGATATAAATAAAATGTGAATTAACTTTGAAACATTCTGTGTGTCTGCGCATCGACAACTATGATGTTAGAAATAGTATATGTTGTTTTTATTATTTTCGTCGTTATTTTATGTTACGAATTTGTGCACAAACGGAAATACAAGTCCGTTTATAATCGTTTTCCGGGACCTCCAATATACCCGATCATAGGCAATGCCTTAGAATTTGGTTTAAATTCAGTCGGTAAGTTTAATTTTTACAGTGTTTTTAAAGTGTTTAATTCGAATTTTTCCGTAATTTTTATTATTAATAATATATATATATATATATATATATATATATATATATATATATAATTTTAATCCGGCAATGTTTACATAAATTTAATATTTTTAACTTTTATATGAATATTTTTTTCCCATGCCGTTTTAGAGGTATGAATAAAGTAGCTAGAATAAACCACTATTTCCGGCTAGAATAACGCTTTCAAAAATTAGAAGTTTTCGCAATTTTTACTTTCTTATATGGAAGTATTGCAAACACGAAAAATGTTGATCTCGAGATTTTAACGGAATGACTATTTTTTAAATGATGTGTGTGTGTCTGTGATCGTTCTACAACAATAACTGTTAATGATATAATTATAAAAATTTAAACATGTCCGGAAGAAAGCCTCTTATTTTAGGAAGCAATAACTTAACAGAAAGTAGTGGGCTAAAATGTTTTTGATACTTTTAAATTATTATTTGCTGAAAAAAGTGTATTTCCGATAAAATCTCGAGTCCGACATTTTTCATGAATTATATATATTCGTATAAAAAACAAAATTAAAATGTAAATAAATTAGTAATTGAGTTACATACATAATTACATGTACATGCAATGTCGTAATATCATGTAAAACAAATAAACATACGATTCTGTTGAAACTAATAAATAACTGAATAATATATACAAATATAAAATAATATGTTAATGAATATAATAAAAGAGTACATTTACAACAGATTCTATGTTAATCACACAAAATTGCCTTGGTGAATTGAACAATTTGCCCAAGACATAAGCAATATCCGAACAATTATGCACGGAATAAAATATAATTTAGCAACACATGAAATATCATCGTACAGACCTTTCTGTTATTATTATTCTATCATATATTTAGTTTTTACTTTCTTTTACAAAGTAATAAGTAAGTCTTGTAATTATGAAAAATTTAGAACTCGAGATTTCAACGGATATATGTACATGTTTTGACTTTCCCTGTGAATATTTATATCGAATTACAGAACGCATCTTATATATATTATTGATTTCTAGAGAAATATAACGATATTGAACGTATAGTAAACAAATATGGTAATTCTTTTATGATCCGTATTGGTCCCATTAAAACCTATTTAGTAATAACGGACCCTGAACTATCTGAATTCTTCTTAAATTCGATGAAATTCATTACAAAGAACGTTGATTACAATTTGCTTAGACCTTGGATTGCAAACGGGCTTCTTACATCTAGCGGTAACATAAATATCGCAATATTTAAACAAATCAATTACATAATCAAATTATACATTAAATATTTTAGGAAGCTATTGGCAAAAACGGCGTAAAGTTATTACACCTACATTTCATTTTAAGATATTGAACGATTTTGTGCCAATTTTAAACGCAGGATCTGCTATTTTGGTGAAACGATTACAGAAAGAAGTTGGTAAAGATGTTTGTGATATTTATCCTTATATAACAACGTATGCGTTGGATAATATTTGTGGTAATCATATTTATTTATAATTATTAAATTGTGTAAATAATGTGTTGTTTTGTATTTAAAGAAACTGCAATGGGTACATCTGTAAATGCTCAAATTAATACGGAGCATGAGTATGTTTTAGCTGTTAAGGAATTATGTAATATTATAGTAGAACGAGGATTTTCTCCATGGAAACAATTCGATATATTATTTAAATATTCTAATTCTTATAAAGAACACCAAAAATGTATTAAAATCTTACACGGTTTCACCAATGACGTTATCGCAAAGAAACGCAAAGAGTTGCTTCTGAATAATGATACTAATCAGGTACAAAATGAGGATGATGGAGTAAAGAAACGAATTGCATTCCTGGATTTATTGCTACAATCAACAATCGATGGAAAACCTTTGAGCGATGCAGATATCAGTGAAGAAGTTAACACGTTTATGTTTGAGGTAAAATTAGTTCATTAAACAAGGATAGGTGCACCTATGCCTTCACCGAATAAATTCAAACAGCGCAAAGCGTACTAATTTTTTTTGCAATATTTTCGTATTTCTTTAGGGCCATGATACAATTTCATCAGCAATTGCTTTTGCTTTGTATGAATTAGCAAGGAATCCTCAAGTTCAAGTAAGATTATATTAAATATTAGTTTTAAATGTTACAAACATATGTAATGCAGGAAGAAGCTGTAAAAGAATTACGAGAAATATTCGGTGATGACAAAGAACGCGATCCAACTCTCAACGATTTCAATAACATGAAATATATGGACCTTGTCATCAAAGAAACTTTAAGATTGTATCCATCAGTGCCTTTATTCGCAAGAGAACTCGCAGAAGATGTAACTCGCGGTTAGATATTTAAAACTAGTTGGTTATCTAAAATTAATTTAATTTTCTTTTAAATTAGATCAAGTTTTATACCCGAAGGGGCTGAATGTTTTATTTATTCCGGTTTTCATGCATAGAAATTCTGCACTGTTTAAAAATCCTGAAAAGTTTGACCCGAATCGATTTTTAGCAGAGAATATTGAAAGCAAAAATCCATTCGGTTATATTCCGTTTAGTGCGGGACCCAGGAACTGTATTGGTAAGATTGTAACAAATATTTATTAAAAGCAATTGAAATGCTCATTTTTAGGACAAAAATTCGCTTTGTACGAATTGAAATCTACGATTTCAAAAGTGCTTCGCCATTATGAGTTATCCAAAGCATCAGATTCAAAATATAATATTTCTTTGGCTTTCGAAGTCATTTTAAAATCAACCACAGGAATGTGTCTGCGATTGACTGAAAGAAAATATTAATTTAGTATTATGCACCTCGCTAAAATAGAATAGAATAAAGTGGTATTCAAGTGGAATAGGTTTAATTACAGTTATTTCTCTATTTATATAATTATATTGTAACGAATTATAATTAACTCGGTGGAGAATAAAACATTTATCGCTACGAAAATGTATTTATTTATAACAAACTATATTTATTTACATCATTCAGTGATTTAGCATAAACTTTATCCGGCTCGCTTACACTATTGATTTCTAATTCACACACACAGAATATCTATTCACATGTTTATTTCTTCCTGCACACGACCGCTATTTATTTCTTTATGGTCTCCGTGTCGAGCTATATGGAACACAATACTTCCAGAACACATTTGGGGATTCTCCACAAGGTTCTGGAACTATTCACAGCGCAATTTTAACAGCAGCAATAACTAAATTTTTTGGAAAAGCAAACTTTCATAAATCATTTTAAAAATTTGTATTTATTAAGTAGTATTTAATTTTTTTTTTTAAATAGGAATGCCGTTAATATACAAAGATAATCTGTAAGCATTTATTCTAGAATCCTGGAAATTAATTCGCTCTAAATTGAACGAAACGCTGTACTACAACCTTGACCACCTCTATTTACGTATTTATTTTTATACACCAACTATCTCATATTTAACCTCCGTCCTTCAACTTTTTAATTCCGCACTTCAGCAACCTCAGATTTATCTCATTTATTACGCACTATTTTCTTTGCTTTACCTCTTGATTATTGATTTCCCCCCTGTCTACGACGACTATTGATGCCCAAACTCACTGACTGACTACCGCTTTCTGGTTATTGGTTTCTAAATGACTCACTGACTGCCCAGACTTCCGTTTCAGTATATTCTGGATTGCACTGTTCGTGAAGCAGCCTAATGAGATCCTGAAAAGCTATGGTTCTTTAATTTCGGATTGAATCTTGAATATTAAAAAAATGGGTTGTTTATACATGTCCTGGTTGCTTAATTATTTGGCAGATTACGTTATTCTCTAGGTCAATTTATGATTTTTTTCTAATTTCACAATAAACAATTTTTATTATCTTATCAAATGCATATACTAAAGTTATTTTTTAAATTCGATGTTGTCGGATTTTTTTCTCATTCCTGTTTTGAATTCGTAAGAGTAATTATACCATAGAAATTGGTAAGTTATAGTTTAAGCATTTTTACTTTAAAACATTATTTAAAATTAAAACACAGTTTTTTTTTATATTATTCAAGAAATACTTCTAATTCTTAGATTGAAATTGAAACCCTTAAACATTAAATAATTTATTTCGCTAAGTAGTATTTTAAATTCAACAAGTAACACACGAAATATATAAGTTTTTGCAATGTTTAATATTTTAGCGAGTTATAATTGTTATATAATCGATTTCGATAAATCAAATAGTTGCAAATATTTCTTACAATAGCTTGAAATATCTATTATTATTTATAAAGAAAACTACGTAAAGAAGTAAAGCTATTTTCAAAGACTTTTTGATTTAAATTTGGAATTAATAGACCTAAAAGAAGAAACCTAGAAGATATATCTTCTAGGTTTCTTTTTTTGGGGCTAATTAAATGCAAATTTAAATCGAATTTTCATTTAGCTAGACAATTAAAATATATTTTTATTTTAGAATTCCTACAGTTATGTTGCTAATAATAGCTTATGTTCTTCTTGCTATTATATCTATATTCCTATGTTGTGATTTGCTTCACAAATGGAAATATAGATCCGTTTTAAAGCATTTTCCCGGACCCCCAACATATCCAATCGTAGGTAATGCGTTAGAATTTGGATTAAATGCAGTTGGTAAGTTTTCTCAGTTGCACCAAGTACATAGAATTTATAGGTAATCAAACATTCATTTTTAGATAAGTACAACGACTTAGTTCGTTTATTCAACAAATATAAACCTAATATGAGTATAAGAATAGGTCCTTGTAATCAATATTTATTGATAACTGACCCTGAACTAGTCGAATTTTTCATTAGCTCGATGAAATATTTAAAAAAATCTGTTGACTACAAGATAATAAGACCATGGGTAGCAAACGGACTTCTTACATCTACCGGTAACATAAATACAGCAATATCAAATAAATCAAATTATTCATTAAATATTTTAGGAAGCTACTGGCAAAAACGGCGTAAAGTTATCACACCTACATTTCATTTTAAGATATTGAACGATTTTGTGCCAATTTTAAACGCAGGATCTGCTATTTTGGTGAAACGATTACAGAAAGAAGTTGGTAAAGATGTTTGTGATATTTATCCTTATATAACAACGTATGCGTTGGATAATATTTGTGGTAATCATATTTATTTATAATTATTAAATTGTGTAAATAATGTGTTGTTTTTATTTTAAGAAACTGCAATGGGTACATCTGTAAATGCTCAAATTAATACGGAGCATGAGTATGTTTTAGCTGTTAAGGAATTATGTAATATTATGATAGAACGAGGATTTTCTCCATGGAAACAATTCGATATATTATTTAAATTTTCCAATTCTTATAAAGAACACCAAAAATGTATTAAAATCTTACACGGTTTCACCAATGACGTTATCGCAAAGAAACGCAAAGAGTTATTGCTGAATAATGATACTAATCAGGTACAAAATGAGGATGATGGAGTAAAGAAACGAATTGCATTCCTGGATTTATTACTACAATCAAAAATCGATGGAAAACCTTTGAGCGATGCAGATATCAGTGAAGAAGTTAACACGTTTATGTTTGAGGTAAAATTAGTTCATTAAACAAGCATAGATGCACCTATGCCTTCAGCGAATAAATTCAAACAGCGCAAAGCGTACTAATCTTTTTGTAATATTTTCGTATTACTTTAGGGCCATGATACAACTTCATCAGCAATTTCTTTTGCTTTATATGAATTAGCAAGGAATCCTCAAGTTCAAGTAAGATAATATTAAATATTAGTTTTAAATGTTACAAACATACGTAATGCAGGAAGAAGCTGTAAAAGAATTACAAGAAATATTCGGTGATGACAAAGAACGCGAGCCAACTCTCAACGATTTGAATAATATGAAATATATTGAACTGGTCATCAAGGAAACTTTACGATTGTATCCGTCAGTGCCTGCTTTTGGGCGAGAACTTACAGAAGATGTAGTTCACAGTAAGTAGATCTGTATATATTAAAAGTAAATGAAACCGTAATTGACTCTTTCAAACTAGATGGGGTTTCATATCCTAAAGGCCTGGCTATTGTATTTACCACTTTCTCCATGCATAGAAGAGCTAATCTCTTTAATAACCCAGAGGTGTTTGATCCAAATCGTTTTTTACCCGAAAATTCAGAATTAAAAAACCCATTTGGTTATATCCCATTCAGTGCTGGCCCCAGAAACTGTATTGGTAGGTTAATTACGATGATTGCAGTGCGTAATAGTTTTGATTATATATTTACTAACAAAATATTGAATGAAAATTTATATTTGTAGGTCAGAAATTCGCAATGTACGAATTGAAATCCGCTATTTCGAAGGTGCTCCGACATTATGTATTGTCACCAGCAGATCCTAAACATGATGTCATTTTATCTATCGAAGTTATTTTAAAATCTTCTACTGGAATGTGTTTAAGATTGGCTGAACGACAATATTAATAATATTTACTTGTTTTTTTTTTATATGTTTAGGTTTTTACGTATATATTTGTACATAGTTAATATTAGTTAAATTAATTTTGTATACTCAGTAGTTCTGCGAAGAGCGAATCTTGTTCTTGTGATGGTGAGGTGAGGTCACCTAATTAACTTACAGAAATAAAATAATATGGGATGCCCTTTGTTTTAAAGTAATTCTACTATGTCGAGTGTAGAACACTCTAGATTTTGTATGTTTTAAATCACTATTAGGGAATTTTGAACACGGATTTACCAAGGTTAATAAAACATAGATTCCACAATACAAATTCTGTTATTTTTTTCAGTAATCCAAATACAAAACTATTATAGATATATTTACAAAACTAATACTGAGTGAATACTCCTCCTCCAATAGTCAAAAACTTGTAAGGGTGACGACGATTTCTTCCTCTAAAATAAAATACAAATAAATATTAAAATAAAAGAGACAAATCTGAAGAAAACATGTTTTAATAAGTAATGAAATATGTCTAAGATATATAAAAAAATTTTAAAAGTTCAAGCGTTGATAAATTCCCATTTACCGAATGGACAAATGAATAATTGCGACAATTTTTTTAATAAAATTTAAATATTACCTGATAGCATTGAAGAACAGCTTTTCCCGTTTGAACTCTTCAGGCGCAGTCACCTCCAAGTAAATATCAAAACAGGCGACTAATCTTCGAATTTGAGCCGAAAGTAACCAGGTATTATCATTACGCTTTAAATTTGAGGACCAATCACTATTTACTGCACGCTCCATATCCTAAACATCAAACGAAACGAAATAATTCAACATTTCTAATATACATTCGTATAAGTTAAAATAATAAACGGTTATGGAATCGTTAAAAGTATTGTGGCTGAGGCATTGAATAACCTAATCAAATACAAAATAGAAGCAGTAAGATTCCTGTTTTACAAACAACACCGGGAAGGGAATTGCTTTATTTATATGGTGTACCCATTTACATGAAAAATTGCCACCAGTCAAATTATTCATATAGACAGATAAATTAGTGGGAAGTGGATTGTATTCTGTATATGATATGGGCACGTAGTCATGAATATTAGAACACACCCTGACTGAATCGTTGTTAAACGTTTGATGCGTTCCATTGTAATGGACAGTGACGGCAAAAATAGAGCGTTCGGTCGGAAAATTGTTTTTAATCGCTACCAACGTGACAAGTTTGGCCGATTTTCGGGTGATCACTGCTCTGTACAATAAATCAATGCTGGACACGTATTCTCCCGCAATTAGTTTCTCAGTGCTCGGACATTCACAGAATTCTTGCCAAGTGATGCGATGCCAAGCTGCCAGGACTCCATTTATCTTAAACGGCACTAAATAAGTGTCAGGAATTGATGGAATTACGTTCTTATCTGTAAAATAAATCACATTCAATAAAAATATTGAAGGAAAATTAAAGCATATTTAAGGCGATTTGTATTAAAATGCAGGAAATAATTAAACACGTAAGATATCCATGATGAAAAGGTGTTTTCGGCTTAAATACTAACTAAATATGCCTTAAAATTATGTGGAAACAGTTTTACTAACGTGATTATTAATTAAATTTTTTTTTCCTTACCCAATTCTTGTATTTGCGTTGACAAAGAAATCCTGGATTGGAATCTGCGTTTCAATATTTTCATAACAGCTTCAACACTGGTTTGGCTTAATTCGCTATTCGGAGTAGGTAGCACACAGCCTGCCTAGAAATAAAATAATAACCGTTGTATAACCATGCGCATACATTTTCTATGCCGCAAAATAGAATTTAATTATATATTCGCGATTAATTCACTGAAAATGAATCACCAAAAGATAATGCCACTGCTATTTGAGCAAATTATTGGCGAAACGTTTACTAACAATTGTTTTAAAACAATTATTCATGGAATTCTCCTAGTAAAATAATTTAAAAGGTATTTATTGTATTTATTATGCAAGTATTTAGTAAAATGAAATATTATTATTCTTGATTAATTAAAGAATTCTTCTTCTTACTTTTGCAGCAATGAAATCCAAGCCGCATATCCTTTGTGCCCACGTGTATGGGCAGCCAAGCTGGTCGATAAGCGACGAAAAACTCCCTAGTTTCAGTTGCTGAAGTTGGTAATGGTTCGTGGGGTTAGGACTCTCTTCGCCATTGTCGTTTGGGAATAATTCACGTAACATATGTTCCGAAGATAACACTTCACTATAAATAACATAAATTTAATAAACAATATAATACATAACAGAATATAAAACTTACGCTGTACAAACACCAGTGATGGGTTCCGGTGTATTCACTTGGCATTTAACAGTGATAACATGTAATTTGACCTTGTAATAAAAATCCAAGGTCAAACTGGGTCCTTTGCCCGTACCCAAATTAATAATAATTTGCACATACAACGGATGTGATACTAATAGTTTATTCCGTTTGCCGTCTTGCGATTCTGTTACTCGGGACGATTGTCTATTATGCCGTTTTTGTCTTGCTAATTTTTCCTATTTATAAATAAAACCAATTAGTTAGTTATTTTCTTATAGTTAGCAATACTTTTACATAATTAACAGTTTACTCTAGCTAGTTTTCCAAAATATCGGAAACGGCATGAGATAGACAAATTTATTCTTATACAAGTTAAAGATGAAACTTAACACTTGAATATGGCCCAGATGTGCACATATTTAAAAAAAAAACATTTCTTAACCAGAATTAACAGTTTACTCTAGCTAGTTTTCCAAAATCTCGGAAACGGCATGAGATAGAGACAAATTTATTCTTATAAAAGTTAAAGATAAAACTTAACACTTGAATATGGCCCAGATGTGCACATATTTAAAAAAAAAAACATTTCTTAACCAGAATTAACAGTTTACTCTAGCTAGTTTTCCAATATCTCGGAAACGGTATGAGATAGAGACAAATTTATTCTTATAAAAGTTAAAGATATTTAAATTCTAGCAACTTTTGCTTAAAAGGTTTTTTGAAAAAATGTGTTATTTATTGAAAAATCACGATTTAAATTTATTTCCCTAATTACTTACACAAATAATTGATTTTGTATCATGGTAAAGTATGAATACATAGTGGACAAGAAAGTCGAGTGAAGACCACTCTAACTTTTTTTATTAGAAATATAATAATTATTGTCCACAGTTTCATGATTTAATTAATACAATTGTGGTTTATTTGTATTGGTTCTAAATCGCTAGTTTTAAGATGCTCTAATTGATTGATAATAGTAATTACTAATTGGTGAACGCAGCTTTAATAAAATAATTACCTCAGCGACTTCTTGATCAGAATCCGAATCGGTTGAATCCTGTGATTCAGTATCATCTTTCTTCAATTGTTTAGCTTCTTCTTCTTCTCCAAGAATATGAACTTTAGTATTCTTATCTATGTAATAAAAAAACGCAATTTACTAAAATGAAATAAAAACAAGGATAAATGTATGAACCATAAACTTGGGTGTAAGCGTCTACTTTCGCATAAAGTAAATAAAGCGGATTCGGTAATAAAAATGCAAGTTGGTGTTCTTCGCGAACTTTATCCGATTGCATGCCTAATTGCTCCTGCAGCGGTTTTGTAACTTCCAGAATATGATCTAGCTGCGGCACCAATTTCTGCAATCGTTCCTTTTTGCTAACAATTTGATCGCCAACTTCATCTTTTTCTAGTTCGAGTTTGCGACATTGGCTAGCTAGTTGTTTGCGTTGTTGTAACTCCCATTCTAAACGGGCGAGTTGTAATTGATGTTGATCCGTTTTTGTGGAACCCTGAATTAATTGTTGCTACAGTTGGAGGAGTTAAATTTGTTAATTTATGAGTTGATAATGTTTATAATACAACTGGACTTACAGGTCGTGAAATTGATTCAGGCGCATTTTTGAAAAATTCCTCTTGCGTTATCAAATCAATTTCTTCATCTAGAGATCTTTAAATATTCGAAATTAATCAAACTATTTTATAACTCGATACTTTTTATTAGTAGAAGCTACTCATTTTTGGGCGCTAGACTTGTTTATATTTGAAGATTTAATGTGTATTTAGTGTGTTGTGTAGTTTATAGATAGTGCTTATATTAACAGAAAATATTTCATGTGCTTATTTTATAGAATACAAACGACTTACGAAGAAAATAACAAAAATACAAAATCGTAAAACCCCTTAATACTGCCCTTAGAAAATTAATTAAAACACCGAAAATTTCTACTAATAATTCTAAGATATTTTATCTCTATAAGATTTTTGCATGTTAATAACCCAAAGGCCGTAAAAAAATATTAAAAAAAATTAATTTAGCATTTTCAAATATGCACTAATATATTTTTTTTTTATATATCAAAATAATCTACAAAAAATTGTAAAACTTTTTATATCTATAACATTTTTTCAAATTGTTAACCAAAATGCTATAATAATTAAATACCGATGTTCGCATCGCATATATTACTTATAAGGCGAGTTGGACGCATAGGTGCGTTGTACCTAAGCTTGTGCTTTTATCAAAGTAATCTACAAATAATTGCAAGACTTTTTATAACTATAACATTTTTTTAAACTGTTAACCAAAATGCTATAATAATTAAAAACCTATGCCCGCATCGCATATATTACTTATAAGGCGAGTTGGACGCATAGGTGCGTTGTACCTAAGCTTGTGCTTTTATCAAAGTAATCTACAAAGAATTGCAAGACTTTTTATAACTATAACATTTTTTCAAATTGTTAGCCAAAATGCTATAATAATTAAAAACCTATGCTCGCATCGCATATATTACTTATAAGGCGAGTTGGACGCATAGGTGCGTTGTACCTAAGCTTGTGCTTTTATCAAAGTAATCTACAAAGAATTGCAAGACTTTTTATAACTATAACATTTTTTCAAATTGTTAACCAAAATGCTATAATAATTAAAAACCTATGCTCGCATCGCATATATTACTTATAAGGCGAGTTGGACGCATAGGTGCGTTGTACCTAAGCTTGTGCTTTTATCAAAGTAATCTACAAAGAATTGCAAGAATTTTTATATTTATAACATATATTTGTAAATTATGGCATAAATTCATATAATAAAAAATTGCGGTGGTTTTACTCCATTGGTGGCAACACTGTTGCAAACCGTTTTAATTTTCGTAAGTTATTATTAAATAATCAGTGTTCCCAACCTAAAAAATAACTAGCTCCATTGGTGGCAACACTGTTGCAAACCGTTTTAATTTTCGTAAGTTATTATTAAATAATCAGTGTTCCCAACCTAAAAAATAACTAGCTCCATTGGTGGCAACACTGTTGCAAACCGTTTTAATTTTCGTAAGTTATTATTAAATAATCAGTGTTCCCAACCTAAAAAATAACTAGCTCCACGAATAAAAGTAGTCGAGTTCTATTACCTAAACTGAAAACATTTGGCGATTTCCTTCTTCAAGTATGTCAATTCGTACAATAAATTTTGCAATTGCAATTTTGTACTATCCGTCTGTAGTTTCTCTTGGTGCAGCGCATCTCGGCCGGACTTCGTTCTAAATTTTTCAAGTCGATTCAACTTTTTCAGAACAGTTACTAACATGCATGTTTCAACTCGTTTCTCAGCGATTTTTGCTTTAGATTCAGTTGTGCCTAATTTTTTTAGGTCAGCCATTTCTGATAATAACTGCCGAATATTTTCGCATGTTTGAAAATATAATTCGACATCTTTGTCGGGCGACCGTTTCGAGGCTTCCGCCTCTTCGAACTCAACGATTTTCTAGAGAATATAAAAATGCTTACCTTGTACAATCACAACAAACCGGTTGTCCTAACCTTATATGTGTCTTCTTCTGGTTTGTTTGCTTCCGTTGTGGATGTAGTCTTCTTTCTTGTCTTTTTCAGTGTTGTGTCTCTAGTTGTAATTGTATCTTTCACCATTTTCACAGATAAATATTGTTATTTATTGAAAATAATTAATTTTTATTTGACAAACCACGCTACAAAATATATTGATGTAGTGTTGCCAAACACAGTTATAAAAATATCCGAAACATTGTTATCCGTTGAATAAATCAAATATTCCTCAAATAACTGTTTGCTTCTATTCCACTCGAACAAATTCTATAGGTTCATTCAATTAAAGTAACTTCATAATATTATTTAAAACTACTACTTTTTGCATTCAATACATTTGGCAACACTGCTCCCTAATAAAACTAAAAACCTATCATGATGAAACAAACCACAAAAATAAAACCAGTAGATTTTTATAAAATAAATATCTGTCGATCTATAATTGTATAAATAACGCCTGGTTTAATTTTTTTGAACCTAGAGTTTCGAAGATAAACAATAGAAACTATAATAAATGGCCAATTTTATCTCTATAACTTTTGGTTTAAAAAGTACCAGGCATTATTTATGCAATTACGGATCGACTGATGTTCCTTTTATATATAAAAATCTATCGGTTTTATTTTTATTTATTTGAACCTAGAATTTCGAATATAAAAATAAAACTATAGTAAATGGCCTGTTTTTTGACGATTTTACATTTTATCTCTAAAACTCTTAATTAAAAAAAAATACTAGGCATTATTTATGCAATTACGGATCGACTAATATATATTTTTTAATAAAAACCTACCGATTTTTATTTTGAGCTTTATGTTTACCCTTAAATTATAAAGATCATGAAAATTAAAAATCTGGAGTGGCCTGCACTCGACATTCTTTTATTACGTACATGCGAATCCATGGAAACATAAACAAGATATTTATGCATTTTCGTAGCAATTTTCTCGTAACTGGTACATTTTTTCAAGAAACTTTTCAAACAAAAGTTGTGCAAAATATGAATTTCTTTTATTATTATAATTATTTTTTGCTATAAGTGCAGCCGTTCTAGTGATATTGGAGATAGAACAATGCATAGAGTAAACATGTACTTCCGGTTTGAATATTCTTTTCAAAAATAGGAAGTGCATATCTAGACTATAAACAAGTCTTAAGATTGAAATTTCATAATTTTACGATCGACAGTTTTGGCTCTAGAGCGTTCACAGACATACAGATACACACGTCTTTCAGATAATAGTCACATGCGTTCTGTAATTCGACAGACACACACACACACAGACTTCATTCCGCAAATAGTCCCATTCGATTCAGGTCAAAACGTGTATATCCGTGAAATCTCGAGTTTTTTTTAGGTGATCCCTAATTACTTATTTATTACTTTGTAAAAGAAAGTAAAATTAATTCCAACAAATATCACGAATAATAACAAAATTAATTATTTATAAACAAAAACGAACAAAAACTTTTAATTATACGTATATAATTATTATAAAATCTGAAAACTACAATATTACATTACATCTTATCATTGCATTATATACAATACTAATTTAATTTAAATATAAAAATTAATTATGTAAACCTTAAAACCACAAATCGCCGCCATCGTCCTCTTCCGGTATGTGCTGACCGGAAGTGACTTGTTCAATAGGTGTAAGACCCTCATCGTCGCTCTCACTTACAGCCAGATCATCGTGGATCTTTGCTTCCGGCATAAGGATCCCGGTTTTATCGTCGATCTCGAGTTTTGCACGCGGTAGGCCAGCCAATAGGAAATCAGACGGATCATAATTCGGGTCGACATCCATACTTTCCTCTGTTAACAAAACAAATAACATAGCAAACATATATGCGAACTTTTAAAATTAAGTTTACCTTTAAACATAACAGGTTCAAGTTGCTCAGCTTGCTGGTAGAATCCAATGTTGCCAAGTTGCATCATTGCTTCCGCTGCTTGTTGACTGTCGTCATCGCCTGGGATTAACTCCGCTGGTACTTCTGCAGACACTAAAATGCTTAGTTTGTTGTCGTCGCCGTCCCCGTCGCTCAGGGGGACTTCATCGAATTCTTCCTCGCTTGAGAATTGCAGATCTATCGATTGAACACAAATATTTACGAATGATTTTTTCTTCCAAGGTAGCATTAAAATAGGTATTACCTTCTTCAAGTGTAGCTCCGATTTTCTTCTTACCGCGAGCTTTCATCGGTTTGAGATCAGACAAGCCTAATGCAGCCTGTTCCAAAGCAGCGGCTTCGCCCTCGACATCAACGAAATCATAATCATCATTTGGTAACTTACCAAACGAATTATCCGGCGAACTTGCTCGACTCTAAAAACATTTTGTTCAAAAATAATGAAATACACGTTATGAAACTTAGAAATGTTCCTGTTCTGGTACAAACGTAGTATTACTATAAAGGTAAATTGATAAAACGCTAAGTACTTAATAAGCAAAAATATATATATATATATATATTTTCCTTAGAGAACAAAGGTGATAAGTCTAATTTTTCAGTTTTCTATCTTGAGTTTAATCTACTCAAATATTTGTTCCATGGACAACAAAAGTGGAAAATTTATATAAGTATTACTTTCGATGCGTAAAGTATAAATGATGACATAATAATGTAAAATAATTGATCTTAAGAGCATAAAGGTGATATGTCCCACTGTAATTTATGTGTAGATTTGTCTATATAAGTATTATTTTAATAATTTCATATATTTGATCTGTAAACTACAAAATTGGCATTTCCTGAATAATAATGTAAAATAATTGATCTTTAGAGCATAAAGGTGATATGTCCTACAGTAATTGTTGTGTCGATTATTTTAAATAAGTATTATATATATATATATATATATATATATATATATATATATATATATATATATATATATACATATATATAAATAATATGAAATATACATTATATATATGATGCATAAAGTATAAAAGATGACAAATACTGAATAATAATCTAAATAATTTGATTCTTAGAGCAAATAGGTGATATGTCCTACTATATAATTTTTCTGTATTGTTTTAAAGTTAATCATAGAAAAGTTAATATATTTTTATTATTCAACAATATTTACCTCGCGAGAATCAGGTTCAGCTATTGTGTAATTTTCATCATCTGGGCCTAAATCCATTTCAGCCTGTTCTAAGGCTCGTTCTTGCACTAAAGAAATCTTCTTTTCTAGTTGTGTTAAATGGTCATCATACTAAACAAAGATAAAACATTTTTTTGTGGTTTTAAAAGCCGAATAATACATATTTGAAAGATAATTTATCCTTTAAATACAATACGCACGCGATCCTGATAACCATAGCCGAATTAACTAATCGATTAGTAAGAATACAACTGATTCGGCTATGGTTACCAGGATCCGTATTGTATACGATTTACCTCTTCTAGTGTATCACGACAAATTTTAACAACAAGTTCAGCCTTTTGTGTAAATGGAGATTCTTTTCCGTTATATAGTTCACAGTTTTTCAAAATTTGTTCTACGTCCATTAAAAATTCGTATCTCGTATGATATTTGTGAGCTAACATAAAAAAAAATATTAAAGATATTTAGGGAGTTTGGTATGAGAATTTCGTATATACCAGCAACTTTTTTCGAGATTGTATCCAAATCCATGGGTCTCTTGATGACATTATAGTAATCTTTGACCAGTTTTTTATTAACTGGTTTCAAGAATGGCCAAGATTCTGACATAGTTTTTAATTTGGTATTAACAACATTATCTAAAATAAATGTGAGTGCAACTTGGTCATTATCGTCTAAAAGTGGATTAATCGCTTTTTCCAATCGCATCAGTCTGTCTTCCTTTTCTCCTAAGCGCTCAACGCAACGGTTTAGCATTCGTTGGGCGGCGATTGTTAGTGAACTTTTAGGCCCTATAAATTATATATATATATATTGTATATTCGGTGTTGATTACGCTGCATGTAAAATGTACCGTTATAAAGATTTGAATTCTCAACGATTTGATTAACGTCCGCTAAAAATTCTTCGCGACTTTGGTATTTTTTCTGGCGTAGATTTTCCCGAATTGATTGCAAGTCCATTGGACGTTGCACGATTCTGTAGTAATCTAACACTAACTGTAAATAAAAAGATTTATTTTATATAAGCATAAGTGCAACCAGTATATATGTATTAAATTGCTGACCTTAGCGTTAACCGGGAACAAGAACGGTTGAACATCGGGCAAATCTCGCATTTCATTTAATATCGCTTCTAAGATTGTCGACAACACAACAACTGGATCAGTTCTGCGCCGATTCGCTGGTCGTTGATGCCGTTTCAAGTAATCACAATGGATGTCACTGTTGGCGCGTTTCCGTCTGCGATTCATCGCATCTTTCGGGACTTTTAACAATAATGTACGTCGCTTCATGTCTTCAGCATGCTTGATTAATTTTCCTGATAATTTCATTTTGGTGCCATCTACATTGACTAGATCTTCATCGTCTGCGTTAAGTTGTTTTTCGATTTCTTCTTCTTGCTCTTCTGTCATTGCTACATTCATCGGAGGGGCTGGACCAGAGTTTTGGTACAGAGGACACGCTTTATTTGTTCTGAAATAATACAAATTAAGAAATATGGCGAAATTCAATACTCAAATTTCATAAAAGATTTGTTACTAATGCCTCCAGCTAGCCGTTCTAGTGATATTGGAGATAGAACAAAAAATGCATAGAGTAAACATGCACTTCCAGTTTGAATATTCTTTTCAAAAATAGGAGGTGCACATCTAGGGCATATACAAGTCTTAAGTTTGAAGTTTCATAATTTTTCGTTCGACAGTTTTGGCTCTAGAGCGTTCACAGACATACAGACATCATTTTGAAAATAGTCACATTCGATTCCGGGAAGTCAAAACATGTATATCCGTTGAAATCTCGAGTACGAAATTTTTCATGATTACAATACTTACTTATTACTTCGTAAAAAAAAGTAATAATAAAATAATATAGACAAATAAAATAAAAATTACCGCATATGTCCAACGTTGCCACAAGCGCCGCACTTAAGCTTCAAGTCCGGCTTAAGTTTGGTCTTCCTTCGCGATTTAGGCGGGGAAACCACAGTGCTCTTTGGAGGTGGTATCACTGTTCCAGGCGACTCCTTCAATGAAGTAACACTCTTCGAATCACTTCCTAAAAACACAACAAAATATCATAAAACGCAATTTTAAACCAGTAACAACCCAAAGATGATTTATTACTTTTTGATTCGCTTCCTAAACAAACAAAAATACAAATAAAATAGTAAAAATGATTGATTTTCAATTCATTTTGTTGAGTTTACCTTGAAGACTAGTATTACTACTTCGGTCCAAACTTAAACTAGACGCAGCTACGAAAGGACTAGCGCCTAGGTGGTTGCCTTGCATGCGTTCCCGTTCTTGATTTCGTTTGATTCGACGCAATTGTTCTTGAATCCTACGCTTTTCACGTTTCATTTCTTCTTTTTGCGCTTCGTCCAGCGTGGCAAACTGTCGGATGAACGTTTCATCTTTTGTCGTACGGATTTTTACGTATGCGTCGATCACGGGCGCTTTACGGACGAATTCACATCGAGTGTACTCCTTGCCTTCTGGGTTTCGGAATGTTCGGTGTATTTTTAATACTCTTCCTGTATTGTAAACATAATTATGAATATTTACTTATTTCGAATCCAATAAAAATGTATGTTATTGTTTACCTTGTTGCGAGTTGAAGCCTGGGTCGGTGGTATCATCGTCCTCCTTGGTCTTCTTATCTTTTCCTTTACGGTCTTCGCCACCTTCCATAATCATTTTCCGTAGCTCTTGCCGTTCTTGTTCTTCCCGTTCCATTGACAACTGAAAAACAATACAATAATCCCATATTATTACCCAACATTGTTTATTTTTTATTTCTTTCTTACTTGACTACTTGTCTTTTTGTTCGACAACATATTCTCGATATTCTTCCCCATTTCTTCAATATCGGAACTGTCTTCATCGGAACTCTCTCCTTCGTCTGTACTAAGTACTTCAGCACTAGCCAATACACGATTTTGCAAATCGAAGATACGTTGACATTCCTCTTTATAACGTTCTTGATGTTCAGCGATAGAAAATCGATTACCACGCGAAAATTTCGTCATTCCTTCTTCGCCAGCTTTTGCTTTTTCCGTTGATAATGTTCGCACCACGTCAATAACTTCCCAACGTGATAATTTTTTAATCTGTAATATATAAACACCCATATGTATGTGTTTGTGTTAATATGGGTGTAGAACGCTTAGTTTATTTGTTTTTATGGTTACTACCAGTGGCGAGGCTAGGCTTTTTATACAGTATAAAAATATATATTCTACGTTCTTAAATATCAAAATAAATATATTATGTGGAACAAAAATAGAAGCAGTACGTTTAATATATATTGTGTGTGAATTGTGAGAAACATGTAAATTTATTTATAATCCCTTTCAGCGTTCACACTACAACTACAAATTTATTATTTAATTTTTGAATAACCGTCAAAATACTGACAGTTTGTTGCATATTAGGTTGTGTAATTAATAAAGTTGATTATAATAAATATGTAATGGTATCTTTTTATAGACTAGAGAGAAAACAAAGAAAATACAAACATACTTTATTTATATGATGTATCTATGATTAGGTCTACATTTATAAAAAAAGTTGATGAAAAATTGCCTTTCGTCCAATTATTCAATTAAATAATTTGACGAAAGGCAATTTTATATCTAAATTTTTGTCCAATTAGACAGACAGATCGGTGAGTGGACTGTAACCTGTATAAGATATAGGCACATGGTGCCCACGGTTTAACCAAGTGTTTTTATTGTTAGTGTTTACAAAATAAATAGAAATATTACTGGATCTTACCTCTTCCTCAGGTACCCCAAATTTTCTGAGTAATGCTTTAGCATTATTTAAAGATAATCGCCGAAGATCCGCATCGGTACCAGTTACTGTTCTCTTCGGTTGAGATTCTTGTTCTTCTTTGCTTTGCTAGATTTATAAAACGAAAATAATCAAGAGACAATTTCTAAGAATTCCAATTTTAACACTGCTATCCGTAAAATAATAATGTGATATTTCTTTAATCAATTACACATATTAAAAAAAAAAAGTAATTATAATTTTACTTACCGTAGGTTTATTAGGGACCCGCACATACGAGAACCCTTCCCCACATCCGGTAGGATCTGCCGGTCCAGTCAACTGAAGCAGGCACTTCCCCTTCATCGCCTGAATATAGGCGCGCGTAGTGTTCCAAGGGGCGACTTTAACTTCATCGTCCATTTTCAGTTGCATCTCTTCGTCGTCGTCTTCTGCAGGAGTGAACAAAAATTTCTCCCCATACCCAGCATCCTTCAAACGCTGTTCAGCAGCAATCATGCTGAAATACGCGCAACATTGCTCCGGCGATACCATCGCCCGTATCTCTTCCTCGGTTGGTAACCGGAAATCCGGCTTTATAACCCACCAATTCGAATCCATGCCTGTTCGCTTAAAATCAGCGCATAACTTCAACCGTTTTCGTATACTACTTTCTGAATGCGACGGAAAAGCTTTCTTAATATCATCCATTTTTATGCGGCGAGGATTATCACGACTTTTCCAGAATAATCTATAGATGAAAACCTAGAGAAATATTCGTAATTTAATAATTGGGTGGTATTTGAGAGGGAATTTGTGTTACTTGTAAGAAATCGCGAACGAAATTGTTGGCTCTTTTGGAGTTTGGTCCTGGTACTTCGTATAAGGGGCATAATTGGCCTGCGCAGAAGATTGAGTCGACTTCCCGAATGAAATATTGTTGACGGGTGCGTATGACGAGGAAGTCGGTTTCGGGGATTTTTTGTTCGTAGATTGGGGCGCGATACATGTTGTTTTCGACGGCTTGGATGGATTGGCCCGGATGCAAAATGCCCAGGAAGGGCGAGGTATGAGCGTAGGCCACCTCGCCGTAGCGGTAAGTTGGCGGCCCTGAATCTTTTCCGGCTTTACGTTTATAATAGTTCTTTACTTTAGAACACATACCAACCTAAATAAATAAATAAAATGTTTATATTTATCACTTAATTTTAATATTAAAAATTCTTACTTGGTTTACAAGAGGTGGATGTTCTTCAACGAATTCCACCAATATAAGATCACCATCCCGACCTGTTAAATCTTCAGGGGTACGCATGAAGAATACGTCGCCACCACCTGACGCCATTCTTTCTTGTTCTCGTTGCTGGAATAGAATACACCCATAAAAAGAGGTAACCAGAACCCTTTATACTGGGCATTTATTTGAATTCGAAATTTCGATACGCAATCAAAAACGTTATCGCAATTTCATTGGAAGTTTCATATGATATCATTATAATAAAGCCAAAATAAATATATTGTGTGTGAATAGTGAATACAAAAATAGAAGCAGTAAGTTGTCTTATTGAATGTCAATATTTCTTAAAATTTACATTATTATATTGATGAAGAATAGACTATATATGATATGGGCACATGGTACTGTAAATAAATAACTTACCTTGGCTTTCTTACGAATATGCTTCAACAACGGCATGACAGTATGTGGGCCTGGATGGGCTAGTGTCCCATGCGAGAAGCGTTTCATGGGCGGGCGATGGAAGTTTCTTAGGCGCATAGGCCCCATGTGGGTCTGTATAAACGGCGAGCGAAGCTCCACTACTGGTGTCGAATGTTGGATCAAATTTCCACCACCAACTTTAAGCCGTAGCGACGTCTCAGACGAACGAGGCTGGTAAAATATGTCATTGGAAATATTAAAGGGGTCCCGATCTGGAGACTTAGGGGGCGGGGGCGGGGCATCCTCTTGCAGAACGTTAATTACGCCAGCTTTGCCCAATAATAACTTGGATTTTTTAACGTGCGGATGTGGGATTTTTACTTTCACCGGCGCAATCGAATCTAGAATCATTTTGGATATTGTTCATTCCTGTGTAGTTTTTCTATGAAATTTGGAATTTACCGGCATGTTGCTTAGTGAGATCTATATCATCTGGGATTCCCAAAACTATGTTTTCATCGTTTGGATCTAGAGTTAGAATTTTTGGTTTGGGTATTTTTTTCATGTTTTCTGCGTCCCAAATTACTTCGTCTTCCCATTGGCCGTAGACGAGTTCTTCGTTTTCCACCGGGAAAATTGAGTACCAAGTATCGTCATTATCGGCCTCATTGCGCTGCTGCGTCTTTGGTACTAGCCTAATAATTATATATATATATATATATATATATATATATATATATATATATATATATATATAAACCTCTACATATATGTATGTGTGGATATGTAGAACACTTTATTTATGTTTCTATCAGTGGGGAGGCCAGGTTTTTTTTTTATAGAAGCGGCACTAGTTGTTTATTAAAAACAAATGCTACGTTATTATATATATAAACTCCTAGATATATGTATGTGTGAATATGTAGAACGCTATATTTATGTGTATATATATATATATATATATACATTGTGTGAATTGCGAGAAGCAGTAATATTATTTATAATTATTGATTTTGAAGAGATAAAATGATTGTTGATTGATTGAGAAACAGTACAAACGTCAAAATGTCAACAGTTGGTTGCATATCGAGTTTTGTAAATAATAAAGTAGATTATGATGACTTATGGAGATAACAACGAAAATACAAAAACGCGTTCACAAGGAAAAACCGTGTAATGTAATGTATGTTTTATCTATGATTAGGAAATTTACCGAGGAAAATCTCCACCCGTCAAATTATTAGAAAGGTGGATCTGTGAAGAGTAAATTGCATCCTGTGTATGATATGGGCACATATATTTATAGTAAAAACAAAATAGGCCACTTACAGTGATTGTTTATTCGGTTTGGGCGGAATAATAGGCGTGGGCATATTCCCGGATGGTAACCGAAGAGACCCGCCGGGGCCTAGGACTGCGCCCCCTTTCCCCGGTTGACTGAACGCCTGCGCGGTGCGGTTGCCGCTGCTTGGCACCCAACCAGCCGCGTTGGTTTTACAATTTAATTTCTGTAACACCTATAAATTACAATATCAAAATATTTTCATTAATATTTCATTTATATAACACTCAGTGACACCGATCTAAACCAATTGAAATTTTAGCGTATTTATTAAACATAGATTGCAAAATATTTCGTTTTCAAAGAAATTGAGCGTTTAGAAAATATGTTTACCTTATGTTTGATGTCATTGCCATCCCAAACCACGTCGTCTTCCCAGTGTAATTGGGACACCATAAGGTATGCATCGTCCGGAAAGGGTTCAACATCGATTTCTTTCTCTTCAATCTAGATAAATTGGTAATTTGCCAAAATCATTATGATTCTAAATAATTTCAATTTAATCATGTCGAATTTTTATAATGCAATTAGTTTGAAAAATAATAAGATAATACATAATAGATATGTTTAATTATTTATTTATGTTAAAGAATTCTTTATTATAACGTTTAGTGCAATAATTTGTTATAGTTATTAGTTAAAAAAAGAAATCTTAAATAGTAAGCAAAAAATGCAAAGTTTACCTCCGCCACTGGTTATTTGTTAAAATTTCTAAATTATGAAATATCAAAATCAAAGTAGTTATTGATGTGCATTGAATAATCTATTCAAATACAAAATAGAAGCAGTACGTAAATGTATAATCTTGATTTTTGAAGAGATAAAATTATATTGTTATTGATTGTTAGACAAATAATACAATTCAATGAAATTGTGTCACTGCTCACGTATTTGTGTGTGTATATGTAAGGGAAATGCATTATTTAAATGATGTATCCATGATTAGGTCTACATATATCAAAAAATTACATGAAAAATCGCCATTCATCAAATTATTCAATTAGACGAGTGGATCGGTGAGAAATAGCCTGTATTATGTATATGATATGGGTATATGGTACCCAAGGGTTAACCTAATTAATTAATATTAAATTTAAGCTACTTTTATGTGCCCACGGATTAACCTAATTATTATATTTTCTGTTTATGATATATATATATATATATATATATATATATATATATATATATATATATATATATATATATATATATATAATAAATATATATTTATGTATGCATAACTAATAATACAAAATTTAAATTTGATAATTTATTTGTGTAATTTTTAACTTACCGTTTCCCTGATTTTGAAGCCATAGTTGAACCCTTCGCCGGTATCAGGCACTTCGAGCATATCATACCAAACTTGCGCAGGTCCAAAGCGCCAATCAGCAACTTTGGGTCCGGTGTCATTTCGTGAATTCGTTTCTTCTTTATTATCAGGCGTTCCCTTTTCAACTGCCATCAACAGTTTGTCTTCATCGTCAGACATGCACTTGTCCTTACCAGGATCCGACGCATAATTAAACGCCCATCCCCTATGCTTACACTTTGGTTTCTCTTCGTCTGATTGCGATTCAGAATCGTGTTGACCACCACTGTCTTTATGACGCCGCCGTTTACGTTTCTTGCGCACACTACGCCAAATTTGGGGCAAACTGCTTGGTTTACCGGGACCAAATAGTCGCGAAAATCGGAGAACCTAGTTTATAAGCATTTTAAAAGTATATGATCAGCCTATTTTCTTATACTTAATGTATAAAAGTACATACTTTATCAGGCCGAAAATCAGCGAATAATTCGGTAACATCGATGTCAGCGTATTTACTGGGTAACATTGCCGCTAGCGGAGTCTCTAGTTTTCTTTTAATCGCTTCAGCGTCATCCTGCTTCTCCTGCGCCAAATCAGTTTCCGAAGGTACTGGAGGCGGAGGCATTAACTGTTGATCAGATTTAGAACCAGGTTCCTCATCATCTGCGTCATAATCTGTATTGCAACCTTCATGATTCTAAAAGTCACCTCTTTTTTTAAAAAAATTCTACCCATTTAAACGTTCTAACATTTAAATATTAAATTAAATCACATATTCCGTTATGTGTCCACCACACAGACATATTTTTCAAATAGTAATATTCAATATAGTACAAGATATTTAATAATTAAAAAAAAACGTTCGGTTCTAAAAATCAATTCTTTTAAAAAATCTGCCCATTTAATCATTCTAACATTTAAATATTAAATCAAATCACATAATCCGGTATGTGTCCACCACACAGACATATTTTTCAAGTGGTAATATCCAATTTAGTACAATATATTTATTAATTTATATTTTTCAATAAAAAAACCTTCAAGATTCTAAAAATCAATTCTTTTAAAAAATCTGCCCATTTAATCATTCTAACATTTAAATATTAAATCAAATCACATAATCCGGTATGTGTCCACCACACAGACATATTTTTCAAGTGGTAATATCCAATTTAGTACAATATATTTATTAATTTATATTTTTCAATAAAAAACCTTCAAGATTCTAAAAATCAATTCTTTTAAAAAATCTGCCCATTTAATCATTCTATCATTTAAATATTAAATCAAATCACATAATCCGGTATGTGTCCACCACACAGACATATTTTTCAAGTGGTAATATCCAATTTAGTACAATATATTTATTAATTTATATTTTTCAATAAAAAAACTTTCAAGATTCTAAAAATCAATTCTTTTAAAAAATCTGCCCATTTAATCATTCTAACATTTAAATATTAAATTAAATTACATAATCCGGTATGTGTCCACCACACAGACCTATTTTTCTAATGGTAATAAACAATATAATACCAAAATATTTTAAAAATAATTAAAAAAAACCTACCTTTCGTTCTTCAACCAAATCATCTTCCGCTAATTCGTTTATGTCGGAATAATCAACGGCCGAAGGCGATTTCTGCTCAAAATTATCTAAAATACACAAAAACCAATCAAATCGTAATTTATTACCATAAATATAAAGTTACCGTCAGTGGAATCGTGATTATTCGCAACTGTTGATCGATTGTTTTGAAACGAGTCCTCATCACTATCCGAATCCTCATTTTGCTCATTAATTCGCTCCTCACCCATCATTTCTTGCAACAGAGATCCCAACCCAAGCCTAACCAACCAAATTACAATTAATTAATTTATTCGCCCCTCCAACGCTGCCCGAAATACCTTCCAAGTGATGCAAGGTGTCTTTGGGACTCCGGATCCAATACATCACTTTCCAACCGGCCGGATTCGTCAACATTACCGAATAAAAATCCGGTAAGGTTGACACCTTCATGATCATCGTGATCATCATCACTATCTGTCATTCTAGCCTAAATTAAATTGGATAAATAATGAAGCTTTGATGGGACATTGTTGTTGACCCAAAATAACAATATACCTAAGCCTCGAAAGAGGATAACTTACGACTTATATAGTAAATGCAATAATAAACTATTCAGCATGCGTTTTGGGTTAAAATATATTTAGAAACACTTAAAAAAACACTATTTTTATATTAAACTGTCATTTATAACCACAAACTAGTAGTTATCGGTGTTTGTTGGTGTTTACCATTGTTGCTAACTCATGAAAAAAAAAACCAAATGTTACCAACTTAATATAAATTTACACTTTAAAGTTTATAACATAAAATGTCGCAAAGCAGACTAAATATTTATGTAAAAAAAAGAATAGAATATGTCTTCACTTTCAGTTCATAGATATTTAATATTAAATTTGCCCTTTCATTATATTACCAAAAATAGTTTCAACCACAAATTACTTTATAATATTTATAAATATTATTTCTCATAATTAAGAGATGCAAGTGTTACCAACGTAATATAAGTAAATTTTAGTATTCTTTTTACACTAGGCTCAATTCAAACTCATGTTTTTGCTCTGTTTGTCCTAAGTGTAGACAGAGCGAGAAGATGAGTTTAATCGAGCACAGCTGAAATTGCGTGCTCCTACGCGCCTAAACATTTGAATGAAAATATTTCAAGGGTTTTTGCCTATTCTTGCAGTGTAACCAATAAAAAAACAATTAATGCAACTATTTTATTTAAATAACCAACTATTTTTAACAAGAATAATAACAATAACACGTAAAACATCACCATTTATTTCCACAATCAAATAATTTAGATTTGTAATGTTTATGGCATGCATTTTTTGTACGTAAATTAAAATAAAATTAAAGAACAAACACTTTATTATAATAAACCATGAATAACACCAATAACATGTTATTTATCACTAAAATTATTGATATTTTATTTTGAATATAACAAAATATGAATCTTGAAATTATGCAACCTGCAATACATATTTTATAAAAGTATGCAACCCAAGTAACATTCATGTATTGGCACGTGCAAAAATTGAATAAAATAAATAAACCAAAAATGTTTCTATATAAGTTCTTCATGCGCGTCAAATTTCAGTTCATGTTCAGTACAGTGTTATGCATTACTGTGAGTGGGCTTATCTTTCAGTGCTTCAGTTTCCAAATATAAAAAGTAAGTGATTTTATTGATTATTAAGTTCCATTTTTACGAAATAAATATAGCACAAGGATCAAAAACTACAACATATGCAGAGAAAGTGTAATTTAATGCAAAGACAATAAAAAACGAGTGTATTTAACTTTCTTTTTGTTATCTAACTTTTGCAACATTTATTTATTTATACTTAACATTTGACCTCGGCTTAAACTAAGGTAGAATATACTTATTCAGTTGTTAACATTCAAGATAAGTGAAGATTGCCTTAAAATGATTAAAAATACATTTATTACTGTAGTAATTTATTTTTTTGGTAAACTTTATAATATTTACTAAATTATATACACATATTTCAGTTTTTCTATTATTTACACACCTAAATATATGTATAACGTGTGTTGCAAACCAGAAAACAATAGATTTTAGTTAAATATACAAACTAATGTGTTACATTAACACTGTACAGTGTAAATTTGACACTATTCATTTGCAATATTAAACCAATTGAATATTTTTTAAAAGATTTACAGTGAAATTACTTCTTTTTTTTTTATTGTAAGGGAAATAATTATAAATAAGGATTGTGCAAAAAGGATTGCCTGCCACCTCATTTATAGGGAAGATATTATGTATGCACATATTTCCTTTCATAATCTACTGTTTAAATATTAAAATTTTAATCATTTGTATATGTTCGTTGACTCATATGCCTCTAATGTTAATGGCTTAGTTAAATACGTCAGAAAAGAATAAAAAGAGTAATAAGTTTATGTTTTCTGAGCACGGAATGTATGTAATATTTATACGCCTTCTGATGCATTAGTATGTCAAGTAGAATAGTGCCTAATGCTAATGTACAAAAATATTTCAACTCAAATTGTGTCAATTTACTGTCATAGCAACGCATTATACATATGTTCAATATTGATTTTAATTTTTTTTTTATCTTTTATCATTTATCTTTTTCATCAGAATAACATAACATAAAAAACTATTGATAAAAATTGGTTGATAAAAACCTATTGTATTATTAAATCGACATACTTGGAATTGGAAATATTGCCAAAAATAATGTATGATGCAAAATTAATTTTTAAATTGTCGTAATTATTTTATACTATTTGACCCAGACATATTTCAAAATTCAGTAATTGCAACAAACAAGCACCTATGCGTCCAGCAACTTATATATGCGATGCGGGCAGCGAACTTTTCAAATTAAAAATAATTCTATTAAATTATTATAGCCATTTGGTTAACAATATGAAAAAATCTTGTAGACCTAAAATACCTTAGAATTATTAGTAGAATTTTTTGGTGTATTTAATATTTTTATCAGGGCAGTATTAAGGGGGGCTTAAAATTTTGAGGGCCTATAACTCAGAAACTACACAAGCAATTGGATTTAAACTGCGGATATAAAATCAACTATTATAATTTTGCATGTTTTGACCATCTCTGAATCGAATCTGATTAATTACGAGATGCCGTATGTGTGTGTGTGTGAACGCGCTAAAACCATAATCGGGCTTGTATATAGCCAGGGTGTGCACCTCCTATGTTTGAAAACAATATCTCAACACCAAAATATATTATAAATCTGAGATTGAACCAATATTTGAACTTTTTTTAGTAATATTTACACTATTTAGTAAAGATTTCTATATTTGCTAATATTGTTTTGTATATATTTTACGACGGATGTTTTTTTTAATGTTCGCAATGTATAATATTAACGTAAATAAAATAATATTGATGGAAATTCACAGAACTATTTATTTACTTGTTTAAATGACGTCAAATAGTCATTATAAACAATGTTAATCATCATGTGATAACATATTAGCACATATCTTGGCCAATTATTACGTTTAATTGTGCCATAATTCATTATTTAAAAGAATTTAAATTTGCCAACATTTTGACATATTCAAAATTCGAAATATATTTTGTTGGCACTAAATAAGACAAATTTTATTTTACTACGCGATTGGTTAAAAAAAATTGAATTATCCCTTAAAATATAGGAAAAGGGATGAAATGAAAACGAGCCGGAAATGTATTTCTGTGAAGAAATAAAATTTGATCGTGGATTTAAGAAATCTTAACCTAAATCGTACCACATTAACTGAACTAGTCAATTATATTAAATATGGTTATAAAAATTGTCAAGGTTTAGGCTCTAAAATTTCATAATATTTTTTAGACATTAATTTGGGGTTAAAGTCTATATAATTTTATTAAAATAAACGAATGTACAATTACTATTCTACTATATTTATAGCTCCTCGATGTATAACCTTCATTTGCATTATTTTTAATATTCAATGGGGCTTTTTTACTGTGTTCAACCTTGAAATTCTTATAGTCATGTGATATTAATGTACTTTAAAAAAAACTATAAATGTATACATTTTATCATATGTGATGCAAAAGTTACGAATTTGTATCATCCCAACGAACAACAACAAAAATATTTAAATTTCAAAATTACTAATTTAATTTATTTCTTCTAACTAAATGAATAATTAATTTGGCTTTAAATAACGTAGTTTTCCATTTTTACAATATTTAAACATTTCTAAGACGATTTAAACTATTATTGCTTTCAAGATTGTAGGAAATATTGAAATTTTTGTTTGGTTAGGTTACAATGAGTAAATACCCGGACGAACCACCACCATATGGT
Source organism: Leistus spinibarbis (assembly GCA_933228885.1). Lineage (NCBI taxonomy): Eukaryota > Metazoa > Arthropoda > Insecta > Coleoptera > Carabidae > Leistus > Leistus spinibarbis. The sequence continues at coordinate 8,480,386 of OW121799.1, forward strand.
TTCCAGCAACTACCATCACAGCCAGGGGTAGCAACTACTAGTAAGTTAAATAAATAAAACTATCATTGATTTATTATGCAATAGATAGTAAAAGATAAACACTGAAATCTAATTACTCAGAATATTATGAGTGTAATTTGTTTTTATCTTATCATATCAAGCAGTATAACAAACAGTTTCCATACAAACACATCGTTCATATATATAAAAAATTGTTCGGATGCCGAAAAGTCCCGACGAATATCCGACAATAAATTCTAAACCATTTTCGATCAATTTTATTCTCATTTATAGAGTAGAAACAGTTGTGATTGTTATAGAAATAGTTAATAATGAGTACAACAACAAGTAAGTACTTATTTTCCCGAAAATTGAACGAATATTGTATTTAATTTACCTAAAATATAGATCTGCAAATTGTCCGAAACTAATTATTACTCAAAAGCATCAATTAGTCACATTTTTAAACAATGTTAGAATCCTAATTTACCGACTCATCATTCTTATCACAAAAGTATTTTTTTATCAAATATTATGTTCGTCGAAAACAACCATTAATTTTCTTTAATTATTGTCGTGAATTAATATGCAAAGGGCATTTTAATAAATTCCCTTTGCATATTTTTTTAACAATTAATTACTATTGTAGACTATTGTTGCAATCAATACCAATATCATTATGCATGTTATCCCTTTAACATTCAATGGTTGTAAACAGGTCATAAACGTCGATTAAAAAATGTTTTTTTTTATATATAAATCTATTGAATAGAGACACCGAGCTAAATGCATTGGTGCTTGCACCTATATTTGTAATTAAAAATACCAAAAAAATATTAATAAAACCATTTTCTTAGCAATGGTTGTCGTAGGGGGTCCGGGGACCCCGGTGGGTCCAGGCAGTCAATTGATGACTTGTCCAACATGTCACCACCAAATTAGCACCAGATTGGAAAGCGAAGCTGTTACTAAAACTCATTTAATGGCGTTGCTACTCTGTATTTTTGGGTAAGTGTACACTAGATTTTACATAAACACATTCTGATTCGAAACATTTGTTTATTTACTTTAATTGTAAAACAGTAAACCTTGAGTACTAAATATAACTATAAAATACGTAATTGTAGCAAAGTCGACGATTTGAAACACAAATATGCTCAATTTCTTAGATTATACAGTTTTAAAATACCATAAAACTTAATTATAGAATATTATATGTTTTCATATTTCGCGGGCAAATATAGAAACTTCCATTTTGTTCCCTAAAGACCCGATCAACGCGTGAACCTGTGTTATTTTTTTAGGGGCGACTGACGAAAACTGCTAGTTTTGCACGTAATTTCATTATTTGTAAAGCATTTAAATTTTTTTTTAATAATAATGTATTAGGTTCAATATGCCTTAATTTCAAATTATATGTTTCTATAGTTATTTGTTTATCAATATTATTCAAAGGGTTTGTTTGTTTTGATCGTATTTTTATATTTCGCGGGTTGAAATTAGCAGAAGTGATAAGGTCATTATTTACTGTACTTATTTTAAAACTATTATAATATTATAAACAAAATAAATATGCAAAATTGTTAATTTGCAAAGTTAACCACTCATTGTGTATTATCAAACAACGGTAAGATTTATTTACTCAGAAAAGATAAAACATATCAAATGTCGCCATAACATACAAAAATTATTGCTGAGAATGTTAACGTATATTATTACAAACTAGTTATCATTTCGTTCTATGCGCTACGGCGAAAAATACAACTAAAAATATGAAACAAAATGGCTACATTAACCATATATGTTATTTTCATAGATGCTGCTTATGCTCCTGCATTCCATACTGCATGGATTCTTGCAAAAACGTCAACCATTATTGTCCAAAGTGTAACTCATACTTGGGAACTTATCAAAGCTAAAAACTATATATTTTAAGTTGTATGTGTATTATTATCTACTAAGAACAATTAATTGTACTATAAAGTGTGACTGATTTAAAATGAAAAATCATTACGTATATGAATATTCTAAATTTAATTTTTCTATTGTAAAAACGCTATCGCAAAACGCACAATATAAATTGGCCGATACATTTTTAATATTGTATTATTGTAAAATCAATAAATGATTTTATTTCAATTATTTTGTATTATTTATATTAAGTCACAACAAATCATCCTATTCTACTCTGAAACTAGAATTTAATATACATAGCGCCATCTCTTGGATTATGCTCGAATTATATACGCGGCATCTATGGAACAATAGTCGAACCATGAAACCATTCAATAGTCTAACCAAAGAGAATCCTGTAGTTCTACGTTCGTCTACTAGATGTAACACAATTATATTCTGCAACCATTTGACGCATTGTGTCAATTTGGTTGCTGCATTTTAGGGGCTTCTCGTGTTTTACATGATTTTTTAAATCGGAAGCAAATTTCAAATAATCGAGAATTGAATAATTCCTGACCCCTTTTTCTGTTTTCGGTCCTATCTTATCTTAATCTTATATTAAGTAATATATATATATATATATATCAGTTATCAGTTGAGCTATTCTTATAATAGCTGTCCCCATGTTCTACTATTAATTTAATCTTGTCAATAAAAATACTAATCGATCTTGGACTTAAATGTAGAGAATAATAGAAAAATAATATATATATCTTGTTAGTCCTACATACATACGATCCTAGGATACCTATACGCTGTTTTACATATATCGTTCGCTTAATACTATAAGTAGACAAATTTGTAGTTTCTTTGCAAATTAATTTAAAGACAATAAAAAATATATATTATGAAAAATACAACCAGTCGTAGAATTAAAGGAATTTAAAATCGACAATAATCGGACAAGTCCGGTGCGAGCCGAATGTGTCCATTCCTTATATGCTCCGCGCGCATGCGTCATTGTACCTGAATATCTTTTTATATACATGTTATTGCTAAGTGAATACAACAGAGCTATTATATTCTTCTCTTCACTTTCCACGGAATTGTATTAATACGATAAAAATATTAGAGCATAAAAAAACGACTTATAGAAATAAAGAAAAACAAAAGCAAACAAGATTAGCCCGAGTATTTTTTACTCGACGACAAAGGATATCCTGAATCCTCGACATCTTATTCTGCCCCCTTCCAATCGTTTCAATCCCATCTCCAGTGAGACCCTGTGAAAGAGTGCAGGGGGGCCGAGGTAAACGATGCCACGTGTACGAGGGCACAGGATCAATATTCGTCCTGACCCAATTGGCGTCGGGGCGGTGGCCATGTTGGACGCCGGTGCTTGCTCTGCCGGCAAGAGTGTGTGTGCTGTGTGTGTGTGTGTGTGAGAGGCATTGATCGCCCTACTGACCTCATTTCTAATTACACAAACATCTATAAATACTTGAGACCGACACACACGCACACACAGACAAACACACATACACACACTATTATCGCTCTGTGTATGTGATGTTGCAATAAACTATGCTCTGTGCCGACTGCCGGCCATGCTGCTGCTGACGTGTGGGTTGCCTGCATTTGACAATTTGCCTCTTTCAGCTCGTAGGTTTTTGTTTTGATAAATGTATGTGTTTTTACGAAAGAATCTGCTGTTTGTTTTTCCGCTATAACTTTCGTTAATCATTTAAAAGAACATTTTTTGTGCTTGTAAATATGTTTTCAAGCCGAATAAAGCCTACAAACTTTCAAACTTAGTTACGAAAATTATCATTTTGATTAATTACATCGGCCCCACTTTAACGATGACGAATTGCAACCAAAAATAAGTGTGGGACTTTTTTGATAAAAATTATTAGTTGCCCTGTAACTCCTTAAATTGTTGAGTTCCTAATGAAAGTTTTAAGTGGGGTTCAGCTTTATAAAGATCTACAACTCCGGAAATATAAGGATTATTGAATTTTTATATATATATATATATATATATATATATATATATACAGGGGTGGACTGGCCATTGGGAAAGGAGAAAATTTCCCTGGTGGGTTTTTGAATTGAAATGATTACTATGTGGGTCGGTCATTTTAAATTTCCTCCTGCTTTATTTAGTGCCAGTCCACCCCTGTATAAATATTTATATATATATATATATATATATATATATATATATATATATATATATATATATATATATATATATATATATATATATATATATATATATATATATATATATATTATAATTAATTCTTTCATATTAAATAATGGATCGATTTCAAATTTATAAGATAGCGATACATCGAAATAGTCGTTTTTTTCGATTTTAAATCGATTCTATGGGTTTTAATTTTTTTTTTTCAATTGTAACCTATTAATAATTTTATTTTATTATAACTTCTAGTTGTAATTTTATAAGCATCACTTGAAATTACTTAAAATATAATCCCTTATTTAATTTAATTATTTGTTTTGTATTAAGATTTTTCTATTTTAATATATTTTGTTTTAAGATTTTTTGTTCTAAATTTAATTATTATTATTATTATTATCACTAATACCAATTTGGAATAATGTGTATAAATGTGCTTTTTGCTAGCTTTCTGTATATCTGTACCGATTTTTAGGAAATAAAGTTTATTATTATTATTACTAATCGCGTTTTTTCGTATTTATTGGAGAAAAAAATATGTTTTCTTCGTTTTTATGTCGATTTCAATTAATTAATTAAATTGTTCTTAAGGAGGTGGCTTATAGAGGTGGGGGTAATTATTAAGATCGTCGTTTCATCGTACACAGGATTAAAAAATAATCAGGTGAAGTTTGGTCCGACAAATAAATTCCCTAGCGTCTCCAAGCTTCAACGAAGGGTGAAATCATAATGACACTCAGCGGGGAAACCCAGAACAAAAGGAGTATTTCCCCTTACGCCGTTTAAAACCTTATGACATGACACACAGAATGAAAAGCAACTCTCTCACATATTATAACCGAAACCGAGACACGAATTGTAAACATTTCATACATACCAGTTATATTGATCTAACAACTTTGCGATTTACAAACAAATTTCTTGACTATTTCTTTTTACAATGGAAATATATGATGATACACACCCTGTATTTTACCATTTGTCATCATTTCCACGAATACATATTTACATATGTTTTGTTACAAATATTACAAAAAAGAAAATATAAATGTATGTTTTGACATACATCACTCAAATTGATTTGAAAAATAATAAATTGTTCAACATATCTTTATGAGCGATTTAAATAAATTACTTTCTCATACTAAATGCCACTTTATCTTAAGTAAATTACACTTAAGAGTTTGTCTCAGTACTTTTAAAAATTCTTCAACAAAAATATAAATTACATATATATATATATATATAATATGCACAAAAGTAACTTATCAGTATATAATAAATTTGACCTTGAACATTATTACATTATGTAATATAAGAAATTGTTGTTTAAATATAATTATTATAATAATTAATAAATATTTATAACTTTTTCCTGTATAGACAAAGACAATATTTCTACTTTCTTATAAATTATGTATAACCTTATAAGTAATATATGCGATGCAAGCAGCGGTTTTTAATTATTATGGCCTTTTGGTTAACAATTTGAAAATACGTATAAAAAGTCTTACAATTTTTTGTAGATTATTTTCATTAAAAAAAATTTTTTTCTGGCCTTTGAGTTAACAATATGAAAAAATCTTGTAGACATAAAATATCTTAGAATTATTAGTAGAATATTTGAGTGTTTTAATTATTTTTATAAGGGCAGTATTAAGGGGGGCTCCAAATTTTGGGGCCCTATAACTCGGGAAGTACACGGACGATTGGATTTAAACTGCGAGTGGATTCAATTGGGATGCTAAATAATATGTGTACCAAATTTGGTATGAATCGCTTGATACGGCGAGCTAAAAAAAAATGCTATTTATGAAAAGAATATTTGAACCAGAAGTGCTTGCATATTCGTATTATTTATTACGTATCTCGAAAACGAGTCAAATTAGAGAAAAACTGTCACTTATATAAATTAAAGATAATAAAATTTCTAGTTAGTTTTGTTTGAAAACTTTTTACGAAAAATATACCATATACTATAAAATCGCTATTGAATATAACCTTCTTACAGTTATGTTTGCCTAGTATGCGATGCAGTTTAAAAATATAAATAACGCACTAGTAACATATTTATATATTTTAAAAACATATTTAAATTCTCTACCCTGTAGATACAATTTTTACCAATGAAAATAGAAAGTACAATAATTCATCCCATTAAAACAATGACATATATAATAACATCAATAAAACACAGTTTACACGCTAAAAATACTCTAGATTCATATCGGAATTCCATTGAAGAACACCTATAATTTATCTAGAACTGTTGTTTGTAATTTTTTAGCTCGTAAATCAATCATTTTACTTAACATTAATCCTAATATACTATAAGAACCCATTTATAATTTGACGTAATTATTTATTTTGTAGCATAGATAAAACAGATTGTAAATGAAGTGATCTAAAACCTACGTTTTATATATATCACTTGTGCGTTAAATCAACAATCTAATGTTCGTAAGGTTGGTAGTACTACAAAGCGTGGGAAGTGATATCATTTGTACGAGTGAATGTGTTTGGAACAAATCTAGTGGGCCTTGACCTGTCATTTTGATCAAATCTGAAACTCGTCAAAATGTCCTACTGCAAATGGAACGTTGATTTATCACTAATAATTAAATATAGCTTTAGTTTAGCAGTGTTGCTAACTAGGCTAGACCAAATGTCCCCAACACTGTATTTTTTTTATAGCACTTTTAATATAAAACTGATGATTGTGTATCTGTTTGTATGTGTGTTTCCCCCATTTACTGTATCTGTATCTCTTAATTTTATCGGACAATTAGGTTGATTGGTGAATTAAAAAAAGTGTTTTTTTTTTTGTTCAATTATGTGAGTGATGTGGGATGTGGTGATGATATAGGATATTCCTTATTTATGTGATGTTGTATTCCATGATGAGACCTTGGCATAAATTCCTCGCTTCATGGCATATGCAACATCATATCCGCTATCATCTAATATTCCGCACTATGCGATGCAGTACTGCGCGCATTTCATGTCCATATATACTGATGAAATATTTAGATGAGTAAATTATAGGGGATTTGTTCGCGCAATATTGCCGCAAACTACTTAACTACCGCGCCTTTCATATTATTATTTCACTATTCGAATTGAAAATAAGATTACGCATTCACAGAAATAAGGAAGTTATTTTTACTCTTACCGATTTTTCTACAGCAGCAAATTCATTTTTTTTTTAATAATACTATCAATAATGTTAAACAACTAATTTAAAACAAAATTTAATTAAAGAAAACACCTTTTAGTTTTTTGTACCAATTCTAAAGGATTGTAAACATAAGAATGTTAACGGATATACACAAGTAACGGTTAATTCTAACTATTATTTGAATATCTCAGAAACAGCATTAGTTAGAGAAAAAGTGATACTTATAAAAGTTAAAGATATTTAAATTTCTAGCAAGTTTTGTTTAAAAAGTTTTTTCGAATTAGGTATTATTTACTGAAAAATAGCATTTTGAAAATGTTTATTTTATACTAACGTTTCAATGCATATTTATTTTGTATTAAAGCTATCATAGAGTGAATTTGAAACAAAATAAAACGTTATTATAAATATAGATAGTGAAAGGATAAGAAAATCCATAAATAAGTCTTACCAAAAACATGTGATGCGTGTGGCCGGACACATACATTATCTAGTTATGTTTGTATGTGTATAAAATTGAATTAAATCCATAAAATCGTAATATCTAGGAAATAAATACTGAAAGCAAGTCTTTGTTGTAACGTATATAGCAATAAATTAAAACGTATACAATAGAACAATGTAGGTTGGTGCAATATTATTTATATTCAATGTAACAATAGTTTCTGACATGTAAAATATGTATTCCGTAAATTAATTCTCATTATTGGATAAATAGGTCATAGCTTTAATCCAGTTTACAGAAAAAAACTTACTTATTACTAAGTAAATAGGGTTCAGATATATTACCAATAAAATGAGAAAACTGTTTTATTTTCGTATATATTTTCTATAAATAAGGGTTTCGAAATATGTTCGAAAATACACCTGGTTGTCTGGTTGAATATTGCGTAAATCAGATAGCTATTTTTAGATCAATAGGTAATACCTTGAACGATTTCATATGTGTATAGAAATATGGTACTTGGAAATCGTTCACCAATAATGTCTAGCTATAAATCATACAGATTTTTCAAAATGTGTTCCATTTATTTTGTCATGTTATCATAAAAGACCATTTTGCACGCACATTATACTATACAAACATTTTTGGCCATTTTGAACAACAACATATTGTTTTTTCAACAAATAACCATAAATGGACGTTAATTAATAGATATTTTCGATGTGTCTAACTCAGCGGACCTCAAACTTCCACCGTGTAACGCTTCAATAATTTTAAACCAGAAATTATCAAGGTAAGTTTTCTCAAATTGCTGTTCAAGTTATAAAATAATAAGAATTCTTCGCAATTAAAATCAATTTAAACATAAATCATGTTTGTTAAATAACATTTAAATGTATCCAATTTACTAATAGCCAAATTATTTCAAAATGTTGTGTAATAAACAAATATGCACATCCATAATAACATAATACACGCCTAAAATATATACAAAGAACTTCAGTTGATTGTGCCCTCTACTACTCTGAAGGTACCGGAGCGATTCACACCAAATTCGGTACACATATTATTTGCACTATTTACAAAAATGCGAGATTTAACGAAAATACACGTGCTGTATTTAATCGCAAATTTATTACTATTACATACATTTAGAGAAGAAATCTTAAATAAATAATGTACTAGTTTATTAATTGAGTAATAATATAGAAAATGGTCTTGAAATTAGAAACATTTTCCAAAGAAATGCTTAAACAAAAATGTATTAAATATAAAGACTGGTATAAGAAAGTAAAAATTGTATTCTGTAAGCAAAGCAGTATTAAATAATGCACAATTTCATTTCTTCGTGACCGTATAGACATGTGCCACTGGTACGGTACTGTTCCGGGGGTAGTACCGGTAACCCCCAAGGAAACAGGGCACATACTAACGCGATAATGTGTGTCTGTGTGTATGTGTGTGTCTTGGATCAATACAGACCGAAAATAGGCCGGGCTAAGCGCCGCCTGTTGCCAGGCAACCCGCCCGACACTCGTGTAGTATCGTACGCGTACGAACAGGCGACCTGTGTGTCGGTCGGTGTGTTTGTGTGCTCCGATTCTGCGACCGACATACTGACACCCTAAATTATACACTAGGTTCCGGGGGAGGCCACATGCCATGTGATTTTTCAATGCGAACGCGCGTTACGTTATCCAAAACTTAAAACAATAACCATTCCGATAGCGATTGTTTTGTTTTAGAAGTACTATTATTTTGTTTTATTTTTTGTTTGAATGAAATTAGGTTAAGGTTTTTGTTTAGATTGCTTTGTTTGTTTGTATAGCTGCAGTAAAACTAATATTTTCATATGCATATTCTAGATTTCTTGTTTATAGACTGAACTACTTTTTTTTTTTTTTTGGTTGTTAAATTTAATAGCTAATGGCACGAACACGCTAGCCATAATATACTAAAAGATTTTTATAACGAAAATGAACAAAAACAATAAAGACAAATCATATAATGTAGTGTGAACGCTAACAATATATTTATTTTATAATTATTTCGACGTTTAAAAACGTATTATTTTATAAACAACCAGTGCCGCCACTATAAAAAATGCCTGACCCTGCCACTGGTACTAACCATACAACCAAAGTAACATAAATAAAGCGTTCCACACACACATTTATTCACACATACATCTAGGTGTTTATACTTTTCATAAAATCCTTGCAGTTTATACATAAAATACATGTTTACTTATAGATTTTTTTAAATTAACCTTTGTATGTGTAGTTTAAAAAAAATAAACGTAAATTAAATTTATATCAATTAGACCAAAAGAAAAGTCCTTCACATGTTACTACTACCATAAACCATTTTTTATTCTAGTTACCAATAATTTATAACTAGTTTATAGCACCTGATATCTAAATAAAAAAATATTGTAAACCAATTTAATAGTTATAACATTTAAAATGGCACACCTATAGTAATGACATCAATACTTATAATATCTAATATTATATTTATGCCCATATTTAATAAAATATAATTCAAAGATTAAAGAACTTAATTGTACCACAATTACTTTTTATATTTCACCCACAGTCACACACCCAAGTCAACCATTTTAAAAACCTTTATAATGCCGGAGCGATTCACACCAAATTTGGTACACATAATATATGGCATCCCATTTAAATCCGTTCGCAGTTTTAATCCAATCGCCCGTATACTTCCCGAGTTATAGGGCCCCAAAATTTGAAGCCCCCCTTAATACTGCTCTTATAAAAATAATTAAAACACCCAAAAATTCTACTATTAATTCTAAGATATTTTATATCTATAAAATTTTTGCACATTGTTAAACCAAAGGCCATAAAAAATTATTAAATATTATATATATATATATATATATATATATATATATATATATATATATATATATATAATTTTGTATTTTAAAATAATCGCTAAAAAATTTTTTCATCAAAGTAATCTACAAAAAATTGTAAGACTTTTTATATCTATAACACATTATCAAATTGTTAACCAAAAACGTACAAAATCAAATAGCAATTTTCAACTATGAATTTCCGAAAAATGGTACATTTCCTGAAAATAAAAATTGAATAAAAGTTGTTAATAATTTTAATATCTTTAACTTTTATAGAAAACACTTTTTCTCTAACTCATGTCGTTTTCGAGATATTAAAAAAATGAGTGGAGTAAACATGCACTTCCGGTTGAAATATCCTTGCTAGTGATATATTAAACTTAAATTCAATTTTTTATTCCTAATGATATTAGCTGTAGAGCGTTCACACACCCACAGACCTCATTGAAGTAATAGTTAAAATCGATATACATCAATTTAAAATTCGAAGTCGACTAGTTTTGGTGGTCACAATACTTTCTTTTATATATTACGTATAAGACTGTAAAAAGTGCTAGTGGCTTTTAAATAAAAAGGCTAAAATTCCCATTATTTAACAGAAATTATTATGCAATAAATTTTTTATTATACACCTATTGTAATTTGTAAAAAACAGGTTTTTATGTTAATTATTTTACATAGTAAATAAACATAATTATAGAAATTAGTTTTGACAATTTTAAATGAATTATACATAAATTTGTCATAGATGGGATTTTGTTAAAATATAGGAAACATGCAAATTAAATTTAAATATTTTCTTTTAAGTTCTATGATTCAAAACTTCATCAGAAACGTAATAAAAAAAAACTAAAAATAATTATGATCTATACAATTTGAAATTACATCATGGTTTTCCCCTTATGCCATATGTGCATATATTAAATACGATTTCTAACAATGAAATTATAAACTACTGGTTTTATAAGAAAATTTCCCTTTGGGAAATACTTAGAAAAGCAGTGAAGAAGCGCGTCCCGACGTCCAGCGAATGACTCAATTTACGCTATGCGTCATATAATTTCACACCACACAAAACAGACTCAGAAAATAACAAAGAAAGTTGATAAATTGGCCGCTAGATGGCAGTAGTTTGCACTGCAGCAAATGCAATGACATCACGCGCTGTGACGTCATGATATAAAATGGCGCATGTCAAAGGAGAGGAAATGTGTAGGAGGAAACTATGTCATAAAATCCTTACAAGGTCCTTTGTTGCTAAATAGATGGATATAAGTGTTTACTGATTACATCATAGCAAATAACGTTCTTTATAGAAAGTGTTCATGTACTAAAAACGATACATTGTAGGATTGCTTGTCCTTAATTAAAAGCAATTTCGATTACATTTTTTGTTCTTTCTAACTTATAAGTTACTGATCAAAATTATAGCTAATTTCTTATTTAACGAAACATTAAATATTTGTTTTCTATATTTTCTAAATTTCTAATAATCCCACACGATTTTTACGTGAACATATAGTAAATTTGTCAAAATGTCAAACACCTACAACTATATTATGTATATTTATGTGAAATCAACAGTTGTTTGAATATATAATCAAAATTTAAAAGTTGTTTACATTTTTTTGTCAATTTTAGTTATAAATAAATAATTATAAAAACAAATTCCTGTTAGTATAAACATTGTAAAACTAATAAACACTATTTAGAAATAATATCTATTACTTTATTCATATTACATTTATATAAAGAAATTTTATCATGAATTATTACTAAGTTTCAACCAGGGGCGTACTAGGAAAAAGCACAATTATTTGAGTAGGAGGTCCGGTTTAAATTATTTTAAATTTAAACATAATTATATTTAATTATTATGGGTTTACAATCCGAAAAAAATAATAGATATAAAAAGTCTTACAAAATTCTTTGTAATTTTTTTTATACACTCAAAAATTTGTATTACTTATTTTAAAATGCATAATTATTATATTTAATATTTTTTATGGCCTTAGGCTCTTTCCGTAGAATTTACGATTACTTCATGTTTTTTCAAGGGCAGTATTAAGGAAAGCTAAATATATTTAGGTCCTATTTAATAATTAAAAACCGCTGCTCGCATCGCATATATTACTTATAAGGCGAGCTGGACGCATAGGTGCGTTATACCTAAGCTTGTACTTTTATCAAAGTAATCTACAGAGAATTGTAAGACTTTTTATATCTATGAGTTTTTTTCAAATTGTTAACCAAAACGGCATAATAATTAAAAACCGCTGCTCGCATCGCATATATTACTTATAAGGCGAGCTGAGCGCATAGGTGCATTGAACCTAAACTTATTTTAATATCAAAATAATCTACAAAAAATTATAAGACTTTTTATATCTATAACATTTTTTCAAATTGTTAACCAAAAGGCCATAATAATTAAAAACCGCTGCTCGTATGGTATATATTACTTATAATGCGAGCTGGACGCATAGGTGCTTTGTACCTAAGCTTGTGCTTTTATCAAAGTAATCTAGAATGAATTCCAAGACTTTTTATACATATAAGGTTTTTTCAAATTGTTAACCAAAAGGGCATAATAATTAAAAACCGCTGGACGCATCGCATATATTACTTATAAAGCGAGCTGGACGCATAGGTGCGTTGTACCTTAGCTTGTGCTTTTATCAAAGTAATCTACAATGAATTCTAAGTCTTTTTATATCTATAAGATTTTTTCAAATTGTTAACCAAAAGGGCATAATAATTAAAAATCGCTGCTCGTATCGCATATATTACTTATAAGGCGAGTTGGACGCATAGGTGCGTTTTACTAAAGGTTGTTTTTTCAGTATATAGGGCACAAATTTGACTAACATCAAAATATATGAGTTATATATTTTTTTGGGATTCATGACGAACAGACAAGATCTTTTTGTTAATGAATTGTTTTGATCGGAGAATGTTATACTCGGCCGAATACTTAAGCTCTTCTGTATTTGGTACGGCGAGCTAAAAACGTATTTTAAATTCTCAATATGTGAATATAAAAGAATCTACTATATCATACACAACATAAGTTGAGCTAAATTCCGGTTTATTTTTTGATGCACGTTGTCAAAACTATTTTCATATTCAAGGTCATTGCGAATATATGTCCACAAAAAACTTGAACGAATAAAAAAACGGCACGAAAGGGGAACTCTTTATAATACACACACACTCGCATCCATTATCTAACTTGCATTTTAAATATCATGATGCCAAAAGATGTTTGAGTCAGCTATGGAAAACAGTTTTGACCACCAGAAATTGCAAACGTAAAATGAATTGGTTGGTTATCCATATGCGAGATAGATCATAGAAATGGTCGTGTAACAAGTGTCTGATTGTCCCTATTATAAAGCTATGTTAATGTTAGTGTTATTTTGATATCGCTTTTGTGGTTATATAACCGTAACCATTGCCCTAATTTACGGTCAACGGTTATGTTTGCTTTTGTTTTTAAAATGAACTTATACCGACATCACATCCATTTCTTTTGGGCTAATTTGTTCATAAATCTGGTCTCACCAACAGATTTTTTTTTTTTAATAAACTGGAGAGAAATATGCAACTATGATAATGAAAATATTAATAAAAATGCTGGAGTGGCCTTCACTCGACTTTCGTGCCCTTTCATTATCTGTATTTGTAATTATTCCACATTTAGTATTAAATTCACCCTACGATTGTTATGAAACAAAATCAATATATATTGTAACTAAGAAAACGTAAATATAAAAAATCTGGAGTGGCCTTCACTCGACTTTCTTGTCTTTTTACTATCTATTTATATTATAATGCTTTATTTTGTTTTATATTCACCCTAGGATTGCTATGAAACAAAATCAATATATATTGTAATTATAATTAACGTGGAGTATATATATATTTATAATAATTCTATATTTGATTTTAAATTCATCCAATTGCTATGAAACAAAATTAAAATGTATTGTAACTGGGGAGATGTAAATAAAAAAACTTGAATGCCCTGCACTCGACTTTCTGCGATCGATAAAGTAAATTATTGGCATTTATAACTGCCAAAAATTGACTTCATCGATCAAATAATCACAATAATAAGTATGCAAAGTAACCAGGGAAACATAAATATGAAATAGCTATTTTCAAAAGCGATTTATCAGTATATAGTTTTTTTCAATATCTTTTACTTATATAATAGTAATAATAATAATAATGAAATATTTGCAATAAATTAACTTATTTACGCTACAACTGATTACAATAAGTAGGCCAAACGGAAATGTTGTGGTAAATGCAACAGGAAGAAGATTATGTGTGTAACAAATAACAATGTGGCAACATGTTTTGCTTTATTTCCCGCGCAAATGAACATCAGTTGATGTTTTTTATTTTTTCGTTTCGTTTCGCTGTTATAATATTGGCAACAGTGGACCAAAGTACGCCCGGAACACATTTCAAGGTCTTCGCACAGAATTCCACGAAGATTGCGTCCCGAATGAATATGTGTGCTGTATACCCCTTTCATTCCACCTTACGTTTCAACAATCCGATTTTTTAGCGAACGGCGGAATAAAATATTGATAATATTTGATGCAGGAATCGTTACAAACGATTAATATTATCATCATAACCATATGTAACCGGTTACACAACAGATACGCGAAGGAGAATTTTAGCATCAATATTTAAACAAAGAAAATTATTATTTCCTTCTATTCTTATTATTATTATTATTATTTAAAAAAATCTGGGGTGGCCTACACTCTTATACTTAGTTTTAACTATATAAGCGAACATGATTGGCTACAAGCACCTATGCTTTCAGCTCGCCTTATACTCTGCGCTTGCGCATATAATTTAAATCTAATTATTTTAATTTTTATGGCTCACAATTTCAAAAAATAGTATAGGTATAAAAAGTCTTACAATGTTTCGTAGATTATTTTGGAATACTCAAAAAACAATTTAGTATACATTTAAGAATTAAAAATAATGATTTTTAATATTTTTTTATGACCTTTGAGTTATCAATATGAATAAATCTTGTAGATATAAAATATCTTAGATATTGTCGTAGAATTTATGTATGTTTTAATTATTTTTCTAAGGGCAGTATTAAGGGGAGAATCGAAATTGTGATGTATATATAATTTGAAAATATTACAATGTAACTTAAAATGCAATTCAATTTAATGATGCGTATAATAATTAGAATTATACATTACTAGGAAGAGCAATTTTCTCATATATGCTTGTAATTGTTATTGCTATTTATCATTGCAATAAAAAAATTGATATAATTTTAACCTTGATATATTTTTATTTATATGACACCGATTATATTTTTTTATTCTTCGTATTTTTACATGTGTAATTCCAATTTTATGGGAAAGTCGTAAATAATTATTATTATTTGCTTGTTATATATATATATATATATATATATATATATATATATATATATATATATATATATATGTAAAAATTCAAATGCCAAAATTATGAAATATAAAAATTAAAATAGTTATAATGTGAGGTATTTAATGTGCATTGATTAATCTACTCAAAGACAAAATAGACGCAGTAAATAAATTTATAATCCTGATTTTGTAAGACAAAGTATACAGAATCTCATTATTCGCGTACGTGTGTACAAGAGAAATGCTTTATTTAAATGGTGTATCATTTAAAAAATTGTAACATGAAAATTCGCCACCAGCCAAATTATTAAATTAGACAAATGGGTCTGTTTATGATATGGGCTCATGGTGCCCACGGTTTAATCTAGTTAATAAATAAATATATTTTGGTAAATGTGATGTTTTATGATTCATGGGACTATTTAAAATTCCAATCAAACGGATAATTCGTGGAATATTTGATGCGTCAATCGTAAGAGATTTATGGGCTAAGCCGTATCTGATTTCTCGGTATTTCAATTGTAGTTTGCGTATTCCTATATATTTAAAGTAAATGATACTGTTATTCGTAGAAATTTCTAAATGCTGTATTTAACAGAAAATCATAGATTACTTTTAAGTGTAAGTATTCTTTTAAAAAGTATTGTAATTTTTAAAGTTCTCGTATACAACAAATAGAGAATAAGAACTGGAGGGGCCTACACTCAACCTTTTTATACTTAGTTTTCACAAAGATATTAAAAAAATGTTTCTTTAATTCTATTCTTATTACTATAAAAAATCATCGAGAAAATAATTAAAATAGACTCAGGGACCCTCAAAACGGTTATTTCCATAAATATTTCGAGGTCGATACACTACAGAAATACTGTATCTTTCAAATTGTTATTTAAACTAATTATGCACACTTTTATAATTTAATTTGTATTACTATTATATGTAATTTTGCATTGAACACAGTTAAATAGTAAATTTTACACTTTCAAATCGTAGACTATAATTTCACACAGATAATTAAATAATAATAAGTCCATGATCATGCACAAGTTGCACAGGTGTCTGTGCTAGTCATTATATAGTTACATAACCCAGAAAACAGAATTAAAAAATACGATTTGTAGGAAAATGAGAATATAAATTGTCTTATTCTTATCAGTTGTTATCTATTTTACCTTGAGACACGCTACAGCCGTTAATAAAGGATTTGGTTTCATGTGAGTGCAGATCCGGCTCCAAGGGGGAACATCAAAGCATTTTAGCGATTTCTTTATGTATTTAAAACACTGTTTACCATTCAAATATTTATTTTAAACATATATAAGATTAGGATTTTTAAATTGAATAATATTTAGATTAATAATTGAATTTGTCGCTAATATTGAACGTACACACAAATAAATCATGCATTAATTAACCCAAAAATTAATCAGAGTATTATATGCCTTATTAGGTAAAATAAACGATTAATTATTATTATTATTATTACAAATGCATGTTTAGTTTAATTTGAATACATATTGTGTATCGTGTATCGTTTGGGAACCACTGGTCTAACCAATTTAAAGTAACATGAGCAATTGGAATATCGTCCGTAATGCCAACTAGTTCATATTGCTACAAAACAATAAAATAAAGCCTGTACATTTTGCAATAAAAGTTTAACACCCCAGTCAATTATTATTTTTTAACCATTTGCTGGTTATGGTTACTAGTACCCGTTTATCAAAATTTACTATACACACAGCATATAGCGTAAAAATCTTACTACATGATCAATATTTGAAATGCGTTCCGTAATAAATGCATTTATTTTAGTACTGTTGAAAAATGGTTGCATTAAGCTTACAATAGTAAAGATCAAGTTACAGAAATCGATATTCCTGTGTGTGTATGTGTGTTAAACGTAATCGTGCGTATAATAGACTGTATGATACTCTCGCAAAGTATAATATAGCTTCGTGTTGTGTGTAACTAATCGTTACATTGTATTGTGTTGGCCACGCGATTGTTCTGCGCAAAGAATTAAAATGCATAACCTATATTATATTGATGTGTTTCCAAATGGTGCCTTTAAAAATATGTATTCTGAGAAAAGAATATAGACTGATCCGAGAATGCTACAGACACACGACCGAATGCCGGTACTTCGTATACGGCGAAGTAAAAGTAATTGTAATATGGCTAATTTCAAAGGCGATTTTTTTAGTAAATGGTACATTTTTCGGAAAAACTTTTTAAATAAAAGTTGCTAGAAATTTTATTATCTTTAACTTTTATATAAATGATTTTTTCTCTAGCTCGTGTCCTTTTCGAGATAAAAGTCAAATTGAACTCAGAAAATGGAAATTTCCATTAAAATTTCACGGTCGATACTTTTTTTTTGTGATTACTATACTTTCTTATATACATTATATATAGGAAAAAAAATGTCATGATTAATGAAAGCGTTGTCCATATCTCTGGTTATATTTATATAAACATCAATTTCACTCCCTGTACGGTGTCATGGAAAATAACTTTTCTAAATTGTTAAAAAAAAAAAAAAAACATTCTGTACTTCTAATTTGGTTAGACTGTACCGAGATTAAATCGCCATATCTCTGAGCGTTCAATTTGAATTTGAGGTTCATATATTTTACTGTTTTAAATTTGGTGACATGGTTTATTATGATTAGATTTGTTTTTGATTTGAAAATGGAACAGAATTTGATTTAAAGCACACAATATTTGTTTGCCAAGGTGAATAACAAATAGACATAAATCAGTGTACCGTTGGGTGTATCAATATTTCTTTCCTCTAGTGTACATTAAATCTAATATACCTTTCGTGCACCTGTATTGCCTGAAATGAAATTCTGCGTTGGGCAAAATAACAGATGTGATGCATAATTTATTGAGTTTACTATTATGTTTATATTTGAGTATATTTTATCGTATTAGGTGTAATATTGCATTAAATGGCAACACTGTCTAGAATTCTAGAAATATTAAACTATAAGAAAGTATCCATTTATATTTCACCGTTTCATATTTATATTATTTGATTACATATCAACATTTTACTGTAATGGCAACAACTATATATATTTATCTACAATTTACATATCTCTTATTACAACTGTCGTAGGTTTTTTTTTTTACTTTGAAATAAACACAAGAATGCAAATATTGCAAAAAGAAAAAAACGTCAGAAATTATTATAATAATTTGTGGTTCTGTTGAAAAACAAAAAGTAAAATATTATTTGTAATCATAGAAAACAACATAACATTCCGCCAGGAATGTATATCTCTTATATGAGGCATGAACATGCATGACTACAATTAGATTATTGCAAAGAAATATTTGCAATAGTGCAATGAACCTGTAACACATTTTGAATTGCACCTAATTTGCCCATTGCCCAATTTATAAGTAAAAAAATGTTACAAATTGAAAATACAAAAATTATAATATTTAATAATTTTTTAAGGCCTTTGTGTTACCAATACGAAAAAATCTTGTAGATATAAAATAACTTAGAATTTTTAGTAGAATTTTTGGGTGTTTTAATTATTTTTATAAGGGCAGTATTAAGGGGGGCTACAAATTTCAGGGCCCTATAACTCGGGAAGTATACGGGCGATTGGATTTAAACTGTGATCAGATTCAAATGGGATGCCAAATAATATGTGTAGCAAATTTGGTATGAATCGGTCCGGTACCTTCAAAGGAGTAGAGGGCACAAATTTGGTCTTACGATCAAGCGACGACTAACATCCAAGTATATAAAGTTAGATATATTTTTGGATTCAGGGCGATGAGACAAGCACTTTTTGTTAAGGACATTTTTTGATCCGAGAATGCTACAGACACACTACCGAATGCTTTAGCTTCTTCGGTACTTTCTACCTAAGCTAAGTGCCACTCGACTTTCATATACATTTAAATAATACAGAATTATTTATTTTTTACAAAACTCTATATTTTAGTGAAATTTTAGGATCCCGTTCAAATAACTGTATGAGCATTAAGAATATAGGGCATGTATTTCGGGACGAACGTTGAAAAACATAGTGCAGATGTTCGAACATAAATAAATTACAAATTAAATTCACGAAAATATATGTTGAACGTGCGAAAACATGTAGTTTGTTTATAATTATTTTAGAATATGGTAAATAGTTCGTTGTTCCCCTAGAAATAGGTGTGGTGTAAAATGGGGGAGGGGTTTTTCCTAGGCCAGCCCTCTTATAACTATTTCTATTTTTCCCCTAACTCAACTTTATTGTATCCGCTTAGAAACGTAGTCGGTGACGCGGTAACGAATTTCCATTTAGGGTAAAAAAAAAATCCAATCTTTTTATTTAAATAATTTACTTTTAAAATCTACTATAGTATTTATATGATTACTATGATATATTTAAATTAATAAGATGTTTGAAATTATCTTATCTTAATCAATTGACAGTTATTTATGCTTATTAAATAACGGGGCAATTTTATTCACTGATCTTAGAATAGATATAAATATGTAAAACAGGGAATAAACATAGTAAGTCATTATTACGTTAATTTCAAAATAATTCGAAATTATAATAATAATCCAATTTCTAATAAATAATGCGTTCACAGCACCAAAACAACTAATGCGTGAATGTTAGTATTGTTTGCCCTAAAACAAACTAGATTATTAATAATTTCTAATCCTAATTACTAATTAACTCGTCAACACAGCTTGACAATCTAAAATTAATTATACATAAATCAAAATTGAAATCACATTAATCGTACTCAAGGAATTTAAAAAATATATATATTATGAATGCGTATTTACATAAAGAATGTCTGGTAAACATATATATTTATTTTCTATCGTTCATGTACGGAAATAAAAATTATAACTATAAAAAAGTACCAATTCTGTAAGTTTTTATTTTTTATCTCCAAACACGAAAAATAGAAAAATTTGATATTTCTACCAAACATTCTTTATACAAACACGCATCGATGCTATACATATCATTTAAATTCCTAGGGTACAATTGGAGATATCGGTATTAAAAATGCAACCGTGACCAAAAGCATAATTAAAATTAATTATTAATTAAACCGAAATATCTTTGAAGTATTAAAATAGCATATTTCTAATAATGAATAGTGGCGCCGTCTGTAGTAATACACGGAACGGAACTTCGAACTAGAAAGATCTGAGACTAGACATTGTAAATATGTGTTTATTTCATTGGAGATATGTGTATGTTACTCCGTTGTAGCCTTGACAAAGATAAAACATCGCGTTCGAAATTACAGCCGTAGGAATTTGCAGTGTAATAACGTTAAAATAATTAGAATATCCGTTCCATTTTCGCGTAACTATAAATGCGAGAGCTGCACTGCTCGTGTATGACATATTTAGGTTGTATGTGTGTGCGACAGAGTTGAAGGAATTCTTAAAACAGTTTCTGCACCACTGCCTTAAACTTACAACATTTTTATTATTACTTTTCGATTCTTTACACATCAATGAATTCAATTCTTACTATACGAACGAACTTAACAAAATGAAAGGAAATAAAACAAATGTTGAAATATTCGAAGACTAACTTTTAATTATAAATGTTTCAAAATTTATTAATACCCTGAATAATGTATTAAGCTTATACTGTATATGATATGGGCTCATAGTGCTCACGGGTTAATAGTTTAATTCCAGTTACAAACTTGTATTTTCGTTAAAATGACGAAATAAAAATAATAAAGCAATATTTTATATATAATGAAAAGTATAGGAGTCAAGTGAATAAAAATTATCTTTACTCAGTTGTTTTATTAATTTTTTAACATATTTAACGATTTTTTAACCAATCGTATGTGTGTTTAATGGCAAAGGAATGAATTTCTCTAGTGTATACATATGTATCGTGGTTCAATCTGACAACGGTGCAGAGAAAATAAATAAAAATCTAGCATAGTGAACTGGCTAATCTAACTTCGATTTCTTACATTTTCCGCGCGCGGCCGTTGTGTTAGAAGCAGCAGTTCTAGCGTACAGCACTCGGAGCGCTTTACAACAAAACACACTCTTGTTGTACTAGAGCAGAAGGAAAACGGAGTGGTGAGGAATACAACGTAGCGGGGTACGAGGAGGTGCAGGGAAGGAAACGACACGTGCAGGGCCAAGGCGAGGCCGCATTCGTTGCGCATCCAACATGGCCGCCCCGCACCGTTTGTTGTATACCATTGCGTCATAGTTTTCCCTTTCTCTTGCCTCCGCGCGCCACCACACAAACACTTCTCTGCAGATCTGCAGTCGATGTTTTCATTTTCAGTACTTTAGGCCACAGCGAAAATTGCTCACATCTATTATATGTTAGCGGAGAAACGCCTAAGAACTTTCAAATAGATTTGCTTGAATTGTCGTTTATCAAAAATTTAGTTTTGTTTTTCTTTGTCTCTCGGAAACGGTTTTAAGAATCTATTGTTTTCGATGCATTTTTTGCAAGGTCCAATGTTTTACTACATATTTAATCTTACATTAGAAATATAACTCGGATCATAAAATAGTTTTAATTCGTTTCTTAATCAACAAGATACCCATTAGGGTTTTTTTATGGTAAAATATTTGTTTTAAATTAGTTTATTATACATTTTCACCGATTTTAATTTATTTTAAGGATGTTTTATTTATTTGTACAAATTCAGTACATAGTATTAAGGTGCACTCACAGTCATAAATTAGTAATTAAACTTAGAAATTACAAGTAATAATTCCACTGGTTCACTTTATACAATGTATTTACTAAAAAATAAAGAAATTGAATATAAAAATGTGATGTTATGAATTTGAGGTTTGTTTAGATACTGAAAGATTGTGTATATATTGCATTTTGTCACCGCATTTTTAGGTAAAATAAAGCAAATCTATTTGTAAAGAAAATAATTATTGATATTATGATTTTAAAAGTGTTAGATGGTTGCCAAACATTATTTTTGTCCGTGCCAAAAAACTAATTAGTAAAATTAAAATTTATTAACCATGTCTGGTTTAATTTTAAATATTATTTGATAAAGCATAGTTTAAAAATAAACTATAGCTATTAAAAATACATTATTGTAAAATAATAAGTTTTAAAACAACGAAGTACGTATACGTATTCAATAAAAAACAATATTCTTTTGTATCCGTAAACCTATTTACATTTATTAGGGATAAACTTTTATAGTGCATTTCTGTTTTATTTTCTACACTTGAAAAGAAATAAAATTATTTATTAGATATTTTACTGTATCAGTTCAATAAAAAGTTTGGAGATTAAATTTTATAAACCTTAAAATATTTTTTGCGATGGAATATTTACGAGAGGCTTTTATGGGATCCACGAAATACTTGAGGTCTAAAATTGAAGTTATTTTATTTTTAAATTAAATTTTGTATGAATATACACTTTGTATAAAACAAATTTTCAAAAACTCAATTTATATTTCACGTTTTCGTTGACAAAAATTATGGAACAGAAAAAAATATGCCCTTAACATATTTGAGGTATTCACCAGCGAGATAAAACATCTTATTCAAATTTAAACATATTTAAAAACATAAGTAGTCAATTCGGTTTTAAATTTTAATTTTTTGGTATCAACTTATCAGATATAATTTGAAATAAGCCAACGTTTAAATATTTCAATAATTTAATATGTAAGTTGTTAATACCTGAACTTTAAACATATTATTTAAAACCGTAACATTCTAAAACCAACAAATAGTTCATGGTTATCTTTACAAATATTACCTTGTACTGATAAAAATATTAATATTCCGAGTAGGTAGTAGTTCAATCATAATTAAAAAACAATTTTTTATTTATATCAAGTAAGTCGAAAATCATATGATTTTTTTCATACAAATAACCCTTATTAACAGTATTAAAATCCTACATATCTGATGTATTTGACCTGATTTTACCTTCAAAATAACTTCACTTTTATTTAACTACGTTTTATATTAAACTACTATATATAAATATTGTTAAAATTAGTTCAAAACAATAACTTTTCATATTTAATTAAACCAAACTACAAATCACAATGAAAAAGACGCTTAGGAAAATAAATCAACAGGTTCTATACAAAACCCATAAGATGGCGAATATTTATCGTGTTACTAAAATGAAATCATATAAAAAAATAATTTAAAATATGAAATATGTTAATTTACAGTGATAGGGGCGTCTACAGCTAAAACCAGGGGTGTGTAAAATGGAGATTTGACCTTGAACTTCGCAAACATTAATGATTTTTTTTAAATAAAAAAATTACTTAGTCTAATAATAAAAATTTGAAACAAACATGATTCAAAATTAGTTAGATTTTGTCAATGTTATAACCATTACATTTTAATCAGTAATAATTAAAATTGTTACTTTTTAGTTAAAATAACAAAGTTAATTATATACAATTATATTAAATATTATTTTATTTAACACAAAACGCGATTTAAACATTAACAATAATTATGTTACTTATTAAAAGAAATATACACGCTGTAGTGTAATTTTATAGTAGGCGAAATTATCGTTATTCAACAAGCAGATGTTTCTACAATTTATTTATGCATCGAGCTGTTAGAGCACGAAGGTGACATGTCCATTTTCTTACTTATTACTATTCATAAAATAGAATTTTTTAATTTGTAAATAAATATATTCAAGTATCAAAATATAAAATGTAAAAATTCAACTAAATAAGGATTTTTAAGTTTGTAAATAAAATGTATTCGACAACAAAATAAACAATATTATTAAAATAATTTTTTTATAAACAAAGAAAATATTCAGGACATAGTTTATTTTAATTAAATTCTAGAATAAATTTAGTTTTGCGATTATCTGACGTTAGCTAATTTAGCAAGAACAAAGCTCTAGGTTAGAACAAAGAAAACGTGAAATCACGTAATCGCGGAACGTAATGCAAATTTACTCGCATAAAAAATGTATAATCCCGTTAGCGAAATATCGCGATACCGCAACACCGAGAGAGGAGTACACTCTAAAAACAAACATTCAGATATTTTCTAGAACATTCTTACACAGTAATAATTTTCAAAGAATGGAAAAATACGCTTTGAGCGTCCCTGAATTAATTTTAACTATTTTCACAATGACTGTTTTGTGTCTACTTAATTTTAAAAGGATAGTTAAACCAAAAGTGCTTGTATACTGTGTTTGTGTGAATATGTAGAACGCTTTGTATATATATATTTTGTATTTTAACATATGGTCATTTATCGTATTTAAATAATGCTACTGCATTTTTTTTGGATTCAGAGCGACAACACTTTTTGTTAAGGAAATTTTTAAATCCGAGAATGCTACAGACACACGACCGAATGCTTTAACTTCTTCGAGAAAACAATTTAATAGATGACAATGCTTGTATAATATAATTTTATAAGTTTTTGCATGATATTTAATCGGCATTTACTTTGACGAATAATAAATTATAAAGCTGACTCACCACAGTAGTTAAAGACCCGCCATATTTCCAACAACTCGCATATGCTGCAATACATGAAAACACACACACACGATTACGTAATGCAACGATGCCAAGTCTGACACGTGTGAAAAATGAATTTATTTTTGGCGTTTCTAAATTCAGTTTTACGAGAAAACTGCTAGACAATTTATTTTCATAGGAACACGACTGTTCTACTTTATAAGTTTATGTTAGTAAAATTAGATACATTTACAATGCTCCCATCTAATTAGAAATAATAACCTAGTTTGTTTTATGACAAATAAAGCTAGCGTTCACAGCAACACAATTTATAATAATTGCATTAATTTATTTGCTGAAAATACGTAATTCTTAATTACTAACGGGCTTATATTTATTACTAGTTATTTATATAAATAATAATAAGTGATATAGGTTAATATGTCATTCTGGAAAAATGATTTCCTTATATGAGAGTTGTTTATGCTTCTTTGTTGTATGGTAGATAACGCGATAATTAATATTTAAATGAGTAATTAATTCATTGATTAACTATGGCATTGAACATCTGTGCAATATTTCGCATAATGTCAGCTATCGATTAGGTTATCAATGCAACAGAATTTTGGAGAAACTATTTTACAACGTAGTTATTAAATTTTCAAATTAAGCCAGTTAAACACAACTAAATTTTGGGATTCGTAACACCAAATATTGATTTTAAAAATTACTAAACACAGAGCAGCAAAATTTCGTATTTGAGCCTAGAATTGATTAGATTTTAGGCATTATTACTGTTATCGTATTTGCAATATATTCAAAGAAATTCATTCAAAATGAACGAAATAGATTTTAAAAATTAAAGCAAATCTATTTCCCAATGTACAATCCTGTCGCATTTATTAAAATTTACAATAATATTATTATTATATCGATGACAAATTGACTGTATATGATATGGGCGCATACCCACGAATTAACGTAGTTTAGTATATAATATTCGAAGACTGCAATAGTTTATTTTCTTAGTAGTGAAGT
Organism: Leistus spinibarbis; assembly: GCA_933228885.1. Taxonomy (NCBI): domain Eukaryota; kingdom Metazoa; phylum Arthropoda; class Insecta; order Coleoptera; family Carabidae; genus Leistus; species Leistus spinibarbis. The sequence continues at coordinate 8,506,954 of OW121799.1, forward strand.
CTTATCTTTTGAAACGCGATAACATTAAAATGCGTGTGCAATTGGCAACGTTGTACATTTTTACGATGGAAATTACGTATACGTCAGCGCTACGACTATTTTATTATTATAACGCACTTAAAAATAAATGTAAATGTAAAAATGGCCGCATAGGTTTCGTGAGCTGATTATATCTAATTTATGCCGTATTTGTGAGACCGAACTATATTAATAACGTTATTATATTACAAAGACTGCAACGGAATAAAATACAATGTTAGCCGTGTACAAGCCTACCGCAGAAGCTCGTGTGTGTGTCTGTAGCATTCTAATTGTATTTCAATTTGAAATATAAAATACATTGTAATAAATTATATATAAAACTACAATGTGATTTTATACTTTTTAACTGTGACTAAATGTAAATATTCTAAATTGTGCAAGTAAAAAGTTAGGAATGTTTAGTTTTTCAACTTCCCACAGTAGAAATATACGCATTAACCCAACAAAATGTAACATTGTATGTTATTCCCCGGTGGCAACGCATACAAAAAAGATAGAACTGGGCTGATTTGAAACAGGAAGTTGAAAATTCACAGCCGGGCCGGGCCGCGTGCGTTGCGTGTCGGTTAGCTGTTGCCATGGAAAGTTTCGGCAGCTGGGAGTGCCTCACATTGGCCCGCGTTCCCATTGGTTCAAACCTAACGGCGTGGTGGGGGAAGGGCTATTTTCTAAAATAACGCTCACAAAATCCCCCATTTCCTACAGCCGCGCGAGAATGTTGCAACAATCTAACGATAGAACAAAGGAAAACACACGCAACTTTCGAAATTCAAACTACACAAATTTAGGTCAAAAATAAAAAATGATTTCCCTACAAAATACGGCATTTTTAACCGTTTTCAACCACGAAAATCCATAGAATTAATAACCAATATACAAATAAATGCTTTCATCAATAAGGAATGTTCCCTCTTAAGAAACTAAACCTGTTTAAATCTCGTTCTCTCTCTAACAACGGTAATATCTATTAATTGCGACAGATCTAATTCGTATATTTTATATTAGTCGGTCTTTGTTAACGACTTAGAAAACCGTGAACAAATCATGTAATTCTAAAAAATCATTGTAAATTTACATTGATAAACCATACAAATTACTGAATTTTGTAAAAAATACCTATTTTTGACAGTGTATGTAATTACAAAAACAGAATAATACATTTACTTACCATTAGCTAAGTTTAAAATACCAGGATTGTTGTTAAATAAATGCGGAACTAATTTTTACAGTGTGTGCGCAATTATACAGAATTAAAAATTTATTGAGTTACTATTGTACCAACACAGGTACATAAGTGTTAATAGATAAATGTGTAATTATTTTTTACAGTGTAAGTGTACACAGAATTATTGTAAATGTACTGTGAATACATAAGTACATTTTACATAACTATTTCTAATAGTGTAGTTATACAGAATTGTTAATTTATCTTTTTTTTTACAGTGTAACACGTACGATTGATTAATGTTACCTAAATCATCCTATAATTTATTTAAAAAACCATTAAAGAATTTATATATATATATATTGTATAACGTAAACTGCCGCGAATGCCTAAACAGAGTGTTGTATAGTGTCAATAAACGATTTAACCCAGTATATAGTAACTAAGTTAGTCTTATCTCCCCTATTTTAATTTTGGCTGTAAAAATGACAAGAGTACTCATGAGGAGAAACTTACTCTGCCATTGCGTCCAGCCTTTTCTAATTGTATACAAAATGTAGCAAAAATAACTTAAACAGGAATTGAAATAATATTGTATACAAAATGTAGCAAAAATAACTAAAATAGGAATTGAAATAATATTGTATACAAAATGTAGCAAAAACAACTAAAATAGGAATTGAAATAATATTGTAGTCAAAATATCACAAAATAATTTTATTGTATCAGCCTATTTTTTCCCCGAGGGGAGGTTCTATAAAATAAAATGGTCTCTTAAATAGATAAGGGACTAGGCTAAATCTAGTTCCCGCCCCCTTCAAACAATAGACTAGTCTAGGGTGCAACCCCAGTTCGGGTCGTTCTGCAAATGTTGATATAGTAACTACAGTAATATCAGTAACACCGATGCTGGTTATTCATAACAGCGAAAGGTGTCCCCGTTTTCACTGCAAATTGTCGTGAAAAACGTTGTAATAAAATAATGTGTAAAATCCATAGAAGCCGTTTGTTGTAATGTCCAATAAGTGAATAGGAGAGAGAAAAAGACTGACTAAAATAATTGTAAGCCAAAGTCTGTTCCTCTCCCCGTTTCACAAATTGGAGATTGTTGAGATGCTTGATGTTGCACTGTGGGAAAAACAACGTTGCAAATATTTTGGATACGTTGTAAATATCCTGCGAGTTGTACAGGAAGTTACATAAAACGTTTGGACGGACGTAATTCTAAGAAACGTGAACACCGGACAACGCATGACATCCAGTTTAATTTAAGAGCTATCCCACTATAATTACCAATGATGTCATCCTAATAACCCTCGGCTAGCGGCTAGCACTCCCACGGATATGTAATTGCCACAAAACGCAAAATTGCATTTGAAATGCACCAATATTTAAAAGAAATAATCTTTAAAAAAGAGTAAAATTGAACAATGAAAAAAAAAAAACTATAAAGTAACGAAAACCTATGATATATTAAACAATGTATTCGTAATTCATAGCGCGAAAAATTGCATAATCGTAATAAATTATTATAATATACATGAAATAACAATGAAGTATTTAAAAAAAAGTGTAAAAACCACAAGATTTAAATTTGAGCAAAGCACAACAAAGAATAAAAAACACGATACAATTAAAAATGACTAAAATGAGTGAATTGTTACACAAAGCAACTATAGTGTTACACAACTGCAAACCTGAACAAAAAGCAAACTAAAATAATTGTGAAATATAAAATAAAATGAAAAACACAAGAGGCGCACTGGATGCGAAATTCCCCGAAAACGAAAAAACCGTTGGTCTTTGCACTGTGTAAAGTAAAATGAATAGCCGTGTGTTCCCGTGTGCTAACGCTGTAGCCGTTCACAAAATGGCCGCCCTCGTTCAACAATGCGGAAGTCGAAAAGTAGGTCGCGGAATAAAGACACAAAATCACTCGCAAATTTTCTTACCAATCAACTAAAATCCCGTAATATAATAAATCTTCTATAGATATATGTTCGTAAAGATGTATATATATATAATATTGTTTCTTCTGTAAAATCACGAGTTATACTGTGAGTACGATGCACACACGGCGACTGTCGGTTGTCGATTGCGCGGAAAAGGAAAGAGCGCGGGGCCTGGACAGTTTTAGGTTACCTACTACCGCACCCCGGCCCGTTGATACTAGAATGCGCGCGACTACTCCGCATTGGCCAAAATCGTGTCTCCCCACTCTGACGTCACGCGATTAGACTGTGAAAAGGTTAGCGCAATGCATTCTCCCACTACCCGACACTGCGTCGCATCAAACTTTGATCCTCGCCCGCGCGCACCACCACTACTCATACACGGCGATTAGATTAAATTTCACCCCCTATAAGTGCACTTAACTGACGCAGTGCAATTATTTACCGGCAATCTTTAATCCTTACACTATTTACGGGGAAATACACTCTTTCACGGCTTCACTTGCACCGATCGCGGCAGAATTGCTTTGTTATTAATTCGACAGTTTAATATACAACACTTTAGCGGTACATTGTTGATTATTATACATTTATTCACTCACAAAAACTAAATTCGCATAGTTTACTCCTTTAACACTTACGAAATAAAGTCTTCCGTAAATATTAATTTTTACCAAATTTGTAGCTAATATTGGATATATTTATAATTTCAAATTTCAAACAGAGATCAATATTAGTTTGTTTAAAATTCTAACTCATTATTTATCTAAGAGTTTCGAATTTTAATAATAGTTAATATTGCGATTAATTATCCTACAATGTCCTCGGACATAATTAATTAATTGAATATTTCATACTTGTTAATCTACACTGTAAAAAAATTATATATATTTACAAGATTTTATGATGATTATTTACTTTAGTACATTTACTAATTGCTTATATTGCTGTTTTTATCCGTTTTGTACCATTTGTAAAAAAGTATAAATTGTTTACAAAATAATTTTTTTTACACTATTTAATGTTTCGTATTAATAATAAAAAACGATTAAATGTATTGTTCAATTACATTTGCCATTAAGTTATAAATTGTATTAATAAAATAATGTATTATCTGTGTATTAACAACATTGTATGTTATTCCCTAGTATCGGGTAGATGAATGCCGCCGCCACTGTATTCTAGAAACCGCGGGATCGTGTGAGAAAGTTCCCCCCGGTACGCGCAACGCATTTTATTATTACAGATATACACGATGTGGGCCTCCGGGGCGGTGGGGTTCACCGTGGCAAGCGAACGGGCGGGGTATGATGACAGAGGGGGGGTATGAGGTCGCAAAGGGGGGCACGTGGAGCGAAGCGGGTTACTGAACCGCGCATCTTTCTCTGTCACACAATGACACGTGTAGCGGGTCGATGAACCCTCTCTTATACACGTGTGTCTTCTCTCAATATACACACACGCACAATGCAATCCAATGCACCGACACCAATTTTCATCTCGGTACATTTCGTACAGATTTACAGAGATATTACCGCTGCGCGTTTATAGCAACAATAATATTGTGCAAAATGGAATGTCGAGCGGTTCAACTTCCTGGATTAACGGTGCATTTTGCAAACACTGCGCTAAAGTTTAATATTTCACTCTCTTTTGTACGCGACAGAATCACGCGATCTTAAAAATAACTTACGGTACTTTAAATAAGAGCCTAACCGGCTATTACAAAAAATGCAAATTAAGCTACTACGATTATAAGCATAATAGTTTTTTGCTTTTAAGAAACAAATAAGAATGAGGACATATCACCTTTGTGCTCTAAGTACTACTTTAATCGCATAGTTTATATGTTCACATCCTTAAAAATACAATTTCTGAAGAGAATGGTGCAATAGAAATGTCTTTGTTTATAAAAACAAATTAAATTCCTTATACAATGTGGACATATCACCTATGTGCTCTAATGTTATACTTGGTCACATAGTTTATATGTTCACATATTTAAAAAAAAACAATTTCTCTAAAAAATTAGTATTTTGCTTATAAAAAACAAATTAAGTTCCTCATAAAACAAGAATTATATACATATATATATATAAAAATGTGGATATATCACCTTTGTGCTCTTAGGACATACTTCTGTAATTGCATAATTTATGTTAAAAAAAAACTAATCTCATTAAAAATATAATTTTCCTAATAAAAAATAATTATTTCCTCATACAATAAGAATTATATATATACAATATGGATATATCACCTATGTGCTCTAAGAATATACTTGCATAATCACATAGATTATATGTTAAAATTCTTAGAAATTCATGAAAACAATTTATATTGCGGTGGAGATGTCCCCTTTGTGCCGTGTAACCTACGGCGAAGCCATAATTATAGTAATTTAGCAATCAAATAAACCAGTTGCCAACTATTAGCATAGCTAAAAAAACAACGCGAGAGGAATTTGAACGGTCATAAGTCCAAAATTACTTAAATAAGACTCAAAGGTTCTAGATAAACTCATAATCCTTTCCCAAAGTAAAAAAAACCCCACTAATTATCCTATTAAATACGATAAAATATATATTTTACCCCTAATCTATTCGTATACATGTAATACTCACAGCTGAAGAAAAACTCATCTTTCCCAACAAAACAAAAAAAAAATCACTCAAAAACACCCCGAACTGAATGAATCAACGATATGAAAGCAACTGGACATGCCATACGTGAGATAGTTACTCCGATAGTGACACAAATTATTTCTAAAACAATCGACTATACATAAAGTACTACAGTAACGTGAGAGAGAGAGGACAAAGAGTCGGAGATATCGTCATGGACATAGAGCACGGCCGCGTATTGATCACATTCGTTCGGCAGTGTTCGGCGATGTCCGTTGATTGCAAGTGGGTCACACGTGTCGCTTTTAGAACGGCCTTGGCTCACTGGTCGCGGCCCGCGCGGTCCAGGGTATACCCACTACCCTATCATATACTACGCGCAACGGATAAGCGCACTCGAAATGAAAGTAAAAATTTATTCCAAGGATACTCGCGACTAAATATACACACAACAAAGCGAGAAACACAAAAAGAAAACTTAAATGATAAAAACTAGTGGTAGATAACGCCTTACGAGTCTATTTTACTACTTGCTTACTGCTTACATTGTAAATCAATTACTTTAATCTGTATTATATGGTCTACATTGTAATAGTTCCCGGAATTGTCGATACTTGCTCCAAAAATGCACCTGATCTTGAATTAGTACCCCATTTTTTTTACATAAGCCAGCAAATGTTTACTAAGTTCAATATATTTATAAATTAAATAAATTCCCCAATTAATTAAGGATCTGTAGTTCACCCTATAACATGCGTTACCAGCTACATGGAACCCCGTGTGCAACAAATTATTAAATTATTTAGTATTAACAAAGTATTTTTAGAAAAAAATTGAACGTATTTCATAACTCGGTTTTGTATTATATATATATATAAACACTGGATGTAAGTGAGTATATATGTATCCGGAACGCTTATGTATTGTATCCATTAACAAAATTATTTCTTAATAATTGTATCGTCATTCAATATCAAAATTTGTACCAAATGAAACAATTATTTGCGCTTACAATGCATTTATTTGATGTTTTGTGTATGTTAGTTCGTAAGATTTATATAGCGTTCTGTATAGAGAGCTAGATACATCTGAATATCTATATTATTAAAATTAACATTATAATTGCGTTGAGTGTACTGTATTATGTATATGATATGGGCACAGAGGGTAACCTAGCTAATAATGTACGAATATTCTTAAAACTCGTAAAAAACCTTAAATTTAGGCAAAATGTATTACACCCGTGCTCAGTTGCTCGGGCACTCAACTAGCCGTGGACAGATCCATGAAAAACATATTCAGACAAGAGGTTTTTAAAAAACGCCCTTTTTAAAACAGTTCGAGGAAACGATTGTTTTGTGAACGGCTTAAAACATTAATATTAATTTTGTATCCGCCGCAAATGTATAAATATTTAATGTAAATATACAAATTTAATGTAAATTCTTCGTCGCAAATATTTATGTTATAAAATATTTCTAGAGAGTATGCAAAATAATGTAAGCGTTCACAGCAACAAAATGTATGATTGCTGTAATTGTTTGCAATAAAACAATTTGTAATTTCTAATTTTAGGATTATATAAACAGATTTATTTATAATACTAATACTAAGAATGTAATCGTTGGGTAAGGCAACAATTATTTAAAATAATTGCATTCTTTGTTATATGACCACCATTTGCCTGTAATTAGTTTTAAAACAACAATGTCGCAACCATTTACAACATAGCTCTGTTACGAAACGTAAAGTTTATTTAGAAATTTTTATTTCGAAACCGAAGAGCGAACCTAGTCAAGTGGTAGATAAAAAAAAACACACACTACTTACAATTAAAATTCTTTGAACTGCACATACGTTTGCAATTGCAACACATATTCCCACTATGAATAATATAGTCAATAAAATGAAAATTTTACATCACCTTTCTTGTCGACGAAGTAAGCACAAAACACAATCATCTGCTGCGAACTGATAAATCATAATGCTGCTTTCGAAGTGGTGTGCCCGCGGAATACGGGGTCAGAGGCGCTGCGCCCGTAGCGCCGCATCGCTGTGAACAGGGGAACTAATGTTCATCGCAATTTCCTCCTTATACGTTGTGAACACGTCACAATCTAACCGCTATTTTGTACAGTTTTCTTTTATATTGTGGCGGTTAGAATGGGCGGCTACTCCAACTTTGTAGAAATCAATATATCACACTGCCGTACAAAACTTCTGTGACCGAATTCGTGTTTATATAGGTTTAATTTTTCTTGGCCTGCTTCTTTTTAGTAGGTTTACTCATTAAAATATCATTAGTACCGAAATTGCTTTTATGCAAAATAACTACTTCACAATTTCTTATTCACAAGCTTAATTAGGTAACATAAGGGAAATTATAAGTTAAAGACTACTGGGAAATTACATGCAATGTAATGCAGTTCTTTTAAAATATTTAGTTTTTAATTACACGATTTACGATTGCCAGATGTTATAAACATTAAATAACAGATTTTATAAATATATAATATACGTCTAAGTTGTGTGAAGGCCACTCCACATTTTTTTAAAGGAATGTTCTAGATTCTAGAATAGTTTTATTAAAAATGACTGGGTCCCTTACTTTGAATTTAGTGACTTTTAATGATATTTCCATTTAATTAAAATTAAATCTGTGTACTGGCTTCATATTTGACATTCAAAAAATTAAATCGTCTAAGAAAAGAAATTTGCTTTCTCTGTATTTAAAATAAAATAAAAAAAAACTAATTCAGGAAGGCTTTCTTTTGCAAATTATATGGTCGACATTTAAATATTTATTTTTTCTACTTTCTAATACGTTTAATTTCGGGCATGAAATTTGTTATATTTTATCTTGCCATCAAATTGTCTTAGATTTTTGAGGTGAACATCCTATAATTGTAAAGAAATCTTAGGCTTATTTAATTAAGCTTTTATATTTTGAAATAATTCTAGAATCGTCGCTGCATAATTGAAATAATATATGTATGTGTAATTATCGTAAAATAGGTAAATAAAATAAAAAATGTAGTGATAAATGTATTTAATTAATTGGATAAAGGTTCTAATTAATATAATACTAAAATTATTAAAATTATATATTCAAGTAAAAGTTTATTCTTTGCTTTGAAAATTGTAGTTAATTATAAATACATAACGTAAAGGCCCATTCAAAAAAAATTCCTAACAAAAACTGTTTGTCTCGTCGCCCTGAATCCAAAAATATATATAACTTATATACTTGGATGTTAGTCATCGCTCGCTCGTAAGACCAAATTTGTACCCTCTATTGCTCTGAAGGTACCGGAGCGATTTGAACCAAAATTGGTACACATATTATTTGGAATCCCATTTGAATCCGTTCGCAGTTTAAATCCAATCGCTCGTATACTTCCCGAGTTATAGGGCCCCAAAATTTAAAGCCCCCCTTAATACTGCACTTATAAAAATAATTAAAACACCCAAAAATTCTACTAGTAATTCTAAGATATTTTATATCTACAAGATTTCTTCATATTGTTAACCTAAAGGCCATAAAAAATTATTAAATATTATAATTTTGCATTTTTAAATAAGACTTTTTACATCTATATTATTTTTTCAAATTGTTAACTAAAAGGCTGCTCGCATTTCATATATTACCTATAAGGCGATCTGGACGCATAAGTGCGTTGTCTATTCAACCAATTGTAAGGCTTAATTATAAACGTTGAGAATATATTTTTGCTATTGTAAACCTCACTTAAATATTATAACAATAAAACCAGTACCATATTAATTCATAAAACAACAAATCCAATCATTTGAAAAACCAAATCCGGTTTAACTAAAGTCATATCCGTTTACACAGGCATAGCCAGTATTATCATTGGGCATTTGAATAATTTACGTTTCACTATCTCAAAGCATATATACAATTCACGGAAAAGTCACAGTCTAACATATACATATTACCTCATCTGATTGCGTCACAATTCATGTAAACCGAACATAAAGAGAAAATTTTCTCACACTTAAGTTAATATGCGTGTTTAATCAATTAAAAATATAACTTTAATTCAAGCAATAACTTAAAAAATATATCCTACTGAATTTATATTCTAGTGCCCCAAATCAATATTAAATGATTGTTATTTACTTTCTATGGATAGAATTCATTCTTTTTGTGATTCCAATACACCCATAGATACTAGAAGTAGTGGATGGGATTGTACAGAAGTGAAGCTTGGTTCATATGATCGTTCACCCGGTCGTCACACTTTCACTACGCACGTGTCAGCGTTCCCTGTGCGTGTGTGTTTGTGCGTGTGTATGTGTGCGTGCAATGCCTTCACAAGTTGAACCTTTCAAACACAAACAGCCAACAACTGTTGTTTGAATTATTGTTGTTTCTATTATTCTATAGCAATTCACTTTTTAGATACAATTACTTTGTTTTCGGATCACCGATTAATTTAAATATTCTTCATATTTACATATATATATATATATGCATAAAAATATGAAATACTACTCATAGAAGAATAAATAAACAAAATCGAGAGTAGGCCACTCCCGCTTATAAATATATATATATAAAATTTAGTATGCTAATTATTTTTTCTCTAACTAATGTCGTTTACGAGGTATTGATAAAATAGTATAAAAGTTCTCATGATTACAATTCTTCCTTATATACATTCGTATAAGAAAGTATTTATAATGTAGGTACTATAACTAATATATATATATATATAAATTTCGGAATCAGAAATCTGTATATAACCTACGAGCGAATACTATAGCTTTTTTGTACATGATCAGCTAACTTTTACGTGTTGAAGTATGAGCAAGAATCGAGTAGCAATTCTATTTTTAAAGTTTTTCTAATTGAATCGATTAAATATTATGTGTAGATTTGAAACGTTTTAAAATAGTTATTTATAGCTGTAACGTCCCATAAAAGCAGCCATCGAAATTTATGTGCATTGAATATAGAGTAAAAATTGTTTTTAATGGCTTTCCATATGAAATGATTGATTGTAAATTCCTGTGTGCATTTTCACAAGCAAAATTTTGCATGTCAAACGTGTATGTTGATTAATTTGACGCCTAGTGACTTGCGAGCCTGCAATCCGCAATACATGAGTGTTATGCTGGTGTATATTCATGTAAAAATATACATAATACTAAAATCATAATTTTTAATATATACAGTAGATAATCCTACAATTTAAAAATTTTCATAGTGTTTTGTTAAGCTATAAATATATATTTTAATAATGTTGTACATAATTTGCAATAAACAAAATAATATACATATCTTACAAGCTCCTGTGACTGCGTATGGTGTAGTGTGGGCCACCCCATATTTGAATACCTGTATAATTTAAATAAAATTATTTCCCGTTATGAATGTTGCCGGTAATTCTAAATAATACGTTGATAGCTAGCGCCAGTATGCTATTAGTAAAACCGTAAATTAGATCAGGTCAAGCAACCCACAACACAACTAAGTAATGCGGCATTGCCTATATATATGGAATAAAAAGACCGGAATGTATAAAAAATATTTTATTCGCTTATAACTAATATAACAAATAATTATTTCAATAACATTGTAGTTCGTATCCATGTTTCAAATACATTTAACTTAGTATAAATGCCTGGTGTGTCTCTTTCCCCACATCCTAATCCAAAACTAACAATTCCCACTTGGTACCATTGTCCAGTGTCCTCACAGACCAGAGGGCCTCCTCCATCTCCCTAAAATTGAGAATATTTCAAAACAAACGTAGAAATATTTTTGTTGTTTCAAAGCTGTATAAAAAAACATGCATTATTTTACTAAATTTGGGAAACCTAAACCTAAATAAGTTCACCCAAAAGTAATTCAAAAAAGTGTCGTCTGAGGGCACCGAAAGCATGTATAGCGTGTCACCTATCGCCAGGCGAAGAAACCAGCACTTACATCACACGCATCATTTCCTTCAGCGCCTGCGCACAGCACGGTATCCGGTATGCTAGAGTAATTTGTTCCGAAATGTGATTTTAGTGCATAATCACAGCGTATTTTTGGCCATAACGGCACCTCAACCTCTTTTAGGATGACAGAATGCCGATCAGATTGTTGTCTTCGGCCCCAGCCCGTGACAAAACAGTTTCGTTTGGCATCAAAGTCCATGCTTAGCTTTGGTACACATATTAGATCGATATTCGGTTTTCGTTGCACTGGGAACCGAAGCTTTAGCAGCGCCAAGTCGTACCACAGGGATCTGTTGCTGTATTCAGGGTGGAGGTGTATTTGGGAGATGTCGTACTCTTCGTGGCGATGGAATTCGACGTTTGTCCGGACATCGTATTCACCCATGCGTGCGGTAATTGTGCGGACACCGTTATCTGATATACTGTTCGTAAAATGGGAATTTGACATATACGTTGATGTTTGCTCAATTTTTACTATTGTTAGGACGGTACTTGAACACTGCCAAAATCGTTCTTGTAGATTTATATATATATATATATATATATATATATATATATATATATATATATATTTATTTGGTCAATATATGGGGAATGTATTACTTTTTATGCTGTATTGTGATAAAATAAAACCATCTTGCAATTTTAACTGAAATATACGTTTTGAGGATCCCTTTGCTTACTTACTTTTGTGTGTATGTGTGTGTTTGTCTATACCAGTGGTTCTCAAACAATATGTTTGAATCGATAAAAATAATTGCTGAATTCCCATTTAAATTCGTGTAAATTATCAATTTGGGTTTGTTAAAGCAATGAAATGATGAATTTGAACGCAATTAACATTAACAAAAGCCAACGGTAATGTAATTGTAAACCGTTCAAATATAATAATAAACGTTATGATCCAATGATTCTTTAAATTTAATCCGATCTAAATCAGTTTAACAAAAGAACAATCGCATGTAAATGTTAAAGAAATCATTGCAAAAAATCTCGTAATGCCGAAATTCTTATTGTAAGAAGTAGTGTTTTTGTTTGTTTGGAAGTGAACGAACGGAGGATTCACATATACGTTTTCTCACAGAAAATCATCAAGAATGACCCAAAAAGAGCTATCTATATATATAATCTGCTGAAAACATTACGTTCGGAATATTAAATAGTATGATACGTATCTCTTTGTAACGAGAGCTTATTCAAAGGTGCATTACCGTAATAATGTTATTATGTGTACTTAAAATATTTTTCGTGCAACTTTTCACATAAAAAATTCGGCCCGAAATTAACTAATTTATATATTATTCATTTTTGCACAATAATATTCTAAATATTATAGACATTATGATAAAGGCACTTTTAGCCCTAAAAGAATATTTTTTCCTTTCATATACATTATGTGTAAAAGTATTTAATAGAAATATCCGTTTAGAACGTCCTTGAAGTACCAGTTTAGTCCTACAACTTTTCAATATCTCGAAATCGGTATGAGAGAAAAATTAATTCTTATAAAAGTTGAAATTAAATTAAAATTTTGTAATGCGTTATATTATTTTCGATATACGTTACAAAATAAATAATTTTTATCTGTTTTTATTTGGTTTGTGGTGCATTCACTGGTGCTTTCACCGTACTATAAATGTACGTAAATATACTTACAATTCATCAACACAGTGAGCCGCTGTCAGAATCCAATTATCATCAATTAGCGATGCTCCGCAAATATAAATATGATTTGCTTTCTCTAAAATTGCAATCTAGCCAAAACAGGATTATTATTGCGAATTTTTATTCAAGTCCATTTTTGGAATTTGTAAAGGAAAAGATTGAAATAAACAAGCTTAGGTACGACGCACCTATGCGTCCAGCTCGCCTTATAAGTAATATATGCGATGCGAGCAGTTTTTAATAATTATGGCCTTTTGGTTAACTAATTGAAAAAATGTTATAGATTTAAAAAGTCTTACATTTAATTTAAGATTATATTAAAAAAAAAAAAAATTTTTTTTCAAATTTTGAAATTCAAAATTATAATATTTAATAATTTTTTTCGGGCTTTGGGTTAACAAAATGAAAAAATCTTGTAGATAAAAAATATCTTAGAATTTTTAGTATAATTTTTAAGTGTTTCAATTATTTTTATAAAGGCAGTATTAAGGGGGGCTCCAAATTTTGGGGCCCTATAACTCGGGAAGTATACGGGCGATTCGATTTAAACTGCGAACGGATTCAAATGGGATGCCAAATAATATGTGTACCAAATTTGGAGTGAATCGCTCCGGTATCTTCAGAGGAGTAGAGGGCACAAATTTGGTCTTACGAGCGAGCGAGCGACGACTAACATCCAAGTATATAAGTTATATACATTTTCGGAATCAGGGCGACGAGACGAACACTTTTTCTTAATGAAATTTTTTGATCCGAGAATGCTACAGACACACGACCGAATGCTTTAGCCTCTTCGGTACTACGTACGGCGAGCTAAAAACAAGCACCTATGCGTCCAGCTCGTCTTTTAAGAAATATATATATAAATTTTAGTGATTAATTTAAAATTCAAAATTATAATATTTACTAATTTTTTATAGCCTTTGGGTTAACAAAATGAAAAAACCTTGTAGATATAAAATATCTTAAAATTATTAGTAGAATTTTTGGGTGTTTTAATTATTTTTGTAAGGGCAGTATTAAAAATTGACTTTATTGATAAGAAAATCACAATTTAACCAAAAATAACTTTAAATATTAACTTTCAAACATCTTTATAAACGCACCTATGCGTCTAGCACGCCTTTTAAGAAATATATATATATAAATTTGAGTGATTAATTTAAAATTCAAAATTATAATATTTACTAATTTTTTATAGCCTTTGGGTTAACAAAATGAAAAAATCTTGTAGATATAAAATATCTTAAAATTATTAGTAGAATTTTTGGGTGTTTTAATTATTTTTGTAAGGGCAGTATTAAAAACTGACTTTATTGATAAAAAAATCACAATTTAATCAAAAATAACTTTAAATATTAACTTTCAAACATCTTTATAAAATAATGATCGTGATTCACTGATAGAAATGTGTCTTACGTGCCACGGCCACTCGGTAGCCTCAGCGAAGCCGATCTGTCCGGTGTCTCGGCCCTTTTTACCGCACTTTGATTGGAGCGATCGTATTTTATTGCTGTTCGCCTGATTAGATCTCGCTGTTCTGCAGCACACTTCAGTTTCATCGAGGCCACAATAGCTTGTAAAATGACCGCCACTGGAAATACATCCAACGTCCATTATAACTGTACTCAGGACTATTGATTATAAATTGAGACTAAGGTATATACACATCGCGATTTAGTTTCGACATTTTTGCAACTCATTTTATACTTTAGTTTACTGATTTTTACGACTAGATTGCACATTTACGATAATATGTGAAAGGAGGATATTTTAATGCTTAGCGTTTGTGGATTGCGTTTCATGATAACGCTATATTTATGCCGGATGCAATGTAAAACTAATTTGTAGATTGCAGGATATCTTATTTACGGCTTTTAATATAATTTATAAATTGATATATTACTATATAACTTGTAATAAAGCCGTATATATAAACTAAATTAGTTTAGTATATTTAATTTTTATATTAAAATGATGCCGAAACTAGAATGAATTAAAGATGTAATACCTACGAAAACATTCCCAATACTCCATACAGCGACATCTATCGCTGACTTGCGCATACAGTGTGGCTCTATCTAACCTCAAAATGATAATTAATACTATGATCACTTGTGTTTGAAAAGCCATCATCATTTCTCATGTCTGAATCACCTTGAATTAAACAATTATATAGTATGAATGTAATTTATTATAAGAAATTTATAAACGGCGACAGATGGTATATAAACAAACGATTCGATTCATAATATATCTATACATTTGTTGGTAATTAGTTACTTGACTTACAGTTATTTCGATTACTTTACTAACTTACTTACATACATACGTTTGCACACATTCAGACATACAGAAAATTGTATCGCACACAAATCATTGAACAGAGAAATTAAACTCATTTTTAGTTATTAGCGTATTATTCAATATTAGCGAATTAATTTAATAAAAAATGAATATACAAAGCAGATTGTCGGAAAGTTAAAAATAAATAGTATAGATGCATTCCCCAATGCCTTCAGCTCGCTGAAGATAATAAAAAAAAACCTTAAAAATATCAACATTTCTACATGTGAACCCAAAGGCCATAAAAAAATAATATATATATATTTTGAAATATGCAATATTTCTTTGAGTATATATATATAAAAAAAAATTGTAAGACATTCTTTCCGATTGCAAACCCAAAGGCCATAATAATTAAACATGATTATTTTTAAATTTAAAGTATCTTAGCATGGCCTGTTATAAGTCAAGCTGAAGGCATAGGTGCATGTACCTATGCTTGTGTTTATCTCTTTATAAACCACAAATTAGTTTATACGATGAGCTTAAGGCATTGGTGCCTGTACCTATGATTGTTTTCTTATCATTTTATTTAGTTATAAATTATTATTAGCTGTACATAGAGTTTCTTTATTAATAAAATGAGTAATTGAAAAAATTGTTTTCTAGTAAAATAAAAAGAATTAAAAAACCACAAATTAGGTTATACGGTGAGCTGAAGGCATTGGTGCCTGTTCCTATGATTAATAATAATAAACAATATTTCAACTTACATTTGTTTAATAAAATAAATAAATCCCAAATACAAACATACGTTTACACAGTAAGAATCTTTAAATACAACTGTTGTTTGTGTAAACAATTGAAAATTTCCTTCGAAACTTTCATTTTCTTTTTGCCATGAACATGGCAACATACACCTTGACTTATGCAATTTTCTGTACAAACACAAAATGATTGTTCAGCATTCGTAAATCCTGTTACAATACCGCCTCTTCAGTACCTGTTATTCTTACATTTATATTGTACTTAACATTGACAAATGGCTTAGAAAAATATTTAATAATAGTGACGTGGCACATCTAAATCAAATTGATTGGCTGTTTTTTTTTTTTTAATCAGACAACATTTTAAGAATTACAAGTCTCTGAATCCAATAACAGTTAAGCATAGAATGTCGGCGCATTTTATTTATTATTCGAAGTAATGTTCATCTAATTGCTGATAGAATATCTTCATTAGCATTACATTCCAGATTTTTTGTCGAATTACTTTTAAAAGGCGGAGATACTCATCTATTAATGAGATGCCGGACGCATATTTTTGAACAAAAGGCCTGGGTGGGCGTTTTCTGGGCTATTTCTATACTAGTCCCAGATTTCATTCGCCTTTTCTAATAATCTAAAGCTAAAGCATTCGGTCGTGTGTCTGTACATTCTCGGATCAAAAATGTTTATAACAAAAAGTGTTTGTCTCGTCGCCCTGAATCCAAAAATATATATAACGTATATACTGCGAGCTGGACGCATAGGTGCGTTGTACATTGCTACACATATTACTTTTAATTCCATTTGAATCTGTTTGCAGTTTAAATCTAATTGCTCATATACTTCCCGAGTTATAGGGCCCCAAAGTTTTGAGCCCCCCTTAATACTGCCCTTATAAAATTAATTAATTCACTCAAAAATTCTCCTAAAAATTCTAAGATATTTTATATCTACAAGATTTTTTCTTATTGTTACTCCTAAGGCCATAAAAAAATAATAAATATTATAATTTTGAATTTTAAAATATACACTAAATTTTTATTATCAAAATAATCTACAAAAAATTGTAAGACAACATATTTAAAAGGCCATAATAATTTAAAACCGCTGTTCGCATCGCATATATTACTTATAAGGCGAGCTGGACGCATAGCTTGTACCTAAGCTTGTTTATATTTTTATTATAATCTTGGATTCGAAATGTTTCATGATAATAATAATTCTTTATAGATTTTGTCCAAGAAAGTAATAAGTAAACATATTTATATGTAATTAAAAATTCTTCAGACATTTTAATTATGATATACTTGAATATGTTGAGGGATCATTGTTTTATTTTCATTAATTAAAGCAAAATGTTGTGTTCATACATTGTTAGATGCGATTATAATTGTTAGGTATGGAGATTGTAGAATATGCTCTAATTTTCTCTAGTGTAATTTCGTCTTGTTAACCACAAAAACGTTATACTTGAATTTATAATAAAAGTAGTTATGTGTACAGTGTACAGGACCAGTCAAATACAATTTTTTAAATGTCAGTCAGTGCGTTATGGCTCGTTTACTACAGACAGTTTTTGAAAGTTTCTTCACCTTTGTAAATAACAGTTTACAAAATTTCACCTGTGTCAACTTTTGGGATTATATCTACAGGAAAATATTTAAGGAAAACAACAAATTGTCCACATTTAAAACAAAACTAGAACATATTAACTTCTAGTAATAAAATAATATAAATAAAGTAAATCTTTTTCTCAGTGTTCAATAATTCTAATAGTTCGAATATGCGACTATGTCGAATTCTATTTGTGGTTGTCTCTGGTAATGTTTGTTCTCGTGCACTTTTTCTAATGCTTGATTCGAAGACTAAAAGAATACATGTAAGTTCGTTAGCCACTAAAAAGCGAAGATTTCTCGCTTCGATGCCTGAAATAAATTCGTAGAAGTACTGACCATCAGCAGCGCTTTTAAAAACCGTTTTAATATATGTTGTACCGGCACAGTTTTAGTGTTATTTTTGTTAAAACAGCGTGCATAATTGTTTGCAAAGAATGTTATGTCCGGTTTCATAAATTAAACGTATAAGTAGTCCTAGGGCAATATTCTTTAAGTTCCACACATGCAACTTACACATTAGATTCTTGGATGTTGGATCAAAGTCTATAAGGAAGTATTGAAATCAAGAAAAATTGCGAATTCAAAATTATAATAGAAATTTACATTTTGAGCATCCCTAAATTAATATTGAGTATTTTTAATCGTCTGTGTGTGTGTGTGTGCGTATTATTTTTGTAACAAGTAAAAGAAACGAGCTTAGGTACAGGCTCCTGTGCCTTCACCTTATAAGAAATATATGCGGTTGTGCATAATATTTAAAAATAAAAAATAATTGTCTTTAATTATGGTCTTTGGGTTCACAATTTGAAAAAGGAAAAGAAGTCTTACAATTACTTGTAAATTATTATTATATATTTAAAAAAAAATATATATATATAATAAAGTTCATTTTATTCAAATATTCCTTTAATAAAATATATATATATATATATATATATATATATATATATATATATATATATATATATAACAATCATAGATACAGGCACCAATGCCTTAAGCTCACCGTATAACCTATTTTGTAGTTTATTTAATTATTTTATTTATCTATTATTTTTTTAATTACAGATTTTAGTAATGAAAAAAATCTATTTGATTTATAAAAACATAACTGATAAAAGAAACATTTTTTTTAATTACTGCAGTAGTTAAAAAAATTGTTTTCTAGGTAAATAACAATTAATTAAACTATACAAAATTAGAAACATGATGTTATTAATGAAAAAATCCATTTATAGCCAATAAAGAGATAAAATGATAAAAAACAAGCATAGGTACAGACACCAATGCCTTCAGCTAACCATATAATCTATATGGTAGTTTATTTAATTATGTTATTTACCTAGAAAACAATTATTTTAACTACTGATGTTCTTAATGAAAAAAAAAAAATTAAAACCAATAATGAGGTATAAAGAGCATAGGTACAGGCACCTATGCTATATATATATATATATATATATATATATATATATATATATATATATATTGAATTGAAGGGTAGTTTTATATATATATATATATATATATATATATATAAATATATATATTGAATTGAAGGGTAGTTTTATATATATATATATATATATATATATATATATATATATATCTATATTGTGTTGAAGATTGAACCAGTAATTCCAGTTTGAAAATAAAACGTAACTGTGTGTAAAAGCAAGAACGGTTTAATTCGCACATACGCTACTCAACAGCATGTCGTACCTGCAAAACATTGCTGTCAATAGGCATATATGTCGCATCGTCACAAAAAAGATTTACTCAGCACTATAAACACTACAAAAAACTACGGTAAATTATTATATTATAGTGATACAACTAATCTTGCCTAGAATATTCAATGGAAACATCGTTACTAATTATTAATATTATAAATAATCTTGCACTTGAACCAAAACTGGACACCAACGAATTTAATATTATAATATTAATATTTGCAATTTCTAATCGTAAATACTAATTGATGACCAGCACACCGATGCGTCCAGCTCGCCTTCTGAATAATATATGCGATACGAGTTTTTAATTATTTTGGTCTATTGGTCCTGGTGGGAACAGGGCATTAGCCCCTCTAGAGATAAAAACGCAAACGCGCCACTGGCGGCAATTGAAATATATCCACACGTCCTCTATGATTACATTAGTGGCTGTGTTTATCGTAAATGATTGTTAATTAAAATAATAAAGGTATCATGTAGTAGTGCATAAATCGCGAATTATGAATTAAAAGTGACGGTGTTAGTATGTAGACAGACAGTGCGGCATTTGAACATGCGTTTGCACGCAGCCACCGTAACCGATGTCCAGGTCACTGCATCGCTTCCTGGTGCAACAGTCACGATTCACGTGCTATATTATATGCATTATGTTAACCATACTTACATACATGCTTCACTTACACCGACATGCCGATCAAACAATTAATATTACAGTACCTTGTAAATTACTAGTAGGTATATACACATCCATTGATGATATAGCTCTGTCTTTTTACAACAAATACCAATTATATATTACAAATATCCTATTACATAACTGCAACCTTCGTAGCCTATTGTTTATTCATTGGAATATTTATAATCATTAGTTCGCCGTACGAAGTAACGAAGAAGTTAAAGCATTCGGTTGTGTGTCTGTAGCATTCTCGGATCAAAAAATATCCGTAACAAAAAGTGTTTGTCTCGTCGTTCTGAATCCAAAAATATATATAACTTATATACTTGGATGTTAGTCGTCGCTCGCTCGTAAGATCAAATTTGTGCACTCTACTCCTCTGAAGGTACCAGCCCGATTCATACCAAATTTGCTACACATATTAATTAGCATCCCATTTGTATCCCCAGGCAGTATAAATACAATCGCTCGTATACTTCCCGAGTTATAGAGCCCCAAAATTTGCAGCCCTCCTTAATACTGCCCTTATAAAAATAATTAAAACACCCAAAAATTATAATAATAATTCTAAGATATTTTATATCTACAAGATTTTTTCATATTGTTAACCCAAAGGCCGTCAAAAATTATCAAATATTAAATTTTGAATTTTAAACCATGTATTAAATATTATTTTTATTAAAATAATCTACAAAAAATTAGAAGACTTTTTATATCTATTACATTTTTTTATTGTTAACCAAAAGGTTATAATAATTAAAAATCGTGGCTCTCTTCGCATATACTTATAAGGCGAGCTGAACGCATAGGTGCGTTGTACCTAAGCTATTCGACATGTACGTTTCCTTGATTACTATACAAATTGGTATTATTTCTCAGCAAACGTTACAGGAATTTAAAACAACATAAAACAAAATTATATGTATATAAGTAAACTCAAGAAATTTTAAATATATGTTATTTACAAAATGAGTCGTATATAAGGAAATCGAGTGAAGCTTTTTCTACTACGCAATCATAAATTAGAGCCTAATGCATTTTGGATGAGGAAGTAATTGTGCAATTTTCAAATTAAACCATTCAGAATTTAATAAGTAATTTTGCACCATAAAACAATTCAATTCTGAATGTAACACGATAAGAAATATTAAAAATACTAATAAATGTCACTTTGATTTAAACACGGCGCGAGTATTTCTTATAGTTTAAAACTGTAAATTAAGATGTTAAAAAAAAAAAACCAACTGTTATTTTTATTACAACTACTTGCCGAAAATGTCAAAAATAATTTTAATTGCCAACTTCGACACTGAAAACTATAACATAGGTGTCTACGGTTAGTTACATTTGAAATTACGATTTTTTTACCGTTTCCTAAGGTTTTTACTCGGGCAAATAATTTCATCGTAAGAGGAATGAACTAAAAGAGACTCATTATTGGTCAATTAAGCTTATCATAATATAGTTCTATGTTCGTTCTAGATTATGGATAAAGTCAATTATTAACATAATTTATGTTTTATAAATAAAGGTAAATAGCAACGCAATCAGTTATTTCGTTATTTATACCAGATAAATGAAGAGATCGACGTGTATAAGGAATTTTTCAAATTGTTATAGATATAAAAAGTCCTACAATTTCTTGTAGGTTACTTTAATAATACAACGCACCTATGCGTCCAGCTCGCCTTATAAATAATATATGTGATGCGAGCAGCGGTTTTTAATTATTATGACCTTTTTTCTTTAACTCATGCCGGTTTCAAGATACTGTAGAATTTTATAGCACAAATTATTATTAATTTAGTATAAATAATTATATAAAAAACGAATATATATATATATATATATATATTTCTAACTTTCAATTACTTTTACGTTATAAAATGATTATGAATTAGAGAATGAAATTTATGCGCTTCTTGGTGCTACAAGTAATGCGAGAAAATTAAATTAAAAGAAATTGAAATGAAGATGTATTATAACTGTATATACAGTGACATATGCATGTACACAATACGTAAAATTGCTCTAAATATATTACTCTTGGTGTAATAATTATAACGGTGACATAGTCACATACGCATAAAATTATATGAATTTTTCATTTTTATATAATTGGTTGGTTCACACCTTGATTCATATCTTTCAGTTGGTACACTGGGAATTACGCATACATACATTTAAAAGGGAATACGGTACAGTCCAATATTGTTTTAGTAATAAAATAAAACAGTAAACACTAGCACCAATTTTATAATTGCTGTTGGGCCCCCCTTAATACTGCCCTTATAAAAATAATTAAAACACTCAAAAATTCTACTAAATATTCTAAGTTATTTTATGTCTACAAGATTATTTCATATTGTTAACCCAAAGGCCGTAAAAAAATTATCAACTAAACAATAATTAACTATCATTTTTAAAGAATTCTCTTGCTACTCCGTAGGGATGAGCTGCCTATAAATATATAAAGGTACATGTACATATTTTTCATATAATATATTCATTCGTTTAATAAGCTATGTTTTTACTGTACCACCTAGGGGTCCTACGGCTTATGGTAGTTATATTAGTGTGGGACAACAGATTAAAAGTTTTTCAAATTAACATAAAATAATAATAAAATTTAATTGTGACGATAAAACAGAACAAAAAGGTCGATAGAGTCAATTTTAAATTTATCTAGCATTTATACGTCTAGAAAAACTAACAAAACGTAATTATTTTAATCAAAATTATCTAAACATGAGATTTAGGGTCAGTATTATAAACAATTTAATTAATATACCATTAAAATGTATTCCTACGTTAAAATAAATAATACCGAATCAACATTTCTTAATATTGCTTTCATTTTGATTTAAATCCATTCCTAAGTAAATTTTATTGAAAGATAAAATTGTTAACAATAAAAAAAAACTCAACTTTCTTATACTTCTATCTATATAATTTGAAATTCATGCTACCATTGCCATGAAACAATATTAATATGAGTGCTAACTAGGGAAACAAAAATATAATATTGTTATATTCAAAGACGATTTCTCAGTAAATAAAACATATTTTGAAAAAACTTTTTAAATAAAAGTTGCTGGAAATTTTATTATCTTTAACTTTTATAAGAATTACTTTTTCTCTAACTTAAACCGTTTTCAAGATATTCAAAGAGAAGTAGAAGTAAACCCTTACTACTTTTGGCCATATATTTTACCTTCAACGATATTTGCTCTAGAGCATTCACACACACACACATACATATATACACACACCCAGACGTCAGTCCAAAAGTAGTCAAATTCAATTCAGGGCCGGTCAAAACGTGTATTTCCGTTAAATACTCGAGTTCGAAAATGTCATGATTACAATAATTTGTTTTTATACATTCGTATCAGAATGTAATAATGTACGAATATTTAACATATTTGGAAAATTAAAATATATAAATCACTTATTTTGGTCTTAATTAAAACAAGCACCAATGCCTTCAGCTCACTATATAATCAATAACGACTCACATATACGTCCAAGTATATATGAATTTTATATATATTCGGAATCAGGTAGCTTATTAATTAATATTTTCAAAACCAAAAACTTATGTCAGCTTCTGAATTGTAAGTTTTTTTTTTCTATGTGCGAAAATCCAAATATTAAATATTGCAATCAGGTTAAATAAATCATTTTATAACTTACGCCAAACCCAGGGTCGTTTTACGATGCTTATCCGATATTTTAATACTTTTACTTTATTTAAATACTCAAAATAATTCACCTACCCTCATATTTGAGGGCCAAAAATGAACACTAAATGGCGTGAAAGCATTCGGTTAAAACCCCCGTTAAAGAGTCCGTTAACACAACAGACACACATCACTGATACATTTAAATCACTAGTATCACTAAAACGGACAAGCCGGTCTACATATTTACAAAACCAATACTAAATAGCAATTATATTATTGTTAAACTAGCCATGCCGAAATACCATCAATTGCAGATAAAAATAAGAATAGGTTTTACTAGAATGATCACACGAAAAGTGCAGAACTAAGGAATTGTAACAGTACCGCATGGTAGTGTACTACCTTGCTTGGCGGGGCATGTCTTAAGCACGAGGTAGCTGTTGCGCTGAAGAAGTTACCAGTCTTCGGCTCCGCGTCCTCCACTTAACAGACTCCCGGCTTTTTAACACATTTTTCACTTAGCCGGTTTTGTTATTTTATTCACCAATAGTGGTTTATTAATTTAGTTTATAAGTGAGCTTTTATTAGTTTTACAATAGCAGTTTTATTTTTGTTACACCGAATAGGATTTAGTGATTTATGTGCGATGTTTATTTGACATAGTGGTTTGTTGATTGTAGAATAATAAACAATTATGTGCTTAACCTACAGAATGGATCTTACGAGGATACTTACTGTTTTGTTGGTTTTATTAAAAACGGTAAGTTGTTTTTGCTTTAATAAGTTTGTCATTAAGGTTAGATTGTAATTGCACCAAAAGAAACGATATCTATTCTAATTTGACGAATGTCTTCCATACCTAAGTACCATTTAACTTTTACATATATAATAATTAACCTAAATTAAAATTACACGTCGAGCATTGCAGTGCCATTAGGACCTGCTTCTGAACAAGATTATAGGTCTATAAGAGGAATCTGTAAAACTGTAATAGAACAAAACCTATTTTAATTAAATTGTAATACAAAAATGTGAATATATATTTTATGTCTACATAGATACTCAAAAGCCATAAAAATAATCCATTAAAATTTCGAAGTAATTTTTTTATGATCACAATACATTACGTATAAGCAAATAAAATAAATGTTACTTTGAAATAATGAAAATTTTGTGAAAACATCGTATTTTTTACTGAGGGCGTCTCATTTTGGCCTAGGACTCTAGGGGTTTGAAACGGCTAAAGACGTGGATTATTGTCCAATTCAGATAAGAAATTATAATTAATAATTTAATTTGTGCCTAACCTAAAGTTCACAGCAACGCAATATATAATAAATGCCTTAATTTTGTTGCTGTGAATATTAACATTGATTGTCATAAAACAAACTGGATTATTATTTATACTGTCTAAACTTAATTACTAATTGGCTGTGAATGCAGCTTTATAAACAAAATCTTGCATTTGGACCTAAACTGAGGAGAAACAATAATTATTTGAAAAACCTGCAGTTCTTTAATTTAATACATAATTTATTATAATTAATTGCATAAAACATGAATTATGTTCGATTACTAAGTAATAAGCTAATTAGTATTGTAATCAGGAAAATTTTCGTACTCGAGATTTCCCTGAATCGAATATTGAAATATATTTTGAAACATAGTACGTATTCAAATTATATTTGAATATATTTATATAGTGAATGTTAAAGAAACAACATCTATATTTTATATTGAAGAAACAGTATGAACCTTATAGTTTCTTTACGAGAAAGTATTATCACAAAATCATATATTTTTCAAACCTAATTTTGTCCCATAGTTGGGTGAAGATGGCGACCATAATAAAAATCGTTTGCAAATTCCCATTGAACCTAAATGATGAATCATATTCGTGAATCAATTTACAAATAAAAGTAAGATTGTTTGATACGCGGTTTGATCGTGAACTGTTGCGTGCTTGCTGCTTGGGTCTGGTTAGTAATAGACGGAAAAATTAGGGATCGCGACTTAATTTTGCATGCAAGATTGTTCGTAACCGTTTTTCACACTCTACTTCCGTTCGACTTTGAAAATGATCTTCCTGTTTTGACAAATGACGATCGTACACCGAAACGAAATCACGTTCAAACGTTCATCGTGGAGAAATGGATTAATTAAACTTACTTATTACAATATAAAGCACCAAAAACGAATATTTCACTGTTTGTTCCACTTTTAAGCAAGCCAATTTGTAATTAAGATATATACTTGGATGTTAATCATCGCACGCTCGTAAGACCAGAGCGATTCACACCAAATTTGGTACACATATTATTTGGCATACTGTTTGAATTCGTTCCCGAGTTATAGGGCCCCAAAATTTGGAGCCCCTCTTAATACTGCCCTTATAAAAATAACTAAAACACTCAAAAATGCTACTAGTAATTCTAAGATATTTTATATCTGCAAGAATTTTTCATATTGTTAACTCAAAGGCCATAAAAAATATTGAATATTATAATTTTGTATTTTAAAATTGTAAGACTATTTATAAGGTTATAATAATTAAATACCGCTGCTTGCATCGCATATATTACATATAAGGCGAGTTGGACGCATAGGTGCGTTAGATTTAAGCTTGTTTAAAAGTGATAAATGAATGTTATAATACAATATATTTTGTCTGTCTAATGAGTGTTATCAATATTTGTCGATTAACTGTTTAGAAACTGATGTCCGATTGACTGTATAATTGTATATGTATTAGCGATGTAACTAGAGCACGATAAATCCATAGGATTATCGCTATATAATTATAACACAGTCACACTTGCTATTCCAAATAACTGGAACTTGCACATTTATGAATGTCTACAGTTACAGCAAATATAGATTTCCACTCAATCACTGTGTGTTACACGTACCTAAGATATTCTGAACTGAAATATATAGTCTTAGCTTATTTGCGAAATGGCTTAACGAATTCATATTTATCATGCGGTGATGAAAATATATTGAGTGTGTCGGAGATTTAGTCAGAAAAGCCTCAAATAAAACTTAAGATTGCCTAATATTTCTCTTATTAAAATTTTCGTGCCAAATAACCGACTGATTGCTGATGGCTGCATGCTTCTCGTGTTCTATCGTACAACTTAAAACTATATTTGTTTTGGTGTTTGACAAAATCTGTGCTTATCTTGTCTAGTACCCCTGGTGCGCCTAGGTGCAGGTCCCGTGTGTCTATAATGTAAAGACGGCTCTGGTAATTTCTACTATTGTATATACTAGATTTTTCTGAATCATAAATGTATATTGATGCACTTGCGTCAATAAAATAATAATATATAAAATAGCGGTACATATTATGTTTTATGTATTATGTATTATGCTCGATTGTCATGGTTATACGACAAAAATAAATAAACATGTGTCGGCACACGTTCTGCAGAGCAATGTACATGTAGGAGGATTTGTTGTATGTTATAGCCGTAAGCCAGGAGGATAAGTAATTTGTTTTTGCAAAAACTAGGTCGCACAGTAATTCATTATTTTGTCCACTCTAATCATCAAGATCATTGCAGTGATTCCAATTACCGTTACACTTTGAATTTTTGTTGTTTTTTGAGGTAATTAACTACATTGTTTTGTTGGAATGCTCAAGACAATTTATTTTCATAAGAAACAACTTAATTATTTGGATCAAATAACACGTTTTTGGGGTTTGAAAAATAACTTTGGCTGGTTTAAAATGAATATTTTGCTCTGGGATAAACTACAAAGTTATAAAACCATCTGAAGTGGCCTTCTAGATATAAAATATCTTAGAATTATTAGTAGAATTCTTGGGTGTTTAAATTATTTTTATAACATTTTTTGATCCGAGAATGCTCTTTTCGTACTTCGTACGGAGAGCTAAAAGGCGTGGCCCACCATTGGATATAACCATAGAAACATACATTACAGCGTTCTACACAATCATTCACACATACATGGTGTTTGAAATGAGCACATTATATTTAGACTATATTTAGTTAATTTCATATAAAAACTGTAAATATAAGTGATAATTTAATAAAGTATGAGTTTATTATTTTAAAAGCAAAATTAAATTAATGCACATCCTGTGTTTATATAAATTTGTTTCTATTTTGCTTGTTTTGACCATTAATATATGTTCCTAACTGTCAAAAACACAGTTATGACAATGGAAAAACTGTGTAAGACGTAATTGTCACTGAACTGACACAAATAAATTGAATTAAATGCGTTATAATTTATTTCTGTATCCTGAGTTTACAAGAAAGGAGTTGTTAAGATATCAGGTGCTTTTTCAATACAGGATCCTAGTAAAAAGTATTATTCTACGCCTATGATTGTAAAAAAAACTTGATCCGATCTCCATATGTTTGCATTATTATTATTTTTATACAGAAACACTTTGTTTTATATGATAAATCTTATCTGAAAATATACGGTTTTGTTCTACTTATTTATATATTTATTTTGCGTAAGAAATTTATTTAAATATGTAAAAAATGTTTTATTTTACTGTGCATGGAATTAAATTTGAACTAATTTAATTTATATACATACTTGTGGAATAATCTTTATATAAAAATTTAAATTTAAAAATAATCCGAAATTACAAATGTTTTAATTAATATATTTTCTATTTCTGTTACAGGTTACCATTCACTGTCAAGACTACGATGGTAAGTTAATATTGACATATTTAAAATTTAAATGCATCGATATATTGCACGATTTATATAAAATGTTCCTTTAATTATTGTTTTAAGAATACTACAAACATGAATCGAACTATAGACGAATATATATTTAACAATATTTTAAATTTCAATAATAAAAACTATTAGACAAGTGATTTATTTTATTAGTAATTTCAATGCCCAAAAATTCTACATTTATTTAATTTTTTTAGGAATTCTTTTTGTTAATATTATTAATATTTGAACTTTAATACACAAAAATAAAATGATTTTCCATTTTTTACTTACTTATACGCAGTAATAAGAATTGAAGTCGAGATTGTAACGGAAATACACGTCTGTCTGTCTGTGAACGCTCTAGAGCCAAAACTATCGAACATAAAATAGTGAAACTTCAAATTTAAAACTTGTATATAGTATAGATGTACACCTATTTTTGAAAACAATATTCAAACCAGAAGTACATGTTGACATTTCATTTTTTGTTCTATCTCCAATATCACTAGAACGGCTGCACTTATGCCAAAAATAGTTATATTCATAATGAAAGATATTTATATTTTGCACAACTTTTGTTTGAAAAGTTTCTTCAAAAAATGTACCAGTTACGAGAAAATTGCTACGGAAAATCTTAAATATCTAATTTTAATTTTATTCTAGTTCTGGTTTGGTTCTATTTTTAGATATGTACTTCGTTATAATATTAATATATCAAACATGAATCTAACTAAAGGTGTATATATGTAAAATCGAATTACCGCTAAATGATCCAGTTTACATCTAACTTAATCATCTTAACAATTTTTATAGCATCATAATTAATACATATCAAACGAACATCTGGTTAGGGAATTATATTACTGATAAATCAACTTCATTTTAATATTTACCGTAAGCGCAAGTGTTTGGTGTGATCAACATTAATGAATTAATTATATAGTTAATTAATTACCGCTTTATTTATAAATCAAAAACGAAATATCATGGAAATAGTTGCACAAATTCAACAAGAAATATATTATTAATAAATTGATTTAACTTGGATGTATTCAACAACATATTATTATATACGGGAAGTAAAAAAGTGCATAGCGTGTGCAGAAGTGCATGAAATGCGTGTGTCCAGTAGGTAGCACGTTATTTACGGAGCACCCGGTAGATCGTGTAATCTTACACGCATCAGAACACGCATACATAAATAATGTAATATTTTTTGCGCTGTTTTACAGACACACGTTTACAGTAATTGATGTTATTTACACGTCTGTGCCAATTGTCTTACTCACTTATATTACTTTTACAATTTACAGTAATGTTGAATATTTTAACACTTCGTAGACTCGACATTTGTTAACAAATAAGATCCTATATGTTTTTATTATATAGGTTACTATATCTCATTTCTAAATTTCCAAAATGCATTACTACATTCTCCTCATTAAATCCTCATTCCCAGAATACACAACCTCCTCTTATAGTAAACGAATTGCTTATTTACTCTTATCTTTCTATATCTCAAAAACGACACGACTTACAGAAAAAGTGAATCTTATAAAAGTTAAAGAAATTAAAATTTCCAGTAACTTTTGTTAAACAAGTTTTTTCGAAAAAGTTACCATTTACTGAAAAATCGACTTTGAAAATAGCCTTCTATTTTAGAAATTGCTATTTTAACCAGAAGTGCTTGTATCTCAAAAAAGAGACGAGTTAGAGAAATAGTGACTTTTATTAAAGTTAATGATATTAAAATTCCTCATAACTTTTATTTGAAAAGGTTTTTCGAATAAGGTACCATTTACTGAAAAATCGACTTTGAAAATAGCCTTCTATTTTAGAAAATACTATTTTAACCAGAACTTATAACTAGTCATTTCTTTTGTATTTCAAACAGAAATTATATTTCTATTTGCCCAAAAATGGCAATTTGGATACGGGACCGTTCATGTATCCAAAAAATCAATCTCAATAAACCTGATTTGTTGCAATTTTATGATTTTTTATATATATTTTATGTATGTATGTATGTATATATATATATAAATAGATTCAGTTGTTTTTGTTAATGAATTTCAAACAGTTGTCACTTGACCGTATCAAAAAATGTTTTATTTATATTCAAATCTGTTTAGCATAAAATAGCATGCTCTAGAAATGGACAGAAAGGCAAAATAAACGAAAGAATAAATCGTAACACCGTTATATGCTCAATAAACAAGAAATTCCACACAGAAAACACAAATAAACATAGAATCAAATCAACCTCTCGAGAGCCAGCCCACATTTACATAAACATTTGTGCAATCTTCACCTATCTGAAGTAGGAAGAACTCTGTTACACTTCTATTTCGCTAATAAAATAAGTCCTTGAAGCTACTTGCTAATTATTATCTATCGTATTGCGCCATCACTCCTATAATCATTCACGTCTATGACACACTTCACATGCATCTAAAGACACACAGCGCGCACACAGCCTCGTTTC
This sequence comes from Leistus spinibarbis, assembly GCA_933228885.1. Classification (NCBI taxonomy): domain Eukaryota; kingdom Metazoa; phylum Arthropoda; class Insecta; order Coleoptera; family Carabidae; genus Leistus; species Leistus spinibarbis. The sequence goes on from OW121799.1 coordinate 8,538,336, forward strand.
ATAATTTTTGTTTATTTCACAGTAACTGATATACAGTGCACGTTTGCAAACAATGGCGTACCTTCCTTATCGTCAGTGGTCCGGGATTCGATAATGGCAAGGTTACGAAAGCCGGACGGCTTCAAAGGATCCCCACTCTTCGCCGATGACCGGGGGGTCGATCCCGAATTGGACGCAGCCTGCCAAATTCGGCCGGATCGTTTGGATCAAACGGGGCTGGCGTATAATTTGAAGATTACCGATTTTGGACGTTGCGGCGTTTTAAAACGAAATGTTAGTTTAGTTTGTAACTAGGTTTCCTCCGGGGCACTGGGCCCATATCCCATACCCACTGTCTAATTAAATCATTTAACGAGTGGCGAATTTTCAAATAATTTCATGTAAATGCAGATCTAATCATGGATACACCATAAATGAATACAGTTAAATGAATTAACACAATTTAGAATGTCTAAAACACTGGTTTGAACGTTTTAATTGATTGTTTGTGAATTTTGTGTAAAGCAGGGCTTCGTTCATGTACGAATTTGGTTTCCGCAATTCCCTGGTGTCGTCATGCAATCCGACCAAGAACTCATCATCATGTGCAAGCCACCGGAGCCGACAGTTATAGAGAACAAAGCTGCAGGTTTTGCCGGAAGCTTGTATGTATATCTATATATCTACACTTATCCATCTAAATCTAAAGTTCACACGACAATTCACTAGTTATTGGCAACACTATCTTGATCTAGACACGTTCTTGTTGATTCGCGAGTAACTTCAATGCATATATGTACTACGGGTTGCCTACCGCTAGGGAAAGAAATATTTAAATACTCAATTTTACTATACAAGTTATATATATATATATATATATTTATATCTTAAATATGCAAAATTTCCGCGCCAGTTCTTCCAGCTTGACACAGGTAGTTTCATTAACAATATTGTCGTAATTCTTACGAAATTTACTAAAATAAATTATAATATATGTTTTAATTTAAAGCCCTCATGGAGCCCGAGTGTCAGGGGTGGTAGAGGAGACCCCAGGCCGCCTCGAATATGAGGTAGCCCTCTACAAAGAGGCTCCAGCCGCCCGAATCACTAATACATCGACGAGTAGTGAGTTGCCTGTAGATCAGGCGGTGCCTATAGGCACCAAGTTGCAATTGCGAGCCCGGATCAATCCGGATTCCGCGTGGAAGTACGTGAAACTTATGGAAGTGACCGTAAGTCCTGACCCAGATGACCCACACATGGTGGGAAGCGTCGCTTTAGTCAAGGACGGGTGAGTGATAATTAGCAATTAAATATGACCTTATGAAATCATCAGGTTTTTTTTTAATATTACGTGTAACACTATTTTTTTGATTAATAGGAGAATATTTTAATTTATGACTGGGATATAATTTATTAGAGAATATTCAGTGGCGTTCTTTACACTTTTAGTATTGTAGTTTTTAGTTAACGATTATTGGGCCTTATAAAAATGTATTAAATTTAATACGTAAATAATTTTATGTTTTCTCAAATATAAATTTCCTACTTAGACAAATCAAATATTTACGTTCTTATCTAAACAATAATAAATTAACGTAATTAGAGTGATTAAGAAATAAAAATTAGGTAATTCTTTTTCAAGTATTTAGGAAAACATTTTTAAATTATCTTGATAAGATTAAATTAGTCTAAGCTTTAATTGTAAAAAATGTCATTGATATCAAATAATTAAAATATTTATAATTATATTAGCGCCATAGTTCAGTCCCTAAAAATATTTAACAGGAATAATTTTTTTATTAATCATTTATGCCAGTCATTACAGAATATAATTATATTCGAGGTTTAATATGGTTTAAAAATAATGATTCATTACAAATTCTTGATAAAATATACGTCATAACATCACCCGATATGTTGTATAGTGCAGAAATTAACACTTGACTTTTCAAAGCGATTACTGGATTACTATAAAAATAAAACGCTTAATTCACTTAATAGTTCATACATAAAATGACGTCCGTATCTTATATTTAGCATTTAGCTATAAATACATTAGAATTAGCATATTTTCTTGCAATGTAACTTAGTTTATTACATCAGTACCATAGATAAAAAATAATAAGATGTACTAATGTACAATAAAATATAATCTCCGTAATATTATTAAATTTAAGATGTCGAAACCGTGATTTCGCGTCAATAATCCCGCACCAACCAGCCCGATATCGCGAGCGACAAAATGAAGTATTCCTTGACTTTGAAGCGTTTCTTTTGAGCACAATGAAAGAACGCTCAACGCTGTGGATCCATTCGCAGATCAAGGCATGTATGGATGCTGCAGATTGTCAACCAGATTTTTGTCTGGATTTGTTTGAGCCGTCTGGACATGGGCGGCGAAAACGTGAAATTCAGTCTAGAGGGGCGCAACCACATACTTCTGCCCTTACACAGAAATATAATGATACGACGCAGTTTACGAAGTTTAAGGAGAATATTGAGTACACTGTACTCATGCCAGGAGGTAAGCACTACTTTGTTACTTGTGAGATGTCCCAGTAACATCTCAAAGATGTTTTATTTTAATTATTGAGTTTATATGGTTTCTTGATAATTCCTTAATATAGTGACTTCAAGGTCATATTTGCCCTCTCAATTCAACCAATGTAATTTTGCGAATTGCTCGCTTCTGCGTAATAATTTTTTTAAATCTATATATTTTTCTTAGGTATATATCTGATAAGCTATTTGAACTCAGTCTTATAAACTATTTAATTTATATATTATAATTTACAAATATTTTTAAATTTCTCATAATTATAATCTGTAGTTTCATTAATGGGTCATTGCCGTTCTAGATAAAATTGCTCTGCTTTAAATATTTTTTATTTAAATGATAAACAGAGCACATACGACAAAAATTATACGAAATTGTTGAGACTATCTAATAATAATCAGTTGTTTGTGAAATATATTTTTCCGTCTAATTCCAAAAATGTGATTGCATCAGAAAGAAATGCCACTATTTCTAGAATTATCTACGCGTTATAAAATAAACAACATTGTTCCACCTAAATTATGGATCATTTAAAAATAATTATATACCTTTTTATGACGTCAATAATCTTTAATAAAAAAATCATGAAGGTCTTTCCAATATATCTTGTTTGTTGAATAATTAATTGAGATTATTAAATGTTGACAATCGTTAAAAACTAATTTATACAGTATAATTTATTAATTATAGTATGATTTATTTAATTGCGCCAGTTTTGGTAGTTTTAACCCACCCCGAAATTTATCTATATATTTTTAACAATGCATATTTTCGTTATATAAAAAAAAAATGAGGAAATCTTTACAACTAATTTCCTTCTAGAATTTTACCACCGAACGCAAGCCTTGGAAAATTCATGCAACACATTTTTAACAATCGCAGCAGTGCTAGGCTGCTTATTATTCTTATCAGCGTTTGTAATGTGCTGGTTAGCGACAAGATTGCATACGGCTGTTTTGGGTAACGCGTCCGAAAAATCAATTGATCGATTAGTGCGAGAACATTCCAGAAGATTTTCCTCAAGTTCCGCCGGAAGAGATAACACAGGATACACAGGAAGAACCACAACGCAATGACGAAAAAATTTAACTTCATATTATTTGACAATAAAAAGAAATAAATAATTATTTTCGAGTTGCAATTGAGTTACACTTGTGGCCAAAAGTGATCAACTTCAAATTATTGCAATTAAGTTTCGGTTTTTTAGATCATTGTTTTACAGGAGAAAACGTATCGTCAGTAAAATATATAACGTTTTTTTTTTTTTTATATAAATTAGGGATTCACACAATATATTTGGGAAGTTTTGAATTATAATTTAAGCGGTCAAAAATGCCTGTAATTAACTAAGAATTTTAGGCATTATTGATAGCAAAATCATGTTCAGTTTGTACATAACAATTTGAATACAAAGTAATACTGGTTTTAAAAATATTCTTTGTACCTGAAATGAAGTAATAATTATTTTAAAATACAATAAATGTTATTTCATTTCTTGTTAGAGCGAAAGTGTATAAGTTGGTTAATGTACATTGTCCGATAAAAGTGCATAACTCCTAGTTTCGAATCATTAACATTTTTTTTTAAAGAATAATGCACATTATTAACACATGTACTGTTTAATACATAAATTGTAATAAATTTGATAAAAACAACCTTGGTTTTTTAATCAAGGTTACAGATATAAATTACAATACAATTCATTTAAAATACAAGTTTTGTGCACATTTGCTGGAAAATGTATAATAATATTCCAAGAAAATAAATAAATCGAAGTTTTGTGTCCATTAAAATAAAGCAGAATATATTTAGTGTTCATTTACTGGAGAATGTAGACCAATGATGCACTTTGTTGTAACACATACATAAAATAGGGTGGGTAGAATTATGCAACCATTTGTGTTTTAGTATAAGTAATTTATTTTTATTTATTTATTTAAGTATTTATTGAAATAGTTTTTAATAATATAGTGTATCTAAAATAAATAAATAAATGATATGCATTAAAAAGTTTCATCGTATAATTTTTAAATGATCAAAAAGGTTTAATTAATTTTTAATCATCCAAAATAATATTTGGATATAAATGGCTTTTAACTAATACTTGGTCTGATTTATCCAAATATTATTGCAGATTTCGGTACATAATTCAAGCAAGTTTCAACAGGTTCCTCGGTATTATCCGTTATATGTTCACAAAAATACTATTTTTACTTCGTGAGGTTTGATAGATCCTAGTTAGGCTAATTTAAAATTCAGACTAAAAGTGTTAAATTATGAAAAGAATTCTTGGTGGTAGACAAATAACGGATACGTTCCAATTATTTTCAACTAGTTAATCTTAAAAAAGCACATGATTTTTATATATAAAAACATCAAATCTAGAGTCACTAAAAACAGTAAATGCAAATTTATATAATTGCAAAGTTGTATCAAGGCAATAACATATCACTACTGTTAAAAATGTTAACAAATTTTCAAATTTCAATCATATTTACAAATTAAACACGAATAGACTTTATTTTATATCATAAAACTTATGTACACACAATTATATTTCATCTTAACACAACAGAGAGTATTACTTCCTTGATTGCTAAAGGTCCACTAAACTATTTAAATAATAATATTGCAACAATTTAATCTTGTGAATAATCGGGCAAAGCCGTCGTCAACCGAATTTATCCGCATGTGCCATGTACCAATTTACACATATTGTTTCTCAGAAAATCAATTTAAAGTTTTCAAACGCAATAAAAAGTATTTCAAATAAATAATCGTTACGGTTTATTAACTAATAATTTAACCTCGGGTAGGTCCGGCGCAGGCCGACAGTGTCTAGTTTGTCTATGTCGCGCACGCATGCGCCTGTGTCCCTGTTATATTAAAACTAGTTTAGTAGACCTTTAATTAAAAATTGAACTGTTTTATTATTATTTATTTGTGTTCATCACAATGAATATTGCATTAAATAAATATTTTTTTGTAAAGCGGTGACTAGTCAGCTCGATCTTTGTAATCAGTTTTAGTAAAATTTAGGGTGAAATAATAACTCACACATTATATTAGTTGTTTTGCTTTGTTGAGTGCTTCGTACGCGGCTATTTCCTTCTTCTCCTTTTTGAGATTTCGTTCTTCGAATTCGAGTCGGTTGCGGATAATACGTTCAACAATTCGATCCGTTGTCATATCGTTCTGTGAGTCGACCAGCTTGAATTTACCCTGCCGTTTCGGCTCAGTGTATGGGTCATCTCCGTCACAATCGGGCATTATTGGTGTATGTCCATGGATAACAACGTCCACTTTGAAATGGTCCATTAAATCATTGGTCACAGAATACGGGGCACCAATAACTACCTCAGAAACATACTAAAATACAAGAGGTTATTAAACTCATTTTTTTATTTGGACAAGAGATAACTTTCAATGTCACACTTATTACATCACTTTTCAGACCTTTCGGTTAAAGAGGATTAGGATTAAATTCGATGTGTGTGCGACATTAAATGTAACTCTGGTATGTTTACTGTTTAACCGTTTTACCTTGCATGCTAAAACGCTTAAAACACGCTCGTGTAAATTCATGATGGGATAATTGCTGCCTTTGTACCGATTAACGACGGGGTCTGTGTGCAAGCCGACGATAAGGTAATCGCCGTGTCTGCTCGCCGCTTCTAAAAAGTCTAAATGCCCCACATGGAACAAGTCAAATGCGCCCGCAACATAAATGACTTTATCGCCAGGTTTAGGCGATTTCCCATCAGAGAACTGAATGATTTTTTGGGTGGTGGGTAAGAATTGCGAGCAGCCTGTCCACGGTGACCGGGCCGATGAGTCTTGGCCCAGTTTGGAGGAGTGCTCTTTGCCCACGTCGTACTCGAGGGCGCCACGTCGAAAATGTTGCCGGGTTAGCAACAACATTCGACCGACTAAATCCGTCGTGGAGACTCCGGCTGTTCTTTGTACTTCCCTAATGTTTATTTATTAGTTTATGCATCACTAGTTTGGGTTAAGAGCGTGATGTACCCACTTTTTTAAATATACACAAATATTTGAATATTCTTCGGATTAAATTGTTAAAATAGATTAAACATTAATTACATAAACTACCATGATGAAACAAACTTCGATAACGGAAAAAAACGCCGATTAGGTCTTTATAAAAAAAATATCAATCGATTCGTAATTGCATAAATAATGCCTGGTGAAAATATTTTCTTCTTTGAACTTACAGTTTCAGAGATAAAAAATAAAAACTATAATAAATGAGCTATTTTGGAGGTTTTTATTTTTATCTCCAAAACTGTAAGTTCAAAACAAAATTATTTTTTACCAGACGTTATTTATACTATTACGAATTTACTGTATTTTTTTTATTAAGATCGAGTCGAATGTTTTACCTTAATTACTAATTATTTCGCTGTGAATACACCTTAAGTGACAAATAAATGTAATTATTGCATTTTTCCAAATACAAAAAATGTATTTATATTGAAATAATTGGTATATGTGAATTTATCAGTGAATAATGTTTTTCAGGATATTTTATCTATAAACCTGTTATGAATTTTGCACACAAAATATAAATATGTATAAAATAATAAAACCAGTTATCGACTTTTCCATTTGGCAAGGTTGTAATTTTTAATAATAAATAACAATAAAGTTTTTAATACAAAGATAAATAAAAAGAAAGTAGACATAAATAAAATTAATATCTGCAAATTTCACAAATGTAACAATTGTTAATAATCTATTAGAAAGAAATTCTCTTTGTCTCAATGTGCGGCATTTTCAATGCACATCCGGGTATACGGCAACGTTGCGCAGTAAGGTAAAATACGTAATCAAATGGCGGGAAAACGTAAAATACGAATTATATTTCTATTAAATTAAAAAAAAACCGGTACATTTATTATCTAAACGAATGAAGTGCTAAATACATAAGTTTCTTTATTTTTCTTGTAACATTAGTGGTAAATATACAATTTTTTAATTCCCCCGCAGTTACATAACGCTCTAAACGGATGCAAACGCAAACACCTACTTGTATCTTCCAGCAGTTTTGACTAGATGATAAGTGTCGACACCGTCTGCGGTCATCGTAATATCGTCGCCGTGCACACAAAAATCACAATTATATTTATCCAGTGTCTCTAAAGTGGTGACGTAAGGTGCGCCTTCGATGACTTCATCCACCCACTTGATGCCTTTGACCATTTTGTACCGTTCTTCTTGCGTGAAGACTGGTGGTCCTTTGTGTTTCGAGATTTCTGCATCAGTGTGAACGCCGACAATCAAGTAATCGCCGAGCGCTTTCGCTTGTCGCAGCGAATTTGCGTGCCCGAAATGGACCATATCATAACTATAAAAAAATTATTTCACAATTGATTTTGTCCTATTTTAAACGGATAAATAATGTATTGGAAAAAATCTATTTATACTTGCAGGGGCTAATTTAAATTTACCACAACTAAAACCAGATTTGTTATTTAATAAAATAAATAAGAATATACAATTTCAATAAATTGATGTCGCTAAAACAAAAATGGCCGCTTTAAGCAGTAGAATTTAACCTTAATATATACATTCGAAAGTTATAAACTATCGTACGAACACATTTTGGAATTTTAATTAAGAAAACGCTTACATCCAGCAAATGTAAAAAAATATTTTAGTCATGTGATATCCCTGAGATGTAGCAGCTACGTAGCATGTGCATGTTACGTCTCTGCTACATCTCAGACATCTACATATACATATCTGCGCTTTGCTCTCTAAATGTAATGTATCAGATATATTATATATACTTGTTCCCTAGGCAAATATATTTAATAATTACATTTATAGTTTTGTTTAGTTCATAATTCATGTTAGATAAGTTTATATTAATGCGTATTTTATAAATAATTGTATATATAAATGAAAGCAAAACAAATTTCATATAAATAACATAATTTATTACAGAATAGTACCGAAATAAATTAAACCAAACTATACATTATATTAATGAGTCTTAACAAACACATATGTATATGTTACGTATCTGATACATTACATTTAGGGAATTAAGCTCAGAGATGTAGTAGATATGTAACAGATACGTGTTTATGTTCTGTGTAACTTATAATATCATTTATTGAAGAATAATACCGAAATGAATTAAACCAAACTGTAAATTATATTAATATATATTATATTAATGAGGTTAATATGTTACGTATCTGATACATTACATTTAGGGATATACTTGATATGTAACATATACGTGTTTATGTTCTGTGTAACGTATAATAACTAAATTTATTGAAGAATAGTACCGAAATAAATTAAACCAAATTTTAAATTATATTAATGAGTCTTAATAAACACATATGTATATGTTACGTATCTGATACATTACATGTAGGGATATACTAGATATGTAACATATACGTGTATATGTTCTGTGTAACGTATAATAACTTAATTTATTGAAGAATAATACCAAACCAAACTGTAAATTATATTAATGAGTCTTAATAAACACATATGTATATGTTACGTATCTGCTACATTACATGTACCAGATACGCGCAACGTCATCTCATGTAAATTTCAAATGCAATGTTTAAATATAATTAAAGTTAATATATTATGTAAGCCTAAAGGACGGTTTATTATAATTTGGTAAATCTAGGGCACGTAGGCACCTTCAAGGGTGGAACTTTGAGGCGCAATAACCTCATTTCCAAGTTGTCATTCGTGTTTGTTCTCAATATAATGAATTAAAAAGCAAGCGAGCGATGTTTTCCAATAAATTATAGTTCTGGTATATATTTAAATTTAGCTAAGGTTAGAGTGTTATCGCACTTACCAGCCATCACCCCAGACGCGTACAGTTGAATCACCGTTCGGCAATTTCATTTCGCTCATAATATGTTGACCACAACACTGAATAATTACAACTGCAACACAAGTCCGCGAATCACGTCGTTTTTAAAATATCATCCGGCGGCCCGTTATCAGTAGTCGGTCTGTTATCACCGCCGGCACCGGATTTGAATGAATGGAAATAATATCGCGATGTATGCAACGCCCCTTTAAGCACATCACACCACTCGTGTTTCCACCACTCCGCGACGGGCGACGGACCAGCAGCGAGCCAGCGAGCAGCGACAAAACAATCGATCCGTCACTGCAGTTTACATTTCATTGGTTGTAAACGTGGCTCGGCTGGTTCGAAACAAGCGCAAAAAATTTGAAATACTTGTATGTACCCGATATCAAATACGAATACGAGGTTTCAATAGATTCGCGTCGCTTTCGAATTAATAATACTATTTCTAATTCTAACGCACGATGCAAAAACACGAAAACAATTTCGAATCAATTCGTCAAATACCCAATCATTGTTGTTTTACAGACTAACTAGATTTTATACATTATTTTTGTTGATTTTCCATTTTAACACATTCCAGTAAACGCACAACATAAAGATATATATGTATTTAATACATATCTGAGCCGTGTTCTCAATGTAATGTATCAGATATGTATCATAGACATGTTAGTTTGCTGGGATTTAAAAGGTTTTGGCCGACACAGAACGTTCTTATAGAAGAACATAGTTATGTATCTGATACATATGAGCTGTGTTCTCAATGTAATGTATCAGATATGTATCATATACATGTTAGTTTCCTGAGATTTAAAAGGTTTTGGCCAACACAGAACGTTCTTATGGAAGAACATAGTTATGTATCTGATACATATCTGAGCAATGCAATGTATCAGATATGTATCATAGATATCTTAGTTTGCTGGGATTTTAAAGGTTTTGGCCAACACGGAACGTTCTTATAGAAGAACATAGTTATGTATCTGATACATCTCAATGTATCATAGTCATGTTAGTTTCCTGGGATTTTAAAGGCTGTGGCCAACACAGAACGTTCTTATAGAAAAAGTTATGTATCTGATACATATCTAGTACATATCTGAGCTGTGTTCTCAATGTAATGTATCAGATATGTCTTACGATCGGATGACTAACATCCAGTTATATATATATATTTTTGGATTCAGGTCGACGAGAAAAACACTTTTTGTTAAGGACATTTTTTGATCCGAGAATGCTACAGACACACAACCGAATGCTTTAGCAACTTCGGGACCTCGTACGGAGAGCTAACAAAAAGATGTGAAAGTTATATCATTATATGTATGGGAAAATATGTATTGAATATGTTAAAACTTAAACAATCGAATTACAAAAAAAACATGACTTTCAACTTTTTGTAAAGCGACAAAAATTGACCTTTTTCGGAACAACTGTGTCGCATTAAGTTTTTTTTTTTTTAAATACTGCTTATTCACTCCGGTTGACAATTACCATTATATGTTAATTTGATTCTAACTTATATTATAATTATTTTTTACACATAAAATTATTTTATAACCAACTCATTTTTAAATATAATAAAATTAATCCTTCGCGTCCGCAATCCCGCCGAGGGTAATCGCAAAAGTGGCCTCATTTTCGGGCATATCAGGGCTATCATAAATTTTGGCAATCCTATTCTCGCCGCGCCCTTTTTTGAGTGAAATTCTCGTAGTGGACGCATGCGCCAGAATATTCCCGCCAATCGGCTTCTTTGGATCCGCCTGAAAGGACAACGTAGCACCCGGATCTGAGGTCATTTGATTTGTGATGAAGATAGCAACGTTATATTCTTCGCTGATTTTTTGCAATCGCGATAACATTTGGGCAAGTTTTTGTTGCCGATCGGCCAATTCGCCGCGCCCTGAGAAATCTACTCGGAATAGCGCCATTACTGAATCGATGATTAGAAGTTTAAAGACGCCGGCTTCTTCGTGGAATTTGGCGGCAACGTAGTCCAGGAGTTCGTATTGGTGCTCGGAGGTGTAGGCACGCGCGTAGAGGACGTTGTCCAAAACGGCGGATTGGTCCAAGTGGAATCGGTCGGCGATCGAACGCAAACGCTCGGGACGACTGGTTATTCATATTTGTCAAGGAAATATCACTTATATTGCTGTGTCAATCAATAAAGTTCAAGCCCCCAAAAAAAGCTTCAAACCCCCCCAAATAAACTTCAAGTTCTCCAAAAAGACTTCAAGTCCCCCCAAAAAGGTTTCAAGCTCCCCCCCCCCCAAAGGCTTTTAAGTCCCCAAAAAAGACTTCAATTCCCCCAAAAAGCCTTCAAGTTCCCCAAAAAGACTTCAAGTCCCCCCCCCCCAAAAAGACGTCAAGTCCCCCCCAAAAAGACTTCAAGTCTCAAAAAGAACTTCAAGCCCCCCAAAGAAAGGCTGCAAGTTCTCAAAGAATCTTCAAGATCTCAAAAAGGCTTCAATTCCTTTTAAAGGTTTCAATACCACAAAAAGGTCTCAATCTATCAAAATATATAATAAGACTTGTCGAATTATCGAAAAGGCTTCAATTCGTTTTTAATTGCGATTTGAATTAATTAATTGTAGGTGATTTGAGCTTGTGAATTATCGAAACAATTTTTAAGTTGAATTGTGAATTATGAATTAACTTCCAGTTTTGTATACAGGCAGTAATGCCTTCAGCTCACCGTATAACTAATAAAAGTAAACGATAATTACATATATTTTCTAATTAAATTGAAAATCATGTAATCATATTTTAATATTGACTGTTGATTTGAATGAGCAAAAAATAAAATATTAGGAAATTGTTGAAGATAATTTTCAAGTTCAAATTTAATTATAAATTTTTAATCATTTATCGCAATCGAAATAATGAATTAATTTATAAATCATCAACGTAGAAATGGTTTATAAATATTGTTTGTTTTCATATGAAATCGAGAACATATAAAAAATGAACCAGGTCAAGAATCTCTGCCAATGCAAGCAAAAAGTTGATTAAACACATTTATTTAAAGACAATTGTATAAATGCTATAAACCAAAAAATTGTGGGAAAATAATAGGATAAATATAGGAAAGGATACAAAGTATGTTCGGTATCGAGAAAAACGACTTTTCCTCCGACATACCCATTAGCGCCTGGCATTTGGGCAGTTACACATAATGTGTGGGATAATTGTGTTTTGCCCGTTCGAAATTCTCCGAACGCTTCAGTAATTGCCATTGATTCTATCCCGCCACCAATTAATTTACTAAATATAACACAACAAATTAAATCCCTTCATTTTACCCAGGAATTCTATATATATATATATATATATATATATATACCACTATAAATAATTATTTTTAAGTATTCTGTAACTATAGAATTGAGGGAAAAAAAGAAAAAGTTGAGATGAACAAATAAAGATAATATCAAGATTAGAACATTGCAAGTAGATAATGGAGTTATTTTATATTACTAAGTGATGGCGTGTATAAGCGCCATTACTGTTTTGTTTTCTGATCTGTCATTTGACAGTTCAAGTTTTTTGTATACGCTTTATCAGTCTCTTTCAAGACAACTGTGTATCAGAAGCAATAAAAAAAGCTAAAAGTCAAATATGAAACTAATCGATCCAATAAATAATTCAAAATATGATCCAATCGATAAATATGACAGGAAACTTACTCAAGTTCGAGGCTGCCAGTGCTCAGCCGAAACACGAATTTCCGCTTATCACTAACTTCTGTCGCGGTTAAAAAGCCGAGAGTATTTAATTTCGCGCAAGCCTCTTTTATTTTATCAACTTTCGCCTCCGAAAAACCTTTTATATTGCACAATTTTTTACGCGTGGTCATCTGTATACCTTTTATAGTACAGATACCGGACGACTTAAGTTTCTTTATATCAGCAACATTTATGCCGTGTTGTTGTAAAATATCAACATCTTGAAAAAAATTGTCGTCCTCCTCGACATCAGATTGTTCTTGATCTGCCATTGATGCGTCCATAATTCGTTTTTAATTTAAATCAACAATAATTACTAATATAACTAAGCGACTTTATCACTTGGCAACGTGATTTTGCAATAAACACAGAAAATGAGATAAATACACTGATTGTTGCACACTAGTTCCAATTGTTTGAAATTTCGGTACAGAGACACCAATGCGCACCTACCGGAACTAATCTACTTACTAGCTATTTAAATTAACGCGGCAAAGATGTAGTTTTACTAAAACTAGACGGGAACACTTAATTATTTGTACTAGTTTGTGCAAATATAAACTAATTTACATCAAAAATTAAATTCGAATGATTTTGCAATAAATAAACGCACACTAGTTCCAATTGTTTGAATTTCCGGTACAGTAGAACACTAATGCGCACTAACCGGAACTAATCGACTTACTAGCTATTTAAATTTACGCGGCAAAGATGTATTATTTACTAAAACATTTCATTTTTCGTATTAGTTTGCGCAAATAAAGACTGTTTAACACCTTTAAAACAATAATTAACACCTAAACAATGCATTATTGCTATAATTGTTATGCGTTTTGTATTTGTTTATTTGCTTTTTATTATAATGACACCTACAAAACTATGCACGAACTATCCATTAATGGGGGGAAATTCAAATATATAAACGTTGTTATATTTAAAAAACAGTACAATACTTTATAAATTTGATGTTTTTTATTGTGTTTGAAGTGTTTTGAATGAGATTAGATATTTTTAATGGTTTTTCGGTAAAATAAATCAGTTATAATTTATGAAATTTGACGGAACTGTCAAATTAGAATTGTCATGGCTTCATCAAAAACAGTTACAGTTTTGGCCCCGAACGGGCGAAGACAGAATGTTAAAGTTACTCCAAATACTACTATATTACAGGTAATTGTCCCTAAATGTAACTATAAATGTGTTTTAGTTTAGTGAAAGAATTAAAAGTAACATAACCTCAAAATTTGAAGATTCTCGAAGAAGTTTGTAAAAAACACGAATTACAAGCTGATGACTACGATATAAAACACCATAATCATATATTGGATGTAACGGCTATGATGCGATTTTCGGGTTTGCCGAATAATGCCCAATTGGAAATGTGCGCGATACAAAAATTACGAAATGAATCTTCGGTCACTTTGGGACTGCAGCTAGAAAGTGGGACACGGGTCACAGGCAATTTTATCCCACAGGACAATTTATGGAATATCCTCCAAAAATTGTGCCCTGACGACGTAAAACCGGAAAAAAATCCGGTAGTGATTTATATGCGGCAAGAGATTTATGGGCTCCACAATTTACAGAATACCTCCCTGAAATCTTTAGGGCTCACTTCCGGTAGAGCTATGCTTCGCCTGATACATAGGTTAGCATATTTATACTAAAAAATATATTTTTCGAAATTTTATTTATTATATTCTAATAACAAAAATGCGCTAAAACTTATTATTTAATGCAAAATTACAAAATTTAAAATTAGTTTTTATTGTGTAATTCGCGTTAAGCAATTATGACGTCATGTTCCCTTGGTATTTTTAGCTCGCCGTACGATATTGTTTCTCTCTTAGAAGCATTATATTACCTATATGTATCTCTTATTACTACTATTTTCTTATTAAACCGAAATGTATTAACTATGAAGCAGTTTACACATGTGCCGCTCCATAAAAATACTATTTTATATCAATGCTGTTAATATACGATTTTGAATTAGGAAACCTGAACAATTACAAACACAAGCAAACGTTTCGGCCCCTTTACCAATAAAACCAGTCCAAGAAAGACCGTATGTAAGGAAAATGATTAAACTTGATAATGAGCCAGAAGTTATAACAAAGGAAGTTAACTTAAAAGAAGAACCGTCGAGTAAAAAAGTTGAATTTTCCCCTCCGAAATCACCAAAAAGTTTTCTAAGCGATTTAGTCAAAAAAGAGAAATTAATTAAATCGGCAGATGGCGCTAGGGTTAAGAGTTCTGGGCCAAGAACAGACACCAAAATGGAAGTGGATTCAACGGACGATAAGTTAGCTGACAGAGTTCCTAGTGAAGAAATTGTATTTGTAAGTATTTAATTTTAATTATTCTCAAAAAAAAAAAAATTAAATATATTACATATATATTGAAAACTTAATATAAGTTGAATGAAGGGCACTCCAGTTTTTTAAAAATCTTTTTAGCGTATCGTTCTAGAGATATTAATTAAACTCTTTGGTGTCAATGACGTCACAATTGCCTATACCGCTATGAAATGCAGAGTACGACAACAATAATCGAATAGTCGAATTATTAATTTATTATTTTCAGTTAGGAGAGCGCAGCGCGCTCGCATTTTCGTTAGACATGGCTAGGGCTGTGCCCCACGATGACTTACCGGACGAATTCTACGAATTAACATTACAAGACGCACGGAAATTGTTCAACGAATTAAAGAAAAAGCGAATAGAATTAGAAGAGAATCCACTGCAAACGAATGCGCTCCGACAATTAGAAGAAAATAAGAAAGTCTTGCGACAATTGAGTCAATATAAAACATCGGTAATCCGAGTGCAATTTCCCGATCGAACGGTGCTCCAGGGGTCTTTTAAACCCCTAGATACGATACAGGTGGTTAAGAATTTCGTTAAGGAATATTTAGCAGATGCTTCGAAGAGTTTTCATTTATGTAAGTTCATTTTTTTGTAAACTAGCACCTATGCGTCCAGCTCGCCTTATAACGATTTTTTGATGCTACAGACACACGACCGAATGCTTCAACAAAATAAATAAGAACTTGCGAAAAATGTTTCTCTTTTATAGATACAACCCCGCCAAAATCAGTTCTATGCCCGGATTTGTCCTTAGCCGAAGCTGAGTGTGTTCCAAGTGCCGTAGTTCATTTCAGTTACGACAATGCGGTGAAAGACGATCACAAATACTTACGGCAAACAATTCTAAGTCAATTCACATCGCACAGTTTAGCTAGTTTGGCAGCGACAAGATCTCGGTAGTAAAACAAGATAAATAAAACAACATTGATTTGTATTTTTTTTTTGTGTATTTTATTTAGCGGCAACGAAATAAATCGTTTGAAATCTGAAGACAATGAAGTGGAAGAAATGGATTTGACAACGAATGATACGATTACAACGAATGTTTCGGATCGCGCGCAAGCTGGTGCAAGTACAAGTGGCGCTGGCCCAAGCGGGGCTGGCCCGTCGCACGCACCGCAGTCGGCAGTCGTGAAACCGGCCGGGCCGCCAGAAAAAGTGCCTAAATGGTTTAAACCAACCAAATAATTTATTTTGCAATGTTTTCTTATTCCCTTTTTGGATATGAATTTATATTGTGTGTGCTATTTTTTAAATGTAATAATTTCTCAAATATAAGTTTTGTTCAGGTGTTCATTTGGCTTCTATGCATTTTATGGTTAATTCCCTATTTTTTTACCCTTATCCGTTATATGTCCACCAATCAAGTTAATCATAAGCAAAAATTAATGACGTACGAGTTACGGAAACATTGTTTGAATTGTAAATCTTATGTTTAAAGGGAGTAACAGTATTCAATTTTTAAGTATTTAATATGAAATAAATGCATATTATTGCCTAATTTGCATATATTTTTAGCAAATACGTGTAATTCCGTCCATTTCTTTAATTCATGGTTAATATTTTCTCTTCAAAATGGGCAAAAAAATATGAGTTGCGGTAAGATTCTATGGTTGGTCAAATTATAATAACTGCAAGTAAATTTATAATTCTGATTATTAGGGAAATAAATTTTAAAGAGATAATTCAAACACATATAGAAACATGATTGGTAGACAAGCTTAGGTACAGGCACCTATGCCTTCAGCGGCCGAATAAATACAAACTGCGCAAAATACTAAACTGCTCGTTTTAATATACGGACCCCCACCATTCGAATATTTTAAATTAAAAAATATATGTATAAGTATATTTTAAAAATGTGTTTATTTTTGCGAACAAGTGTACTTATATATTTTGCGAAATAAATTTAATCTTCGATATATCCGACAAAATTAAAATAAATAAAATAGTATTATATAAAGTTTAAAACATACAAAAAAACTAAACTAATTAATACAAAATTAAATATAGAATTCAAGCGTAAATATTACACTAAATAAATCGTTTCAATTTCTTCAATCTACAAACTACCGTTTAATATCAAATTACGAATTGGTGGAAATTGGCAGCGCTCAAATTTAATGAATTTCGCAATTTATTTTTGACTAGTCGAAGGGTCCAAATGTACTCCCATAGGGCCTAGCATATTCGAGGCAGGGCCGGCAGCGCCCATTTGGCTCTGATAGCTCTCTAAAATATTCTTCAAGGCCGTCATATCAATATCCACCGGTTGGAAAGTTTCAATATCATCAAACCCATCATCATGTTTCTTCTCAAACGATTGCCCAATTGTTGTTCCAGCCAACTCCCTATCCATTTCATCCATATATTCCTGGATTTTCGAATTGATTTTCGATGAACTATCCATTTTATCCAAATCCATTTCGGCTTCATCGCCATACTCGCTCATTTCAGATCCAGACTCCAAATCCCAACTATCATCCGGTATAACTAAATCGAGAATATTCTGGACTGCGCATGAAAAAGTTGTTGGATCAAAATTGATTTTATTTTCTGAATTTTCTGTTATTTTTGTATCTTTTGAGAATGAAACACGAGTTTTATCTTTGCCTCGCTTGATGCCGCGTTGCGGGCGAATCGGAGGGGAATCTGGGGTTTTTTCTTGAGGGAATTCAGCTCCGTCGATATCGGAGGTGTGGTTTAGGAACTGAGTTAGTTTTTCGGTGAAATTAACCGGGTTTGTGCTACCATTAACGTTGAAAAACTTGTTTTGTCCGTATCGTTCAACCAACATTTTTTCGAGTTCTATCGGATTTATATTCAACCAAGATTCATCATCATCTGGGGGTAAAGTCGCTTCGCTCTTTTTGAAGTCATCGAAATTATATCCCAATTTCTTATTTAGTTCCAGTATTTCAGCGCCTAAAGTGTTAGTTTGTTCAGTGCTTTTATGCAATTTAAAATAATCCTTTGCGTTATTCAACAAATTATTATATTCTTGCGAATGTTCTAGCAAATCGCGAAAATAGTCCTTATTCGTAAGCGTCTTTAAGTACTGTAACCATTTCCTATCATTTTCTAAATCTTGTGCCGGTTTTGCTTGCGCAACCAAGATCTCAAAACCGCAAGCGATTTTTACCCCTAAACTATGTGATTTAAACTCTGATTTTTTCACCTCAGGCAAATTCCATCCTATCCGCCGATCAGGTTGATAATTACTGTGGCTTAACATTGCAAATAAGCATTTGGTGAATTTTACACTGGAATAAACGCGATTTTCGGGTGGGAAATATTTCATGGCTCGCAATGCTTTCATGTCGATTGGATCGCGATTGCAAAACGCTAAAATGGCTGGGGAAATTAGTTCGGGTTTTGCGCTTAGTATCGCGGCTACACCGACGGGCACGTAGACTTTTGCTCGGTGTAGATTTTCGGAGATCTTTTCGGGGTAACCTTGTATTCGATCATAAATCGATTTTTGGATGTTGGTTGATGCTTCGGTTAATAAGTGATCTTTGCGAATTGTCGCTAATGCTATGTTAACGTTGATGGTTGATTGTGATAACGGAATTAAATGTAATTGACCCTTGTATAAGTATATCTAAAAAAAAAAGTGCAACATTTATTTAAAATATCGCTTACTACTCAGTTCTGCGTTGGCCACAACCGATTTTTTCGTGATGCTAAATTTGAATAATGGAACGAAAACACATTCCGTACATCTATTCTCGAGAATTTTCGTTACAATTTATATTTTTCTGTTGCATTTAAACAAAATAAGGCTGCAACTAAAACGTAATAGAAAGTTCTGTGTTGGCCACAACCGATTTTCTCGTGATGCTAAATTTGAATAATGGAACGAAAACACATTCCGTACATCTATTCTCGAGAATTTTCGTTACAATTTATATTTTCCTGTTGCATTTAAACAAAATAAGGCTGCAACTAAAACGTAATAGAAAGTTCTGTGTTGGCCACAACCGATTTTCTCGTGATGCTAAATTTGAATAATGGAACGAAAACACATTCCGTACATCTATTCTCGAGAATTTTCGTTAAAATTTATATTTTTCTGTTGCATTTAAACAAAATAAGGCTGCAACTAAAACGTAATAGAGAGTTCTGTGTTGGCCACAACCGATTTACTCGTGATGCTAAATTTGAATAATGGAACGAAAACACATTCCGTACATCTATTCTCGAGAATTTTCGTTACAATTTATATTTTTCTGTTGCATTTAAACAAAATAAGGCTGCAACTAAAACGTAATAGAAAGTTCTGTGTTGGCCACAACCGATTTTCTCGTGATGCTAAATTAGAATAATGGAACGAAAACACATTCCGTACTCGAAATTTTCGTTCATTTGTTGTTTTTTATCGCGTTTAAACAAAATAAGCCTACTAGTAAAACGTAAACGAAATTTTTATTTAATAAATGATGTGCAAATACCCTTTTTTCGCAAGTTTCTGGATTGGCCCAAGTGGGCAAAAAGTTGGCAGCCTCGATTAGCAAAAATTCCCCATCACTATCAATGACCCGAATAATGAGCCCATCGATTTCCTTCGTTAATTGCAACAGCATAAACACTAAAAACCACTCATTTTCGATATTATCACCAAAATGAGAAACCCCATATAAATGCGGCGGAAGGTTTTCTATAAATCCAAATTATCACTATTTCACATTCTTCATTTTTCATTTCGTAAAAATACCTTTTAACTGAAATGCTTCATTTTCAAGCACATGCGAAGTTGCCGGCTTCGAAATAATACAAAATTTATCTTTGTGCCATAAATAATTTTTGCTTAAACGCTCAACAATCGAATTAACCATTGTTAAATAATTATTTAAAGACACATGTTCATTGTCATTCCCGTTAATATCAGGAAACAAGTAATATTCAACGTAATCATCCTCACGAACTGATTCTAACACATTTGCAAACGCCATTCTTACAAATACACGCGAATTAATTAAAAAAATCGGTTATTTTCATTCAAATACAACGTTTTTCTACCGTATTTTTGACAGGAAGAACCTGAGAAGAACCTGACAGTCTGACACATTCGTACAGCGCTGACCAACAAGTTATTCAAAGCGAATATTTATTTTTCAATTATTTAATCATTCCCTACTAATTTAGTGTTTAGAATAAAAATATAATAAACATAAATCATGAAATTAATTCATTAATATAGTAAAAGTATAATCTGTTGCTAAATAAAACATAAATGCGCAAACAAAAATGTTTGGGTTCACTCAAGACTATCAGGGGTGCCCAATACATCAATCTTAAATTAATAATATATTTTTAATCATATATATTATCTAGCAGTTCTGTAAACGTTTTTGTACGTATTTGAAATAAAATTTTATATTTTATAAAAATCCTAGAGTTTTTAATGCACTCAAATAAAAATGTTTGGGTTCACCTTTATAATATTTTAATTTAATTTATACAAAACAATTTAATCTATAATGCAACAAACAACAATTGTATCTTAAAAATAATTTAATCTACATTTATAAATTTAATTTTGAATAATTTACAAATCTTATCACAGATTTTGACAGTTTCGAACAGAGAAATGTCATTTATGTGCAACAGTCAAAAGTGTTTAATAATATTAAATATATAAATATTAATAAAGTGAAATAAATAAATAATAAGTTTTATTGATGAATGCTACGCGTATGACCTAAAGACTTCAAATTGGGGTCAGTTTAATTTTATATTGATTGCGACATATTCTAACCTTAAAATAACTGAAAAACTCATTTTTAAACATGTAATTTTAAATATTGTGCGACTTTTAATTTAATTTCTGTTGAAATCAATTCGTCTATTGAATAATAAAGGGCTGAAATATTTAACCTTAAAATATGTTAATTTAATACATGGTTTTAAGTTTTAAATAATATATTTAATATTATAATGTTCGGAATTAATTTGGGTCTAATTTGATTAAATATTGTTTTTGTGTCATATTTTTAAATATTATTTTAATTAAGCGCCATAAAAATTTGCCATATTTAGTTATAAGTATTATATTCTGACGTCATTGACACCAGTTTTTCAAATAAAGCGCGGTAAAATTACGTAATATTTGTTTAAATGTATGGCTTTGTAAAATAAAGGAGTATTTAAAAAAAATGTCAGTTTACAAATGCAAATTAAAGATAATTTTCGGTCTGGGTATAGTTTGGGTTTAAATCGTGTATTGTGACGTCACTGACGCTCGCGGTAAAATTACCTAATATTTTTTTTAAACGAATGAGGGTAATTTAAAAAATGTCCGTTTACAAATGCAAATTAAAACTAATTTTGGATCAACAATGGTTGTGACGAAAGCGCCAGATCGCCGTTGGTGTCGGCGTTACCGTTTATTCTTCGCCATCGGTGTATTCATCCTGGCATTCCAAGTTTATCTTGTATTAAAATTCCTATCCATAAATTCGGATACCTCCGACAATAAATGGAATCCGCATAAAGTTGCATTAGATAACGATTTTGATAATAGCGCGAATAGCGCACGTAGACTACGCGACGGATTAATAGACGACGAAGACACCAACAATAATCTATTAGATAATCTCAAAAAGCAAAGACATGATCAAAATAGTTTGAAAAACTCGCAAAAAAAACTGAACGCCACGATATTACGCTTAGAAGAGTTAGATTTTATTCCTGCGTGCGAAATCAGTACGAAAGAAGCGGTATCGGCGATACATCGCGCAAAAACGCAACGCTGCAAACAAGAATTGGTAAATGTAACGTGCGCAACACAACAAGGTCTTTTGTACCCGAAAGTATTGCCGAATTTTTGCCCCAGTTCGGGTTTTGTTAGCGGGAAATCGCTGGGGTGTTTTAAAGATGAGAAAACGTTCCGATTGTTAAGCGGGTATTACGCGAATTTTAAAACGAGTAATTCGCCGCTGCATTGTATACGAATGTGCCTTCAATCTGGATTTCCGTACGCTGGGGTCCAGTACTCGTAAGTATTTACGAATTGGTCATTGAGAATAAATTGGTATTGAATTTCATTATTTAGAACTGAGTGTTTCTGTGGTAACGATGAACCGCCTTCAGAGGCAAGATTACCAGATTCTTCATGTAATATGAAGTGCCCAGCAGATCCGCATCTTGCCTGTGGTGGATATTTCACTATTAATGTGTATCAGACGGGTATTGCTAGTAAGTTATTCAAAATTAAACATTTAATGCAATTAAATGGACAGCTAGAAGCATTGGCGCATGTTAAAAAATATGAATTAAATATTTATTACTTTCTTGTACAAAGTCTGCAATAAAGTATTGTAATCATAAAAAAATTGAACCCAAGATTTTAATGCAGCTAAATGGACAGCTAGAGGCATTGGTGCATACCAAATTTTTGTTTCTTCTAGTAACTTATATTCAAATAATATTATTCGATAAAAATGTCTTGTAACTTATATTAAATTAGTATTTTTCGATAGTGATAGAACAAGAGAGTCGAGTGAAGGCAACTCCAGTTTTTTGCTTTTGAGTTTAATTTGTAGAAACTTTATAAATCGAAAAAGAAATTGCAATTGTTTGTACGTTTAAACTCTTAATTTTGCCAATTTAATTATTTTTATGGCCTTTGGAATTAACCTGAAGAATTTTTTAGGAGTTATAACTGCTTAATGTGTTCAATACTTTTTTGTGTTTAGAATTCGCTGCACAACTAGCGCAAATTAGTGAGACAACTGAAGTAAAACCAGTTAGAATTGTTTTCCTACTGACTTTAAACGGGAGAGCAGTCCGACAAGTGCGACGGCTGATCAAAATATTATTCCATAAAAAACATTTCTTTTATATTCATGTAGATGCGGTAAGTTTTGTAAAAACAACTAATAAAACCTATTATTTCCTTATACATAACTTAAAATTATTCTATATATTGTTTTAATAATCATAATAATTCAGAGACAAGACTACTTATTCCGAGAACTAATTCATTTGGAGCGCCAATTCCCTAACATTCGCCTCTGCCGCAAACGCTTCGCAACCATTTGGGGCGGGGCCTCGCTACTGCGCATGCTCCTAGCCTCAATGCAGGAGCTGCTAGCCTCGAAATGGGACTGGGACTTCGTGATAAACTTAAGCGAATCTGATTTCCCCGTTAAAACACTAACACAACTCGAACACTTTCTTAGTGCCAACAAAGACAAAAACTTCGTCAAATCGCACGGGCGTGAAGTACAGCGATTCATACAAAAACAGGGGTTAGATAAGACGTTCGTTGAGTGTGACGCGCACATGTGGCGGCAGGGCGACCGCCAATTACCCTGGGGCATTCAAATAGACGGGGGCAGCGACTGGGTGGCCTTAAGCCGCCCATTCGTCAGTTACGTCGCGTCTAATAAACCTGATAAATTAGTCGAAGGTTTAATAACAGTGTTTCAACACACTTTACTACCCGCTGAATCGTTTTTCCACACTGTTTTGCGAAATTCAAAATTTTGTAGTACATACGTTGATAATAATTTGCATGTGACTAACTGGAAACGGAAGTTAGGGTGTAAATGCCAGTATAAGCATGTCGTTGATTGGTGCGGGTGTAGCCCAAATGATTTTAAGCCAGATGATTGGTTGAGGATTCAAGGAACGGAGATTAAACAGTTGTTTTTCGCGCGTAAATTCGAACCTATTATTAATCAGGCTATCATCTTGCAAATAGAGGAGTGGCTGTACGGGCCATCACTTAGTGATGTCCCGAGCATGCATAGTTATTGGCAGAGCGTGTTTCATAGCTCTGATGTTACACCGACACCGGATGATGCATATATAACAATTTGTACTAGTATCGCGCGTAACACCGCGAAATTATTAAACAAAAATTGCGATTTAATCCCAGATAAATTACTGGAAATCACATCGTATCATTTAAATGATATTTATGAGGGAACTTTAGTTATGTTCTCAGCGAACATAACTTTAGAAGCGTTTATAAAACCGCGTGAATATTTAAAATTAACTAAGTCATCGATGCTAGTACAACGGTTACAGACGTTAGTCGTAAGTTCTGACTACGACCAAAAAGAGCAAACCGTGCGAAATTTCGCAAGGATGTTAGGGCCCTTTTCAGAACCAGTGCTAGTTTACCAATTTCTGCCCAACATAGCGAACAGTGCCAAAACATACAATATATCATTTCTCTGGTTAGACCCTTCGGGCCAATTAGTCGACATATCCGAGGCAGCTATAGATGAGACATACACCATAAACCATGTAAAACCAAACTTAAAACTACCACTCCTCCCCGGCATATGGACAGTTAAACTAATTTACAATAAACAAATAATAGCTGAAACGAATTTTTTAATAACACCATTAGAGTTTTTGTCGAACACGCCACTATCGCAATCTCAAGTCACTTTTGTGCATAGTGGCAGTGTGAATAATAAGGAATTCGACTCCCAGTGGCATAATTATTTAGATAGTAGCAGTGAGCGCGATTCACTAACGCGAAAATCTGTTTCGAATGCGAAACGATTTGGATTAGATTTGCGTGAGTGGATTGACGGTCTGGTAGATAGGTTTTATACAATTAAACGTTTTTGTGTTGTTGGTGAAACGTTGAATAGTAGTTTTGTATGTGGTGATACCAAAATTGAAATTTGTAATATGACTAGTTGGAGCTCTAAGGCGCCCGATCCGAAAAGTCGTATTGGCCATATTAATGAAACTACAGGTTATTTAAATACTCTTTGGTAATACTGATTGTTTCTAAATATTATGGGTGTTACCAGATAATCGTAATTATTTGTTTATTTAAAACAAAGCCTTAAAAATACTTTTCAAAGCTCGGTTTTTAAATTAATACAATCTGATTTAAGTACTTTTTCGATATTTCAAATCTATTAAAACGTATTTTAATTTTTTATTTGAAATAGGTTTACACGACGCAATAAATTGAATAAGTGGACCTTAAATTCTTTGATCCGCGGTAACACGGCGTCGCAATGACCCCAGCCGTGCGTGAACGGCTGTCGCGTTGACCGTATCGTTCCGAATGATTTTTAAACATTCAGAATAATAGTTTGAACATTCAAAAATGTCGAATTCACGGTATTATATTTAATTGCATTTTTTCCGCGTAAAAATTGCCTTTAAAAGTAATCTTAACTTGCAATTATCAATTTTGTTTCAATAAAATTTTATGATACTAATTTTGGCTTAAAATTGCAAGTGGGGTCCATTAGACCCCGGGAGACCGGACAGGGCTAAATAGAAACATATTTCTGTTCGTTTTACACACGTCAAGTTTTCATAAATTTATGTAAAACCAACGTAACGATACAAAACAAACAAAAATGAAAGCTAGATTAATACGGAAATAGTTGGAACGACAAAATAGGTCAACAAATCCATGGAATTTCCCGAATTATTGTCGAAAATTATTTCACACAACAATAAATTGAGTAAATTGCTCAATTTATTGCATCGTGTAAAACAGGCATTAAATACAATTTCTGTATTTGATATACTAAAAAGTATTTGAAATATACCAGTATTTCAAACTTTAAATGTATATTAAATACAATTTTAGTATTCGAAATACTGGTATACTTCAAATGTATATGAAGTGTAAGTCACGAAAAACTGCTCAAAAGTATAAAACTATACTTTAAAAGTATTAGAAAAGGTATTAAAATACTTTTGAGCCGAGCTCTGATTGGCTTATTCGGTCTAAAACGTAGTAAACTTCACGTCGGTACAATAACCTAACTATCAGTAAATCACATAAAAATGTTTACAAAAATCGTTGAAAATATCAATACATAGTAAATAAAACATGCTGATCATGAATATGAATGATTAAATTGATGAAACTGCATATTATTGCTCATAAAATAACTTACATTTGGTAGCAAACAGGAACGGTCATCTCGCCACTCACACACTCACTACAATGGCGGTTGTTAATTGTGAATACTCATGATATAACGATAAAAACCAAGGAATATTATTTATTTTCTATTATGACTAATTGAAACTGAATAAATTATGTATTTTTTTTAACTATTTTGATTGGTCTAATCTAAATTTCTATAACTCTTTGAAACATCTCGACGTAATTACTTATAAGGAAATTTACAAAAATATTTATATCGTACTTGTTAAATAAATTGTGATACCGATTTGTCAAGCCTTAATTTTTAGAAACAAAATATTAATGTACAAAATATTTTCAACCCAGTTCTTGATATTATTGTTATTATTTAACTGCGAACTCAATTGAGATGAAGTAATAATTGTAATTATATATGAATGAAAGTTGGGACACAAATAACGAAAATTAAATGAATATTTTTGTAATGTCTTGCCATATGATCCATAATATTTGTAACTGAAATGGACTGTTTAATTATTGTAATCTAAACATTTCAATAAATACTTGTATTTTATCTGTATATTATAAACTCAAATTTGTGCAATACATTTTTATAACTGTTAATATAACACTATTAATCTACCACTTTAAATAACTTGCTCTAAAGCTGTCAACTGTACCGCTAACTTTTCTCTAGAGCTAACTTCATTTAAAGTTAGCTGTAGAGCCTGTTAAAGTTGACCTTTCTCTAGCTCTAACTTCATTTAAAGTTAGCTGTAGAGCCTGTTAAAGTTAACCTTTCACTAGAGCTAACTTCATTTAAAGTTAGCTGTAGAGCCTGTTAAAGTTAACCTTTCTCTGTACTAACTTCATTTAAAGTTAGCTGTAGAGCCTGTTCATTTAGGTCGGCCATTTTGGTGCCTGCCATGAAACCGATCGAGCCATCAAGATTATTTAATTAAAGTGGTAAATTGAAAGCGAATAAATACTGTTTATTAATACTCCTGAATTTCTTCTCAAAATACGCTTAACCTTAAATAATACTAGATGTATCTTAAGGTTAGGTTAATTTTAAGATGTATTGCGTGTAATAAATCAGTATCTAGTCTAAGCTAATTTGGCTAAAAGTTGGAGTGTTTTTTTTTGGAATGTTGATGTATTATAGATTTTATAATACCCTAAAATCTAATATATAGAAACAAAAAATATTTTTAAAAAAAATTCAGATATCACATAAAATTCATGTAAAGAAATATATTAAAACACAATTTAGCATAAACAAAATATTTATTTTTTAAAATCACAACGGTGCTCAAAGTTTGCGCAGATCATGATTTAAGTAACACTTATATTTCGTTTAAAAAGGCACTTATCAAATAAGCAATGCAACAATGGAAATGCATTGCTCATTGTGACAATACATAGATATATAAAAAATATGTATACATTTCTTCTCATAATGACACAATAACTAGGAAAATATGTAATGATTTTATTGTTAATTGTGTTCATGATTATTCATTGTTTTTATAACATTTATATAAAAACATACCAAATAAAAAAGTACTATAAAATAAATTGCTTTATTATTAACAATACTGGAATGATATTTAAAAATATGGCAGGTTCTTAGGGTTACAATATAAAATAATGGCACAATATATTGGATACACATTAAAATGCAGTTTCTTATATATTGGAAACACAAGCTAACGATTTATCATGCCTTCACTCATCCGACATTAGACAAGCAGCGCCGACTATTCATTATTTTTCATAAGTTGGTAACTTTGATCAGTGTTAATAATTATAATAAGCCATAATTTCTATTTATTTAATGAATATATTTAAATAATAAATATAATTAAATATTTTGAAATGTATTTTCTTTAATTACTGATAATCAAATTGCCTGCTAAGAAAATAATAATTGTTTCCACGTAATAAAATAATGTCTCCGATAGGAATATATATTTGAGCATAATAACAATAAACATAATAATGATTAATCATTAACAGATAAATGCATAAATTCGCCAAACAATTTCTCTATTTTGGCTCTTCGACCCCACTCCCGTTCCCACATAGAAATTAAAATTTGGGCTTCCTTAGAATGTCGAACATAATCCAATGTAATTTGTAATGATTTTAACGAACTTGTCGGAATAACATCAGTTGTATTTGCAACTGTGTTCACATTGCATTGGTCTAAATACTGAATAATATTTGTGCAACCTTCTAGAATAATATTTTTAAAAGATGGCCGATGCTGAATCAGCCTTCGTAATGACACAGATGTTAAATTAAAGTTATATGATAAGTTTAACGTTTCTAAATCGTTTGCGTGCGACAAAAACCTGAAATTATTTATAAAAATTGTCAATTTACAATAAGAGTACACCACCATTTTGTCGTGGAAGCCAATCACTCACAATGGCTGCCCTAATACGGCCATTTTGAATCTAGTGAACAGATTTTGGCTTCCACGAAATAAAATGAGGTTGAATGTTTTCACAGGTGCACTTACCTCAAAAGGTCCCAAATTTCGGAATCAGTTACATGACACCGCGCCAAATTCAAACACTTTATATTACTGCGTTCACACTGCTGTATATTAACAGCTAATTCTTTAACAATACCACTTTCCCGAATCGCTAAATTATGCGAGAAATTCAACGTTTTCACAACATCAAAATTCAAAAACGAAATAAACATAATAATACTATCGTTATTCAATCCATTATAACTAACATCGAATGATTCTAAATACTCAAAATTCAAATTCACGTTACGATTCAAAGTATTCTCGAACAAATGTTCGCTAAAGTTGCAACCGCAAAGCGTTAAAATACGTAATTTAATTTGCCGCAAAATCGTAGCTAAATACGGTAACGCGTCATCGCCAATTAAATTAAAGCTTAAATTTAAATCAGTTAGATATTCTAATACTGGTTTCGTTGTGTTTTGAAATAAATCTGAAATGTATCGTATGCCTTCAGAAGTTATGTTATTAAGCGAGAGGTTTAGAGAGCGTAATTGTGTAAGGGAGGGTAAAGCTGAGCATAAAAGTAGCACGCCTTCATTTAATAGCGCGTTTCCGGATAGATCGAGGTGTTGGAGATTACTTTGCCGGTTTAACGATCGGAAAAGTGGGGTCAATTGTGCTTTTTCTAAAGAATAATCATTTAGTTTTAAATTTAATGTGCCTTGGCATTCATCTAAGCGTTCTCTTAATTTTGAGCTGAATTCTATAAGAAAATTTAACTCATGTCATAGTTCGACAAGATGGCGTCGTGTGCGTCAACAAAATGGCCGCGAGATTATGCAATGACTTACCGATTTTGCAGGTGGAGCAAGCTTCTAAATAGCGTTCAGGTAACGGTGGTAAGTTCCAGGTAACAATTGTTGAATGGACTTCTTCTGGTTGCGTAGGATTTAGGAAAACCATCGACAATGGATCATCATTTCCCAAAATGGCGCCTTCTTTCGTTTCTAATTGCAACGACGGAGATATTCCTTCTTGTCTATAATAAAATATATTGCATAATCTTGTATTCCCTAATTTTCTTTTATTTGTATACCTATAATATCGTTTTGAGGCTTCATTCG
The DNA here is from genome assembly GCA_933228885.1 of Leistus spinibarbis. Taxonomy (NCBI): domain Eukaryota; kingdom Metazoa; phylum Arthropoda; class Insecta; order Coleoptera; family Carabidae; genus Leistus; species Leistus spinibarbis. The sequence goes on from OW121799.1 coordinate 8,568,328, forward strand.
CAAGCCAACCCATAGTCAAAATATCTATATCATTCGCTGGTACAGGTATACGAAATAATTTGCAATCAATCCGCACATTAATTGCGAGCACTGATCTACTAATAGTGCTCGCAATTGACGTATTGAACATTTGCGAGTTATCCACAAACAAATTCGTCGTTGAATCCGGCTCGAAATTATCGCGATAATATCCGAAATTCGATATTTTCGGTTGCCGTTTATACGTAGCGCCACTACATTTGCTAACTAAGCTAACAGCCGTCGTATTTAAATTTATCGACTGGTCACTACGTTTTCGGCAAAATCCAGATTCAAGCAACGACGTTTGACTTTTACGTTTTCGCGACGAACCGCTATCGCCGCTATCTTCATCAGGTTCGCGCGAAATATTCGGCGAATTAAATATATCGGAATCGGAATGATTACTTTTCGCCGGACTACAACTACGGTTTGATGCAAAGGAATTCGATCTTCGCATTCCGGTTGTGTTTATAAGCGTTTGATTAGCTGACGTAGTTTTGCGTTTTTTATTCGGGTTGTTTTGAGCTAAATCATCTTCTAACCAGTTGTCTGGTGCATCAGTAACTAACGCCGTTTTTTGGGATTTACGTGGAGATAACAAGGATTTAACACTTGACGAACGATTTCTTAAATTGTCCATTACGTTTTTATATTGATTTCGGGTGGAGTTGTCGGAATCGGAGCCGGATTTATCATGAGTTGGGGATATTTGGTATCCTGAACTAGATGGGATTGGTTCTAAATCGTCAAGACTATGTCTGAGACTTCCAATCGCTTTTAAAGGAGTCTTTTGTCGTGGACTTCGTCTCGGCTTCGTCTCGTCGCGTTCATAAACGTTTTCTTTCTCCTGTCTGACTTGCGTTGTCGGACGTCCAGCTTTTTCCAACGTTGAACTCATTTTCTGGACAATACTTTCATAAAACGTTAACCGAATCGAATCTAATTCATTTGAAGTCCGCCAGTGTTTTAGCATATCTAGTGGAGTTTCTCCGCTGTCTGTCTGGCACAGGGGCGACGCCCCCTTTTCTAGCATCAACTCAATAACTTCCAAATGCCCGTTGGATGATGCGTCGTGTAGGGGGGTGATTCCGTTGCATAGAGTTCCGCCGCGGTCGTTTATGTTTGTTCCGTTTTCGAGGAGTAATTCGACGATTTCTAGATAGCCGTAGTTGCAGGCTTCATGCAACGGGAGCCAACCACAGTTGTCGCGGATGTTCACCGGATGCCCTTGCTCGAGGAACCGCCGCACTAGTGTTACGTTGCCCTGGATGCAAGCGGTGTGAAGTTGGGTTTCACCTTTGTTGTTTTTCTTAACGGTGAATGGTTTGCCGCGTTTGCGCGTTTTTGAAACGGTTGAGCTGGTTGTTTCGTTGGGGTCGTCGTTTTCGGATAAATCTAAATAATGTAAAGGAGGATTTTTTTTTGTTTAGTTATGGAGTTTATACGAGTTAAAATCGGATGTAGCCAACACAGAACTTTCTTTTACGTAGAAATATATATTCCAAACAAACAGTAATTGTACCAATTAGCTTATTATTTTATTAAATTATTAAATATTGTTTCAATATGAAACATAAATGTTAATTTTTAAAATCCATAAATGCAGCCGTTTTAGTGATATTGGAGATAGAACAAAAATGCATAGAGTAAACATGCACTTCTGGTTTGAATATTCTTTTCAAATCTAGGGCATATAATTTCATAATTTTACGTCCGACAGTTTTGACTCAATTCCGAAAATAGTCACATTCGATACGAAGGTCTAAACGTGTAAATCCGTTTAGATTACAATACTTATTACTTCGTAAATGAACATACCTGTAATTTCATCAATATTAACATCATCCCCGATATCAGGCGTCCCGCTAATTTCCTCATCACTTTCACTCTCCGAGGGGACATAATCCATCATAATCAACTCTCTTTCAAGTGATTTAGCATCGGAAAACTTCTCGAATTTTCGCATTAAATTCGTCAATCTAACAATAACTTTCCCCTCAACGTTCATTTTCCCGGTAGCTTGAGCCATTTCCCTAGCTTCTGCATAAACGCTGGCGATCTCATCACATGGTTTCCCCGCTAGTTCTAACACTTGCGCAATATTTAACAAAGTGTTGCAACTTTCGTTGGGATTTTCGCGAGAAATTTCGTATTCTTTTCGAAAATATTCCACAGATAAATCGTATTGTTTGTTGTCTTTGTAGGTTTGCGCTAGGCTAACGTAAACTGGCATTAGTTCTTTGCCAGTTTCCCCGCTAGCTATAGCGCATTCTAGCATTTTTTTGTAGTATTCGATGGCTTGGGTGAAGTTTTTCAAATCGCAGGCGCCGTCGCCCATTTTTTCGTAGAGAGTCTTTTTGGTTTTGTAATCCGCGAATGTTGTAGTTAATAGTGAGTCTTCTGCGTAGCACATTGCAGCGACTAAACAAGCATTTTTTTTTTTTAATTATTTCATGTATTCTTAAACTGCGTTCACAGTGAAATTCTTACCAACTTTTAAGTTATGTTCGATCCCGTTGCGTTCTTCTTTATTGGGCGATTTAAGTTTATGCGCTTTAAGCAAAACCTGTTTAGCACTTTGGAAATCGGATAAACTAAACAATACTTCGGATTTAGCGACGAGTGTCGAACATAACGGTGGCACTTTATCACTTAAACGTTCAGCAACTTCTAGCGCTAAATTAAAATGGGTAATCGCTTTGCTGTAATCCTGTTTTTTACCGTATAACATCCCTAAGGATAAATATCCTTGATGCAATTGTTCGAAAATTTCGTGTTGTTTGCAAATTTGTATTGCGTTTATCATGTAGTCGATTCCTTCCGAGAAATTACTCTGGTTTTCTTGGACTACACCGATATTTAATAGTAATCGAGCGCGCATATCCATTTGTTCGATTTTACTTATTTTTTTCAAACTAGAAGAGATTAAAAATTCAAAATTCTATTTAATATTTTTTTATGGGGGTTTTGACCTTTCACATAATCTTAAACTCTTAAGAAAGGCGCTATTAGCTAAATTCAGCGAAGCACTATCCGATTTTTCAGGATCACTAATCGCTTTTGTAAGATACGTTCGTCCAATCGAAGCCATAGCTCTTTGTTCTTCCAACTCATTATTTTCTTCCTTCGCAATTGCTAATTTATTAAAAATACACAATAAATTCGTTGCTAAAGTAAAAAGAACAAAAATAAACAGTACTTAAGTGAATTTTTTCATGTTTGAGAGCCTTATCAAACTCGGCCAAAGTCAAATAAATTTCCCCGATCATTCGATTTGATCGGGCAAATTGCAAACGATCGCCTAATTCATCGTACAATCGTGCTTCATACTAAAAACAATGAAATTCCGTTGAAACAGAAGAAATTTCGTACATTTATTTATAATTTACCATATATTCATGAATGGAAGACTCATATTTGCCCTCACGAAAATATAACTCAGCTAAATCATTACAAACTACAGCCAATTGGGCTTTATTGCCTTTCTGAATTAGCTGGGTTTTCTTTTTTAGTAATTCTAAATTATTTTTTTATATTAATTTGTATTGTAAACAGTTTTATATAACCTAACTTACTGCGTTCTTCCATGGTTTTCACGTAATTTCACTATCACTACCACAAATTAATTATAGGATTTGCACTCATTCACATTTTATAATTAAAAACAATTGCGATTTTATTAGTAAGGCACTAATTTTCGCCCAAATTATTAATCGTCATTTTGGCACACTTTAGCAACTGAGAAAAGTGACTAATGAGTCACTTTTGCTCATGTTAGACTAAAAAAAATATTTCATATACAATACAATATCAACTAAATACATATTTATTGCAGATAATCTATAGAGAGATAATGCATTGAATAAAATAATCTATATTATTATTAGATTGATTATGTATTTAGTAGGTCTTGGTGTACTGTATAATCTAAGCAAACTTTATACAAGTATATTTCTATATGGGCATAATGGCCGTATTGTTACCTTAAAGTTTCTTTAGTTGCCATGGTAACGATTGCTATCTCTTTTAACCCACATATAAATGGTATAAGGCTATCCTTATTTTCCTGCCTGTAAAGTCTCGTTAGTTTAAGTAAGCTTTAAGGAAATTATTGAAACCGGCCCTTTTTTCTTTAATAATTTTTTATGGCCTTTGGGTTAACAATATGAAAAAATCTTGTAGATAAAAAATATCTTAGAATTAGTTGTAGAATTTTTGGGTGTTTTAATTATTTTTATAAGGGCAGTATTAAGGTCGAGCGAGCGACGATTAACATCCAAGTATATAAGTTATATATATTTTTGGATTCAGGGCGACACGAGACAAACACTTTTTGTTCCGAGAATGCTACAGACACACGACCGAATAATTAATTTTGTAAATATACGAGTAAATAGGTAATAAATTAGTTTATTTTTCGATATTTAAGCAATACAAGCAACAGTTATTTATTAGTAATGAATAAAACATGACATTATACAGATATTCGTAACATGTGTTCAATCTTCATCGGCTTCCAAGTTGATGTGACTTCCGAATTTTCCATACAAATGCGATTTTAATTCGGTCATAAAACCTTGAACTTCAGTACATTTTACTTTTAAACCGTCTATTTCTTTATTCTTTAAAGTCTTTGCAGTCTCTAAGCATCCCTAAATAAATTTACAAAAATATAAAACATAAAAAACACATTTTTATTAAAAATTACTTGAGTTCCTTCAATATCCTGATAAATAAACACTTCTCCGATCAAAAACGGAATTTTACCGGCTTCATCATCAGCTAAACCTAACTCATCGCAAGCATCCTCTAAATTTTTCAATTCATTCTAAACATTAAACACACACATAAATAAACAATAAATGCAACAAATACAAATATAAGCACCTCCTTTAATTTGATTTCGTCTTTGAAATCATCCATTTTCGCGTTCAATCTAGCAAATTTATTAATTTTTTGTTGATCTTCATACGTGATATGAACATCAGAATCCTAAATTATTTTTTAACAATATCTCCTTGAAATATAAGGCTAAATATATACTTACTGGTTGAAAAGTTCCTTTTCCTATAGTTGTACCTGACGAAGCCATAATTTACGTATTTTATAAGCAAAGACTATATTTTAGGAGTTTTCCAACCTAAAAACGTTAAAGAAAGAAAACAGCACGCCTCTACGTTTTATTATTACACTCAGTACAATTTTAACATATTACAATTCAGTAAAATTACACTAAAGCTACAATAGTTCTACTTAAAAAACGTACAATATTAAAAATCAAGACTACAACTTGATATCTTGAAATAATTTTAAATATAATATAAATCATCAATTATAAATGATTTAATATAAAATATAAAGATATAAACATAATAGATTATTATATATAGCTTTGCATTCGTATTTATAAATCATTAAAAATATAAATATATCGATAATTGAAATAAATAAATATAATAGTTATGTTGGTATAAAACTGGCAATAAGCTCAGTGGTGCCAATGTAATAAAATTCCCTTAAGAAACACCTTAGAAATTTTGTTCCTTGGATCAATTCATACTTTAAACCCTGTATTGTATGTAAAATAAGCTATTTAATGGGTAAATAACACTATAATTATCCATTTTTTAACTGAATAGATTGTTATTTACCCCTAAATGTCCTAAATTAGCGATGGAGGTTTTTAGTTAAGTTGGAAACATTGTATTGCTATTTGCGACAGTAATGCCATTATAAAGAAAATTCCCTAAGTGGGTAGAAAATTTTACACTAAACTCTGAATTAAATGTAAAATAGGCTATCTAATGAAAATATAACACTATAAATATGCATTTTTTAACTGAATAGATTGTTATTTACTCCTAAATGTCCTAAATTAGCGATGTAGGTCTTTAGTTAAGTTGGTTTTTGCGACTAGCTCAGTAATGCCATTATTAGTCATTATAAAGAAACTTCCCAAACTGCTTAGAAAATTTTACTCTAAACCCTGAATTAAATGTAATATTGGCTATTTAATGGGAAAATAACACTTTAAATATGCATTATCTAACTGAATAAATTGTGTAACATCCCCTAAATCCCCTAAATAAGCGATCTAGGTTTTAAGTTGGAAACATTGGATCGGTTTTCCATGAAAATATAACCTTAATTTGTGTTTGACCAATAATTACTTAAAAATAAAAATATGGCCCACAAATTAGGCCCATGGCTTTTAACCGAAAAAGGCCGTAAATTTACTTTTAGTTGTGTTTGTGTATCTACTATAGGTGTTAGTGCGGCATACTTTATACCGAATACGTTCTTAATAGACAAATACAAAGAAATTATTTCCTTATACCGGTAAGTAACGTAATACTAGTCCAAATTTTAAACATATAGGAGTTACAATTGATTACAGGGCCGGCATGCCTGTGAAATTATCACCAACTGTCTTGGAGCGATATAACAAAGCTGTCGAACTTTTAGAAGTTTGTCCATTTATTGCATTAAAATATAAATAATTGACATAATTTTTTTAAATAGATTTCAGATTCGGAGAAGGAACGTCTTAAACCGTTTACAGTATTCGGTTTTGATGTTTTTAATGCAGGCACATCTTATAGTAAATTTGGGGGGATAATTGGAATACCAATTAATTTTTCGTATAAAACTGTAGAAAATATTAACAAAAGTGATATTTTGGTAATTAGGAGCATACACAACCATTTCTTTTGGCCAACTAATTATATTTCTATAAGTTGGCAACACTGATCAGTGTGGCCAACCTTAGAATATAGTTCGCCCAATTCAAAATGGAGTCTTCTTGTTATATAGGGGAACAATGAAATATGATTTGCATTATTTTTAACAGATAAATGAGGAGCCTGTAAACTGGAGCTCAGACGCCGCCCAAAAACTATTAAATTCTCTAATTCTCTCCGAAAAAGCTCAAATTTTCGCAATAGCCCGTGAAATATCTAATATAAACTCCGTAAAACTATTTTTAGACTCTTTTTACACCTATTCTGTTATTATTTTAATGTATGGCCTAGGAAGTAATTTAAATAAGAAATTTCAATTTTACTCTCGTCCATTTACTCTACGAGCGTCTATGTACGCCTTAATCTCAGTTTTTGGATTCGGACTTTACTCGTTTTTAATCGATTTTACTCAAAATAGTTTTGACATGAAATTTGATCGGGATCTTTGCGAAAAAAATCCGATTTTTGTTGAAGGAGGTAAAGAGTTTTATGAGAAAACGATTGAAAGGAATATTGCGCTACGGGAACTCATGGGTTCGTATGGAGCAAGAAAATACAGTGTGCTGGGCAATGAGAACTTTTTCATTAGGCAAAAACGGTTGCCACTGGCCGTTAGGAAAGATTTTTTTGCTAATAAATTAACGAATACGTTGTGAAAAAATAGTATTTATATGTATTATGTATTGTAAAATGTGTAAATAAAAGAAATATATAAGATTGTGTTTTATTTTGCTGCTTTGTTGCTAAATCAATTTTAGGGGATATTTTTTTTTGGTCCCCAGATTGGTTTTAAATATGTATTCTTTCTTGGAACGGAAATATGTAGCGTTTATCCTACAAATTTTCATAAAATTATTTTGCTTGAATAATTAAATAACAAGCGTTAGTGCTTCCAGCTCGCCATAGCTGCGAGCCCAATTACATGAAATACAATGATAAAAGCGATAGCAATTGTTAGAGTACAACATTTTAAATTTCAATGTTATTATCATTAATATATTATTTTTGACATTGTAAATAAAAATTATATAATAAAATAAAATTATGATTTATATATATATATATATTTTTTTTTTTATAGCCCCTGGGTTCAAAATTTGGAAAAACTTTGTTGATATAAAATATCTTAGAATATTTAGGAAAAAATTCTAAAAAATATAAATGTTGACTAAGGAGGACTCTAAATTTTGGGGCCCTATAACTCCGGACCTGAACAGACGATTAAATTTAAAATGCGACGGGAACTTCATGGACGTGGAAATTATATGTATATCAAATTTCATTAAAATCGGCCCGGTCCCTTCAGAAGAAATACGTTGTTCATAAAGTTGGTCTTACGATCGAGCGACATTGATATGTTATATACATTTTCGTAATCAGGGAGACGGAAAAAACACATTTTGTTACTAAAATTTGTTGATCCAAGAATGTTACAGACACATTACGACAAGCAGGCTTCTTGTAAAAGAATTTAAATTTGCCTCATTATACTAGGGAGTTTTGGTGCAAGTAGAATTTCTTATAGGGATTTTCCCTTTCACCTAAAAGTCTTGTAGCTATGTTCGGCTTGGTTTTGATTTTATTTAATGTCAAGCGTTTGTGTACCATAAATAAATACAGTAATAAAAGCTTTATAAAACCAAACTGTTTTTTGTATAAACCTACATATATGTAGTAAAATCGCAATGCAAATAACAAATTTAAATTTCCATCAGTGTTGTTGCGTAAACTAAAACCTAAGGAGACAAAAAACTAATGCCTGTTGTGAAAATGGACACGACAAAATCCAACAAAAACGGCAATACCGATGGCGACAATTTAAATTTGGGCTTAGATATGAGCGATGACATTAAATTAGACGAGGTGAATGATTACGACACACGTAGCGACGTATCTTCCAGTAGTTCCGACAGTGAGTCCAGTGCCCCGAGCATAAGTTCCGTAAGTTCTGATTCTTCAGCCGATGTGAAAGGACGTCATTCGCGGCACAAACGCGGCCGTTCTAAGGACAAGAGTCCATCACCCGAAGCGAAACGGGCCCGACCCAAAGAAACCAAAGGTGGCAAATCGTACGATTATCTAACCAAATTGAATTATCTATTTCGCGACACCCGCTTCTTTGTCATCAAATCGAACAATGCGGAGAACGTCACCCTATCGAAAGCGAAAGGAGTTTGGAGCACTCTTCCCCAAAACGAAGCAAACCTAAACCAAGCATATCGTGAATCCCGGAATGTCTTACTAATCTTTTCGGTGAAGGAGAGCGGACGCTTCGCCGGATTTGCGCGCCTGCACGGCGAATCTCGAAGGGACGTTCCTCCGATTTCATGGGTGCTTCCTCCAGGCCTATCGGCGAAAGCGCTCGGTGGGGTTTTTAAAGTCGACTGGATATGCCGCAAAGAGCTCCCATTTAGCAGCACAATGCATCTATACAATCCATGGAATGAGGGGAAACCTGTGAAAATCGGGAGGGACGGGCAAGAAATCGAGCCAAAGGTCGCGGAGGAACTATGCCGTTTATTCCCGGAGGACGAGGGCATCGAAATGACGCCTATTTTGCGACTATCTAAGGAATCTGCAAAAAAATTGCGTGCTCGCAATTCACATCGGGACAATTATAGGCATCCGACTGCTAGGATGCCGATTGCGGCACGAACGTCATCGTTTAATAATAACAATTTCCGCGGAAGAGGTTCGTCGTTTGGGCGCGGCAGAAGAAAGTTCTTCATCAGCACGAGAAATCGGTTAGGCTCGTCAGGCGCTGTGTATAAACGTTCGGCTTCGCCGAGACCTAGGGATCGTTTTGCGTTGTGGTTTGGTCGCGAGGGCACTAGGTCGTATTCAGGGGCAGCTGCCGCAGCGGAAGCGTACGTGGCGGATTATATGCGGTCTATGCAACACCAGTTGCCGCCGTTGCCGTATGTCCCGCCTCCAGGAGTTTATACTAGTTCCAGTACGTCCCCGTACGACGGCATGCCACCTCCGCCGCGCTACTACGATGGTCTTCCCTTGCCTGATTATCCTCCCCCGCCGCCCAGATCGTCGTCGTACTCGGATAAACGGTCGTATGATAGATCAGTGGATGAATTTCTTTGGCGGACAAGTGAACGGTCGAGAGACCGCGATAGGGACAACCATCGCTATAGAGAACGACGGTAGATGGCCTAAGTGTCACACACACACACACACTCTTTTTACCCTTTTTTCGGTTATTTTATTTTCAGTTCCATCATCAGTGGTTCATCTATTATAATTATATATCTTGTACTTATCAATATGATCAATGTGGTGCTAAGATATAGACTTAGTGATAAATGATTGGAGGCTCAAAAAAAATTGTGTATATGTGATCCAAATGGTCATCTAATTGTTTTGATTTGATTTATAACAATGAGTTTTATATGTTTTAAGCACCAAATTGTCATTATTGATAATTTATATTATTGGAATGGCGTATGTTTATTTTTCTTATGTTTACATTAAGTCCCAACTATGTACTTTTTGTGATCATGACGGAATACCTTCATAACTTTGTATTATAATAAATTTTCTTTAAGTAGTATTAATTATTAATCAACAATAAAATTTTAAATATGATTTTTACATGGTTTCATTTAAGCGAAACAATTACCCATATAGCACAGAATGCCTAAAGACGTAATAAAGACGTCCAATAGACGTCATATTTTAAGATGTCATCCATTTAGGCATTTTGTGCTATATGGGTAGTGATTAAGCTTAGAAAATTACAAATAATAATCTAGTTTGTCATAAGACAAGCAATGTTAACATTCCAAGCACACACAATTTATGATAAATTTTGCTGCTGTGAACGTTAACCTTGTATGTCATACAACAAACTGGCATTATTACAATTTCTAAGCTTAATTACTAATTCTTTAGAATTGTATATTTTATTTTTATACAACTTCCAGTTGCGCAAATATCACTTACACGTATGATTTAACTTCATTCATGTAAAATCATATTTAAGTGATATTAGTGCAACAAGGTATTTTTATTAGTGTACATTTATAACTAATAATACAATTTTTTATATCAAAACAATGAATAATGACGATAGCGATGCTACAGATCCGGCCAAATTGAACAATCAATTTGGTCGTCTGTCCATTTGCAATGTTGTACCATGATTTTCCGTTGAAATAAATTGATCAATTGTATAAGATGTATGATAAACGAAAGATTGAGTCTAATATCCCGTCCCTGGCGAAAAGAAACGTGCTTCGGTCGAATCCGCGCGTCTTCGGCGCACCTTTAGCATGGCAGTCGGGGTGATGGTGTGGTGCCTCGGCAAGGGGAAAAGATTGACCTGCGCGCATTGCAAGTATGGGTTGTTGCTCTTCGGGCTCGAGCTCGACGTCGCGCGACAGATTTATCCAGACAGAAACCGCTGGACAATACAACACTGTTTATTGCCAATACTACGCTTATAATATTAACTTTAACCGTACAATGTGATGCCAAAACGATCTCACAATGCATTCGCAATTAGTTCAGTTTAATAGAGTGCAATTTTCAGTTCCGTTTACGATAAAATAGAGTGGGTGCTGCGAGTCGAACAAAATAGATGGTAATGGGTGTAAGGTACGATGACATTTGTGTTTAAAGTGTAGTTGAGTTTAAGAAGCAGATTGGGATATTCAGTTTTTTATACATGGTGAGTTGTTTTTGTTTTTTGTGGGAAAGGCATTGACTTACTACTATAGTATAACAAGTTTACCGGTACCAATGCTTCAAACACACCCTTGTATTCGAATCTTTTTATTACTGTTATAATCAATAATTATAATAATAAAATTGAAGGTTTTTATTTGCCCGGCCATTTATTTACTTTCACGAAAGTAAATCGAAGAACGTCAATATTTGCCCCAAGATTTACCCAGCCAAATGATTTTATAATGCACATCGTCAACCACCAAAATAATTGATTCTTAACGCGAATTATTTCATATTTAAAAAATAGACTCATTTCTTTTTAAGCACTAAAGAACATAGGTTATGATTACTAATATCAATAAAAAATGAAAATAAATATAATAATAACATAAATTATGCGTTATATACTTCCGATATTATAGACTAGGTTGAAAAAAAAATACAATTTATGACTTTTGATAAGAAAATTTCCATTGTTCTTCGTATGGTTAGATAAGATAGGCATTATTATAATAAGATAGTATTTATTTTGCAATTTTTAATAAATTATTCTAGCACGCACTGATTATTAAAAAATTATGTTATATAGTTGTTATTTCCTAAATAAGGAAATTTTTCATTCGATTTCCTTTTTGGAAAAATCGACTTTCTTCCTACTGATTTCACTTGAAACTAAGAAAATGATTTTTGTTCGACATATGGTCATAGAAACGTGTTTTTTTTTTATTGTAACTAATCAAATCAACAATAAACGGTTTAAGTAACAGTACATAAACAAATACAAAATAACGGGGGTTCACTAATTATTTAATAAACACGCTCATAAGCATGTAAAAAACGATTTGAAATTTGATTGAACAAGCGTGTGTTATTATACATTTATAGTGCTTATTCCTATTGATTAAATATTATACATTTTTTATAGGTAAACATTTCACGTATCATTTTAAATATGTATTAATTTGGGGGTTCTAAAACCCAGATTGGGCATTAAATAATTTAGTATTCAGTAGTATAATGATTTTTGGTGGTTTCTGTCTATAAATTAACAAGTATAAGTACAGGCACCAATGCCTTCAGCTCGCCGTATAATCTAATTTGAGAATTTAAATTAAAATGGATGTAAATAGGTACTTTGGAATTGAATTTATTTGAAAAAATTAGAATTGAATCCCTGAAATAGTGTTTAAAGCCTCAAAATGGCTTCAAGCCCTCAAAAAGGCTGCAATCCATCAACATTTATAACCGTTAAAAAGGCAGAATGACTATAAATCACATTTCTTGTGAATTATGAATTCAATTCCACTAGGAATTGATTTTGTACAGGCACCTTCATCTTTATCTGCTCAACGAATATTGGGACTTTTGTTAAAATTGTCCCGTCTCCAGGAGTAAAAACAACTTTGTAATTGAATTTATTTGAAAAAATTGGAATTGAATTTACGAGTTGAATCCCTCAAATAGTGTTTATAGCCTCAAAATGGCCTCAAGCCCTCAAAAAGGTTTCAATCCATCAACATTTATAATCGTTAAAAAGGCAGAATGGCTTTAAATCACATTTCTTGTGTATTATGAATTCAATTCCACTAGGAATTGATTTTGTACAGGCACCAATCTTTACCTGCTTAACGAATATTGGGACATTTGTTAAAATTGTCCCCTCTTCAGGAGTAAAAACACATTTGGAACCGAATTTATTTAAAAAATTGGAATTGAATTTATGAATTGAATCCCTCAAAAAGTGTTGAAACTCTCAAAATGGCCTCAAGCCTTCAAAATGGCTTCAATCCAGCCACATTTATAATCGTTAAAAAGGCAGAATGGCTTTAAATCACATTTCTTGTTAATTATGAATTCAATTCCACTAGGAATTGATTCTGTACCTATGCCTTCATCTTTATCTGCTCAACGAATATTAGGTCATTTGTTAAATGGTCTCGCCTCCAGGAGTAAAGACAACTTTGGAATTGAATTTATTTGGAAAAATTGGAATTAAATTTATGAATTGAATCCTTCAAAAAGTGTTTAAACCCTTAAACCATCAACATTTTAACCGTTAAAAAGGCAGATTTCTTGTGAATTATAAATTCAATTCCATTAAGGAATTGATTTTGTACAGGCACCAATGCCTTCATCCTGCTCAACGAATATTGGGCCATTTGTTGAAATGTTGGTCCTAAAGTGTAAATAGTTATTGAATATTGTAACTTGATATTTGGGGTGGAATAAGCCCTTTTGTGTCCAATTTAACCCGATAAACCGTTGGAAACCTTAGAAATAAGCAAAATACGTGGGGTATTTATTGGTTTGTGATTGTAATTCGATGCTTATTGATCAGAGAAAATACAATCTATTCTATATGCAGTGAATGATGGCCTTGGGAGTGGTTTTCGCGTGAAACAGTATATATGGTTTGAAAGCAGTATGTATATACCTGTCATTTGGAGAATGAAAGAGACAAAGACAAGTTTCACCTTTTACAACATGTCCTGTCTCAGTCTAACATACTGTATTCCTTATATGGAATAGTCAAGCAAGAGTGAAATAATCAGATTTCGTTTTGCTCTGTTTTTACATATTTCCAGTTATGTAATATGGCACAAATATGGTTATTGTATTGCAAAAAGGTTATTATGGTTTAATTAAATTTTAGCTAGTTGAAGGGATAGGGGCTTGTACCTATGCTTATATAAAGGTGTGATAAGCTAGTAAATGAACATTACTATATTGGATACATTAGACAACTCCCACTGATCTATTAAATAAATAAATATAAAATTTAAAAAAGTGCCCGAAGTGCTCATTTATTATTACAAAAATAATTAATTATCTACCTAAATTAAACAATTACTACTTTAGTCATACTATAAAATGTGGTTTGAGTTAAAGATTTTCGCGTGAGATAACCAGAATCTAATTAGAATAAAAACTGGTGCGTTTTCCCAACGATATAGTTTCAGAAACTTTGTATTTCCCAGGCAAATCTTTAATAAGAACTATAATGTTGCTTAATTATAATTTACATGTATTATTTGGTGTAATTAACAATATTATATAAATATGGAAATTTTTAAATGAAAATTAATTACATTTTTAACTCGCCGTACAAAATACCGAAGAAGCTAAAGCAATCGGTCGTGTGTCTGTAACATTCTCGGAACAAAAAGTGTTTGTCTCGTCGCCCTGAATCCAAAAATATAACTTATATACTTTAATGTTAGTCGCCGCTCGCTCGACCAAATTTGTGCTTTATACTACTCTGAAGGTACCGGACCGATTCACACCAAATTTGCTACACATATTAATTGGTATCCCATTTGAATCCAGCCGCAGTTTAAATCCAATCGTTCGAATACTTCCCGAGTTATAAGGCCCCAAAATTTGGTGCCCTCCTTAATACTGCTCTGATAAAAATAATTAAAACACCCAAAAATTCTACTAATAATTCTAAGATATTTTATATCTACAAGATTTGTTCATATTGTTAACCCAAAGGCTATAAAAAATTATTAAATATTATAATTAAAAGGAACCTCCCTTGATACTGCCCTGATAAAAATAATTAAAATACCCAAAAATTCTAGTAATAATTCTAAGATATTTTATATCTACAAGATTTGTTCATATTGTTAACCCAAAGGCTATAAAAAATTATTAAATATAATTAAAAGGAGCCTCCCTTAATACTGCCCTGATAAAAATGATTAAAATACCCAAAAATTCTAGTAATAATTCTAAGATATTTTATATCTACAAGATTTGTTCATATTGTTAACCCAAAGGCTATAAAAAATTATTAAATATAATTAAAAGGAGCCCTCCTTAATACTGCTCTGATAAAAATGATTAAAATACCCAAAAATTCTACTAATAATTCTAAGATATTTTATATCTACAAGATTTGTTCATATTGTTAGCCCAAAGGCTATAAAAAATGATTAAATATTATAATTAAAAGGAACCTCCCTTAATACTGCCCTGATAAAAATAATAAAAATACCCAAAAATACTACTAAAAATTCTAAGATATTTTATATCTACAAGAGTTATTCATATTATTAACCCAAAGGCTATAAAAAATTATTAAATATAATTAAAAGGAGCCCCCCTTAACACTGCCCTGATAAAAATAATTAAAATACCCAAAAATTCTAGTAATAATTCTAAGATATTTTATATCTACAAGATTTTTTCATATTGTTAACCCAAAGGCTATACAAAATTATTTAATATAATTAAAAGGAGCCTCCCTTAATACTGCTCTGATAAAAATAATAAAAATACCCAAAAATTCTAGTAATAATCCTAAAATATTTTATATCTACAAGAGTTATTCATATTATTAACCCAAAGGCTATAAAAAAATATTAAATATAATTAAAAGGAGCCCCCCTTAATACTGCCCTGATAAAAATAATTAATACACCCAAAAATTCTACTATAAATTCTAAGATATTTTATATCTACAAGATTTTTTCATATTGTTAACCCAAAGGCTATAAAAAATTATTGAATATTATAATTAAAAGGAACCCCCCTTAATACTGCTCTGATAAAAATTATGAAAACACCCAAAAATACAACTAAAAATTCTAAGATATTTTATCTCTATAAGATTTTTTCATATTATTAACCCAATAGCCATAAAAAATTCAGAGGCCGCACATGAATACTTCAGCTAGTCGGCAACTTTTAAAGTAAAAGGATAACCCTTCGTTGCGTTGAGGTTATGTTACCTTGGCGGCGGGTAATAGCATATATAAATATGTTTTATGTTTATACGGTGGCAAAAATGTTTGTGAATGTTTAGCACGTTGTCGAAGCTGGTGTATGTGTTATGTTGGTAGGCAACGGCAACGGCTACCACACCTCATAAATGTATGTTGTTATAATATATTTATAAATAGTACCATGTCCTACTGAATTACATGTTATTATCAGCTACAGCACACCGGTGTTGACTCATAACTAACGGTGTTCAGCGTTCAGGGGAATCGAAATGGCCTTGCTCTTGTGCCCCCCCAGGGTAATTCAAAACGAATTGCATTTGTTTGATTAGCTTTTAATATATTATAGACTTAAATCACCCAGTCTCAGCCAGACCACAAAATGTATATTATTAATAATAATACATTTGTAAACATCGCAAATCAAAATTGTTTATATTAAACTAGACTTACATAAAAATACTTCAAATAACAAGCTTAGGTGCAACGCACCTATGCGTCCAGCTCGCCTTATAAGTAATATATGCGATGCGAGCAGTTTTTAATAATTATGGCCTTTTGGTTAACTAATTGAAAAAATGTTATAGATATAAAAAGTCTTACATTTAATTTTAGATTATATTAAAAAAAAATAATGTACAAAATTTGAAATTCAAAATTATAATATTTAATAATTTTTTTCGGGCTTTGGGTTAACAAAATGAAAAAATCTTGTAGACAAAAAATATCTTAGAACTTTTAGTAGAATTTTTAAGTGTGTCAATTATTTTTATAAGGGCAGTATTAAGGGGGGTCCAAATTTTGGGGCCCTATAACTCGGGAAGTATACGGACGATTGGATTTAAACTGCGAGCGGATTCAAATGAGATGCCAAATATTATGTGTACCAAATTTGGAGTAAATCGCTTCGGTACCTTCAGAGGAGTAGAGGGCACAAATTTGGTCTTACGAGATACCGAGCGAGCGACGACTAACATCCAAGTATATAAGTTATATACATTTTTGGAATCAGGGCGACGAGACGAACACTTTTACGTAATGAAATTTTTTGATCCGAGAATGCTACAGACACACGACCGAGCTAAAAATTAATGATATTTAATTGATTTGAATTATTTATTCGCTTCACTAGACGTAGTAAAAATGTACCTTTTCGTGAATATTACGCATTTTGGTATTATATTTATTACATTTAGGGATTAGTTAGTTACTATAAATATATTTTTGGTGTGGCTTAACCTCCGGCTTAACTCTTATGACGTCTTAATAATATAACAAGCTTACTATTAGTCATATACCTGATATAAGTATATAATAAAATAATTAGATTGCCCAAATAAGATATATTCTTATCTTTATTATCGCATTTTATTATTTACTAGGTTAACCCATGTGCACTTTGTGCCCATATCATACACAGAATACAGTGCACACCGATCCATCCTAATTATATAATTATTTTACATTTAATAATTATTTTAACGTGTTTAAAACGTAGCATTTGCACTGATAGTTACCATAGAAACACAAATAAAGCGTTCTACACATACATCTGTGTCAGCTGTTGACTTACTCATCTGTATAGGGTATACCGACTAGTTGACTTGACAGATGAGTAAGTGAACAGCTGATACGGGTACTCTATTACCCTGTTAATTATGTTATTTAATAATATTTTTTGTTTTATTTCGGGTGGTTTAAAAAATCAACCATTATTTTACATTTTTATGGTATAATATAATTATTTTGTTTTGTCCCTGCAACAGAGCGGATAAATTAACAAAGTTAATTTAAAAATTGAAGACTTCTAATTATATATTAATTATTTTTTCGAGTAATTCGTTTAGCGAAAAATTGCTTAATGTACTTTTATCGTAATTTAGTTTGAGCAATCGGCATTTTTATTATTAGACTATAGTCATATTTTAATGGTTTCGTTTTATGATTCATACTGAAAACATTGTTTTGTCAAACGTATCACTAAAATTTTTGCTGCGTATGTGTGAATATGATAAGAATTTTTTTTAATTTTTTTTTTTTACGTCAGTAAATTTAATTTTAATTTTGTATGTTATTACGTGTGTTTTTATGCGGAAGTTAATAATTATACAAGTGTATATATGCGAGAAATGTTAACAATATGTTAACTAGGCGTATCTTGTATTATTATTATAAGAGAAACTTTTGTTTTATATAAGTACATATTCGAAATTCTAGTTTTTAAAACATATTAATCAGTATTTTTCTTGCAAAAATGCTATTGTCAAAGTGGTGTCACTATCCGCCACCTGCTCTTACACTCATCCGTCTGTACAATTCATAAAACTTTTTTATTTCACATAGAATGCCGATTGTTTGTTTTGATTGCATATTTATACTCATAACATAATTTTCGTCCAACGATTTCAAAATAGCTCTTTAGACCGGATATCGTTCATTTAAATTAGTTTGTATTCGGCAAATAACAAAACAAGCTTAGGTACAACGCACCTATGCGTCCAGCTTACCTTATAAATAATACTATGCGAAAAAAGAAAATAATTTAGTACATATTTCAAAATTTAAATTTATAATATTTTTTATAGCCCGTTCGGTTAACAATTTGAAAAAATGTTATAGATATAAAAAGTATTATTTTGATACAAAAAATATTTCAAATAGTGCATATTTTAAAATTCAAAATTAATATATTTAATAATTTTTTATAGCCTTTGGGTTATAAAATATCTTAGAATTACTAGTAGAATTTTTAGGTGTTTTAATTATTTTTATAAGGGCAGTATTAAGGGGGGCTCTAAATTTTGGGGCCCCATAACTCGGGAAGTATACAGGCGATTGGATTTAAACTGCGAGTGGGTTCAAGTGGGGCACCAAATAATATGTGTACCAAATTTGGTGTAAATCGCTCTGGTACCTTCAGAGGAGTATAAAGCACAAATTTGGTCGAGCGAGCGACGACTAACATACTTGTTTATATACTTATAAGCTATATATATTTTTGGATTCAGGGGACGACATTTTTACTAATACTATTTTATATCATGAGAATTTTTTTTGTTGTTATATTTTAAGTACTTTGGCAAGATAATTATCATCAAAATAATATTTTCAGACCCCAAAATGCATTAATCCGTGACTTATACGCCATAGTAACCCCCTAAAAAGTAAAAAAAAAATCACAATTAATTTGTTTACGTTGTATTTTTCAATTGCATGTGCACGGTGCAATACATTAGCTATGATATATTATATAGGTAAAGATTCGACCCCAGACACTAGCAGATTGCGTGCGTGCGTGTGTTAGGATGCGTGCGCAAGTCGGGACACCCTGTCTACGTGCAATCGATTATACTACCATACTACTCTACCATTTCCCTACCAAATATTCTTCCCATTCTGTTCGGTTTCCTGTTAAATTACATTGAACATAATTTACAACTAGAAATGTTCATATTTAGAAGAACAATACACACTATCTTTAGCTTTTGTAAGAATCACTATTGCTCTAACGAGATATTTAAAAAATAAATAAATAATTCAAATATACATTTCAAAAATAGAAGGTTATATTTTCTTTTATACCTTGCGTATAAGAGGCAAAAAGACATTAAATTCATTTACAAATAAGCTTGTAAAATATTATTTTGTTTCAAGTGTTGACTCGATATCACTGCGAATATAAGATTATCGAGTCGTGATTTGAATCAAAAAACAATTAAATATTTGACTTAACATTTAGAAAATATTAAGGAAGTTAGAGTAAAAATAACACAGAACACATAAAATACATTTAAATTGTTCTGATCTTGGCTAGGGTCAATAAACTGTGCACGCTTGGCGAAATGTCGGCAACCCTGCAACACATCCATGTATTACTGGTACGCATGCATAACGTCTCGTTTTTCACATAACTGGGGTTGTATAAACATGCGTTTAATTTTTAACGGAAATTATACTATTACGAAAGCATTAAATTATACCCAAATTAAATAATTCCTGCATGCAAAATTTTAATACATGGACTAAATTTAAAAATAGCTATAACTCTCAAACGGTGCACGTTAGCGATATTATTCACTCTTGAAAATCGGTTTAGAAAACCATTTTACTGTAGTATTAAATAATACTTAATAATAATACTTAAAAATACGCATTTTATGCATGCAAAATTATAAGGAATTATAAGGACTAAATTTTAAAATGTTTATAAGTCTCAAACAGTTCACGTTAGCGATGTTTATCACTCCTGAAAATCGGTTTAGAAAACCGTTTTACTGTATTATTAAACAAAATATTACTCAAAATACCCATTATTTGCATGCAAAATCAGAATATAAGGACTAAATTTTAAAATGTTTATAAGTCCCAAACAGTTCACGTTAGCGATGTTTATCACTCTTGAAAATCGTGTCATAAATCATTAACCGGATTAATTTTCAAAATATTATTTTAATAATAATTTATAACGTAAATTACGAGTTTGTAGACAGTATTTATTTAAGAATGAACACAAAAATTGCAGAATACCACAAATACGTAAAAACAAAAAGGAATTGATATATAAATTCGTGCAGATTGAATTTTCTGATTAATAATTTATGTATAATGTCGTTTCAGATGCCAAAAGAAACAATGAACTTTGGCCAATGTCACGGCGGTTTCACAAGCTGAAGTAAGTCTCACTTATGCATTATTTTTATATATCTGTCTCTCTCTCTCTCTAAACTCTATTTACATTGTTATACGCTTATAATTCATCTAACGTTCTTGCAAATTACCATAAATGATTTGAGCTCATTTCAGAATACTGATAATAACGGTCTGAGCATATGGCAGATAACTGTTTGTTTTTTTTATAGTCATATTTTTACGATAGGTATCGTTGATGACCCTAAATGTGTTATATATTGCAAAATTTTATAAAAATTAAATGCTTCTGTTACGAGAATTATCGTTAATTTATCGTTATATTAATTAATAAATGATATCTGTCTGTGTAGATGTTTCTAAAAACTGATAACAAAACGCTTTTGATAAGAATCAATTAGTAATGTTGTGAACTGTGTTATATCTCTTACTAGAAAGGTGTTTTTAAAGTATGTATTATGTTATTGTAATGTTGTAACATGAGAACATAACAAGATGAATAATAAATTATAATATTACGCCTTAATTCACAGTCAACATATCTGTAGTTTAAAATAATGGTAATTAATTTAACTTATATACAAGTCTTAAGTTTAAAGGTTCAAATAGTTCCTTTACCGAACTCTACTAGCGATAATATATTATTTTAATTTTTTCCCTAAAGGTTAAGAAGTCGGCAATAATGGAGGATAAGAAAGTCGGCCGCCTGGGGGGTTCAAAGGTGTCCAAAATCGCGAATATCTTCCAGCAAGGCATGGCGCCGAACAAGGACCCATCGGCCGAATTCATTGCACCACCAATCCGCACCAAATCACTCTCAACAACAACAACAACAACAACCGCCCCAGCAACAACAGCGGACAGTCCAACATTCGAAAAAGAAGACTCCGCCCCACCAGGTGCCCTAAAAGATTCGCCAACAGTGACAGTCATGCGAACCGAATCCCACCTAGCGCGCTTCAACAACGCCCGAGCGATGTTTGAAAAACTCGGCGAAGACAGCAGTAAACCTATAAAACCGCCAATGGTCCAACTGCCGGTTTCCAACACACCGATAACTGATCGATTTATACCGCTGCAAAACACCCGGAGTGCTTCACACATTGGGGACTTGCGTTCAAGGTCACAGGATTCAAGTTCCTTCCATCCGAACAAAGAGAAAAGTTCTAGGAGTCCGTCGCCGGAGCGCGTGTTGAAAAAGACTGCTTTACATCATAGTAGTGTACCAGTGTTGAATTGTGCCAATAATAATGTGAATAACAATAATTTTAACGGTGTTAACGGGTGCCAAGTTGATGACGAGCTAGGGGTAGCGCCACTAGATGGTGTTAATAAACAAAACGGTGGACAATGTGAACGTAGTGAACGGACTAATAAACCTTTAATAGTTCAAAAAAAGCCGGACAGACCCGAAAAACCGGAACGGAAATTCAATTCGCGCGAATTAATTGAAAAACAACGGAATTGGACCTCACATTTTTCCAAAGCACGCTCCAGCCGTTACAACAGCGATCCTAACAAAAATGAAGTTCGATTAGGACTTTCCAATGGGCAAAAAGACAAAATTGAAGATTCAAAAGTACAACAAGTTGGTCAACCAGCGACTAGAAGTGCTTCGTTCAGTGCCCGTTTACGGTCACCTCCGACTTCTCCACCACCTCCTCCTATCCGAACTGAAGCATCGAAACGACCTAATGTGGTTCGTCGAGACCGACCGGCTTCCGTTATACCGACTACAACTCCCATTAGTCCGACTAAATCGATTGAAAAACATTCGAGTCCCACTAAAGAAACTTCGATCCATTCATCTAAATCACTTGAAAAGTTATCAAAAGAATTGCCAACTCCGGTTAGTCCAACCAAATCGTTTGAGACTAGGATTCCGGTTACTAAATCGGCAGAAAATGATAAGTCAGCGTCGTCGGTTAGTCCGTCTGTATCTGAATCGGGGTCGAAAGATAAGTTATGTCCGTCACCGACGTATGAAGCAACGCGTCCGTTATCTGCTGCGTCGCTGTCGCCGAAGTCACCGGCTAGTGTCACGAAGTCGCCCGTTGGCGAAGAACCAACTAAAGAGAATTTGTCGGCGACTTCTGGCAGTTTATCATCGTTAAGTTCACCTAGTAGTCCAAGCCGGGTTCGTACGGAGGAGGAGAAACAGGAACGGGAGTCGAATGAGAAATCGGCGGGGTTGGATAACTCCACCAGCTCGATCCAGTCGCAGTTGGATATGATCTATGGTGAGTTTTGGGCAAAATTGAGTCAATATTTACTTTCTTAAGTGTAGGAACCATAAATTTTAATAATTTTAATGTATATAGCGGTTTCGAAATCCATTATGTACGATTTGTCTATATTCCGCCCTTCTTCCTCCCCTAACCCCTCCCTTCCTTTTGGTTTGAAATTTTTTCATAATAAATGTATGTGTATGTGTTTGTATGAATGTATGTCTATGTAGAACGCTTTATTTATATATACATATATAAAATTTCAAAATTATATCTTGAAAAGATATTCTAAACATGTGTAGAAATTTTATATTTCAATATTGTTTTATAGTTATTGAATGCCAATGTTTATTAATTGATGACAGAACTGTATATGTTATGGGCAAATGTTCCCTAAGGGTTAACTTTGTTTCTTAGAAAAACGTATTTGATATTCATAGACGTTTATATAGAGGTTTAGTGTGGGCCACCACAGATATTTCCTTAAAAGATTTGCAATTAAGTATGTAAGGATGATGTCTGGTCGTGAATGCTTAACAAGGATTGTCACCCCATTTATGGGTAAAGCGTGATGTTATGTGATAAACAAAATACGAAACGTTCCCAATCCATAAAAAATGTTTCGGGAACGAATGAGAGTAAAAAATGCTGAAACACTTAAATGTTAAATGGGCGCCTGGTGCAAAAAATCGCGAAAACACTGCAAAAACATTGACCGGCGTAGGCGCAGATCATACTCTTCGATACACAGGCAAAATAGAAATATAAAAGACATGAAAAGCAAAGGAAAAAAAAAAAAGAGTTAGTTTACCGCGTGTGTAGGTCTGGTGTATTTATAGACGTATTACAGTTTGGCCAAGAGTACAGCAGAGCTGCGATTGCTCTCTTTGCAACTACTACAGTAATTCTAACATCTTACAAGCTCTACATTATAATTCATTGACATTTCAACTTGTTAATCAACATATTTCACATTCAACTGTTAAGCACTTCAGTTACAATTGTCTAGGCGCGAGATGCAAGTGTGTGGTGCAGTGTTCGACTATCGATAAGACTTGTTTTTCATCTGTTATTGTTTACAAACAAAAACTTTGTTTCCTAAAACCTCCTAAATCAAATACGTCTAAACTTTACACTTTAAAACTACGTATAAAAATTAATATATATATATATATTCTATAATCATCCAAATCAAATACTTCTAATTTTACACTTAAATATGCTTTCTATAACCTTTTGAATGCCTAACTATGAAAAAATCTAAATGAAACACTTATTTTTAAAAACCGAAAGTAAAATAAACAGTGAATTGCCAGTGAACTTTTAAAATCTCAATATTTTATTTTAATTATCACTCCAATTAATGACTTTTTAATATCGTTCAAAATACCCCAATATGTTTCTGCTTCTCCTTAAAGGGTCGTAATCCTCTGTTTAAAAGCTACTGGTTTATTAGATTGTGCTATAAATATGATATAATGATCATCGCTAGGTCATTTGGCAGTAAACGTGTTCACAAATATAAATTTGTCGCATTTCAAAAATGAAAATTGTAATAATACACAAATGATTCTAAATTTTATAACTATTCCATTAATATAAATCAATCTAAAATTTACTTAGTTACCTAAGTTATACTTAGCTAAATAAAATAGCAAATTTAGTTATATAACTTAAATAAGACTTTTATAAAATCGTAAATTTCTTTTTAAAATAATTGTGTTCATATTTAAATTTTTTTAAATAACGCCAACTTGTCTGTGATAAATTTATTAATAATAATAATAAAATTAAGTAAAAACGAAACAAACCCGACGTGAATATTAATACTTTCCGGAAATACCTGCATATATATTCAAAAGTTAAAAATATACCACATATTTTTATACCACTCGACCCAAGTTCGTTTCAAAATATAAACATCTAACGAAAATTATTAAAAACATAGTAAATCAAAGACGTAATGTTTTTTTGTGAAAAATGTGTTTTCGACTTCGTTTATGTTGCATTGATTGTCGTGGTACGTAATTTTCTGTGAGAAATAATACATTTCATGTACATCAATATGTTAATTTCACTGTAATTACTACTGAAGATGAGCTCTAATTATTTTTCCGTGTTAGTAATATTTCATTTTGTTAGGCATTACCGTTATCTGTTAATTGTTTACTTTAATAAATTAGGAATATTTCATTATTTAAGGAATAAATTATAAACTAAATATTTGGCTTGCATGTTAATCAAAATATACAAAACATCATTTTTGTTTATTAAGTGTATTGAAATTTAAGTCACGATTCTTTCCAAGCATTTCAATTTTACAATCTTTCTCCAAACAACTGTTATTTAAAGATCAATTAATTTTGTAATTAGACCAAAACAACGAACTCCAAAAATCCACCGAATCCGATGACTGCAACTTAAGTTTAAAACGTAACAGCAAAATGGTATCCTCCATAAACTTAAACATGCCAGCAGCAGGTCTAGGAAGTCGTCCAGCTTCTATCATAAGTACCGCAACCGGAGACGAAGGCGGCTTCAACGAACCATCTCCTGAGATCAAAGCCAAATTACGACCTCACGAAGGCTCCATTTACACTTTTCCTGAACCTGGAGCACCAATAATCAACCAGAAATCAATAGATTCAGACGTTATGTATATGCAACAACCTGCAGTTATTACAAACTCAGTTTTAGCGGAACTTGAGAGTCAAGAGTCATTTAACAACAAAGACACGACCTCCTCATTCTTGGAAAACGAACGAAACTCGGAAGACGATAATCGACAAAGTGTCTTAGAGCCTTTGTTTATTCATACAACGCCGAATAAAAGTGATCCGACTGCCGCGAATAAGGAATTGAATGATCAGTTATTGTTGTCGAAGTATGATCGGAATGAGAGTGAAGTTAGTGCGAAAAGCGATGATGATAGTGGGGTATTTAGTAGTAGAAAGAATGAACAATCTGAGCCAACTAGGGTTGAGTCTGAGGCGAGTATTCTGGATTTGCAAGATGTTGAGTTTGCCGACGCGGATGTGGAGGATGAGAAGAAAGATAGCTTGGAGTTGAATAATAAGAGTTTGTCTGAAACGGAGGCGATGACGCCGGCTGAAGCTGAAAATTTGCTAAGTACACGGTAAGACTTTTATTTTCATTAATTTAAATTTGCAACTTTTGGGCATGAAGCAATTGATATATTTTAACACGATCCGAGGGCATGTTGTTTGTGCATGAATTACACGCACTTAACTTTAAGCCGAGCTTATATAATTTGTTGTTTCATGAAACTTAACTAAAATAAAAATATATTCAACATTGTATAAATGCGTTATAAAACCAAGAAATTTAATTCTTTAAGCCTGGCTTTGAGTTAAGTATTATTTTCAATGTCTTTAAAGGGTTAAATTTGCATTCGAAGTTCAATTAGTGTGAAACAGCACATACTGAATTAAAATATAGGTAACTTAAATACGTAAAATGCTCACGATGAAAAGGTACTATCAAACTAGATACTGTCTATTTGGGAATAGTAATGTATTCTAAAATTGATATTTACAATCGAATTTAGAATACATTGCTCTAATTTAGAGTTACCAAATAATTTAATGAGGTATTTAGTAAATTTTAGACAGTATTTAGTCCGTTATTTAGTTGTTAATTACATTTTAAAACAGTTTCCCGCCGAAACAACTTTACCATAAGTGCTCGTCTTGTTCTCGAATTGCAACGGTAATTATCTATTAATTTCAAACTTATTAAGATTTATATAATCTTGTAAAGCAGAAGCCACAATATAGCGAATTTTTTGTAGCGCAATTTTATTACTATAGCTGTAATATAGTTTTTTTTTTTGATTATACCAATTAACAGCTACAATAATCAAATTGCGCATATTGTAGATATTTTATGGTTCTTGGCTTCCGCATTACAAAATTATATATAAATTAATAAGTATGAAATTAATAGATATTAACCGATGCTAGACAGAGAACGAGATATAAACAAGACGAGCACATAAAAATCGTATGAGTTATATTTAAAAAGTTGAACTTTATACATTTTTAAACATGTATTTTTTTTTTGCAAATTCCTTCGATATTAGTGCCAATATTATATTTTTAGTTTCTTTAATTAAATTATTGGCTGATTTCTGGTTTCTAAACTATATTAATTTGCTGTATATTTTATATATTTTAATGTATATAAACACTATTAGAGGTGTTACATTTTGTAGTATTTTTATAGAGCGGCAAATGGGTAAACTGCTCCCTATTGAATATATTTAAAACGTTAAATTAATTATGTATGTAAAAACATTAGAGGTGTTTTCTTAGTATTTATATGAAGCGGCACATGGATAAACTGCTCCCTAGTGACTACGATTTAGTCTTCGACCCGATGTGGGTCAGAAAAGGGTTTTAAATATGAAACTGGGTGTATAGAATGATTATTGTATAAATATAATGATTGTTTTGAATATGTAAGAAATAATTATAATGCAAAATAGCAAATGCTTTCTACACTACATGCACTGTTAAACTTTTAATAATAATATCTTTATCCTGAATTTTTCTTTTCAAATGAACACACGTATGATCGTTTTCTATTTTTTAATCATTTTCGGTTCTTATATTTAGTTATTAGTTGAAAATTGGACTGAGTAGTGTTAAAATGCACGCCTTAAATGTATATTTATTGTTTTTTGTGATTATTGATAGGTAAGCGATTAATACATTAGTATCATTTATGAATGTTGCATTTATTATTTTGATTGATTGGTAATTATGCCTGCAAATTTACTAATTATGCTTTGTCTCTTTCTGTGCGCTGTTCCTTGGCTATGGTCCAGAATTTTGGAAAAGAAAATTCGGTAAGTTTTATTATCAAATAAATAATAAACCGAACACTGCAATATTTTTATTATTATAAATATGTTTACTTTTGTTTTTTTTTTGTAACAATGGCATTTGTCTTGACAATAAAATGAATGTTGTATCTTATAGACAAGAAGCATTATTGTCTGATGAAGAAGCGCAGGAAGTCGCTCGTCTCTTATCGCCGAAGGACAAGCCTGGTGATGCAGAATGGATGTCCGATGGCCTTTCAGCACCGCCATCCCTCATGAACGATTCTATAACTACCGTGGATTCCTCTAGCCATGTAGACTTAACCTCAAGTCATATTGCTGAATCGGTCACCGGCTCTGAATCTGAACTTGCAGGTATTTAAAATATATATATTTATGGATTATCTTACAAAATATACATGTCAGGGGATGTAAAGTTATGTTAGGAAACCGTTCATTAGTGTAGAACACGTGACTTAAAATGGCGGACAATAGACAGCTGTCTATGTTGACATTTTGAAATGACAAAATTATTTATATTTTGGATATGTCAACATTTTATGCGATGTTTCTATGTTTACCAGATGATTTTTTATAATAACCAACTTACTAATATTGATTGTTATGTATAGTTATGTCTAATAACAGCATAATTATTAATCTGCTCTTCAAAAAATCAAAAAGGGTTGACTATTAACTGTGTAATGTAATGTATTTATGTTATGGCAAATTCGTTCATTCTCATTTTGTATTGAATTTATGAATGAATCAAAGACCAAATGTCCTCAAACCCTTAAAATGGCCAAAACCCTCAAAACGGCCTCAAACCTTCAAAAAGGCCTCAAACCCTCAAAAAGGTCTCAAACCCTCAAAAAGACTTCAATCCTTCAAAATGTATAATTGATAAAAAGGCAGAATGATTTAAAATCACATTTTAAGACAATAGTTACATAAAAGATTGCTAATTGAGAAATATTAATTAGACTTTAATACTTTTTGATTGTTGATTTATAATACAAAATTACATACAAGGCTTGTAATTGTCACAAAGGCTTCAATTCCTTTTGAATTAGAAAATATTTGTAATCGATAAACAGGTCTTAATTCCTTTTGATTTATAATTTAAAAATTACATAAAAGGCTTTTAATTGTATAAAAGGCCTCAATTCCTTTTGAATTATAAATGATTTGTTATTGATAAATAGGCTTTAATTCCTTTTGAATAATAACGTACACAAATTCACATAAGATTTGTAATTGTCAAAAAGGCTTCAATTCGTTTTGAATTGTGATTTGAAAACAATTAATTGTAAATGATTTGAGCTTGTGAATTATCGAAATAATTTTGAATTCAATTCCAGTAGGAATTGATTTTGCCCAGTTCTGCCTTAAAGATTCTTATTTTGTTTATATTATACAAAACTAGGCTCAGTATCAAGCCTAAATGACCAAGAACCCGAAGAAGAAAAATTCGAAGAATACATCCCGATCCCCGGCAAAATCGTCATGATCGAAAACGGTGTCCACTACTTCGAAGACGGACACTTCTGGATGGAAGTACCCGGACTCCCAGACTCTGAAGAAGACGATGAACTCGAGTACCCAGTCTTCGTCAAGAAAAGCTCCCGAGTCGTCTTCAGCACCGGCCCCATGAAAGTCTACTCAACGTTTAGCGTAAACGATTATGATCGCCGTAACGAAGACGTTGATCCGGTCGCTGCTTCAGCAGAATACGAACTCGAAAAACGAGTGGAAAAAATGGATGTATTTCCTGTAGAATTAATAAAAGGCCCGGAAGGATTAGGATTGAGTATAATTGGGATGGGTGTTGGGGCCGATGCAGGATTAGAAAAATTAGGCATTTTCGTAAAAACTATCACAGATAACGGGGCTGCTTCCCGGGATTCTCGAATCCAAGTTAACGATCAAATAATCGAAGTGGATGGGAAAAGTTTAGTTGGGGTAACGCAAGCGTATGCTGCCTCTGTTTTAAGAAACACGTCTGGACTTGTCAAGTTTTTAATTGGGAGGGAAAAAGATCCTCAAAATTCGGAGGTGGCTCAATTAATACGGCAATCTTTACAAGCGGATCGTGAACGGGAAGAACGGAATAAACAGCGTGCGATTGAGGCTGAGCAGAGTGAAGATAGCAGTGCGACGTTGCCGATGACAGGGTCGGCGAATTCGAGTGTGTCTGAGGGTCCGCAAAGTCCTACGGCCGCAAGTGATAATGTGTTTGAGCATGAACATGCTGAAAGCAATGATGTCGATTCGTTGAGGATATTGTTGCAAGAGGTATGTTCATTTTGAATTATTGGATTGGTGCTGCATGCTTTGTTCACCTTTGTGTTATGTGTTTGTGTTTGACATAGTTGTTAAGTTTTGTGTTCTGTTTGTGTTGCACACAGAGCCAGTTTAAACTAAGCTTAGCGGAGGACGACGTCTCCAGACTTAAGTCACAGGTTAGTGCATGTTTTATCTCTATTACTATTACTGGAGTATTATTATTTTATTGTTTTACACTATTGTTAATTTTCAAACAAAACTATCTTAATATCAATATTAAAGTCGGAAAGATTGCTCGCTATCTAACGGAGAAACAATCAAGCACAGTCAGAACTGGGGCAAGTACTTAAGAAATGTACTTAAGTATTAAGTAATAAGTACTTTATATGTATATAAGTAAATATATACACGTATATCACAGTTTAGTTTATCTAAACATAATTAGATTCTGATTGAATTAGTTTGTTACCACTGATAGTTGATTTGTTGAAATATGATACACTAAATAAAAAAATGCATGCGGAACCTTGGAATGTATTAATATAAAAATAGGCATGTTTTGTATTTCATTGTTAACGATATTTAAGCACAACGATTTGTTGAATATTTAAATGTCATATCTCGGAATAGAAATATATTGATTCCCTGAAATTGGGGCATCCAATTAAATGGATTTGCTAAACACAGTATACAATTTTCCAAGATGTCTTGTGGTCGCTCATTGAATATGTCTTCCATTTATTATCATGTAATACAATATACTTTAAATATTTACGTTTGTACATCAAAAGTTTAATTTTGTTTGAATAAACTCACATAATTAATCGAATTAGCTTATTCAGTGAGAAGTTCGTAAAAATAAATAACTTGCTAGTTACGATTAACGTATATAAGTCTGGTTCCGATATGTTTATTTATGTTTTAGTATATGCTATATTTCTTTAAACCTCCTATTGTAGCTTATGGAACTCGAAAACAATGGCGCGAACAGCGAAGACATGTCCGAAAAACTCCGCCAAACAACCATCCGCCTCCGAGACGCTGAACGAAGTTTAAACACAATCAAAAAAGATGCATCAACCTACCAAGACATGTTAGAGCAATCGCAAACACAATACCAAGTGTTAGAAAAGAAATATAACAAAGCAAAACGCTTAGTGCGCGAATTCCAGCAACGAGAACTAGATATGGTCCACCGCGAAGAATTCTACCAGCAATTACTGCAAGAGAAAGACACGGAATACAACGCGCTAGTGAAAAATTTAAAAGATCGCGTAATCGCGTTAGAACAAGACTTAATGGAAACACAACGGAAAGCGGGTTTTCCCGTTCGGTTACCTTACGATAGCATCAGTCTTAAACCATTAACGCCACAGATGTCGCGGCGGCAAGCTCCGAAGCCACTGTTTCAACAGTTAGAAACAGAGCTATCTGATACAGAAATTTCTGATATTAGTCCAGATGACGGGGATAAAACGGCAACAGTTGAACGGAAAATGCCGGTTAAGGAGGAGTTGGATCGGGCGATACCGCAACATGAGTTATTGGATTCGTCGGCGTCGAAGTCGAAGGCCGATTTGGCGAATCGAGGGCCGAATCGGTCACTGCCTTCCGGCAAGAAAGGGAACATGAGCAACAGCAGCTCGGTAAGTTTTGTTTGCAATTTGTTTTACTAATTATAATTTTTTCCTAATGCACCAAGTGTTTCTTCATTCTAATTCTTTTAGTCGTAGTTGGGCTATTTCTATCCGAAGAATTATATTTTATGTTTTATATATTAATTGTTTGGTTTTATTGGGTTTCTCTGAGTTTATACAACTAACACTTTCTTGTATTTTATGTTATGTAATTTAAATAAAACATTTTTGTTATTATTTAATTTGTTTTTCTTCTTCTTCTTCTTACTATGCTTTTATGCGTGCTATATATATATATATATATATATATATATATATATATATATATATATATATATATATATATATGTGCTGATAGTGAAAAGCGAGCTAGGTAGGGAATTCCCCGTAGTCGCGCCACCGCCATTTTGTTTTAAATAATAAATACATATATGTAAATGTTGAGTTTATCTTATAGGACTGCGGCTTAGACGAAAGTTACAATTCATGCGACGATCTCACCGAATCTACGTCAATCACCGAGTCATACACAACATCCGAAAACAAATACGTTGTTACGCAACCAGTTCGGCCATCTTCGTTGACGACTGCACAATACACAACAACAGCACATCAACACAATGTTGTTCAGTTCAAAACACAACATACACACTATCAACCCAATGCGAATGTGCAAGCTTTGTATGCGCATGTGCAGAAAGACACCTCGAGCAGCCATCATCAACCCAGCCCGGATCCGTGGGCCGGCGCAGTTAGACCTAACAAAGGTCTAACTGGACCTCCTGCATCCCTTGCTGAACAACTCAAACAAGTAACTTAACTATTGTTTTCACCGATTTAACCGATTTTAACAATTTCAATTAAAAGGTCCTAGCAGAACGCGAGCGGAGAATGACGGGCGATGGAACTTCATCCCGAGAAAGTTCCGGGGATTTTTCCGATTTAAATAAACAGAATACGGTTCTAGTAACGCAACATTTAGTTGAAGAAATTCGGCAAGCGGTCAATGAAGCTAATGCAAGAGGTTGTTTGATTAAGTTAAATTTACTGGATTTAATGCTGATTTTTTATTTTTGTATTAGTGAAAAAAGTTGTACCGCAAACTTTGTCCCCGCCTGGTTCTGTGCCGTGGCAGCAGCAACAACAATCTGTTAGCCCTACGCCTCCGTCCCCCTCGAGCCTGTCTTCAGGGTCTGTGTCTCCGGCAGGCCTCTCCCCCGCCAGACATGATGTCTCTTGGACACCGCCACATCCTTCCGATTTGAGTTTGTCCAGTTCGAGTATCAGCAGTGAGAAGAAAAGTAGCCATTTTTGGCAGTCTGCCCCTGTGTCAGAGTGGAGCAAAGAACAGGTAAATTGGCTGGATTTATTTTTATAGAGCGGCACATGAGTGAACTGCTCCCTATTAATCACATCTATTAAATATACACATATTAATACAGGACATAATAATTAAAAACCGCTGCTCACACTGGTGAGCTGGATGCATAAGTGCGTTGTACCTAAGCTTGTTTTCTTTAATTTCATGCGCTATAATATTATTAAAGTAATATTAAATAATTTATAGGAAAACTTAAATAACCGTAAAGATAAAGCACAACATATTTAATTAACAGTAGGTACAGGCACCAATGCCTACAGCTCACCATATAACTTAAAAAATTACAGATATAAAAATATATAATATAATTATTTGTTATTTTTTTCGATAAACAAAAAATTATGGATATTTTAAATTTCAAAATGATTATTTTTTATAGCTTTTAGCTCATAATTTTAAGAAATGTTTGGGCAGTGTTAAGGAGGGCATTTGATCCGACTATGTTACAGACATACAACGAAACAATATATCGTTTTTGTTTCTTTTGTTTAGGTTTGCCAGTGGCTGTTAGCGTTAGGGCTCGAACAACACATTTCCAAATTTCTAGAACACCAGGTAGGTGGTATGGCTCTATTACAATTAGATTCGCGTGATTTTAAAATACTCGGCGTAAATGGTGACGATAAAAATAGACTAAAACGTAAACTGAAAGAATTAAAAGTACAAGTCGAGAAAGAGAAACGGCAAATGGAGAAAGAACGTAAAGAGCGAGAAAAGTTGCTGAAAAAGGCGGAGAAAAAACTAGCGGAAAAAGCTACAAAAAAGAAATAAATAAAAAATGAGTTAATGTTTTATATAATTCCCGTTTGAATTTTTATACTATATTTAAACTGAAAGTTCTGCTATGCAGAATAATCAGTTGAGTTATGTAACTGTACTGTAGTTTTTCCCTCATTTTTGTCGTAGATTTATTTTGTGTTTACCTAAAAGTGGCATAATGCGAGTTAAATAATGCGTGGAGCCATTGTGTTCGGAACACTGATTGTTCGTGTAAATTAAATAATTATATATTCTACAATTACAATTTATTTGATTTATATATCAAAATTTCATATAAATGTTACGTAATAAATAATTTTGAATAAAAAACAATTTTATAGTAATTATATTTGTAAGTTATGAACACTGATCAGTGTTCCCAACATAAAAAACATATGAATAGCCTCCACGACAAGATATCTTTTAAGAAACATAATTTTTGTGTAGATTTAGATTGGTATTTATCTTTTCCGTGAGATTTCTAACCAGTCTTGGAATTATTGGTAGTTTCAGGATGTTTTTGTGCGTTTTCAATAATTATTCTATTTTTAGTTAAACTAACATTAATTTTATTTCGTAAACAACGACACTAAAATTGGAAATAATTAAACAAAAACATCCTGAATGTGTAACAAAATGGTTTCTAATAAACAAAATGAAGGATTTTTTTTGTACATATATATATTTAAAATAGCTACAGTAACGGTACTAAATAGTACTTAACATTAATTTTCACACAACTCGACTTTACGTTTCACTAAAAAAATAATTTCTTGCTCAATTTTGAATTAGTTAGAGCAACAGTAAATTTAACGTTATATATTAATCGTATATAGACTGTGTGAATCAAAGTTATTAGTAATTTTTTTTTATAAACGCGTTGATAAGTATTAAATGTGAAATAATTTTTATTTATTTTGTGTTGAAATTTTTATTCAAACGTAGTAGACACGTCTTGTGATTTCTTTTTGTAAGATACATGTGAAAAAATACACTCTTAATTTATTAATATTATTTTTAAACTGTAATCATGTAATTAATTCATTAACGTGACTGTATTACAGTATTTTAACTGTGCTATTTACAATGGTACTGAATTAAATTTAACTAAAATATATACGTTTAATAATCACATATATACAATTTGTATTCATCAAAAGTAATATATGACGACTCACTATTTTATACTTTTTGCGATAATTTTGCAGTGCATTGTACACAAAAAAATTATATCTATTTGTTATTGTTATGTTGGTAGTTAATGTGTCGCCATATTTGATTTAACCGTCGCAATATTCGTTAAACATCGTAGATTATTTTAAAAGTGTATACCAAATTAGATAATTTAGCGAGATTCTAATCATTTGACTGATATAATTTATTTTTTACATAATAAACCTCACCTGTGGAGTCATTTTCTTAGGTTAAAAACACTGTTTAACACTAACCAGTGTTCTCAAACTAAGAAAATAATGCTAGACTTCCACGGAAAAGTGAGCGTTATAAATGTGTATATGTCTCCTATTTAGTTAAATATCAGTCATAATCAAATATACAAATTATTTGCATGAATATACACACACATATATAAACTTAAGTAATTTAATAAAAAATAGATGAGATGCATTTTAAAAATATTGTTTTATTTATTTCTGGGACCAATTTCTTGTTTGGTCAAAATTCATGTATGTTTTTAACTGGCAGCTAGTTTATTCGCTAAAAAGATATGATTTGTGATCTTATTTTGTTATTAATGTACTGCAGATTGGAATATCTGTATAACAAATATATTTAGATTTTAGATTTAAAACAATATAATTATGGGTATATTCGTAAAAATCATTTTAAATACATTTCATAAATATTTGTAAACATGCGCAGCTCTGAATTGTAACAGTTCAATAGAATAATTAACATTTATAACATACACAATTCTGTTTTGTTTATATCCTTCTAATACACTCATTTTATGAAAAAACATCATTAAATTATCAAAAACAAGCATAGGTGTCAGCACCAATGCATTTAGCCGTATTACCTATTCAGTGGATATATTAGTTATTTTATTTATATAGAAATAATTTTTTAACCAATGATGTTTAAAGTAGAAAACTTATTTATAACTACTGAATTTTGAAGAGATAAAATGTAAAAGATAATAATAACATTGTTATTGATTGATTGCCACAATACCGTTCGCTATTCACTACAATATTTTAAATTTCAAAATTATCATTTTTTATAATTTTTTCCTGACCTTTGAGTACATAATCTAAAAAAAATGTTATAGACATAAAAAGTCTTATAATTTGTTAAAGAATTTTTTGATATATAAAAAATAAAAAAATTCATGAATATTTTTGATTTCAAAATGATTATTTATAATTTTTTGTAGCATGCGGCCTCACAATTTGAAGAAATTTGCTAGAAATAAATATCTAAATAAATATTTTATACTATTTTTTAATTTTTTTCTAATGACAGTATTAAGGGGGGCTCCAAATTTTGGGGCCCTATTACTCCAGACCTGTACAGCATATTAGATACATACACACACACACACACACTCACACACACACACATACATACATATATATTCACATACATATATACAATACGGAAAATTATATATAAACATATATAATTTTCCGTATTGTTTTAATAATCGATAAATGCAATCGATATTGGCAAATAATGAGTAATCTAAATGATAATCAATTATTAATTTAGAGATCAATGTCAAGGGCGTTTTTACGCATAAAAAAGTAGGTATTAAACATATATTTTTAACTTTATCGAAATAATTATCAATTTTTTAATTATTACACCGTAATATGATTAAAAATTACGCATATCATTTATCGTACAGTTCATGAAATGACCCCAAAATTATAAAACGAAAATAAAAATATATTACGCAAACTTCATTAGACAAATTTCGCGCCATTATTTTTAGGGTTGAAGCTGGTACCGTCATACCGTGGTACTGCAACAGGTTTCAACCAGGAACATGTTTGTCATTCGTTATTGTTGGTTTCATTGTTAAAATGTGTTTAAAATAAGTTATTAATTGTGTATAAAGTGTGTTTAATCGAACTATTAAAGCGTTCTGGAGGATCTGTGTGCATAGGGGACATTTACTGCGACTGATTTAAGGTAAGAGTGTAATAAAACACAATCAGGTTATGTACTATGAACAAAATAAATTATTGGTTATTTCGTGATATTTATATGGCCAAATAGATATTCGGTTCGGAATTGATAACATCAATTGCGGATAATTCTAAAAGAATTTATATATATATTACGTAATGTTTATTCCAATACGGAAACTTCGTTTTAACTATGTTAAATGATAACAAAATATCAAAATTGTAGATGTAAATTGACAACGGGGAAAAATTAATAAATTGATAAAACTGTTTGTTATTCAGTTTTCTGTAATTGTTTCGTGGATTTAGGGTAAATGGAGATAACATTTTTTGCAATTTGCTAATTTAAAGTTCAGTTCGTAATACGTAATATTTTTATGTATACATATCTTGTTGATAAAAACATACGATAGTAATAATGCGATAATTGTAAGTTTGGTGTGACTTCATAATTACTGAATATATGATAATTATTTTGAATGCCAAAATTCGGAGGGGAACTACGAAAAATGTGAAACATTTATATTATTTTGTACGAAAAATAATATTTTACATAGGTACACTGGTAAAAAAATAATATTCAAGTATAAATACAGTTCTTCGCCTTTCAGTAAATTTGTAGGATTTCTCAATATAAAAATATAGCAGAATAATTATAAAATATTATATTTCTACTAAATAATACACAATAAAACTGTTTTTTTTATATTTATTATAATTATATAATTACATATTTCAATATTTATAATAAAAATATTTACTATTGACTTAAACATCGCCTTATAATCCATAATTTCTTATAATAAAATTATGATTTGGACAGATTATGAATATTTTAGAAGATAACAAGTTGCTATGTCGGTAAATGCATTTATTTAAAATAAATTCCAGATAATTTCTAATTGTTTAACCTTCGCAACCTCTACTCTTTGATTATAAATATTTTTGTGACTTGTTCTAATATAAATATTACTTCACACAAACTCGTAAAATGGATTAATTTTAATGCAAATTTATTTACAATATTAATTGACAAAAAAAAAACACCATTATTTAAAAAAAATATTATTATTAGCTAAGTGCTACATTGCAAAAAAAAAATATTTATAGCAATTGATAACTTATCTAATTTTTAACTAATTCGGCATATTTCAATGCACTTCCGATTTCGAAACAATTCGAACTGGTTAAATCGAAAAAACAATATAGTTTATGTTATTATTTTCTTAAATATAAAATTGGTGACGTCTGCATGACGTCTAAATTGCCCCCCAGTAAGTTTAATCTTATTTGCTTTTTATTTTTGAATATTTTGAAAATATTCTAGTTATTTTCATCATTATTGATGTCATAAGGTCATCACTTGACTGATATATTCCAATAAATAAAACTATATAATTTCTACATAAATATATGATCATATACGTTTTTATTTCTAACAATAAGATATCGATTGAGCGCGATTAGGACACGCCTATTTTTGAGTAGTTTCGAGAAAAATTACATAATTTACATATGTTTACTTCAAGGATACAGTATTTTATTAGGGTGTAATTAAAATAAAATCAACATATTTGGTTTTTCGAAAGGATTTAAAATATTGTACCGAAACCGACTTATTATTAATAGCGAGTTATTATTAAAGCCAAGGACAAAAGTAGATTGAATGCGTTTTATTACGGTTTATTTAAAAAAAAAAAATCAATATACCCGGTAAAAAATAACCTTACATATCATATTCATTAAAAGAGATAGTTACTGTTTATTTCTGGTATATTGTTTTGATCTCATATGAATTATATATGAGGTTATGTTAATCATAATCGTTTTAAATATGTTTGGATGTATGTTTTAATAAACATAGAAATTGCGCCATATTTTAAAATGTCAATCGAAAGCATATTTTCTTCGCCGTAAATTGACTGAATTTATTTTTATAAAGCGGCACATGAATAAACTGCTCCCTATTAATCACATTTATTAAATATATACATATAAATGCAAAAGAATCACAAATACAATAATACGAAATTAACTAAAGCGCAATTAATTTCAATTTTGCACAAAAAACGCAAAAAACTAAAGTATTCGGTCGCGTGTGTGTCTGTAGCGTTCTCGGACTAAAAATTACCTTAATAAAAAGTGTTTATCTCGTCGCCCTGAATCCAAATATATATATATATATATATATATATATATATATATATATATATATATATATATATATATATATATATATATATATATATATATATATATATATATATAACTTGATGTTAGTCGTCGCTCGCTCGACCAAATTTGTGCTTTCTACTCTTCTGAAGGTACCGGAGCGATTTACACCAAATTTGCTACACATACTATTTGGTATCCCATTTGAATCCGCTCGC
Source organism: Leistus spinibarbis (assembly GCA_933228885.1). Taxonomy (NCBI): domain Eukaryota; kingdom Metazoa; phylum Arthropoda; class Insecta; order Coleoptera; family Carabidae; genus Leistus; species Leistus spinibarbis. Next base: position 8,607,822 of record OW121799.1, read on the forward strand.
AGTTTAAATCCAATCGCCCGTATACTTCCCGAGTTATAGGGGCCCAAAATTTGCAACCCCCCTTAATACTGCTCTTATTAAAATAATTAAAACACCGAAAAATTCTACTAATAATTCTAAGATATTTTATATCTACAAGATTTTTGCATACTGTTTACCGAAAGGCCTTAAAAAAATATTAAATATTATAATTTTTTAATTTAAAATAATTACAAAAACTTGTAAGACTTTTTATATCTATAACATTTTTACAAATTGTTAACCAAAAGGCCTTAGTAATTAAAAACCACTGCTCGCATCGCATATATTATACTTATAAGGCAATCTGGACGCATACGGGCGTTGTACCTAAGCTTGTTCTCAAAATAAGAGGTTTTCATTCAAGTTATACATAATATTTGTTAAAAATCTTATTTTAATTCTAAATAATGATGTAGAACGTTCACACATATAGTCGTCATGTAGAAAATAATCAGAATTTTTAAACTAATGAGTTTAAAGTGAATAATCTTATGTTTATCTGCAAAAGAGCATTAATTTTGTACCAAATATAAAAATATTTGCTGTAATTATGATTAATTGTGGCTACAATTGAAAAATGAGGAATCGATTTTAAAATTAGTAATCTAATATGATTTTATACGGTATCCGTATTGCCGAGTTGATAAGCCAAGTATATAAGTTGCGCTGGTTAGTTGGTCCCTCAGCAGTTGATAGTGAAACCACGCTTAGGCACACATCGAACGAAAGAACAAGAAGAAGAATACAAATTAAATAGATATAAGTGTTAACAAATCCACGAAAATGACTTCGATTAATAATAATATACAAAACGGCGTTAAAAAAATTAACGACGACATCATTTTATTGAATGGTAGTGATGAAGAACTTGATTCTTCAACAGATCTTGAAAATAAACATGGGTAAGTAGTAATTATATTCATTATACATTTATTTATACTTAGATTTTCCATTTATATATTAATACTGATTCTCGTTTAAAAATAATAATAGTTTAAATAGTGACGAATATCAGAAATAATCAGGAGCCATTTTTCACTAAATGGTACATTTTTCGTAAAAACTTATTAAACAAAAAATGTTGGAAATGTTAATATCTATAACTTTTATAAGCATAAGTTTTTCTGTAACTCGTGCCGTTTTCGAGATACTTACAAAATTATAATAAATAAAACTATAATTAAATTTTATTTTCTACAAATGTTTCTAATGAATGAAAATGTTTGGTATTTATTTATGTTAAGGAAACCCAATTTTTCGTTAATTACTAAATCACTAATTGCATTCTTGAAATTGTGTTTGTTTGTTTCGCTAAACGACGGTCGTGTGATTATAGCATTACTGTATTTTTATAAACAGTGGTCAAATAAATATTTCTATGAAATGTAATAAAATTTTAAGTTCTAGATAACAATTTAGTAATGTTGTAATTGTCAGATAATTATTTCATCAATTCATAAATTAATCGTAGGAATTTATTCGCATAGATTATGTTAAAAATGACCTAAAGTAATTAACTGATTTTTTGGTTCATTTTTATTCATAATTTCTTATACGAATGTATATACGAAGTACTGTAATATACGTTTTTATTAGGCCTGGGAAAAATCGATATTATAGATTTTTTATCGGCTTGTTTCTGTATTAACCGATTAAATCGAATTTGAAAATGCACCAGCTCTAGTTTTGACTATATCCGAATCGAATTAAATAATTCCAAATTACGTCTGTGTGTGTGTGTTTTTAAAATTTGATAACAAACATTGATGTGAAATGATGTGGCCATCTAAATTTTGTTATTATTGCCCGAAGAATAATCTGCACTCATTTAATTTAGTAAACAATATTTTTGTTTGCGTAGTTAAAAAAAAACGTCCACAATTGACTTACATTAATTTTTAGTTCATATATATTTTACATTGATATTGACAAGCCTATTAATTTTAATCAGAATACAAGGTTACACCATTACATCTCTAATCTATTTGCAATTGCTTGATTATTGATAACATTTTTATGTCATTGATTTGTTTATATATTCAAATATGGTCGATGCGGTTTCCTGAGTTTTAGGTAAATTGTCAAACTTCAAATAAATATGTTACTGTACATCATTTATAATTTTTAATGTTTCCTACAATTGTTTATGCGTTTGTTAACTGATTGCCTTAATCTGTAATTATATGAAAGGATTAATTGTGTTTGATTAGTGCAATTAAAAATGGCATTCCTCGTATTTATTATCGCAAATATGTATTTAAATTTGTATTAACAAACTTTATATATTTTTTCGTAGCGCATTTCTTATTTTAATGTTTTAAATTTAAATCTATCGTGTTGGACCATTCACAGCGACCCAATTAGCAATTAAGATTATGAATTATAAGTAATAATCCATTTTTAAGACAAAAATGCCACAAGATTTATAATGAATGCGTAATTTTTGTTGTGAATGTTAGCATTGTTTGCCATAAAGCAAACTGGATTACACAATTGGAATTACGCTAAATGAAATAATTTATTTTTACCCTTATAATTTAACATATTTTATAAATAGAAACACAATTTAATTGGTTCGTAAAATGTATAAAAAATTTAAATCGTATTCAGTTCAGTTTTTCACTCAAACAAATAAACATTTAATATTAAAATATTAAAATTATCATGAATATTTTATTGCAATTTATTTGGTAAAAAATATCGTTCCGAACATTTTCCCATTTAATGTTTAATGGTTTTAAAAGTGATTTTTTATTTATTTTTTTCTATAAATTCTCGATATGGTTCAAATTTCGATTGAATAGAAATCCATCCGACGTGAAACCCAAAAAAATTGTAATGTAAATGGATTCCATTTTCATTAAAATAATAAATTAGGAAAAGTCAATCCGATATTATTTTATAATTAGACATTAGAATCGGATCGAAATGTTTAGGCTTTATTAAGATTTATTCAAGGCTAGCCAATTAGAAATTACAATTAATAATCGAGTTTGTTTTATGACTAATAAAGCTAGCGTTCACACAATGAATGCGTTAATTTTGTTGCATTATGTGTTATAAAACAAACTGGATTCCTAATTGTCTGTGTACGCTTTATTGATTAACTCGTTTAATTTGCGTTGGCTGTGAATTTTTGATTTTGTTTTCTAAGATCTTTTGACAGTAGCAAATGTGAGTAATAATGTATAAATATATTCTATGGTTCGTCGCGAATATAATTTTTTTCTTGTCGCTCCGTATTATTTACAAATGTTGTAGTAATAATATATTTAAAAGAAATAGTTATATTTATTCTTCGCTTAAACCTACTTCAATACAAACAAACATGTCCTCAATAAATGCCGTCAATGACGCAACGCTGGCTATATTGACTAACGACGATTTTACCGAAATTCTTATCGATAAATTATTCGAACGTGTCAATACGCAACTCGAAGAACAGAAATTGCACTACGAGGACATCATCTCAGACTTAACCGCTAACAGCAAAGTCCTGCTGGACCGACTGGACAAACTGGAGCTGTATTCCTCGCATAGCATCGTACCAGATAAAATCATGGAGGCACCAGGGCGGTCAGTATTCTGTGAACCGTCCTATAGTCGAGTGATGGTCACTCCAGCTATTTTGTTTTTTATTTGCAAATATGTCAGGTTCGTTTTCCTGAGTTTTGGGTACATTGTGGAACGCCATCTGTATGTAAAAGGTTTTATTGTGTTTGCTTAGCGCAATTCATAATTATTATCCACTATATATCGTATTATTTATTGCAAATATATATATATATATTTTCAATTTTATTAATATATTTTGTCATAGCACATTTATTATTTTAATATTTCGATGATTTTAATTGTGTTAAAATACACATTAATTAAAATTATCATTTGACACTTATATTACATATTTGTCACTAATATTAATGATATATTAAATTCAAAATTGTTAATTTAAAACACGGTTTTACTATTAAAAGCTATTAATCTCTAATATTTGTTATACATTAAAATAATGTCCCCTATAGCCAATGCATAAGCTAAATAAACAAAATTCATTGCCATAGACGAAGCTGGAAGCATTGGTTGCACATATTTTGGTTTTTATTTAAACATAGTCTAAACATTCATTATTATTTAATTAATCTTCGACAAACTGGAAGCATTGGCTAAATAATAATGACAAATCTCAAATTATATATTTTTAATTTAAAATATAAACAAAAATGTATGCTTCTTATTTATATACAATTTGTGATATTTCATTATTTGCAATAATTAATTTCTATTGTAATGTAAATAGCTAAAATAATTAATCTACGGGAAGCTGGAAGCATTGGTTGCATATATTTTGGTTTTTATTTATATTATTATTTAATTAATATTCGACAAGCTGGAAGCATTGGTTAAATAATAAGGAAATATTTTTAATTTAAAATATAAACAAAAATCTATATATTTTAAATTAAAATAATACAATTTGTGATATTTCGTTATTATTTAATTTGTATTGTAAAATAATAGGTAAAATAATTAATCTACGGCAAGCTAGAAGCATTGGTTGCATACATTCTTGTTTATACTTTAAATAAAAAAATGCCATTACGTATAATTCATTATTATTTAATTTGTATTGTAATATAACTAAATTATAGGATGTACGGAAAGCTGGAAGCATTGTATGTTACATTCTTAATTAAGTTTTGAATTTAATATAATTATTTCTGATTGTTCATTATTATTGAATCAGTATTATAATATAATATGAATTTAAATGAAATTGTATAACAGGAATATTTATATTTATTATTATTTTTGTAGGAACACTTATGAAATATTGGAAGAAACTGCTGCCTATTTAAGGGACCGAGTCCCATTTAAGCCAATGATTGGTATTATATGTGGTTCGGGCATGGGTCAGTATTGGGCAGATGGTACATATACGCAATTTTACATTAGGCATGCAAATTTAATACCTAATGGCAGACGCATGTTGACTTCCCTGAAAATTGTTAAATTATAGAATACACTTTGTGGCCGCCGCTATCAATTATATTTACACGGATACTACTATATAATTTTAACCACATTCTTACTATATAACCGGAGGATTAAAAACAACAAAAAATTAAGACTACTTTAACATAATTGATATGTAGAGCAATACATTTAAAATACTAACATTTTGTATTAAAAAAAAAATATGTTTGCATGTTCTAGTGTTAAATTGTATATATTAACCCATTAATTAAAACAATGAAAATAATGAAAATCCACATTTTAGGCGCACTTGCTGAAGCTTTAAGCGATACAATTACATTTCCCTATTCAACAATACCGAATTTCCCTGTAAGCACAGTTCAAGGTCACGCAGGTCAACTAGTATTCGGTTATCTAAAGGGAGTTCCGGTGGTGTGTATGCAAGGCCGCTTCCATCATTACGAAGGCTATCCATTGTGGCGGTGCTCAATGCCCGTTAGGGTTATGAAGCTAGTCGGTGTATCGCATTTGATAGCAACTAACGCCGCCGGTGGCCTAAACGCGACCTACAACGTCGGGGATATCATGATGGTCAGGGATCACATCAACATTATGGGCTTTGCAGGTACTTGACTAAGGCAACGCAGCTCCACAATCGCTTTGTAAAATTACTGCTCACCACCAATAAATAATAAATGAAACAATTTAGGTAATAATCCCTTGCATGGGCCAAACGACGAGCGTTTCGGGCCCCGTTTCCCGCCAATGAACAAAGCGTACGACCATAAGCTTATAAAGAAAGCGCGTATTGTTGCAAAAAAGCTTGGAATTGAAGACAAGATGCATGAAGGCATTTACACTTGTTTAGGGGGGCCTAATTTTGAGACAGTCGCTGAGTTAAGGATGCTCCAGAAATTAGGGGTGGACGCGGTTGGAATGAGCACAGTGCATGAGGTGATAACAGCGCGCCATTGTGATTTAACAGTGTTTGCGCTTAGTTTGATTACGAATGCCTGCATTACCGACTATGATTGCCACGATGAGGCTAACCATGAGGAGGTGATGGATGTTGGCAAAATGAGGCAAGGCATGCTGAGGGATTTCGTTTCGGAGCTTACGCATGCGATTGCGCATGATATTGATAAACAATGAATTGTTTTAAGTTTTATTGCTAATTTTAGGTTACTTAATTTTTTAATGCTATGTTGAAAACATATTAAATTCAGATACAATTGTGTACCTACACCAAAACTAATGTTTATGTAACTATTGTTATAAATTGTTTTACTGTGTAAAATTGTGTAACAAAAACAAATATATCATTTACTAAAACTATTTTGGAACTAAAAAGCTCCAAGTTTTATTATTTCAATATTTTGTCTACGTGTCTTGGCCAATAGAATACACATAAATGAATATGAAAAATAGGTCATTTTGGAAACATGGCCACACTGTTATAGACCCAGGCCTCTTACCACTTAGCGCTATCTATTGCTATAGGGGTGATTTAATAGTTACAAGATACTGGTATTGCCGATTGAGCTTAGTAGTTTAGCTATTCGCTGAAAGAGTTCGCTAGTTGATGCGATATCATTTATGAATGTTCGCGGTCGTTTCTAAGAGCCAGTCAGTCTGCGAGTAGTGAAAACATGCCCACGCACGCACCAGGTACTTTCCAACAAGAGCCCCCGTGTTGTAGTATAGTTGATGATGTAACCAGCCTCCGTGTTGTCATAGTAACGCGAGGGGCAGTTGTATGCTTGCGCGATGAGACTGTGCGTCGGCACCGAACCGTCCGAAACATCGAATCAGTGCCGTTGGTGAAAGCGGCGGGTATTCCGTACGATTAGTGTTTGTGTATCGGGCGACGAGAAAACTGTCCGCACGATTTGCCTATCGCTCAGTTGACAGACGCATTGTTTTGTATTTTTTTTGTACACATGGATATATAGTTGCATTCGACAATGTTTGTTTATAAATGGTTGTACATACGCGATTGTGACTGGGGGAATTATGTGAAGTGAGTTTTGTTCAGGGATTTGAATCGAACACAAATTACGGTACTGCTTACTTTTTTGATGTTTACTAATTTAAAAAAAAATATATAATTTAATATCAGTGCCGTATTTACGGGGATCTCTACTCTATTAGGCAAACAAAAAATTATATTAAATCAACAATTATACTATAAATATTCTCATAATATATTCCAGTTAGAATTTTGTGAATGAGGTTTTAGAATAGTGTCGGTTCAAGTCCCTGGTTCTGTTTAGTGCGTTTAATGAATGAGAACTATGGGTGATAACGTGCAAAGCCCCGGCTACTTCGGGGGACGGTCCGGCATCCTAGAAACGCATGTCCGCGGCCAATGGTACCGAGTATTCATAACGTTAGAAGACGATTATCTTAGTATAACGTTAGACGAGTCATACGAGAATACAACGACGCTTAACGGAACTTTAAACAATAACATTGAGACGCCGAGTGGTTTAAGTGACACACCGGATGTTCCGGATTCGGTGGCGAACCAGAAGCGGTCTGTGCGCGTTGTCAAGTCGGATAATAATGGACTGGGCATCTCGATAAAGGGTGGCAAAGAGAATAAGATGCCGATTTTGATTAGTAAGATATTCAAAGGCATGGCCGCGGATCAAACGGAACAGTTGTATGTGGGTGACGCGATACTGTCGGTGAATGGGGAAGATTTACGGGAAGCTACACACGATGAAGCCGTCAAGGCACTGAAGCGGGCCGGCAAGGTCGTCGATTTGGAAGGTAGATTGCTTCTTTTTTCTTCCATTTGCTCTTCTATTTCTCGCCGCACGGGAATAACATGCATTGTCATTAAATACTATTAATGAACATTCGTCGGTATAATTTGTTAGTGTTACTATATTTATATATTTTTCTTCCATTTGTTCTTCTATTTCTCGACTGCACGGAAATAATATGCAATGTCACGAAACACTAATATGGAAAATTTAGGCTCTGCGTTCGTCAGACTGATTTGTTAGGTTTACTATATTTTCTTTTTTCTTCAATTTGCTCTTCATTTCTTACCCGCACGGAATAACATGCAATGTCATTAAATACTAATAATGCAAATTTAGGTTCTGCGTTCGTCGGACTGATTTGTTAGTGTTACTATATTTATATATTTTTCTTCAATTTGCTATTTTATTTCTCGACTGCCCGGAAATAGTATGCAATGTCATGAAACCCTAATATGGGAAATTTAGACCCTGCGTCTAACTGATTTGTTAGTATGCAATTTTTGTGAGCATATAGACATACTCTCCGGCACACAGTATACAACGAATAATGTAGATTGTATAAGTCACATTAGTTATGGGAAAAATTATATTTTAATATACCGAATTCTGTCCTCATTCTATTATAATTTAGGGATTTTAACTCGTCTTAAAACCCATACCTCGTGGTTTAATTTGAAATCACAAGAATGGCGTGAAATTTTTGCATTTTGTAATAAATCTATAAATATATACTTGGCTATAAAGGAAATACACTATTTTTGACTATTGGTTTTTAGTGTTTTCACGGAAACAACATGCAATATTTCCTGCAGTAAAATAATTTCAAAACTAGCTTTACTAAAAATTAATTAACAAGTACTAGTGCAAGTGTTAATGCCTCCAGCTTGTCTTGAGGTCTATTAACTGACTGGTAGCTAGCCCAGTTCAAAAATTAATTATTTAAGTTTATTTACTACGAGGAAACAATTAATTAATCAAACAATTTTTAATTTTGAGAATGTCACAGACACACGACGAACACTACGTATAGGTGTGCGTAAAATCTGATGCAAAACGATTTGATATTTGTAGTCGCCGTTCTATTTGTAGTGAATTCAATATCAATAAGATTTGTCGGATTGAACAGCGAACAAATATGGGTAAAATGGCTTGAAAAGACCTTTCAAACAAATTAACTTTTGTATCACTCAATAAAAAGACTTCAATACCTCGAATAATCTATCTTGGAAATGTCGGCTTTTTGTCGAAACACACTTTTTTATCCGAGCCGAGCCAAACTTGTTAAAAAACACACACACACACACACAACAAGAGTAGGTATAGGTGTTCCACTAAAACTTGGCGAAATAGAAGGACTTTTATAAATGACATTGACAACTTTAATCGCCTATAGACGGAAACAATCAATTACGTGTCGAAAGAAACGAATGAGATGAACCCTGCTAGCAAACAACGTGCATTGTCACTTTAATTGAAATCTAAGGCTGGATATTTTACGAAATTATTTATATAGAGTCAGAAACTAATAGTTATTTACTGTTGTTAGACAGACAATGAGATAAAAACTAGTTTAAGGCCTTAATAGTATTATTTAAAAAAAAACTTTTCAAACAAAAGTTGTTTGGAATTTTAATATCTTTCATTTATATAAGAATATTTTTTCTGTAACTCATACCATTTCGGAGATATATTGAAGTATATGAAGTAGTAGAGTAAACCCTTAATGCCGGTTGCGATATTGCTTTAAAAGGGTTTCTTCTGGTCCCTAAATAAGTCTTACATTTAAATGGTCCTTCGGATGCGATTCAGGGATGGTCAAAACGTGTATTTTCGTTACATTCTCTAGCATTTTCATGATTACAATACTTCCTTATTTAATTCGTATAAGACATTGGAAACTTATAGCCATAAAAACAATATTTTCATCTAGCATTATTCGTCAAATGGTACTAAAAATATACCCTTAAACTTTACATTTAAAATTTAAAAGTTTATATATATATATATATATATATATATATATATATATATATATATATATATATATATATATATATATATATGTATATATAAAGTAACTCTTACGGCAAAGCCGTAAGTTGTGCTTTTAAATTTTCCTCGTAAAAAATGTGTCCATAAAATTGGAATTTTATGTTCTTTTTCAATATAGAAAATCATAAAAATAGGTAATAAATTTTAATATAAAATATTTCTGTGATGTCTTGATATGGAAGGTTTAATTCGGAGGCGTAATTTTTCTGGAAGCCATTTACGCCAACTAACAAGTACAAACAAGTTATATAAGTCTTCCCACGTTTTTATATAGACACACCTATATTATATATATACTTCGCCTACAATTACACCTATTTGTCTGTTACAACTTACAACATATATAAAATAAATTTATATCTCTCTTCATTATAATTAAATAAATGAAAATAGATGCTTAAATGTCTCTTCTTTAGTGCTTTTACTATTTAACCGCATTTTGTCATTTCTATTGTTCGAAACATAATTATTCAATTATGTCATTTGCCATTCGTGAGAATATTTTATTTGTTTTCAAGTTATTTACAAGTAATTATAATACTTAAGTAAAAAAAACAACAATAATATACGTGGAATTTCAAGATATAAATAATATCTACTTTTATATAACATGCTCATTATTTTTATAAAAACAGCCAAATTATGATTAGGTACTGTAAAAAACTCTTAACTGGTATTTTTGGTTTCAAAATTAAAAATTATATGGAATCGTGAGACGTTTGCATATAAAATTATGCTAATTTACACAAAATCAATTAATATCCAAGAATCTTGCCATAAAATAAATATGTATATATATATAACTATTAATATAACATATTTTAAATATATTATAAACAACTTTCGCAGGAAAATTCAAATTTTCTATAATCCCAAAATAGGTATAAATTTATTAGTGTTCAGTTGTGTGTCTGTAACATTAGCAGTTTCAAACAAGCTTAGGTACAACGCACCTATGCGTCCTGCTCGCCTGATAAGTATATATACGATGCGAGCATCGCTTTTTAATAATTGTGCCCTTTTGGTTAACAATTTGAAAAAATCTTATACATTTAAAATGTCTTACAATTTTTTGTAAATTATTTTGTTAAAAAAAAAAAATTTTAGTGCATATTTTAAAATTAAAAATTATAATATTTAATTTAATTTTTTATGGCCTTTAGGTTAACAATATGCAAAAAATTTGTAGATTTAAAATATCTTAGATTTATTAGTAGCATTTTTGGGTGTTTTAATTATTTTTATAATAGTAGTTTTAAGGGGGGCTCCAAATTTTGGGGCCCTATAACTCGGGAAGTATACGGGCGATTGAATTTAAACTGCGAGCAGATTCAAATGGGATGATAAATAATATGTGTAGCAAATTTGGTGTGAATCGGTCCGGTACCTTCAGAGGAGTAGAAAGGGCGACGAGACAATCACTTTTTGTTAAGGAATTTTTTTGATTGCTTTAGCTTCTTCGGTACTTCGGCGAACTAAAAATTTTTATCTAGAAATTCGTTGAATTTAATACTAAATAAAGCAGTAATTTAATTTAGAAATTCCGAAATTGATACATGACTGAACAAATCTATAACTAATGTTTAATAAATTGAAATTATAGTTTTTTTTTGTGTGTATATTTACGTCATGCGAGTGTTGGGAAACCCTGCGTGCAAATAGGCGAATAGATACATAGGAATACATTAACTAATATACTTGAAGTGAAGTTTTGTAATTATACGTTTATATAATAAGGTAAATATTATTTTGTTGACACAAGTTATAAGATACATAAGTAAATATTTAGTATAGAATGAAGCATCTGTGTTTTGGGCGCGGGGTGTGTTGGGGGTAGGTAATATGAGCGCCAGCTATAAATAGTTGGAAGTTCACGCGTTTAGATTTGATGAAAGAAGAGTGTTTGGGGTGAAGTTGGCTCGGTTCGCATTCGTTGAATCGTTGCCGTGACGTTTGTCATAAGCATGGCCATGCATTAATTTGCCAGCGAACTTAACAACTCTGATGTCATCGCAATATGTCTTTGGAAATGTGGTTTTCTTGTTAGCGACTCAACAACCCACGCAATCTCACGCAAATGCAGATGCTGATTGAATAATTACATATTTATCCGCGCAATTCTTAATACAATTTTATTTCGCCGTTAATTTATTTCCACACACAAAAAAAAGTAATCACTAGAATAGTAGATTTTTCGTAGCAGTTTTCTCGTAACTGGTACATTTTTTGAAAAAACTTCTCAAACAAAAGTTGTGCGAAATATTAAAATCTTTCATTATGCACATAACTATTTTTGCCATAAGTGCAGCCGTTTTAGTGATATTGGGCATAGAACAAAAATACATCGAGTAAACATTCACTTCCGGTGTTTGAATATTCTTTTTTAAATTGGTGCACATCTAGACCATATACAAGTCTTAAGTTTGAAGTTTCACAATTTACTCTTAGACAGTTTTGGCTTTTGCGCGTTCACAGACACACAGGCGTCATATTTGATTCAGGGAGGGTCAAAACGTGTATATCCGTTGAAATATACATTATTACTTATTACTGCGTATAAAAAAGTAAAAACACATTTTAGTAATCAACTACAATCTACAGTATTTGTTCATTCATTTAAATACTGACAGGATAATTACGTTTTTATTTTAATACATTTTTATATCGCCGCACGTGTTTTAAAAAGTGATAAAATTAAATGCGTGACTGTTTCATACACTGTAAAAAATGTATGTAAATTTACTGTAAAACTACAACTAAAATTAATGTATTATACTAAATATAGTCAATATACTTGAATTTTTATGGTAATTTTACTATAATTACATTATGTTTAACTGTAATTGTATATTGAAAACCTTGTAAATTTATATCAATTTTTATAGTGTAGTTTTATTACGTATTTTATGGTTCTTGTATTTCTTAACACGTTGATCACCATGTGTGATAATTTGAGCAAATTGCTGAGTTATAAAACGAAATCTGCAGTGGCCTACACTGGACTTTCTTGCACATATGTATACATAGTTTTTATTGCAAACCCGTTTTTAAATCAATTTTTATTTTCTTGGTCGAAATCTGAAAGGAAGTATTGTAATTATGTTTTTTTTTAACAGAAACGCACGTTTTGTGCATCCCTGAATAAATATTGACTATTTTCGAGATGTGTGTGTCATGGAAACACCATATAAATAAAGCATATATATATATATACCAGTGAAACTTTTATAGATGAGCCGTTATTGTGGCTGTATATTCAAATTTATTCTGGGTCAAAAGTAATATGTTAATATTTTAATTACAAACAGTACAATAATTCATTTGTAATTTCTGTTTCGAGTTTTTGATGTACATGCACCTAGTACAGTCGTAATTAAAAGATAGATTAAAAATAAACTTTGAAATGGTAGCATATTTATTTTATTTTCGTTGCGTTTCTTTTTCCTTTTTTTTTTTTTTTAATTAGGTAACATAAAGTATTGTATCCCTTAGGTGGCTGAACTAATGAATATCTTTTTATAAATGTTCTCATTTACACATAAAGTGGAAATACATTTTTCTGCGTTCATTTAAAAACATGTTTTGTATCGCTTTTTAAAAATGTTCGCTCGCACTTTTCAAATATTCAGAACAAAGAATATTCATATAATATTTTCAAATACCTATCATATAAAACATTTACTTGAAAGCAAAATTTTTAATGAAAAATATGGTCTGTTTACAAAGTTGCAATTTTATATTGAAAAACGATATTAAATACCTTAGTCAGGTATTTAGTGAAATATGAATATCATTTCAAATTTAGTGAACTAATTTTGGCAAGGTTTTTGTTTCATTTCTTTTGTAACAATTTTTCTACCGTCCTAATGACTGTCTTCTAGACAGAAAACAACGTAAAAAGACGTAATATGACTAAATAGCCATACAGGTAATATATTGTTTCGTATTACTGGCCGGGCCTTGGGTAAACTATCGATTGGCGCAGTTTTTTAACGTCTTTAAGGTAAAAAATGGGCAAACTTATCACCACACAATTATCTCTATAATTTATTTGCACGCCGCGTCGAAAATAACTATATACTAGCATCTATCTATTATTTATATAATAGCCTAATTTAAAAGGTCAAAGAGGCGAAAGCAATTTTTGTTGGTTTTTCGTTTAATCGCGACTCTTGAGTGGCAACTGGTTACGTCCTTGGGTTTCTACCATATAATTTATCGCGGATAGCATCCGTGTTGATTTAAATTTAAATAATTTCCAGGAAATTTATAAATGACAAAAATAAAAAACTCAGTAGACCAGAACAAAAAATACTTCTGGGTTTAGTATATGAAATATATGTACATAAATTAATCAAGAAAATTTACATTTAATAAATTCTGTGATGAAAATACGTATAAGAAAGTAATCATACGGTTAATTATGATATTTAACTGTCAGTTTTTTATTGACAGTTAATTTTCGGTGGCATTGCAGAGAAAAAGCGTGACCAGTTAATTTCGTATTCTCTTAATTACGAAGTACGACAGTAATTAATCAAATTAGTAATTATAATTTTTCCATCTCTGTTTTTGATTCATTTTAATAATAATGTGGCACTGTGCTGTACGCAGTTATGATTTATAAGAGCCACTTAATTACACTGATGACAAAGTATCGATTTTTCGCGGAAACAAATTAAGAATACTTAAATTTACACACAAACTAAATAACTCTTTTTTTCTCCTTACTCATTTTGGTTCTTGTGGAAGACATTTACTGTGTTTATTTGTAATTACTTATTTTTGGATTGATGACTTCTAAAAGGAACATTTATTTTCCTCTATAATTAAATATAATTTATTACTTTCGTATTCTAAAAACCAAACGATCATTCAAGGAAAATAAATTAACTCTTTTTTCAACATTTTCTCAGTAACTACACGAATTAGAGATAAAACACTTATTACTAAAGTTGAAGATATTGAAATTTCCTATAACTTTTGTTTGAACTTTTTTTCCAAAAAACATACCATTTACTTTAAAAACGCTTTTGAAAATAGTTATTTTATATAAAAAAATTCCTAGTTACATATTGTTTTTGTTAGTAATCGTAGACAAATTAAAACATGAATACAAGAAAGGCGAATGAAGGCCACTCCAGCTTTTTTTTTGATGGCACTGTTGAAAAGAATGTGTGGTAAAATTAGGCAAATTTGGTGTGTAATTAGTTGATTAGTTTTACAATTACCCGATTGAAATAAATTGTGTTCCGAATGCAATTTGTCGATTTCCAAACAGGGGGGCAGTGCTGCCGCCACCGCCAGAGTAGCCACTATAGGCCAGTTCGCGTAAGCGCCAAACCAACTGAGACCTGAAAATAAATTGGTCGACATCGAATTAATTATTTAGAACTCAATTCGACCAGTCGCGCCCTCGATATTTCACACAATTCGATACGAGAAATTGCACATGACATCCATATACCTGCTTGCTATTTATAAACGGACCATACTATCTACCTGACCTAAGACGGGGGTGCTTCTAATACGCTTAATAGTTTACTCAAACTTCGTTTCTACATATTAGCTCGCGAGCTAAAGGCATAGGTGCTTAAACCTATGCTGCATGCAAAAGTCGAAAAGTCAATAGATGAAAATAAATAGTACAATTCCATTATTTATTTTGAACAAGAATTTATTTGAAATACCCAATTTGATCTCACTGTAGCGTCTACAAAATATATATGCTGTTGTCACGCTATCTGTGCACATCCTTCTACACACAATAATATCCTGATTTCTGGGGAACCTTTTATAAAGTCGCTCTCGAGTCGCGCGACTAGATATGTTCTAGTGACTGAACTAGAATCCATTTTGGATAAACGCATGAGTGATCTCCCATCGCGCGACTCTTGCAGATAACAAAATGAAATGACAGAACGTCGACTAGGTAGCAAGAAACACGAACGAAATATGTAGGATGTGGCCACAAAATAAATAAAGAGAGTAAAAAGGACAGTGACGTCTTCGCCGACAGTAAGACGAGCTGCTGTACGCGGAATACTGAACATTTTGTTGCTCCGCGAACGAACTTCATAAGCATACATGTCAGCTTTGAAGTGCTTATTTTTTTATTATAAGATTAATTATATTTGTGCTATAAATTAATTGTATTTTCTGTGAATGTGTTACATTGTATTTTCGTGTCATTCTTGAAAAATACCCTATTTGGATCACGTGATCAATTGAAACGAAAACTAGCTTTGGAATTGATTCTTTGTAAGTTAATAAAATTCATTCTTAATCCACCGCACAGCGTGAAAATAAAACAAAATAACTAAGAATGCTTTGCCGATAGATTATGCGACTCACGTACCCACATTCGTTACAACCGCATACAATGCGGCCGTGGACACCGTAAACATCAAACATCTGTCTTTCTTTCCATCGACTTTATTCATTAAAACAACTATTACATTTCTGATATTTTGATTTTGAAAAAAAATCTGCCTTTACATTGATTTTGCAGTTGCCAAACGTATTTATAGCTCACCGTACAAAGTACAGAAGTCGTGTGTCTGTAACATTTAATCTGGACGAATTATTATTTCAGGAACTACTCGACCGATTTGTTAATTCTTTATTTTAAATGAAAGTAAATATTATTTGTTGCAACTTATACAAACAATATACATATATTTAATAAATAACTATTATTTATAGCACCCGAAAGTGAAAACAAAACTCGAAATAATTGCTTTTTTTTCACACGGCCGCCATTTTGTCAAATATTAACTTTTTACACCAAATGTTGGTTTAAACTCTAGGGAATTCCATACGCTTTTAGAATCTAACATTAAAATTGAATTTAAATGACCCGTTGATGAGATATACGAGTTCACCCGTTTAGTGGTGACCTAGACATACTCCGCGTAATTTGGAAAAGTTTCATATATTTTTGTACGAAAAAAATATTTTAATATAGATAAAAGACGAGCAATTAAGTGGTTTAAACCTCAAATTGATATCTTTACCCTAAACTGAGATAAAAATTCCTAAAAAAATGTAATATTTCCAAATAATTTGATGAAATATATTTAATACGTTTTATATTGTATCAAGGTAGATGATACCTTTTCATTCAGAAAATTCTACGTATTTAGTTGTTACCTATATTTTAATTCGGATAGTGCTGTTTCCTGAAGACAACTTTGCAATATATATGGTGAGCAGTCGCCAATCAGATGTTCAAATAACAAATCCGTTGTTTGTATTGGATTTCACGTCCCAGATTTGTTTCTGTTTGTTATTTAATGTGTGTCTGCCACTTTCGTTATTTGGTAAAGTGTTCGTGAATATTGTAGCGGCGTAAAGTGAGGCGGAAAAGCCTGGGAAAGTGGCATTGCCCCATGGGGGGAATTTTCGAGCTGACGTGTGTGATACAATCTTATATATACGTGTTTACCTCGTTTCGTCGAGAAAGAATGAAAATCTAAAGTAAATATTTTGTTACACTTCCGTAACAATGTTCCTCTTCTATTAACAAAGCTTACTTTTGAGTGCAAACAAATATATATATATGTTTTAATGAAATTTCAAAAAGATCGCCTTTGGGGGATTTGCCTTACATTTTTTAAATTATCTGGTGTGCCCTTGACCTTTGTTTAAATAATTATAGTATATAAAGAGTTCCCTGTTTGTTGCTCGTATTGCATATATTACTTATAAGGCGAGCTGAACGCATAGGTGCGTAGTACCATGTATAAATAGATTGTCTTCTAATGGCTATAAATAAACGGCGAGCTGTAATTATTCGTGTCAACGTTTGTTTAGTTGTGAAAGGGTTAAATTTATCGCCTGTTGTACCCGAATATTTAGTTCGTTTGGCGGTTCTCGTGACGTTAGGAACAATGAAATAAAATAAAATACACTGGTTGGGAAGAGCGGAAAAATAGCGGGTATTGCATAGCAGATACGTGTGCCCATGACGAGAAGAAGTTTCAGTGTGTACGGCGACTAATAAACCAGGTGGTTCGGGGGCTGAATAATGAAAAGCATCTCGACTCGGCACGGCTGGTTCGCGAGCCAACAACGCGACGGTCGACGGGCGGCTTGTTGAAAAAGATTAATGGTGAACGGAAGAATAGCGGGGCAAGCATCCCAGCAACCAGCAAGGATATAAAACACTCCCGAAAACGTTAATACGCATTTTAACTGCGCCCGCTCACATGCGATGATTGTTATGCGGTTGCAAATAACGACGATCCTCTTATTCGCTCTCTTCATTCACCTATACTACTTTCAACAACCACTACGAATACGAACCAAACGGCCAATGCTAACGACTATTCGAATTTCGACGGGCTTTTTTATTCGTTTTTATGCCTTCCTTTGTCTTTATGTTCACGAACCTTTTTGCTGTTATGATATTTATTTGCTGAATGAAATTTGGATAATTTTTACCTAACTGTGCTAACTAGAAAAAAACTAAAATGTCTTCTCGACTCTCTTATACTTTCACTATTCATATAATAATTTGTTTTGTATTACATTCAAGTTAGGATTGCCAGGAAATAATATCAATATGTAACCAGAAAAACGTATATTTAAAATAACTATTTTTAAAAGCGATTTTTCAGTACTAAATATCACATTTTTCGAAAAAAAATTCAAACAAAAGTTGTTCAAAATTTCTATATCTCACTTATATTAGAATCATTTTTTCTCTGAGTCATGTTGTTTTCGAGATATGTAAATAGTACTACTGGTACTTTCTTTCAAAAATAGATTATCTTCCGAAGCATTTACAGATTCATAATTTAAAGATTCGTAATTTTATAATCAACAGTCTTTGTTCACACACACATACACACACACACACACAATCACACAAACACACACACACATACAGACACACACAAAACACAAACCTACACAAGATAAGTAAATATTGTTAATATTCTTTAATGGTATCTAATCTCCTAAAAAGTACGTGTTTCATAGTCACCGGTTGTTTAAAAATAATGTCGACTTGCAGCCCTGATAAATTGCATGTTATTTTTTGCCTCGTCGCTTTCTGTAATTTTAATTTGTAATTTTCGAAACGACTACAATACATTAGAGGATTTTTTACAGCTGGGGAAATTCCAATGATTTAATCCTTTGTATCTTTCAAAAGGGCTCTATTCGACGCTGCCCCGTACCCCGCCCCGGTCCCGTTTATTTTTTAAATGTTCGCTTACTCTCAAGTGATTACTCGCGGAGACTCATTTCCATTTTAAGTGATAACTGTGATACGAATCGTTTACCCAACTCTACAGCTATTTACAACATTTTTTTATTTAAATTTAAACTCTTTTTCATTAATCTTAAAGATCGCACGTTTACAATGATCTGTAATGTTAATAACACTGCCCTACTTAACCGAAATTCGCTATCCTTCACTTTAAGAGACTCAACTGAAATACTGATACATTCATATTGTTGCTTCGTGGTTTGTGTAATTGATAAAACAGTTTTACAAATTTGGTGGGTTTTATAATTGTTCATAAATATATAAACTATAAGTAATATGAACAAGTTTTATAAACTATAAAATATATTTATTCTACGAATAGATTTGCGCATTTTTACTGTCAGTTTATGAAAATATGTCGTGTTCGTTGAAGTGAAGTAAAAACTGAACTGTATAATATAACATCAACGTATTCTTGTTACTCGTTGCTGTGATGTTGATGTGTCTTCCAAGTAAAAAGACAAAAACTTAATATATTCCTCTTTGTCTCTGTGTGTTACTATACAATTCATAAATTCATTTTAAATGCAACGACAAATGTAATATTGTCAAGAGGTTAACGAACCTCTATATACATTATTATGTCCAATTGTTTTTACTGTCAATATAAAATATAAAATTATTACAAAAACATGTTTTACTTTCTTATACGCAGTAATAAGAAATTATGAAGAAATTCAATCTCGAGAATCCAACGGATATACACGTTTTAAACCTCCTTGAATCTAATGGACTATTTTGAATAGAATATTTAAATCACCCGTCAAATTATTAAATTAAAAAGATGGGTTGGTGAGGAGTGGATTGGATTCTGTATATGATATGGGCACATGGTGCCTACGGTTTAACCTAGTTTAGTAATGCTCCTATACAAATACATATAATCGTGATTTTTTTACTATGCTGTTATGAAACTATACAAAATATAAAAAAATTGTTCGGGAAAAATCAATTTCGTATCTTTTTTGTTATAGTGTTTTTTTTTCTTTGTTCTTTTTAACACAATAGCAAATTTAATTGAAACAATAAAAACCTGATAGGTTTTAAAATAGAATTTTCACACTTTACAATGAGGTTTTTGTGTTTACGATCGAATAAATAAAAAACGAAAAAACTAATCGGAACAATCAATATTGAAATATCGCCATATTTTGATGATTTTGTAAAACATAATTTCACAAAATATAAATCATGTTACAATATTTTATAAAATTCAATAATAAAATGCATTCAGCTGCAGTTCTGCGAATGTGATATATTTATTTAGATTTTGGCACATATTCATTATTTGTGTTAGTTGTGTGTTTTCATGATTCATGTATAAATAATTTTTCTAGTCCATTTAGCTTAGCCTTCAACAGAATTAAATTTATTTACATTTAAATTACACTAAAAATATTATTTTCAATGTTAAATTGTTGTAGACAATTGTATTTATAGCAATTGTCGGAACACATGCAAGCTACATATGGTAACATCCTAATTTATGAATTCTCACAACCATTAAAATATTTAAAATAAATAATTTGGAGTGGCATGCCGTCGTTTTTTTTTTCTTGAAAAATAAATACGTGAATATCGAGAGAAATTTTGATCGCTGATGCTTTCTGTACGGGCTGGGTGCATTGGTGCCTGTGTTTGAAACATGGCAATAAATTTTATTTCAGGAAATTCGTTTCTTGAATTGCGATAAGTTATTGTAAGTCTTCCTGTGCCTGATGCTTATTTAATAAGATCGTAATGAAGTGTTTGAGGGGTGAAGGGAGTAATGCGTATTTTTCAAAGTTTTCTAAAATTCGTTACAAATTAATTTCGGAGAAGTTTTTCGGTGGAAAAGTTCAGATTGCATATATACATATATAAGAATGGCTGGGAAAGCGGGAGTTATTAATTAATCATAAAATTTAAAAACTCTGCGTTTCAAACTGACAAGATTTCTGATGCTTGTTTCGGATTCTTTTTATTTATGTTCTTTTTCTTCTTCTGACTACTAATTATGAATGTACAGCACGGATTTATTCCCAAATAGAAAATTTATAACACTTTCAAACTCGGAAAATGTGTTTTGAACAGGTTTATTTATGTGAATATTTTAACTAAATTACCATATGGGGTTTACAAGTTTGTTATTAAAGCAATTTCCCTCATATTTATACTATGTCCATTGTTATTTTATTTTTACTTTCTTATACGGAGTATTGTATTCATGAAAATGTTCAAACTCGAGATGTTAACGGATTGACCATCTTTGAATCGAAGGACGTTTGTGTGTGTGTCTGTGTGAACGCTCTGGAGCCAAAACTGTTGAAATTTTTTAAAAATCGTAACAGAAAGCAACAATTTACTCATCTTATTTTTTCAATATCTTGTAAATGGCTTAAGTTAAAGAAAAATGTATCTTATAAAAGTTGAAGATATTAAAATTTCTAGCACCTTTTATATACAAAATATTTGTATAATAAAGTTTGATTTAGAATAATTGGCTTAAGAATACTATAGCCCTTTTGTACATACTGTACGACGTGTTAGACCATATTGTGCATTTGGATAATTTAGTTTATTTTTCGACAAATGAACCCTTATAGAGCGCATAAAACATGATCAACGTGTAACACTATTTATCATGTCCACTAGTAAATTTAGTACCCGTACTAAACTCTAGCATAGGCTTAATAGTGTTGCCTACACTAATCCATACAACATACACACATATACATTTGTCCAGGGGTTGTTACAAATGTTTCACTACAATGTTAAAAGCACTATAATACACATACGTCACGGAACAGGTAGTTACATGAAATTTACATACGTACACGTACGTGGATTAGTATTACTGTAATTTATATTTCACACACAGACACACAGAGATATTCGCAGAAACTAAATAGTAAATATGTGGTATGCTACACATTATAAATCGTGTTGTTAGAGGTGCTTCGCAGGGCCGTACTTCATCATTTCATAGATGCTACAGTTCAGTTTAGGGCCTTTCAAAAACTGGGGAACAAGGATTTTCTGTAATGTTTAGTCGTGGTTATTTATGCTTACGAAATTGGACATGCCACATTTGTGCTCTAAGGACCATATAAAATTTATAATAAAATAAAGCAATATTATATTAAATAGATAGTGAAGGCCATATTATCTTTTTTATTGATCTTTAATAATCTTAGAATGAATTTAAAATAAAATAAAGCAGTAATATTTTTTTTATATTTACATTTTTATTAGTTTTAAATAGCGTCTATATGTGTATAAGAATGTGGATATGTCACTTTTGTGCTCTTGCCCTTTGTGCGAAAAGGTTCTATATAGGTCGCCCGGTACCTAAGTCCCGCCCTGGTAGCTAAGGGGTAGTTTAAGTGTAGGGGTAAGCACAGGGTAGGTAAGGTAGTTCTACGACGGAAGCACGAGTATAATAATTCAAGAGATATCATCGTTTCGTCTCTGTGTGTGTGTGTGTTTGTGTTTCATTGAATGTAGTATAGGTATAGGTTTAAAGACGTGTTGAGCACGCGCAGCCGAGCCGTGCACACACGGACACACGGAGTGTAAAATTATACGGTCTAGTTGTGCGCTCAAACGGACGTTGCTTGAAATATTTATATGTATTACCGGAATCGTACAGTTGGAGATATGCTAATGTGTGTGTGTGTGTGTGTGTGTGAATGGATATACCTAGAAGAGAATGAGTAATTGTTTCTGTGTATGTGTGTATGTTGTAAGATTTGTAAAGGAAATTCCAAGGATTTAAGCTGTATGTATTTTCATGTTGAGAGAATACACACATAAATATATTTTACACGCTTTACGGGGTCCTGGGTTCGAGCCCAGAGACCCACAAAGTTAAATTACAATTATGCGATTCAAGGGGAAATATCAAGATCGAATAAAAAAAAATGGGCCCGAGCAATTTTTATAAAAAAGAAATCAAACGATGGATAATTGCATAATAGATGCCTGGTAAAAATATGATTAATTTTGAATTCACAGTTTCAAAAATAAACAATATAATTATATTTATAGTGTTTATTTTTTATCTCCGAAACTGTGTATTTAAAAAAAAATATATATATATTAATACCAGGCAGTTCTTTATGTAATTACGCATCGTCTAATCCATTTTAATAATAATAACTCAAGCCAAATTATACTAAGGGACATATCACCTTTGTGCTCTAACGATTAAATGTTTTAATATATTCAGGATATATGTCACCTTATGTGTTCTACGAATCAAATATTTAATTAATAACTTATATTAATAAAGACAGTAGAAAACTTGAAAAACCTGAAAATAATGTATTGGGACATATTACCTTTGTGTTCTAATTATGAAATAATTTACGGATCAAATGTATTACGATGCATATTTCAAATGATTAAAATCATACAAACAATTTACAGATTAAATGTATTATGATGCATATTTCAAATTATTAAAATCATACAAACAATTTACAGATCAAATGTATTTTGATGCATATTTCAAATTATTAAAATCATACAAAATTTACAATATTATACAATGTGAGATATCACCTTTGTGCTCTAAGGAACACATATTAAAATATTATATAGTAAATTACTGAAAATTTACAAAAAATATTCAGGACATGTCACCTTGGTGTTCTAAATATTTAACAAATAACATTAATATTATTAAGCATATAAGTAATTTTTTTTGGGTGTAAATTTACAACAAAGACTGTATGTTAATTTATTACCAACAGTAATCGTAGTAATATAAATCTAAATTAATATACCAAATTTATCATTTGCAATTACAGAATATTTACAGTGTAATTCATAGTAAAAATTTTTATAGTGTATGTAGTAAAAAAATGAAAAATGATTGTCTATGCCCTAAGGGGCAAGAACATATTAAACTAGTCAGCGCATAAGCATCAACCTATATAGTAATACTACGTGTGTCCCCGAATGGGAAGAATCCCCAATGTTACTTCGAATTTTCGTATCAAAACTGAGTACAAAAGATACACTACATTTTTGAATTTATATCCATCTTACATATGCAAAATTAAATATGATTTAGTTCAAAATCATTCTTCGAATTTGTGGGCATGCGCGTACCCGTATACCCAACTCGGAACTATACTTGTTGACAGAAGAATAAAAATGGCCTCTTACGGTAGTGCGTGTAGTGAAATGTTGCACATTACCCAGCCAAAGCGTTGTTATTAGTGTTATTTAGCCTTTCTATTCAAGATTAAGTGTTAGCGAATACATTGGTTGATAATTTAAGGTAAGGTTCGAACAATTTAAACATAAAACACATTAACATACAAAACTTCATGAATACAATAGTCAGTTTGAATATAACATGCTACACGTATAACATACATATCAACACACACCGAACGTCTTATATAGCTCGCCGCTCGCCCTCAGCGGAAATACATTTTGTGCATTTCCTGTTCCTTAAAAGGATATCCAGGGATATAGCTGACCAAGCTAGTCTTTATGTTATGTGGCTGTAAAGGCTATAATCGTAGCACAAGACCCCCTACGACAGGATAACTATAAAACAGTTTATATGACACCACATTGCTATCGTAGCGAAAAAATCTGAGATTATCGGTGGCAGGCCATCGAATCATATGTATGCGCTATCCTCAACGGACTGTAACTGTATAACTGTAGTGAATATGGGAAAGAAATATTCGTTTCATTGCCTCCGGAAAACAGCGGCTGTTAAAATGTTACCTTGTTTCTTTTTATGTTTCTAATATAAATATGTTCAATTAACTCCGGTTTTTTAAATCTCGATGCTGTATAAAAGAGCTATAGTATTCAGCTCTGTACTTTATATATACTTAGAACTATTTAGAAGTTTGCGGTTTACACTTCCCTGACTATGATCATATATTATAGTATGTACAAAAGAGCTATAGTATTTTTCTTAAAGGTCGATACTGTACAAAACAACTATAGTATTCAGCTATGTGCTTTACTTTCCTTAGAACCATTTATATGTTTGCACAGAAATGCGGTTTACGCCTCCCTGACTATGATCATTATATTATAGTATGTACAAAAGAGCTATAGTATTTTTCTTAAAGCTTGATATTGTACAATAGAACTATAGTATTCAGCTTTACTTTCCTTAGAACCATTTATATGTTTGCACAGAAATGCGGTTTACGCCTCCCTGACTATGGTCATATATTATAGTATGTACAGAAGAGCTGTAGTATTTTTCTTAAAGCTCGTTACTGTACAAGAGAACTATAGTATTCAGCTATGTGCTTTAGAACCATTTATGTTTGCACAGAAATGCGGTTTACGTCTCCTTGACTATGAACATATTGCACAGTATGTACAAAAGAACTATAGTATTCAATTGTGTGACTATTACGTTATCAGAATTGATTTTTTTACTATGATATATTATAACTGTAGTGAAGCTGTTAAAATGTTACCTGAATTATTTTTTGTTTCAAATATCAATATGTTCGATTACCTACGTTTTTATTATAGCTCGATACTGTATAAAAGAGCTGTAGTATTCGGCTCTGTGAACCATTTATATGTTTGCACAGTAATGCGGTTTAGGTTTATGTAACTATGAACATATCGTATACTTTGTACAAAAGAGTTATAGTATTTCATTGTGTCATAATTGTTTTTTTAGTTTATATTGCATTTCCTTGACATCGAAAATTTATTTAACTCATATACTTGTTTTGTTTGTGACCACATCTCCTTTGATGGTATCAGACCAAATTTGATACAATTTTTGATATTGATTCTTTGAAATTAGGTTAACTCGTGAGCACTTTGTGCCCATATCGCATACAGAATACTGTTCACTCCTCGCTGATCGCTGATCTGTGTAGAACAAAGCGTTTTACACACATATTCATTCTACATACATATGTATATCTGGGTATATATATATAATTTATACATTAGCCTACAATTACTACTTATCCGCCATGTCCATCTGACAATGCTTATATTATAGGAATGTTAAAAGCAGTTTCTTTAAATTCTATAAGTCCAAATTAACTATATTTGTTTTTGATGATGAGACATTAGCCTTCTTATTTTGATATTGCGATAGTTATTTTATCTTTAAGATAATCTCTAATCTAAGCAATCAAAAACATATTTGGTACTGCAGTATACGTATATATATATATATATATAAGAAGCAAGTCTTCAGAGGTTTTATTGAGTGGGTGGGGTGGCATTGGCATGGTATATTCACGCGTTCGCGTATCATGCTGTATCATGTGCTGATGAACACCGGATGAATTATTGAAGAGGCAACCGTTGCAACACGCACATTTCACTCACTGTACACTCCCCGGCAAAATGGACCACTCTCGCTCACGTCAACCCTTCCACACCGAAGGGCACCCTCTTAAAATATGTACCGCGCGATACTCACTATATGTAAAAATGCGCGAATTTAAAATTATAATCGAACGAACACCTATCGCAAACAGATCATGCTGCGGTGCTGCGGACGCGATTTTTAATATTTCGAATTTATTAAAATAAAATTAAAAAAATTTGCTGTATTTCATAAAATAAATCTAAGGTAACGCAATTCAAAAATGCCAGAGTATGTTTACGTAAA
The DNA here is from genome assembly GCA_933228885.1 of Leistus spinibarbis. Classification (NCBI taxonomy): domain Eukaryota; kingdom Metazoa; phylum Arthropoda; class Insecta; order Coleoptera; family Carabidae; genus Leistus; species Leistus spinibarbis. The sequence continues at coordinate 8,634,535 of OW121799.1, forward strand.
AACTGGAAGTACCGTCGACTTTTTATGTTGTGTAACCAAAGGCATTGACCGCGGTTACAAACAATAACCGTGACAACCAGAATGGCGACAATGAGCGAACCGCATCAATTGTAGAATAACAATGGACACCCAGCAACCAAAACCATATCGACCATCCAGTTGTTCTCGTTCTCTCATCTCGGCGTCTCGTAGAACAGCACCATGCTCGTTGCGCCATTATCCGCCAACAAACGATCTTATTATCCGCACCCTCTGCCTCACTGTGAACAAGCGTCCCGCGTTCATCTCGCTCACACACATCCGTGCGTTAAATATAAGTGTCTGTCGGCATGTGTGTTTTGTCTTTGTCTATTGGCAGTGCAACATTAATTACTACAAATGTGCACTTACATCAACAATAACGATGCCAAACTGCTCAGAATTTCTCTCTCTCTCTCTGTGTGTGTGTGTGCTTAGAATATTCAACTAACTCACTAGTCAAGTCGCGCACAAAGCAGAAATACATTCGTGCGCAGCTTAGGCATTTTAATTGATTTTATGAGATAGATAAAAATATTTCGCATTTTATGCGTTAAAAACAATATATTTCTAATGTCCTATTGTTTAATTATTGCGCAGGATTCCAACAGTTTAGATATAATTAACCCTTGGAGCGCAATTGTGCTATAAAAATCATTTAATCACATTTTGAATTTCTTAGACGATGACTAAATAAGGAATTATTGTAATCATGAATCCAGAGTTTTACGAAAATACACATTTTAAGCTTCCCTGAAATCAATTTGATTTATTTTAAGATAACGTTTGCTTGTGTGTCTGTCTGTCTTGTGTGTCTGTCTGGGAGAATTGTAATCATGAAACATTTCGGACTCGTGATTTTAATGGAAATACACGTTTTGACCATCTCTGAATCGATTTTGACAATTTTTAAAATGCCGTGTGTGTGTATATATATATGTATGTCTCTCTTACTCTCTCTCTCTGTGTGTGTGTGTGTGTGTGTGTGTGTGTGTGTGTGTCTGTGTCTGTATGAACGCCCTACAGCCAAAACTGTTGCCATTAAAATTATGAAACTATAAACTTAATGAATTAAAAAAGAATTTAATTTTTAATTTTTGCAATAAATTAATAATTATGTCTTTAATATCTTTTATATTCCGTGGTAATAAATAGATTTTCTTTATTTAAACATCAGTGGTTGAGAGAATATTTTGTGTATATACCAAAATAAAATAAAATAAAAATCTACTAAGAAGATTATTCGGCGTGCTGAAGGCATTGGTGCCAATGTTTGTTTTTTATTATAAAATTGTATGTGCAAACAGCAGTTGTAAGAGATGAAAGCATAAATGTATGTGTGCATATCCCCGAAAATATGAAAATAATAACACAAAGACATAAATAGGTATAGTATTCGCAATTCTATATGCAAACCTTGCAAGAAAGTTCGGAATACGACGAATTCACAATGTCATGAACAAAACTGCACAGAAAGTTTTGTCTAGAGTACGTTCGTGTTTGTGACAGCGTTTAAATTATACGCGGACTCGCTACCGGGGACTCTAGCCATGCCGTGCCCGCCTCGACAAGCCCGTGTTCTGCTGGAATTGTCCGGAGTTCACAGATTATATAATACACCAACACTGGAAAGCTGCTTTTCTTGACTTGTATTAATTTTTATTACATTTGTCGCACATCATAAATTTTATTCTATTTTTTATGTTTATACAACATTTGTTATTTATGCATTAAAATAACGTCTATTCAAATGCTACGTTTAATATATGTCCAAAATATATAAGAAAAGTGTTCTAAGGAGTTTGAATCGACAATAAATAAAAGAAAAGAATAATATTTGAATATGTGTAACGAATTTTTGTAAATATGAGTATTTAAGCACAGACGAGAAATAGGCATTTTAAAATGTTCCATGAATATTTTATTGTAATCAATTTTTTTTATTCCTCCATGTATGCATACATACATCCATACATCAAATTTACATAGTACGGTAAAATCTATTTTGTGTTTTGGTCTTTCATGAGTTTTAAAATTGAATCCGTGTAGATTGAAATATATATTTTTTATCTTGACAACGTTTTTTAATATTTCGAAACATCTGCCGTTTCTGTCTAGTAAATTATTCATGAGTAGCACTCTGTTTTTTTTTTTTTTTTTAGTTTTGTGTGATTCTGTAACACGTTGAAATATATGAGAATTTTACCAAATTTAATAAAATGCAACAACTGAATTTGGTTTTAAATTTACGCTATGGCTTTTTTATTTTATATTAAATTATAAAAAAACAATATGTTTGGGAAAATATAATGGAAATTTTATGTTTTATACATTTTTAATTGAAATTTTATGCTCACATTTATTTCTATAATTGAATATTCCGATATTGCAATTTGAATTAATTATATTTTGATTTTTATAAAATAATTTAATTTGTGTGTTGGCTTTTATATATTTATAAGAGATTGTAGGAGACCCACATTGATGGGATATACCGTGGCCATACGTAGGATGTAGTAGAATAACAATCCAATTTTAAATATTTATAGTAACACCGATAATAGGAGATGTTTACAATGGCAGTGTTCGTAAATGTTGGCTATTTTTTTCGTTTTTGATTGTATTGTATACACCCGCAGGAGCCGACTCCAAAGCTGTGTCTCCGGGGTATTTTTATTTCACAAACCAAACAGATGTTTCTATATCTTATTGTGTTTCTACTTCTAGACTAGTATTGCTGTGTTCTAGAACACTTGGCCTAGCATTTTATTTTCTATATCCGTTATTTTCTTTTGTAAGAACATGCTTACGAAGAAACAAACAATTATATACAAAATTGCAACGACAAAATTACACTTTATTTAGTTAACAACAGAAATAAAACTGCTTCTTCATTGTTTGAAGAATGTATTTAGCTCGTCCAGTATGGACAAAAGGGCCGTAGTTATCAATCAAATATTTGCAACTTTCTCAGAAATAAAACTATAAAAGCTATTTTAATTACATAATATAATATTTCCTTAAATTAAATTCAAAAGACTGATATATTTTCACGTAAAATACGAGTATTTGTAGCTAATAACTAATATAGCTAATAATAGCTAAGTAACTAATATAAATATACAATGAAAAAACAAGATTAGGTACAACGCACCTATGCGTTTAGTTCGCCTTATAAGTAATATATGCGATGCGAGCAGCAATTTTTATTTATTATGCCCTTTTGGTTAACTAGTTGAAAAAATGTTATAGATATAAAAATGTCTTACAATTTTTTGTAGATTATTTATATAAAAAACATTTTCTTTAGTATTATAATATTTAATAATTTTGTATGGCCTTTGGGTTAACAATATGCAAAAATCTTGTAGATATAAAATATCTTAGAATTCTTATTAGAATTTTTGGGTGTTTTAGTTATTTTTATAAGGGCTGTATTAAGGGGGGCTCTAAATTTCGGGGCCCTATAACTCGAAAAGTATACGGGCGATTGGATTTAAACTGCGTATGGATTCAAATAGGGTACCAAATAATATGTGTACCAAATTTGGTGTAAATCGCTCCGGTACCTTCAGAATAATAGAGGGCACAAATTTGGTCTAACGAGCGAGCGACGACTAACATCCAAGTATATAAGTTATATATATTTCTGGATTCAGGGCGACGAGACAAACACTTTTTGTTAAGAAAATTGTTTGATCCGAGAATGCTACAGACACACGAGTTAATTTATATATAAGTGAAACTAAAAACATAGTAATTATTCCTGAATTCATTACAATAATGAAGTCGTTGCTCACGATAAACGGCAATCGCACTTTCAAAGTTTGAAATAGACGCAATAATAAGCAATAATAGACACGAAAGAAAGAGTCGGACAGCAGTGTGCATTAGGGCGCGTGGCACGTATCGCATATAAGGGAGTGCCACCCTTTTCGGACATGCGAACACATTCACAGAGCGGGCTCACGTGCACAATGGATGCCATCAGTGATAGCGCATAGGGGTCCGAGTAGCGGCGAGAGTTACCCTGATATTACACAGAGAGACGCAGGACATCATCATGTCCTTATACGGTCCTCGACCTGTATTTACACACATCTGTGTTATTCGTTGCGCCCATTGTTTTCGCCCGAAATCATCGAAAATATAATAAGGACACCAGTCGCTCTCTCCATTGTGCGATGTTTTACACGACAAATGTTACTAAAACAAGCAGGCGACCTTTCACTATCTGTATTTATAATTATGTTTTATTGTGTTTTAAATTCTTCCTACAATTGCTATGAATCGTTGATTTGTCCCCTATATTTGAAAATCGTACAATTGCCATGTAAGTTATCCGAAAACTTTTACGGATACCGTATCGTTATAACGACGTTCTCATTATTGAATTAACTTTCGTCAATGAACGTGTATAGTCTGCGCCTGCTCAGTCCATCGTATTTAGTTCACACACACACGACACAGAAGGCGAACAGACGCTTGGAGCGTGCAACCAATTAAGCTCACAAAATCGAGTGAAAAGAATAAATAAGAAATGCATTTGGTTTCTGTCAGTGTGTCATTCTTAATTGTAAATGCCAAATGTTTTGTCTCCCGGCGTTGCTTAGTCGTCACTTTGATTACTTAGCTATTTCTTTCCGGTATCTCTGGCGAGGTGGGGTGGCTAATATCAGGGTGTGTGGTCATTGTTCGACTGTATACAATTGGGTGGAAATAGGGTGCGCTGTCTGGGGTTACCCTATTTTTCGGCGTCTTTATTTTCACCACTGTGTCTGATGAGACATTGGAGATATCATCAAGAATACAGAGTTGAATCAGGATTCATTCAACTTAAATGTAGGCATAGGTACAGGCACCAGTGCCTTAAGCACGCCGGTTTATTCGCTAATAAAAACACATTTATCAAGGAAACATATTTACTACTACTGGTTTATGGAGAAATAACCAAAATTCGTGTACAAAATTGTAGAAATAAAACAATTCAAAATACAACAAAGAAAATAAAATAATGTTTTATTGAATATTTAAAATTTAATCATTATTATTTTTATTTACATAATTTTATGGCCTTTATTGACTTTCTGTGCAAATATATGTTGATACTGAGAATGTTACAGACACACAGAGCTACACTATACCTCTTTGTAGAAGCGTACGATTAGCAATAAAGGGAAGCATCGATATTTCTATAATTATACGTTCAGTTAATAAATTTCGTAATACAAAAGTGAAACTTATTAATTAACCGCAGTCGCTTTGAGTATTTGAAGCGGCACGCTATTGTGTTGTGGTTTTAGGGAATAATATATTATTAATAAAATAGATGAAAAATTAAATTCCCCGTTAGTGGCTAACAATAGCGCTGGTTGCGTTTGATATGCTTTGGGAAGATACAAAAAATAATAATAATATTAATAATATTCCTTTTGTGAATATTATCTTTTGTGCTACAAAGAACAATGATGTCAACCATCCCTTTGACGGTTTGCTGTTCGTTTTGTTGAGGTTTATAGATAAAATAAAACCAAATCATAAATATTATGACGAGGCTCCAACCATTCGCCTGCCAAACGAACATTTTATTTTGAAAAAAATAATTTTAATCGGGTTGTACACAATTAATTAAAAAGAAATGTGTATGTGTATTTAAGCGAGCTTAATTATAGGTTACAGACGTATATGTTAAAAATAAAAAGTTATCCACATGCGTGAATATTTTTTAAATTATCGAGCGATTATGACCTTGAAACTGATTTTATTTTGATTAGAGTAGAAATTTGTTCACAATAACAAAACATAAAAGGTTACACCGAACTAGCATTGTAGTTTCAAGTTGTTTTAATGATAATTTAATGTATTTGATACACGATATACTATTATATTATGAATAATACCGTAGGTATAATGCATGTTTTTTATTCTAACCACTGTTACTTTCATATCTAAACAACGGGAATGATAACGATATTTTAATATACGTATATATACATACATAGCTGAATGATTTCAATACTTTTTTCTCTCAATTATCGTAGAGTTATATGTAACATAAATAATAAATCTTATAGGTATCTACTATGTAAAGTCTGATAAATTACAGTGAATTTTATAAAATGTTATATTGTTCATAATTCAGAGTGATAAATTTCGACTGATTATCTGGTGAGATATGAGTTGTTCCGTTCTACAGCAATTTGTAATTTAATTGTTTGAATTATTAACTGTTTCTATATTTAGATAAAGTGATCAAAATTATATATATATATATATATATATATATATATATATATATATATATATATATATATATATATATATACAGCGAAATATATATATACAGCGAAACAATTAGTAATTACAATTAATAAAACTAGTTCGTTCAATGACAAACAATGCTAGCATAAATTGTGTTAATTTTGTTGCTGTGGATTTGTAATTTCTAATCTAAATTACTAAGTGGTTCACTGTGAATACCTAGTTAACCCTACAGTGATAGATATTTTTTTGTTTCCGTATAAAAGAGAGTCTAAAGTACAAACATACAGTGCCGTGGCAACTTGGGCAGAGAAGCACTGCCCAGATTTTTTCATATATTTTTTTCTGCTCATATGGCAACTGTGGCTTAGTCGGTATATATATATATATATATATATACGAGATATACCTATATTCGCTTGACCATCTCGCACGGTTGCAGTGACAAATGTTCCTCGTTCCGTTGTGACTACTATTAATAAATAGCGTCTCTATTTTTTCCCTCTTTTATACATTTTTTTTGTGGGGATTCTCGTTCTTTGTGTCCTCGTCCCTCGGACCGGGGCTCGACTCGGATTCAACCGTAGCTTGTGCATTTTTGTGATTAATGCTTACGATGCCGTTTTTAACAATTACTGCAGAGAGTTATGATGACTGTATGAATCTCACTTTAAGGCCATATATATACCTGAACCTTGGGATTGTGCAATTTTAACCTCTGGAGCGGTTTAGCTCACCCTATACACTGGCACAAAAGAGCTATAGTGTTTGGACATGTATTTATGATATTTTCGGAAACAACGAATTTATATTTATATAGACCGATCTTAACTAATTGTGGAATTCTGAGCTAATCTGTAGATCTATAAGACTATTCTAATAACAATAACAATGATTTATTGACGATATTGTTTGACTTGTGTGACAGAATTATTATGTGAGATAATGATAACACAGATGCTAAGTGAAGTGTACTGTAACGCTAAGCGTGAGGTACGCAAAGCTAAATACTGGGGGTAGATAGCTAATTAGAGTGATCGTATCGTACAGTTTTCGGTTTGACGACGTTAAGTATTATCGATGTTATTACAAGTTTACGTGTGATTTATTATCAGGTTAATACACAATTCTGTCGGTTCGCCGAAGTTCAATGGTGACATCTATCCTATCTGTGCATCGGTACACTTACACCCATCGACATACATATACATACGTTACATTATAAACCCACTATTATGTAATATACACTTTGACAGTATCAATCATTTATTCTGACATCTAAATTGTTCACTTAAATAGAGACATCATTTCGGAAAGGCCATTATTGGCTATATAGAGCCTTCTAGAGCAGTGCTTCTTAAACTGTGTAAAGTAACGAACATCTTGAGGGAATTTAATGCTTTTAAGAAGCATAGCTTCAATTTCATTAGAATTAGAAATAATTAGAATTTTCAAAAGAAAACAAAATATAAAACAGTTTGTATTTGAAATAAATTGTAATACTCTTGACAAATTAAATTGAAATACTATTTAGAATTACGCAATGTAAAAGGGTTGTGCATTTTACGGTGGTCCGGAAGCTATCGCTTGTGCGCCTTAGTGTTTCCGGTGATGCTTATTGCGTTTGCGGGATTATTTTACGATTCGGTGCGCGCACTCCGGGCTTTAATACTGTCTACTTCTAAACTTGATGAGATGTTTTCTCTTTTATGATTTCATTAATGTCTCGTCTTATACATCTAAATATATTCGAATTATAAGATGCTTCCACAAAAGCCTTTCATTACCAAAATATATATTATAGATACAAAACGCCTTACAATTCTTTGTAGATTATTTAAAATAATAATATATATATTTTTAGTGCATATTTTAAAATTCAAATTTGTGTAGTAAATTTGGTGTGAATCGGTTCGGTACCTTCAGAGGAATAGAAAGCATAAATTTGGTCGAGTGAGCGACGACTAACATCCAAGTATATAAGTTATATATCTCATCTCAATCATTAATGTTTGACGGGAATTACTAATGGATGGTGTAACTTGATTTTTGCGGAGTTTATTTAGCGTCTAGACGTGGTCCATCAGCTAGATGGCTTACATGACAGTTTCTATAATGGTTCATGTGTTTTTATTTCTCTCACAAAATGATTGAGTCAACTGTATTGATTTTCGCGTATTGTGGCTGTACCTAGTTAACATTAACTTGGGAAATAATCGTATAATTTTGATAGTGGACCAATATTTTATTTGCCGTTATTTGTTCAACGGTTTATTGCATATTACGGTATTATAAGTATTAGTTTATTTTGATTTTATTATTATTGTTTTAATTTTATTGCTGGGCTTATTCACAATCATCCATAATATAATATAATATTTTGCTAACTTAAACAACGCTTTCAGCATTATTATTTACGACGAGTTGTCACAATTCACAACGTGAGGTTATAATTCTTGCGGTAGAAAGGCGAATGAAGGTCACACTAGATATTTTAAATTAAAAATAATTGCTATAAAAATGTACTCAGTAACAAAAATTTGTTATGGATTATTTCATATATCACAATCAAATAAAAATTAGGTATACATCCTGTCATATATATGTATATGTATGACAAATTAATCCGTGTTCAGTTGTATAGCGTTAAAAGCTTTCTAGTATACCTATGTACTGTTCTACGTATTACATATAGATGTATATATGTATGTACAATCTGGATTTAAACAGTAAACGTTTGTCACGTACAAAATCAAAAGCATATACAGTAAAACCGCACTGCTCACATATACACTAGTGATGGATGGTCCACATTTTAAATATAACGATCGCGCTCGCTCACTGATATATTGATAGCATTATTTTCCACTTTTGCGGTTATTATTTTACACAAATCGAACAAATAAATCCTCATTTAAATTGAATACATATATATATATATACTATATAAATAGGTATTTCACGGACACATACAATTTTCGTTCAATACAAAACGCCTGAATATTCCTTTATTCTATACACCATAATTTATTTCTTCGAAAGTTACATCGCGAAATGATTGCCTTTGTTGAAAGCTTCACTTGACTTTCTTTATCTTTGTTTATTATAATACCTTATTTTGTTCTAAATTCACCCTACGATTATTATAAACATAAATTCTATCTATCTATTCTTACGTATTACTTTGTAAAAGAAAGTAAAAATGAAATTTGAAACGTCAACGAAACATGTTTATTCCGAACACCTTGAATATATGTTGGCTTATATGCCGGTAAAGTAGGGCGACGAAAAACGAGTCTGAAGTTTAATAATAATGAAATATGGTGTGAATGTGTGAAAGTTTGAAGACGAATCTATCTTTTTCTATATTTTTTGTGTTTATTTCGGTGTAGCGGGAAATATATTGTAAAAGTGTATGTGGAATACAGAACGTGATACAATATCCCTGGTTAGGTTATCGCATTTATATTCAGCAGTGCACCAGAGGCTTAACGCATCGCCGACTTGATCCACTTTGTCTTTCTCATGCCTGCTGATTTTTCCCTTTTTTTCCCAAATTTATAGCGCTACTTTACATTTGACCCCGGATAGATAAATCAATAATATTGGCCCCCACACTTGATATATCACTCGGAGCTTACTTTAATTTTATATTCTCATATTATTTATTGCTCATAGCTACTTCTAACCAAAATCGTTTATTTCTTAAGGTCTTGTTTATACCTCCATCCCTCTCTAGCAACGGTTAATATCTATTATATGTTGGTACATTGCATGTTGTTCCTAAGTAGTATTCTCTCGCCTAAATTACATTATATGATATGACAATTTCAATATTTTCACGTTTTTGTGAATTCGAGTGAGCGGAATTGTCTTTAACGTGCGTTGGAATGCAGCCAAATGGGTTTCAACCCCCTCATAATAGTCCTGCATGTTACCCGATTGGGTGCTTGGCAGGGGCAGGGGCGCTCGCATATTGCACCCAGACGTGCTAACATAAAGCTCTCTCTCCCCCATATCAACAGGACTCCTCGCGGTTGCATGTACTATGCAGAAAGTACAACGAACTATGGAAGACCTCGCGGAAACAGGGGACACAAACATAAAGACATTTGCACGGCGAAAGGGTTAGATAGGGGTGGGGAATAGAAGAATGTAATCAGTGTAATGCAGTTTAGATAACACGGGCATGAAGCAAACAATAAATATATTTTATAAAATAATATATATATATTAACAAACATATTATTATCAATTTATAAGAAGTAAATTACAAAAAATAGTGTATTATGTCCCCTAAACCAGGGCACAGAATTACTTATTTCCTAATGCCTTGTTGATGGCTCTAAGTAAAGGATATGTTTCCTTACTGAACAGAGGACGGAAATCGTCTGTATCGATGGACCAAACCATGATACCTCCAAGCTTTTTACCCAAAGCGTATTTTACCTTAAAAAGCCATGTTCTATTAGAATAATAACTTCTGAAGTTATAATATGTAAACTATCAGCATAATTTAGCACAAATATAACAATTTTATTTAGAATCAGAACACGTCAAGAGCGGAACTATGATTTTTGTTTTTACGCTACTGGGTTGAGATTGAGTTCTACGTAAATAATGAAATAGTGTGCTTAAAATAAAATATTCCTAACCTTCTTTGTAACCGTTTCTTCTGTATCATAAGTAATCCAATACGTTCCATTAGTTGCATAATTATTTTCGGCCTTACCATTTTTCTTTTCGACATATTTGAATTTTTTGAAAATTTCCAATAGCTGAAATATATTTATCACTATTAATTACATGCTGGATTAATTTCCATTAAAATATTTAACTATATTACAAGATTTGGTACGCGTAAAACGCACCAATGCGTAGAGCTCGCCTTTAAGGAGTAAGATATGCGTTGCGAACAGTGATTTTCAATTATTATGAATGCTACAGACACACGACCGAATGCTTTCTTCGGTAGTTCGTACGGCGAGCTAAAAATGTGTGCGTCATATTGTGAAGATTAGGAAAAATCGATGCGATTTTGTGGTCGACGGTCCGATTAATGTTGGATGGGGATTTATAACAAATTACATCCTTACCTCGTAATTGCTTAGAAATCCAATTTCTTTAGTGAATCTACCCGCCATTGTGTTTTCTATTGTTGCTGCTCCAATGCCCGTATTGGAAGCAGCTTGTAGTTTAAACGACCGTGCATAAGTAGGTATTCCAAGAACTAGTTTCTCCGGAGGACATCCTCCTTGCAACCAATTTGATATTCCCTTTGCCTGCATAAATTAAATTGAATACACAATCTCTCTAACAATACATACAATACGACTCAACAAAATGTATTAAAATATACTAAAACTTACAATAGTTGCATCATTCACATTGTCTGAATCTAACGGAGCTAATAATCCGGTCGTTTTTGAAAGCGGCGATGTGAAATCATACGCCATCACGTTAATGAAATCCACCTGTCTGCAAAATACAAAATGCTTACTTTTTTGCTCTTTCACCAAAACGGCTGCACTTATTACAAAAATAGTTATGTTCATAATGAAAGATATTAAAATTTCCTAAAACTTTTGTTTAAAAAGTTTCTTTAAAAAATGTACCAGTTACGAGAAAACTACGATATAAAAAAGTACTTTTTTCCAACAAAGAATTCTTCACACCTATTACATAAATCGAAAAAAAGAAAAATTCTTACTCTGAGATAGCTTTGATATTGTACGCCTTTTTGATGACATCCTCCGTAACACTAACAGCAGTCGTCAACAGTAGGTCCCACGGTTTCAATTGTGTCCTAAGTTCCTTCAGAAGTTCGACGAAATTGTTTTTATCAACTTCGATACCGCCACGATCACCGGGATATTCCCAATCAATATCAATACCGTCGAATTCGTATTGTGCCAGGTATCTTAATACACTGTTTGCAAATGCTTTACGCGATTTTGCCGTCGATGCCATCTATATTGAATTCAATACAAATTCAATCAATACAGAACGTTGGCTAACAGACAAATTAGTATATTTTACGATGTTACGACTTATTTAGTAGTTTGTACGCATGCGCGTAAGACATGCTTAGACTAGACACCTTCGGCTGACGCCGGTCGAACACGATTATATATATCTTATTTATAAAAATGTGATTACTAGGAAGCGGTTTATACATGTGCCGCCTTTTAAAAATGCTTTCAACTTACAACTGAGTATTTCCTAGACTTTTCATTCCAGCCGCCGATAGCTAGCATAGTTTTTACACAGGTATTATTTTGTTTCAACCCCATAAATTTGTTGTACGAATCTTTGCCGCCGTTTGGCGCAAAATCAGCCCAAGTATCTAAAGATACAATTCGGTTTGACATGACATCGAGACCACTGAATGAGTATATTAAGTGAGTGCACAATTTTGGGTCAATGTTGCTAACATCATAGTATCCAGCACCTTGCCGATAAACTCCCCAACTTGGGTAGTAACACACGACCTTTTTTTTATCTGCAAATATAATGGATATTTTTTGGGGGAATTTATTTTATTGGAAAAGTTAAAAGGTAAATGAACGAAAAGGTAATTAAAGTTAAAAAGTTTTTATCGAGACGACGGTGAACACACACACACACACATATAATCTGGGTGTTTTTATATATATAAATATTGAGTTTTGAGGCGAATTATACCAGAATTTGAGATCGTAAGCGCAGTGATTCGCTAGTGCATAAAATATGAATGTAAGCGTTTTGAAACATCGGTGGGGTATTTGTAAATCCTTAGGTAAGCTGTAATCATTTTGGCATTTTAATTAAAAGTTTGGTTGCGAACATACCTGAGCAAGAATCTGCATCAGTTCCATGGCATAGCATTGCCAGCGCAAATAACAAAACACCCACAAACTTTATCATTTTGTAAAATTCGCGAATTTCTTATTCACTCAAACACACACACACAAGACTAGCATTTAAATAGCACCGTCTTATAATAACGCGCAGATTAATTCTATATTTACAATCTTATCAACTTCGACGTAATAATATTTAATTAATTCCAGTTAATTGACTGTCCCATATTAATTATTGTATTGTTTTAATCATTTTAGGTTAAAGTCTGATTTGTAATTATATTTCAAGGTAAAACTATTATCTTGGCATTTTTGTTGGCTATCAATTAAAAAACTGGTGTGGTAGACACTCGACAATCTGTGTAATATAATTATTTTTTATTTTTATTTAAATTCATGCTAACAAAATTTATAATGAAAGTTATATAAATTTTTGGATTCAGGGCGGACGAGACAAACAGTTTTTGTTAAGGCGAGCTAAAAAATAAGGCAATATAATATTAAATTGATACAGACAGTATGAGAAGTCGTGTGAAGACCACTTGAGCTGGTTTAAATAAATAAAACGTGTTACTTTAAAGTTTAAAGGAGGGGGGTCAGGTAAGAGATAGTGGGACGGGGGTGAGTATGGCGTGCGCAAAGTGACAGATGAGTGCCGGCCATTTGTGCCGGATAAATTTAAGTGCACCCGATTCGTCACACTGTATGTCACTTCTGGCAAACGATTAGTTGCCGCGCGCTGACATGTCGTATGCGGTGTTTACGCCATTTCAGAACGCGATGTTGCTTTTTTGTTCCACTTCGCAATTCGCATCCATAAGGCAACGGCAATGCGATGATGATATTGATAACGTTGTCTCGTCGTTGTGAGATATTGCCAGCAATTGATGTCATATTTTTACCAAACAGGCCGCTGTTGCCGTGACTGCGAACATATGTGAGATGTGCCTGAGTTTGACATCGGAATATTTAACATTTTCACCCTGTACCGACACCCGATTTATTGCTTTGATGTACACATATTTATTTTGCACCGTTTTTATACGTCGGTTGCCACCACACAAGATTTAGTGAACATAATTAATTTCACATGGTTGTTTATACTCTGCCACGTCTTCAAAATCAATTTCGCAATTGTGTATATATTTTAAAAATTATAATCAACAACACTGAGACAGTAATTTACTTGAATCAATGTAGATTTACTACAATTAAATAAAACCTAAACTCTACATTCAAATATGGGATTTATTTAATTGTAGTAAAGTAAAAGGATAACATGTCGTTATTAGAAGTATTAGATGTAAAATTATAAATGCTGATTGTGTCTGAATTTCATATCAAATATTCGATTTAAAATAGGGAATAAGAATAAGACGAAGCACTGTGTGGCAACCCGTATGTTTTGTGCTATATTTATGTATGCAATTCATCTTTTATTCAAGCAAATTTATTCTTATTTCAACAGAAATAAAGTGGTACTATTTTTATACACCGAAAACGAACAAACCAAATTTAAAATATACATACAACGTTGTTGTTCCTAAACTAAACAATATGGAAATGCAAGACAAAAAGAAGTCCACGAAAACAATATAACGCAGATTCGTTCTTTGAAATGAAGCATTTCTGTTGCACCAGTAATCCTACTATATACTCCCATTCCCATCTAGACTGCAACACAAATTGAAACTGAAGTATATCCACAAATACTATTTCATTTCTACTGAATTACAACGTATTGTTAAAATGGCTGTGAGTGTACGTGTGCCTCTGGGGTATTTCACGTCCGTAAAAGAAGTGTAAGTGTGTATATGTGTGTTATATCAGTTGACCAATGGGAAGAAGAGTCTAGTCAGTGCTGGGTGGTTTTGTTAATTGAACTGGCTTCCATTTTATTACCAATGCGGTGATGCAACCAGCTTCCCTGTACCGCACGTGGCTAAATCTTCTGGAAATTCAAGATTGGTTTCCGGGAATCACCCGATGTTAATCGCCTCCAACTATATATATATATATATATATATATATATATATATATATATATATATATATATATATATATATATATATATATCTACCGGGAATCAGGATTTGCTCTGTTCAAATCTTATTAAATACATGATTGTTACATTTCGTTCATACCACCAAAAATAATTAAAATACATTCTACTTAATTGAACATATGTGAATCCAATTTGTTATAGGTCATGAGATACCAGAATGTAAATTACGAATAATAGATTTATTCTAAATTTGAAACCGCGCATTTATTTTTAGTATATATACCGAATTGGTATTTACAAGTAACGAAGTCAATAAGTGTCAGATATTTTCTAGAAAATCTTTGCGCTCACATTGGTTTCTGGGTAAAATAGCTGTTACGTGAAACTTCTACGTTTACGTTACCTTGCGTCTTACGTCGATATACGTGTGTGTGTGTGTGTGTGAACGTATATGATGACAAGAAAACATGCGAACTCCATTAGAAAGTTTATGCAAAGTCAATTCAACGTCGAATCTGTCGTTTGCAACCACACGGCGCCTTGCCATTTCGAAAAGTGCGTGTATCCATTGCCAACATTAGACCGAAATTGGAACATCCTGTTCAAATATATACAGTTATTTCAGTTCAAAAGGGTTAACTCGGGTAATAACTATATTTTCAACACTGCATATATGTAAAGATATAGATACACATCTTTCGGAAAATTGTGGTTCTGCGACTTGTCGAACAAAATTCGGAGAATCGACCTATTTTAAACTTGTATACGTACCGTACAAAGAGCTTAAGTGTTTGATTCTACACCTGTATTATTTTTACAATCTTGATTTTTTATATTAGAAAAGAAGTAAAATGAAATCGACTATTTAAAATTAATATTTATGTACCGTTTAACTATAAATATATATTTAT
The DNA here is from genome assembly GCA_933228885.1 of Leistus spinibarbis. NCBI lineage: Eukaryota > Metazoa > Arthropoda > Insecta > Coleoptera > Carabidae > Leistus > Leistus spinibarbis. The sequence goes on from OW121799.1 coordinate 8,650,573, forward strand.
TTAACGTAAATATTTTAATTATAATTATATTTTATCAAATATCCTTTATTCCATAATGAGCGCGTACGAAATATGTTTAATATTGTTTGTATTATTTAGTTTTATAAAAATGTACATCATTATTATTTAGCAATGGGCACATGAATCTACCTAGTTAATTAATAATAAGCATAATATTCTTTGATTATATATGTACTTGAAGTTCCGGTCCAGCTAACTGCATATAATTAAAAGTTATAAGATAAATTTAGTAAAGCAAAAAGCAGGTAATAAAAAGCGTAGATTATGGTGCAGTGCTTGAAGCACATATTGAAAAAGTGAACTAGGTATATATAATTACGTTAATTATAAGCGTATATACCCTTTTATTTTATAATTACTCTTTTACACAGTATTCAGACGGCGTGGTGAGGTTCAGCGAGATTCAGCGACGCGCACGCTACCTTGATTATAACAACAGTTTTAAAACAAATTTGCCACGAACACCTTAAATAAGATATTTTTATTCTCCGACCTAAAACCGCATATTATTATTATTAAAGCATTAAGGAGCGATATCTTAAATAGCCACAAGACACGTAACCTAAAACCTCTAAACATCGCTCAATTTCCTCCGCCCTCAAAAATTGTTCTCCTCTATCTCTCTCACTCTGTCTGCATAACTTAGCTTAGAATTGTAACGTATACGTCATTTGGCGGCTGACGTTTATATTGTCAAATTTTACTCTGTAATTCAACGCGATAAAGATTTTATCACCACACATGTTGGTTGCTTGTTGCATATACATCACACTGTGTATATATTGCAATTTGCTCCTGCCATAGGGGCGACTAGGGCAACATTACCACACGAAACAGTATTTTTATTACATTTTAGAGCCCTCCTTAATCCTGCCCTTATAAAAATAATTAAAACACTCAAAAATTCTACTAATAATTCTAAGATTTTTTCATATTGTTAACTCAAAGGCCATAAAAAATTATTAAATTTATTTATTTTAAAATATACACTAAAAAGTTATAAGAAAGTCGGGTGAAGGCCACTCCGGATAACTGAGTTGTGTATGTATGGGTAAGTTTAAGGAAGAAAGCTATCGCAGAGAGAAAATAAAAGCACTTTTCAGGTGAGATAAAGCCTTAAAAATGTCATTATGGAAACATCGTTGCGATGTCGCGTTCGCTCAAAACGGCGAACCGACCGACGAGACATAATTCAATTACAGATGTCAGCCGGTAAAAAGGAACACTTCTTCTATATCGGTGGGTACCTTTGCCAGAAACGACATAAAGACCGTACGAGACACGAAAGATGATTATATTTTTCACAACGAAACATTTCACAGAATTTCACCACATTACAGATCACACAAGCAAAATAAATGTTAGAAAATCAACTAGTATATACTAACTGTAATTTTCGACAGTTATCTGACGTGAAACGCGACGTCGAATACATTTTTAAAATGGGCCTAGTGTTCAACTTGAAAAATACACTTGTACAAACCTAATAAAGACAGTTGTTTGTCTGAAGTTTTGAGTTACCTCAGAAGTGTATATAAGGCCTAGGGATTTGCCCGAGTTTTGTACAACTTCAGAATTTTCTACAATTAAAGTTTAATTCAAACTTTGTGTTTTAAAACATTTTTAATATGCTAACACATATATCTTATTTTTTACCATCTTTATTCTTGAATTATTCAAACTTTATTTCGACACAACAAAACGTAATATATATATATTTTTTAATTATAAAATACAATCAAACTCCGAAAATGCGACCAAAGAACTTTTATATTTAATTAACACAACTACACAAATCTCACGCGTAAAAATGCGACTATATATTTAACCTGTTTTAGTTAATTAGCAATCACTATTAACAATTATAATTACCAGCGTAGCTTAGTTAAGTGTCACTACAAGGAGGTTATTAAATTGTATGAATGTATTTTATATATGTGAATATTATTACCCAATAATAATATAAATAAATGCTAATGCTAAAATCATTTTATAAATTCAGAATTAAATTTAAAATAATTCACTTAAATATTCATTTATTTTAAATTAATTAATAAATTTGGACTGTATATTACGTACTAATGACAATAAATTATTTCACTGTATTGACGAAACATTAATGATATTTAATTGTAAATTAATCATAAATATATTATTTACTCGTCAAAAATATTTTATTTTACGATCATAAATTTAAATATCTATAAAGTACAGGTTATCGTTTACCTAACTAATATTTCGGTAATTACCGAGTTTATTTTGTTTATTCTTCTCCCTATTTTTAGCAATAATTTTGCTAACGTAAGACCAATCATATATTTTCTAGGAGATATTAAAATAATCGTTAAATTGTTGCTAAAATAGAGAGCAAAAAAATCTTTACTTTAGACGACAGCAAAAATTAATTAATTACACTTGCATTTAAATGTAATTCTAATTCTACTATAATTCAGTATATGATTTTTAACTGTAATTTGCATTGGAAATTTTCAACAGTGTACAAAATAAATATAATTACGCTTTTTCCCCAATTCAGGGCGGTATTTTTTGATATGAGTAACCAGTAATAATTGAGCTAATGTTGGCAATTTAAAATTTTGCATTTTGCTGCAAGTACTTTGCACATGACATGCTATTGACTAAAAATATTGCAACTCTGTTGTGAATCGTCTGATCGAAATTATATGGGTGTTTCTGTGTGTGTGTGTGTGTGTGTGTTATTATTATACGCTCTAAATGCGATAACGACTTCTTAACCGTCCTTTTAGGATGATTTATGAGTTAAGTTTGTCTTGGTTACTTATCCTAATTGGCTATGCAAATATGAAACTTTATGTGAAGCGGACCCACGGATTCTCATCGAATTTTCTTATTTTCTTACATGCTTCTTCCGCTATTTCCTGTTTCGTATTATTTTTGTTTTCTCGGCCATATCCGGTCATAACTACTTCGTTAAGATTGCCTTTAAAATTGTTAAGACTATATTAAATGTATACGTATATTTAATGATCATTACAATGAAAATAAAATCAGAAAAATGGGAATGTATTATGATGAAGGGATATGGTTATTATTTATTCATTGGCAAGACTGGCTGGTAATCTTTTAATGCGCTTATCGATAACGTATATGTGCAAAATGATTGCGAACAGTAATCCGTTGTAACCAGTTGGTAACATTGATTATGTTATACACTACACTACCGTGCCACTGTTATCTACTGGAAGCCAATGGCTAAATAACTCACGACTAATTACCGATCAAATTTATCACAAATATTATCGCTTTAGCGATCTATATACGTTTACATTATTATGGATTTCAAAATATTACCGCTACACTATTTTCAAGTACATAATCATAATTATTGTGATTTTCATTGTATGTTTCTATGTTTCAGGTAAGCCCAATATCGTACCTCAATTGGATACTGTAAGTGAATATTTCTAAATCTAAGCTTATCTAAATTACTTTTAAATGTGGAAAACATGATATTTATTTATTTATAATTCTGTTGCAACTGACTAAAATATGTTAGTTTCAAGTTACTTCTCGCATTTAATTGAAGTAATGTTCGTGCAATGTAAATAATTAAATTATAAACACGATCAAGTTAAACTTTTCCTTATGCAATGTTAAAGTTCTGTACGACGTAGTACCGAGTGGGACAGACACACAGAGAGAGGGAGAATGTTAGATGGACGAATTTCTTGTATCGACAACGAAGAACAATTTAACCGCAGAACTTGTTGATCGGCAAAACTTTAACACGTCCTTATTATCGGGTAATTTCGTGAACCTTTTCCACCCTATCGAATTTCTATTCGGGCAACTTCGGCGATAACGATAATGAGAAAAAAGTCGAAAAAAGAATACTTCAAATTTTATATTGTTTTTATAATTTTATATATATATATATAGGGCCCTAAATTTTGGGTCCCTATAATTACAGTTTGTACAAGCTACAAACTAGATACTTATAATTTCATTTAACATAAAAGAAATCATGGATTATGTATATTATTGTTATAAATGACGCAAAACTCGGGCATATTTTGTGCTCTAAAAATAAAGCCTTTGTTTGCTGCTAATGATACCAGGAATATGATTTGAATATGAAATTGAAGCTTGTCAATTTTCTCTTCGTAAATACTTCATTAAAACAGTTTTATCATTATTTCTAATTAATATACAGCACAATAGCAGCTTGTCTATGTCAAAAAATCGATTTTAGTTAATTATAATGTTCGCTTTATTAGAATTATGACGCAGGTGAAACTATTAAGGATGTAACTTGAACAATCGATTTTAATTTGATTTTGTAGGTAAATGGTACGTTTTTTGCAAAAACTTTTTAAACAAGAGTTGCTAGAAATTTAAATACCTTCAAATTATATGTAAATACTTTTTTCTTAACTCAAGCCGTTTCCGAGTTATTACCAGAAAAGCAGGAGTAAACTTTTACATCCGGTTAAGACATTGCCTTCAAAAATAGGAGGTGCACATCCGGGTCATATAGAACTCTTGTTTAAAGTTTCGTAACTGTTTATCCATTAAAAATTGATTCTAAACAATTATTCCTCTTATGATTTTTGCTCTAAAACTAATAGATTATGAGATATCGTTTAACGAAAATATTATCATTGTATTTCCAAAAAAGTGTACATCCGGTATATGTGCTTGACTGTAAAATTGAAATTATGAAGCATTTTCAATAATTTAAGGCCTTTATTTAGTCATAGCCGTCTATGGCAGTGTAACTGGCTCGGTGCCAGTAGCTTGTAGAATTCGGTGGAAATAATTTGCCGTGCAAACGAGATCGGTACAATTAAATCTTAAGATTGGCTTTAATTGCAATGAGGGTGACATCCACAGCGGCCTTAAACGGAATCTAATTTCAAAACTAAGTGTCGCTTAAGAAGAAATTCAAATCGGATTACATCGGGACAAACACCACGCCGCGCCGTCCGTTCGTGTAATTAATAAAAAGAAATAAAATAAACGAACTTAATCTGTTTGCCCGCACGTTTTAAATCTATTCGTAATTACAATTTAAAGCCCTTTTTTTCATTTCTCCGTATAATCTTTGGGAATTACAATCGTAAATGTCCACTTTACAAATAAATGACAAATTATTGCTGACCTACTTTTAACTATTGTGGTAAAAAAATTGTACATGTTTTTAATGCGAATTTAATCATCATACATGCATATGTGCAGGCATCAATGTCTTCAGCTCGCCGGTTTACTCTTTGGTGGATTTTAATATTAATATGATGCTTTTAATACATATAAAATAACCATTTTTAAAGGCGATTTTCCAGTAAATGGTACATTTTTTGAAAAAACGTTTTTAAGGAAAGTTGCTAGAAATTCTAATATCTTCAATTTTTATAAGAATAATTATTTCTCTAACTCATGCTGTTTCCGAGATATTTAGAAAATAGCCAGGGTAAACTATTACTTCCGGTTAATATAATTCAAAATTATATTTAATAATTTTTTATGGCCTTTGAGTTAACAATATGAAAAAATCTTGTAGACATAAAATATCTTAGAATTATTAGTAGAACTGTTGGGTATTTTAAATATTTTTATAAGGGCAGTATTAAGGGGGGCTCTAAATTTTGGGGCCCTATAACTCGGGAAGTATACGGGCGATTGGATTTAAACTGCAAGCGGATTCAAATGGGGTGCCAAATAATAAGTGTAGCAAATTTGGTGTAAATCGGTTCGGTACCTTCAGAGGAGTAGAAAGCACAAATTTGGTCGAGCGAGCGACGACTAACATCCAAGTATATAAGTTACATATATTTTTTAATTCAGGGCGACGAGACAAATACTTTTTTTAAAGGAAATTTTTTGATCCGAGAATGCTACAGACACACGATGGCGAGCTAAATAGTATAGAGGTAATATGAACATATTCCTATTACGCTCCAAGGAATTTAAATACATATGAAAATATTTTCATTTCTAAGAATCCTTAAACATAAACAGTATGAATAATATTATTTTGTAACAAATACAAATTTACATTTTTCGAAGCAAATATTCGACTTTTATGGGCTACGCCAACGATAGTAAAAATATCTATAAAATACTAAGTCGGATGTATGTGCCTCTAACATGTAATATATATAATCAAATTGTGATATACACTTAGAAAGAAAAATGAAAATTTATATGTCTGTAAAACTATAACTAAAAAACTCGATTTTATATATATATATATATTTTTTTTTTAATTTTTTGTTCTAAATCTGTTTGGCGGTAACGAATGAAAGCCCTAGTTACTAAACAGTGGTAAAAAGTATAATTAAACATTAAGGACCCCCTTAACATCGCTTTCATCTTATAAAACCACTCTTGAATCCTTGAAAATTTCCACGTCGGTACACTCCGCCAAATACGGACCGAACCGAAAGTAGTTCGGTTATTCGTAGGAGGATTTTTCGTCGAATGTACCTCGGGATAAAATTACAAATTCTGTACCCTTCACGATAGCTATATACCACATTAACACAGGATATAGGTGCACTTCCTCGCCCCTCTGTTCCGTATTTCCCCGTATTTTTAACTCTTTTGGGAGGTGGCAGATGGATCGCATTTTCGCTTGTGTGTGTAACGCAGTTAAGTACTAATTTATGAAGTACGCGAACATCGTTATCAAGTACTTATAGCACATACACACATTTTCATAGCGAGAGCTTTCAAGTAAGTGATGGCACGTCTTCGGTTTAAAAGCACTCGCTACACTGCTAATATATTAAGGACATATTTCAAATCATTCGGGTATATACCCTATTAATAGTAGTTGGTCCGGAATTATAATTTTGTATAGTGTTAGTTTCACAGATTTATATGGGTGATGTTAATGGAGTAAGAAGGTTGCTCAATTTTGTTTCAATTAGTTTGTACCCTAATTAGAGCTCACTGAATCCAAAATTTGCAATAGAATTACTTGTTTTAGTACGTAAAGTAAATGTAACATATTTTCAAAGGTGGGGCTTTTCAGTAAATTGTACATTTTTCAAAAAACTTGCTTCAATTCAATTTATCTCTATCTCGTGTCTTTTTCGAAATACGCAAAATATGACACATGTAAACAAGCACTTATGGTTTAAATATCCTGTTCAGAAATAAGTTGTCTTTCTAAGGATAAACAGAAACGTAAATAACGCAAAATACTAATTGTTTTCAAGATCGATTTTTCAGTTAATGATACATTAAATAAAAAACTCATATATATATAAATATTTCTAACCTTAACGCTGCCACCATTAAACGAAAATAAAAATAAAATTACAGTTTCTTTATATTTATTTATTTATATATCGTTCCTCAAATTACAATAATTTTGTATAAACACAACTAAATTAATTTAAAAATATACAAACATTGGTGCAAGCAACAGTGCATCCAGTTATTGGAAAATTAATCTTACAACCGTTATACATCTATACATGAGGAATTAGGGAGAAGTAAAACGAATTATTTTTAATTACATGTATAATTATGTACCAGTGGTGGAGTCACAGTGGTGGCACTTTTCTTAAACAAAAAAAAAATTATTAAATGCCAATATAAATATATTGTGTAAATAATGAAATAGAAGCAATACTGTGTGAGAAGCAGTAAGTTTATTTATAATCACTGTCAGTGTTCACAACACAGATAATTTTACGTATCTTTTATTTTTGAAATGCCAACAGTTTGTTTCATATCGATTTATATAAATAATAAAATAGATGTACAACAACGAAAATATAAATACGTGTTCACAAGGAAATGCTTTATTAATATGGTGTATCCATTAGGTATACATTTACAAATTAATTACTAGACAAATTGCCCCCCGACAAATTATTTAATTAGACTGATGTATTGGTTAGCTATGAACTGTATTATGTATATGATATGGGCACATGGTGTGTTAACCTAGTATATCTATAATTTGATAGGAGAGTATATAGGTATAGTTTGAAATGAGCAAATTGAGTTTAGAGCAATGCAGCTGTTCGGCGCTGAACTGAATGACGTCCAAGATAATCAGATGTAAATTTGAAATTTCTAATTAGATAATCTAGATTCTAGACTAGCATAAAACATTAATTACTTTTGACGTGGCGAACATCACACGAACTAGCATAGGGCTGCGTCGCACCGCAACGTCGATTCCGCTCTGTCGGTCGGTCGGTCGCTCGCTCGATTATTTCAAATGTGGTTAATGGGTTATTATACAAAATTAATTAGTTCGCGTTTCCAAATTATTATTAAGTGTCAAGAACCACCGAACCTATACACCCCCTTGCCTTAAAACTCTGCTTTAGAACTGTACGCCCGCCATGTTCATTGATTACATAATTATATTACATCCCTATAACTTACATTTTAATAGAATGTTAAAACAACCCCAATCACTTTTTTATGCGTTAGATATCAATCACAAACTTGTTTATTGTTTGTTTAGCAATTTTCAATAAACAATACGCTCGAACACGTTCTCGGTCGATCGATGGCAAATATCAAATTATTTGAATCTATTTTGTTTCCTTACCAAAATTGTTGTCAAGCAAAGTTTATACAATTTATTAAATATATACGTATTTGTGGCAACATAAACACATTTAGGATTTTCCGTAGCAATTTTCTCGTAACTGGTACATTTTATAAAGAAATTTTTCAAACAAAAGTTGTGTGTAATATTAATATCTTTCATAATGAACTAAACTATTTTTGCCATAAGTGCAGCCGTTCTAGTGATATTGGAGATAGAACAAAAATACATCTAGTAAACATGCACTTCCGGTTGGAATATTCATTTGATAGTTTGTAGTTTCACAATTTTACGTTCGACAGTTTTGGCACTAGATATATATTTACCGTTGCTAGACAGAGTACGAGGTCTAATCAGTTGTAGCCTTTTAAATAACTCTCTCATTATATAATGAAATTAGATTATTTTGTAAATTCAAAATACACACACATATATAGATATTGTTATGTCAATAAAATATGTACGCGTTGAAATTAGCGTGGTCAAACTTAAAAACATAACACAGTGCAAAGTTGGGCCGTAAATATTTGCCCAAAAGTTCGGCAATGAATGTTCAACAAAGAGATGATTTAATATTGGCACACACACAGTTATTACTTTATACATTCCTTTATTATTGTATACGAAATACCACAGGTGAAATTATGCGGTATAAATCAAACGTTGCTTTAGAAATATGCTGCAAAATTACATTTACAATATTCATATTTATTATATATTAACCAATATTTAAATGAATTGTCTGAAATACGTTTATTATTTAAAGGTTCTTTAGTTTCGTATACGTAATATATAAAATATTGAATTGTTATTTATTAGTTATTAAATCATTTAAATTTTGAGTGTTTTAATTATTTTTATCAGGGGGGTATTAAGGGGGGCTCTACATTTTGGGGCCCTATAACTCCGGAAGTATACGAGCGATTGAATTTAAACTGCGAGCGAATTCAAATGGGATGCCAAATAATATGTGTATATTAATTTTGATTGCATAAATTTCCATAACAAAAAATGCTTCGTAATTTGGACTAAATTTCTATATATGCATAAAATATACAATGGCATATAGTATATATATGAGCTAATTAATATCTTGTTATTAATTAACTGAACGCTAATTAGTAGGGAATAATAGATCAACTAGTTATTAGGGATATATTATCTGTGTGCTTAATTGAGCCGCAGTCCTGAATACGAAATGACATGACGGATGTGTATAGCAATTTTAGTTGTTCAAAAGATGTTTTTCCGTTGGTTGGTTACCGCTGTTTTAATACGCACCACATACCCTAGTGTTTGTCTGGAAGGTAGATGCCTGTTGCTTTCCAGATTATTAAGGCTTTCCAGGTTTCTTCCAGACATTTACGTTCTCAACACTGAGCCATGTGGACGTCACTGAAAGTGATTCTGTGTTCAAGCGGATGATGTATACAGACTGGAAAGAAAAACTTGTTTTTATAGTTCATATATTTTTATTTGGGCATTTCTTTGAAATATTACTCAATGTTTTCATTATTAAAAAATTAGTCTATTTAAAAAGTTACTATTTTCCCAAAGCAATTGCATTAAAATTGTCAACAGTATTTGGGCCCCATTAATACAACGCATGTCCAGTATAACCACTTTGGCCAAACAAAAGTGACCATAATACACACACAATTCAACAAACAAAGTGCCATAATTCTGTTGTAATGGTTGTACATTTGTTTCAGCGCGATAATTGTTTGTTGCTATTGTCTTGTCAACTGTTTACTGGCCGGTTTTGTTGTGTTATTATTGTACGGAAATAATATACACACGGAAAGTGTTAAAGGTAAACCACACAGACACACAAGCTGGTTGCCGGCGGTGACAGGGCAATTGAGAACATGCCAGGAACTCAGCAAAGGATTGGAGGAGTTAGTTGAATACCATTTCACCTTGCTGTGCTCTTGTTGCTGTGTCCATAACATACATAACTTACCGTCACTTTTGGCACACTACCTATTATATTATTTCTGGTCATGTTAGCTTTGCTACTAATTCGGTTTACGTGATAAACCTTTGTTATATTTCGTGTGTGTAGACAGTAAATAAAGGGACACCCAATGTCCCTCAAATATTCAAACCATTCGCCGACGGTCTAATACATGACTCAGTTATATATATACACACATATATATATATATATATATATATATATATATATATATATATATATATATATATATATATATATATATATATATATACATATATATATATATATATATATATATATATATATATATATATATATATCTATATCTATATACAATGAGATCAATAGTGAAAATAAAATCGGTCGGTTGTTAAAATTGCTTTTGACATATTTAGGCGCGAAGATAAATGTGAACGTTTTTAGCGTAACTGAACGTGACATTTGAGTAATGCCCTGAGCACTCATAATGAGGCTCCAGTGCCATCAGGACACGAGATGACGAATGGTTTCACATCAAATTCTATCACCTGGTCACTGCATTTTCTTCCCTGCTCAACTTTCACACGATTTGTTTACCAAATTATTCATTATATATACAGGTGCCTCTATTGCTAAAACTCTTTTCAAAACGTAACTCACTTTTTCCTTACATTTCATAAATTGTAAACCTGCTTTTTCGTTCATTCCATTTACTGAAAAATCGCCTTTGAATATAAATATTATATACGTACGTAATACAATTAACAACTTTTAAAAAATAATTGTATACTATCCGACTTTTAATATTTAGAAAATATGTAAATTATAAGCCAGGAAATAAAATAAATTTCAAAATATAGAATGAAACATGATAAATCTGTGTGGAGTATTGACATCCAGCAAAATGGCGCGTATTATTATGATTGCCATAAACTATCGGGGCATACTATTCGTGTTCGTAGAGCCGAAAACGGTTCGAAAATTGCAGGAAGGAAGTATAATTTTCGATGCTAGCTCTAGAGCTGTATATATATATACGTGTATGTCATAAATTTCAAAAATATACATCTGTGTTAGTGTGTTCACATTCTGTGCGTATATATATATGAATTTCACGTGATGGTAATATAAAATATAGTTGGAGGCCAACGCAGAAATAACATTATGAAATCGTGTGACAAGCGAAATTTTGTTGACCGCACTTGCTAACCGACTCTGCGCGTGTATGAGTGTCGAATCGCCGCGAAATCAATGTTCGCGTTACACCGACACCCTTTCGCTCACACTAGTAATATACGTTTTATTTTCCCGTCTGTTCCACTTCAAGCCTTAAAATCAACGCGTTCCAAAAGTAGAAATAAAACTTTTTGGGCTGCGAAAAAGAATTATGCGATAATGATAAAGTATCAGCGTAATTTAATTGGTTATTCTACTGTTTTGTTAAACGATCAAATATGATTTATTTGTTAAATATTTAGCGATTATTATTATATTTATTTATTATTATAAGTTGGCATTTCATAGATAAACAAACTGTTATAATTAAGTTAGTCTATCAGCATTACTGTGTCAACCAACCGGCAACGTTGCATCCGAGATATATATATATATATATATATATATATATATATATATATATATATATATATATATATATATATATATATATATATATATATATATATATATATATATATATATATATATATATATATATATATATATATATATATATATATATATATATATATATATATATATATATATATATATATATATATATATATATATATATATATATATATATATATATATATATATATATATATATATATATATATATATATATATATATATATATATATATATATATATATATATATATATATATATATATATATATATATATATATATATATATATATATATATATATATATATATATATATATATATATATATATATATATATATATTCAATCTCAAAATGTAACGTACATGTCACAACAAGTAAACAAGTATACGGCGTTTCGGTAACTCACTTTGCGAATTGGTATTTCAAGTATAAATACCGAATTCGGAAGAATGAATACTTTATTTGATGGTAATTAGCAGTTACTTAAGATTCAATTAGACATTTGGTGTACACGTATAAGTAATAATTTATGATGGTTATATCCGAGCGCTGAGTCTTGGCCCTATTTTCCTCTTTGTATCAACAATTACTCACTAAGCAATGAGATTTCACCGGAGGCTCTGACGTTTTATGCAAATATATTCTAATATCAGTTGATTTACCTTAGACTACCCATATATAGCTCTATCACACGAATACACACACACACACACAGATTCACTTGTGTATAGCTTTATTATACACCCCATAATAGTCTTCCACCAACGCAGGTATACCTATTACCTACACAGCACAGATGAATTATTAAGACACATCAAAAAATGATCTTGACTAAATTTTTACTTAGGACAAAGTTTTGTAATCATGAAATTATTAAATTCTATCATTATATTAGATAGTACTTTATTCATTATCGTTTTATCAATTTTTCGCTGCTATGAAAATGTAAAGTAATGGTTGATTTAATTAAATGTGGTTCGGTCGCGGCTGTACATTAAATTATGAGTGAGTACAGATCGTTTGTTACGCGATTGTACCCCGCCCCATTATACTCAATAGAGTTACGAGAGGAATTTAACACGGTCGCTGCTGGTTGGCCCACTCACTCTCTCATTATTGTACGCTTCAGAAAGTTTCCACGCTCATTCTCTTGGTGGTGTTTCGTTCTTCATCCGCCGCCGCGGAAATTAATGAACCCACTAAAATGAATTTTAAAACACAATCAATATTGCAATATTTATACACGCGAAAACACCGGAAGGATACGCTTTACGAATAAAGTGTCTATGCATTTTAATTATACCCATCGAATCATGCCACCGCTTTTGATTTAAAAGGAATTGCAAGAGAACCAATAAGCTTTATTGGCTTTATTGATTAATACTTATTTACTAATACTTATACTTCAGATTATCAATTCAAGTCTTTATATTACCAGAGTTATACAGCCCTAAAAACAATATGAACGTTTAATATATCAATAAAATTAAAATCTATTTAAAATGCAGAGAAATCAATATAATTAGTAATTAGAAAGATACACAAATGTTTTTCAAATTTAATAATCAAAGTATTCGAAAATTGTGAATAACTTATCGGGTGTCGCTGGGAATCGAACTTGAAGGTTCTGGGTTTGATTCCCAGCGACATCCGATAAGTTATAACAGACATTCGACAGAATACTATAAATGTTTTATACAGTATTGTGTGAAATGTGTACATTTTGAGTGAAAAGCAATCCGTAATTTCACGCCTGATTTTAGATCCTTCAAGCGGCATGTGAAAATAATAACCCAGTGCGGGTACAAAAAGTTATTTAATCCTTTTATTGGTGAATCGTGCAAAGCTGTCAGTGTGTGTGTGTACATAAAAATCGAACGGCAATCAAATCACAAATGGTGTCTATATTGGCCTCATCCATAGCCCTGCAAATAAAGCCTGTTTCCAGCCCCCTTTTTCGTCGAGGCCGAACGCAATGGGGTAGAAAAAAATGTTGTCCCTTTAGCCAGACAAATATCCCCTGCATTCGCTTTATATATATAAAACATTTATCGTTTAAGTTGAACGCAAGGCTCCAATAGCTCAAGTTTAAATGTAAAATCCACACCATTCGTTTTCACACATTATATGTGCGGACGAACTTGTTCTTATTTGTTATCGCATCAGCGTGATGCAGTCGGTGGTCTTGTAGGATTATGGTGCGGTGGCCAACCACCGGCAGTCGTGTCTTCCTCCTCGTCGGCCGGGAACTAGATCGTGACTTTTGCTCGACTCGGATTTACTCTTCGCTCAAGCCAGACTCAACGCATCAATAGTTGTCATTGTTAAGATATTATCAATGTGGTTTCTCTAGTAAATGAAAGTTACGGTCTCTGCGTCGAAAGTTATTTCATCTTTTACGACAGTTCTACGACTTTGAGCTAAGCACGAAATCAATTTTAGAATTAAAGTTTTCTTCATCAAACCATATTCTATCCCCTGTAAGTTTGTCAGTACGTTATCTTCTTACACCATGTTTATGTACAAGCCCCAAATGTTCCAGCTCACCGTAGAATAAAATTGGTGACAAACAAGTACAATATTATAATTTTTTTTATGGCTTTTGAGTAAACACTTTTTGTGTAAGGACATTTATTGATCCGAGAATGCTACAGATACACGACTGAATGCTTTAGCTTCTTCGGTACTTCGGCTAAAAAGTGTATTTTTCTTTAGGAATCTTCTCGTGTAAATGTCAGTGTATATTACATCGTATATAGTACACACAAGTTTTGAAATCGAAAGATGTGGGTACAAATATAGCATATAGCATTTACGGTCGCGCGAATGACTTGGATAGCTCCATAAAGCTGAAGCCGAGGATTATCCAGAAAGTATATAGTTTATTTACGGTCCGTCGCGGCGCTGTAGTCCCGAAGGACCGATAAATTAGAAAGCTGTCTGGTCCAGTATCGGCGGCGTGTCTGCCCGTATCATTTCTTCTCCTAAGGAAGAAAGGTGTTGGCGCAAGAAACACAACCAAACAGATATATCGATAAAATTAAATCTATCCGACCGACATCCACAAAATATTATAAATCACGGCCGCCGTGTAAACAATCCGGCGCGATAACATCACATTTTATGCGCGCGCCAAGGGGTGAGAAATGAGCTAGTTTTCGGGTGTGGTGGTAGGTAAGTGGCGTCGTTTTCCCTACGCACAAAAATATAATCCCGATATTATGTGAGGTTGTGATGTCGTTCTGGTAAAAGGAAAATTGGCTATGCCTACATAAAAAATGGAATCTGCATCCCGGGCGCGCGTGGAACCAACGCACAACGATTCACAGCGCTCAAACTGAAATTGATCTGAACATCGTAATTTATCATCCGAGTTTTCAGCTGTACGTAAATAAATTAGATTTTCAAATCAGCTATTTATACTACATATACTACACCATATATATTGGCCATATCACAAATATGGAATTATTGGTATAGGATTTCATTTTTTATTGTATATTATGACTATCGCTTATCTAATTTATATTACGGAAAGTAACGACTTCATTACTAATTTCTTATTAACAGAGTATAGGCATCATAATTCCTAAATTTCCGTAAGATTTCTTAAGACTGCATAATGCTTATATCGTTTTAACTCCCAATTTGAACGCTATAAATATTAAATTTTAAATGCATTGCTTTAATTTACAATACCCAAGTAATTTGATGATATATTTAGCAAGTTTTAAAGCAGTATCTAGTCCAATAGAACCTTTTAATCATGAAAATCTTATTTATTAAGTTTGAATACTAAATATAATATATAATTATTGCAATTAAAAAATATTGGCATATTTTTTTCCGGCAAAAGTAATAATGGAACAATAATGAATGCTGTCAACATCTGTGGCATAATTGGTGTTAGGGACAAGTAGAATTGTGAAACGAACATGAAACTAAGTAATCGTAAAGAAATCGGTGCAGCGCAAAGAGCAGGAGTACCATCAAAATGTAAAGTAACATGAAACCGCCGAACGACACTCAGAAAACGGGATGAATATTTTAAAAAGACCGTGCTCTACGCGATATCGTACGACCGCAATTCCTAGCCACTTGCAAAACGCTGCGCTACTATAATACGCTGCCTCCCACATACTATGCTGTTGTATTAAACGAAAAGTCAGATTACCATCAAAAAGATACTGTCAGATCGTCTTATGCTTATCTTGCAAACACAGACATAAACCCCACTAGACAAATCAATGTTTTAATAATCAAATCAAGTTTAACTTCTAATTAATTTTGTTAGAACAACTTATAAGATTCACATTGTAAGTTTTTAGATTAAATAACTAATTAGTTCGCCGTACGAAGTATCGAAAAAGCTAAAGCCATCGGTCGTGTGTCTGTAGCATTCTCGAATCAAACAATTTCATTAATAAGAAGTGTTTGTCTTTATAAAGACAAGTTTGTTTAAATGTATATGTGGGAATAGTCGAATAAGTATATGAAATAGATTAACTGAGACATCCTAAACGTCACCATAGAACCGTAAAGGTCTTATAATCCTCAACAAGATCCCAGGTCTTAACACGGAGGCCGCTCTCACACACACATTGAATAAGATTGATGGTATATCACAACGTAAATAATAAGTACGACGGTCTTCCAAAGGCAACGATTTCAGACGCGGCATCTTTAGAAATTCAGCGCGCGTATAGTTTTTCTCTCTTTTCTATCTCCTGTACTGCGCGAATCGATAAATATTTAATCGCATTTCAGAATGGATAATTCGCTTATTCAATTTCATTATTTTTGCGTCGCTGTGTTGGAGGATAATGATACCGCAGAAAATATGGCGCGGTTTCTGTTCTCCATTTGTGCGGAAGTGAATCACCGGATATATGGCCTTCATAATATGGTATAAATTTGATTATAAAAAGAAATGAACATTTTAAACCATAAATTTTGTTAGAGGTTACCTGGTTTTTCTTCTATTTCCATTAATCTGTTCAAATCCGACGACTTGTATATTTCTCTACAAAAATGCACTTACAACTTTTACTATTTGTTTAATATGTTGACGGTCCATTGAATTACTAGTATAAATTTGATTAACGAAATGTGTGTAATGTATTTGATGTGAAATCAATGTGCGGTTTTCGAAATGTGGCGTAAACACAGAAAATTAATTTAGAGTTATGGGCGCCTTGTGCGGTGTCCGGTTAAACTTCTCGAATAAATCTCCAATTATAGGAAACTAATGTGTGTGTTTACAGGCTACATGATACACGATTGGGGGGTGAGGGGGGGTGTTAGCAAAGAGACTAAAATTTATCTAGCAGAGTATTATCTCTGTGATAGCATTTAACACTGGGTTATAAACTATTGATTAAATATTAAACAACCAAACGCGCCGGGTATTTGGATTGCACTGTTGTTTCCACTTGTTGGTTTTGTTTGTATTCTAACCGTTTATCTCCAGATTACTTGGCTATCTGATGATTATTTAGCAACAATTTGTCCCGCTAGTTCAGAGCTCAATTCCACTATAATTAGTTTATGAAAATTAGAGATTGCGCCACGAATATTTGATTTATAAAAATGTGATTACTAGGAAGCAGTTTATACATGTGCCGCTTTATTAAAATACCTACAGCATTAATGTTATTGAGCTATCAATATCCTCAATTTGTTGAGAAATCTTTTACGATATAATTAAATTTTCCACATGCTTTGTAAGAATCAGTAAGTTTATTTATAATCACTGATTTTTAAAGAGATAAAATAATATTGTTCTTAATTAATGAATAAGTACACGATACACTGTATATGCTATGGGCTCATGCTGCCCACTGGTTCACCTAGTAAAATATATATTAGTAGGGAAATAAATGTTGAACTATGTTTTAGAGATAAATATCAGAAATGATGATAAAACAAAAACCATGAATACATAAGTATAATTTGAACATAATTAGTGGCTACTGTTGATATTTCATTTGTACACTGATAATTATCTCGACACGTACAGCAAATAAAATGTAAAAACAGCGTAACAGCAGTTGATCTCAATTTACGTATGGTAATAATAAAAATAATAGAAAATTGTGACCACACTGAATATTAATAATATAATGTGTACATGGGACACATGTAAATGTAGCCGTATCGCTTCAATCTACATGTATTTTAAATGCTTCATTTTTTAATAACACACTACGGCCTGCCAGCACCCCCGCTGACACATAAACTACATTACTACGCAAAACAATATTAATTCATACTTTTATTAATATACTTGTTTTTACGATTCAAATCCATATTTTGGGAATAGTAAATCAATGTTTATATATATATATAAGATGTGTAAGATAATGGAATATGTTGAGATAAGCTGAGTAGATAACAGGTATGTGGATTATGGTCGTAAATTCGGCAACGTAGCAAATCCTATTTTCTCGCACATATGCAATGCAAATAGTTGTGTGTTACGAACGTATATGCGAGCTGCATACGAGATTGAAGTGTACAGAGAGGAGCACCTTAGCACTGAACATCCAAGCGGTGTGTGCTTGCGCTATAAGCGCTTCAAACGATATTGAGGATATATGTGCCTATGTGTGTGTGTTTGTGTGTGTGCACAAACTATATATGTCTGATGCAGGTAAACCTAATCTAACTTAACATGTCAATATTCCGTGAATTTCCCTCTATATAGTTTAAATTTATGTACAATTTAAAATTTAATTCAACAAACTTGTGTTCTGCAATGGAGATATGAGTTTTTAGCTCGACGTACGAAGTACCAAAAAAGCTATAGCATTCTCGGATCAAATATTTCCTTAACAAAAAGTGTTTGTCTCGTCGCCCTGAATCCAAAAATATTATATAACTTGGATGTTACCCGTCGCTCGCTCGACCAAATTTGTGCTTTCTACTCCTCTGAAGGTACCGAAGCGATTCACACCAAATTTGCTACACTTATTATTTGGCATCCCATTTGAATCCGTTCGCAGTTTAAATCTAATCGCCCGTATACTTCCCGAGTTATAGGGCCCCAAAATTTGGAACCCCCCTTAAATACAAATAATTAAAACACTCAAAAATTCTACGACTAATTCTAAGATATTTTATGTCTACAAGATGTTTTCATATTGTTAACCCAAAGGGCATAATTTAATGATTAAATATTATAATTTTGAATTTTAAAATATGCACTAGAAGCTCTCACATCTCATATATTACTTACAAGGCGAGCTAGACGCATAGGTGCGTTGTATCAAATCTGTGTATTTGTCTGTGTGTTTGTGTGAACGCTTTACAACCAATACTGTTAAACGAATTTTTGGTTTGTATATCCTTGTGTTACAAGTGAAAATATTATAAAGTCGAGTGAAGGCCATTCCAGCTTTTTTTCCAAAGATCTATGTCTGTTTGTGTGTGTGTCGCATTACTTAAAAATGACTAAGTGCATAAAAGCAATACTTTGTCTTTGAGGCAAAAATATATTTGCACTA
Organism: Leistus spinibarbis; assembly: GCA_933228885.1. Classification (NCBI taxonomy): domain Eukaryota; kingdom Metazoa; phylum Arthropoda; class Insecta; order Coleoptera; family Carabidae; genus Leistus; species Leistus spinibarbis. The sequence continues at coordinate 8,670,233 of OW121799.1, forward strand.
CAACTGATTAGATTTTGTTTGGGGTAATTACATTTTCCTGTTTTTGAAACAACATAGAAAAATATAACCGAATTCCCCGAATGTATGATTTGTAAGGTTAGAAGAAATATGGTATTGTCGATGTAGTTTTATTATTCTTCTGACGTCGACCTATTTGAGGATAAAAAATATCATTTCATTGTATTTATCGTTTTCGGATATAGGCCCCAATAAATATTAATAGTGTATACGTATACTATATTCGTGTCAAATAACCACCAACGAAATTGATCAAGTTGCTCATGTATAAATATATATATATATACGTATTCGGTATATATACGTGATACGATCTGATGACATTTGTCTTCTTTCGGGCCGAATCGCGCGCGGACATCGAACTCGTCCCAAATAAAACTCTATACCCTAAATTTATTGCCCACCAAAACTTTTCTATACACGTTTACTTAGTAATGGCCGTTGTACTTTGAAATTAAATTAAAATTACAGACAAACTTACTTTAGAGATGTCAACGTTTAATTTAAGACGGAACTTATTACATTTATCTATGCTGGTCCAGTTTGCACTATATTTATTTAACATCACTGATACGGAGACTTAAGGGCGATATAAAGCTGGTTAATGCTAGCATTATTACTAGTTTTTAAGTCTCTTGTTTATTAGAATACATTATTTAAATTTTAATAAAAGAGTGTAATTTCGTATATATATAAAGCATAAAAAGCGGTATAAAAATAAATGTAAATATATGTTTTATTTAGGGTAATAACACAGAATAATCTAGTTGTTATATATGAAGTGATATAGCCAGGCATATAATTTAAATTACCCAGCGCATGCATGTTCCTATGAATGTTTTAACGACAGGACCGAATTGAACTCGTTTTATGGGTCCCTTTTGGCTGTTATCTTTCCTTCGACAAACTGGGGGGCTATAAAATGTGTGTGTCCTCATCGATTTTATATTATAGACTCATGCATAATATTAAATACGAAATACATGTTGTTATAAAACGGAAATTTCACAAAAAAGAAATTTCTATTCGGTTTTACCACTCTAGTATTATTACAAAATAAAATAGTTCTTCTGTCTATATTTGATAATTATATTTCTACCATAAACATTCTGTTATAGTTGTAAACGTAGTTTTAAATAGCTGGTGTTTACTTTATTTTGTAATTAACATGAGTAATTTATATTTACACATTTCAACGTACGTTTGTTTAATTTAATATGTTCCATGGTTTAATAATATCGCACAGAAAATTATACATATATCACATTTTTCCTAGTGTAAATATTAACTTACACATTTGTATTTAATTTAATTAGACAAAGAGAAAGTCATGATTACCAATTCTATATAAATATTTATATATTCTGCGTTATTATGAACTATCATATTACAAATTTATACCAGGCGAGCAGAAACGGCTAGAGCTATTTATATATAATACCTCTTACAAGTTTCGTTGCAGGAATATTCACAAATTACAATTTTGTACCAGGCGCACAGACATTACAGAAATATCTTTTAGTTTCGCGTTTTATAGGAATATTATCAAGATTATATTTGTTGCACCAGGAACGCAGATATAACCAAAATTGTTGCGGTAAATAGGAATATTATTTAGGTACAATTTTGCACCAGGAGAACAGGTATTGCAAAAGGTATTGATATCAAATGACTGTTATGTAAGTACAGTTTTGGCACTAGAGCGTTCACAGACAGATACACAGACGTCATCTCGAAAAGGGCTATATTATCTCGCCCGTTAACGGCTGTGTCAATATACTTTTTGTAGTTTTGAATTTAAACAACAAAGATTATAAAGTGTAAGACAATTTGAAAGAGAAACTTATATCGATAAAGATTCGCCATTAGAAGACATGTAATAGGGTTGTCTGTGTCAGTGTTGTCGCAACTAGATAAAAGAATACAACAGGAACAACAGACAAAGGAAAAGGAGAAGTGAGTTAGGGGAATGTGAAATGTCGTAGCGCAGACGAGACAAACACCATTAACAAAGAACAAACGAATCGTTCTATTGAAAGACACGACGCTGTGCGAAGGAAGGA